>JARWMC010000025.1:718561-1437122 GCA_029959065.1 Colias behrii
TGGATAAGCTAAATTTTACAATTCCATAGATAATATAAAATTATACTAACTGTACAATAAAATTTTCACAATAAAAAAATGGTCGTACCCATGACAGTACCTAAAACAAAACTAATGTTGAATTTATATTTTTGGTTTTATGGCATTCAAATGCTTTATAAATATAAATTTATAAAGAATAGATTATATTTATAAAGCATTTGAATGCCATAAAACCAAAAATATAAATTCAACAAAAAAGGTCGTGTTCCATCGTTACAATATTGTATTCACTGAAAAGTGCTTCATATTGGTTGAAATGGTTGTTAATCATCTCAATAGATGGCGCGGTGTGTCCCTTCAGACACATAAAACTGAAGGAATAGAATAAATTCGATCACTCGGGCGGGTCACGAGTGGCTGAGTTGGTGAGGCATCCGCCCCGGAATGGCGCGAAGGATGCGGGTTCGAGTCCCGCCTCGTGATCGAATTTTTTCTATTCTTTATAAATTTATAAAACTAATGTTTCTTTTAAAACCGCGTACCTATATTTTTTTTAATTGAATTGACTATATAAACTTAAAATTGTGGTTCTATGTTGCCTGAATAATATAATAAATAAATTAAAAATTAAGTGTGTTTAAAATACTGCATGTATTCCCAAATGTGACTAAATCCAGATACATTCATACTGTTAGAATAATGAAAACTGCATATTTATGTTTCCATATAAACCTATATTTAAAACATTTGGCTATAGTATAAGCTTGCTGCATCCAGGCCAAGGTTACAAGATTTGGGAAGCGTTGTACTGTCATGTGCTGGATTTCATCCGGTGAAAATACGATGGTAGTGGAAATCCTATTATTTATGGTAAAACCACTTAGATATTATATAGTATATGAAGAGTATGTGAAGACAATATAATTAAGCGCGTCACACACGGTGAAGATACTATAATATTTTATCTTAAGATACTGTTATATTTTATATCACAGTATCTTAACGCATCCGGTATCAGCGTTCGGACCATCATTTTTATTTTTGTCATTGCGTACTAAGACCCCTGTAGAACCGCCATCCTGTTACAAATGACCCACAAAATTTCGCGTCATTTGTAACAGGATGGCGGTTCTACAGCGGTCTTAGTACGCAATGACAAAAAGAAAAATGATGGTCCGAACGCTGATACCGGATGCGTTAAGATACTGTGATATAAAATATAACAGTATCTTAAGATAAAATATTATAGTATCTTCACCGTGTGTGACGCGCTTTATTGTTGAATATAAATATCTGATCATAATATACAGGAAACAAATTTTTATAAACATATACCGGCCGAAATGATAACCTCATTTTTTTGAAGTCTCTTCTCTATAAAGTTTATGGCAAAACGTACTCCACGTTAAGATAAACTAGAAAACAGACAAAGCAAATTCAAATTCAAATTCAAATTCAAATTCAAATATATTTACTCAATAAAATTTTAGAGGAATACTACTGTTAATAAGTAAACTACAACTGCTACTTTTTCTTGCAAACATACAGGCATTCTATACAAAAATAGGTTACGGCCACAGAGGCTGTCTTAGCGCCTAGAGCCTGACGGGAGGTTACTTTTAAAAACAGCTCTAAAACTGCAAGTCACATAAACTTCACCATACAATTATTCCATCGCATTACCCATTGCATTAAATCATTCGTTAGTATTGCAATGAGATAAAATTTAACAATTACGTACCATACATTACATACCATAAACAACACGATTTTCAGCGTAAAAGTAATTAATAAAGGCAATGCTCTTCTTAACCCAGTTTGTACAAGATTTTGATAACAAAGCACGTTCGACCTTTGTTCTAATTAGGTTATGATGAGAACACTAACAATAACCGATTAGATCTAGTATCAAGGTCAAACTTACTATATGACCTTATCATAATGATGTTCGAAGAAAATGAAAAATAAACACATATGGTAGTGTACCTAAAAACCAACTACCAAGTTCAAAAAGCAAAGGCACACCTTTCTACCTTATTAAAAATACCCATTTAAAATTAATTGTGATAAATAGTATCTAAGCTTGCGAAGCTTTTTCAGCATACCACCATCGATATTTTTAAAGAAGATCTGACACACAAAATTGTACCTATAATTTTCGTAGTAGATACATACCCCAAAATAAAATGAATGAAATAAAAATGATAAAATAAGGACCAGTTTAAATCATTAACCAACTACCATAACAAGAATATCCTAATTTACCAATCTCATTGCTATGAGAGCACTTTCTACTTTTATCAAAATGTAAGCTTAATAAAATGTTTCATCCTATATTTAGCTTAAACAACACGTCTCAAAATAACGCACACCATTAAAAAACCTCAAAAGCAGTAAAAACTTGACCCGTATATTTCCAAGCTGCTTTTTCGCAAGAGGTCAATTTCCGATCTCCTATCTTCAATAAGGATATTTAAATTGTGCCTTTTAACTTTCCTACAAGATTTTTTGCAGAAATAGCTGTTTCAAGTGAATTCAGAATGAGGAAATCAATTTGTTATTTGTCTGTTCTGCGTTTTTGAACGCCTGGATAAAATGTGCTTTATCGTCTAAAGCTTTTTTATGGAGCGTTATGCTTAATATTTTACTGTTGTTTTAATTAAGAAACGCTTTGCAGAAAAGTACTTTTTTATTTTTTGCCGTTTACTTTATATTTAATACAGTTTGACAAAAAACTAATTGCTTGTCGGCAAACAGACCCACCATATGTCGGTCTGTTTACCGGAAAAAATCAATTTCGTGAAATAAAAATATTTTGAAAATGGTCAAGCTTACAATTCATTAAAATTATAAAGTATTATTAATTTCACAGATTTGCTCGCCAACTAAGCTTGTATTATAAAAAGCAGGATACAACATACAGGATGCATATAAGAGCTAGGTGCTCCTATTTCTGATCCCTACGTTGGATATACAACTATGTAGAAACTTAGAAAGGTATTGTTTTCTAGCTTCTGTTGACTCATTGACACAAATTACTTATCTCGAAAATACTTCCTCACAAATCTATACTAATGTTATAAAGCTGAAGAGTTTGTTTGTTTGAACGCGCTAATCTCAGGAACTACTGGCCCTATTTGAAAAATTATTTCTGTGTTAGATAGCCCATTTTTCGAGGAAGGCTATAGGCTATATATCATCACGCTAAGACCAACAGGAGCGGAGCCACGCGGTGGAAACCGCCAAGCGCAGCTAGTATTCAATAAAATATTACTTTTAGGTTATAGTTCCACCAGCCTTATAATAGTTTCAAAAGCTAGGTTTTAACTATCAAAAATTTAATATTTCCCTGGTCGAGCAGGCCCGATAGGCATGTCAATTAATAAAATGCCATTTGGCAGCCGTGTCGTCGCACTGCGACAGTAATGCTGTCTTTTATACGGAAAATATTATCAATAAGAACTGACGAGATACTTCTAGGCAAGAATAACTTGGCCTTTATTATAGAGGATTAAAATATTTCTAGTCCCTTGGTAAAGGTATAGCGTGAGTAAAAAAAATGTGCCCTGGACTTACTGGAGAAGATGAATGAAATAATGGCTATGACTTTTGATAATAATTTCTGGTACTTTGTGCCTTGTGGTCTCTTTTTTGCTCGAAATTATTATAATTAAAATATCCGCTAATCACCGGAATTAAGGGTCCGATTTGAAAAATTCTTTCAGTGTTAGATAGTCCATTTATCTATATATCATCACGCATAGACCAATAGGAGTAAAACCGCTGGACACAACTAGTAACATAATACTTACCTATATCAGGTTTTATATACCTACTGAATACATAAAAACTGATAATATATTTGCTTGGCAAAGCACTCCACAACCATTAAGAAATAAAAATAGAGCATTTTACTTAATGTCAGGAAATTCAATACGTAATTCAACATTTCTTGATTGTAGCTTTGTCTTTGGAAACTTTGTGCTCAATCTCACAATGTATCCGTTATATTCTTTTAGTTTGTAGGAAAACGTAAGTTTTTAATAATGTTTAGATGACCTAATAAAACATAAAAAAAACTATGTTAAATAGTTCTCTCTATAATAGAAAAGTACTAGATAATAAATAGTTTTATTTATAATAGTCGTGGAAATAAAAGGCAATTTTATATAAAATTAGATTAAAAATGCCATATATGCTTGTCTGGCTTGATGTTATGAGTATTTCTCTGCAATGATACATATGACCCAAAATTAATAGGGTTTCTGAGTATAGTATAATGTATATAGTTACATATTTATACTCTATTTAGTTACTTATACATATTATATATTATAAACTCGTTTTGGGACTTAAAACTATGTTATTTTTGTAATCTCAACGCTTGTGAAATATGGGCAAGTTAGACATACAAAGACGTCGCTTTTTCAATTTTCGACATTTCCCCGCGACCTTGGTCGGTCTGAATTGTTCCCAGCGTAATATTTCTTTTATGCGACTGGGTTCAAGTTACAATATATTACATTATATGGGGATAGTTCCCAGTTGGTTTGCGTAAATCGACTTATTTTATTATCTTTGAAAGTTTATTCGTGTTCTGTATTGCAGGATTTTTTCTTTTCTTTTAGATCCGAATTTATAATATTACTAGTTTCAGTTCCTGGGTTTATTCGCTTGTTTTTTCGTTCCAGGCTTTCAGGACGTCCACTGCAGGACATAGGCCTCCCTTGTTTTGAGTACCAGCATAAAATATCAGTGCAAATTATAATTATTTATCACTGTCAATAGGATTCTATAGTTTTGCGTTTTGCAAGCGTCCATTCACTCCCGAAAAACATTTAGTTGTATCAGTAAATTTCTAAGACGATTTAAAGTCTTGTATCAAATTCAATTTAGTGATTTCCTTAAAAATATTTAATAAAAGTAGCGTTTGTTTATAACATTAGCATTCACAAATTAAGCAAGGAAAGTTAGTTATGTGGAAATAAATGAAAATTTAAGAGCCAGATTAAAAGCTATAGACAAATTAAATGGAGCCTCTTAGTTTCTTCCTCAGTGATTAAAGACAATAAGATGTGAACGGAATATGTAATTAAAGTTGTTCCTTCGAGGGTATGGGGTAAAGGCATTTCACATGGGTTTCTTAGAAGGAATTTTCGACTAGCAATTATTATTTATAATACACAATGTGTTTGTGCTTTTAAGTTTTAAGGTGTTTTATTCGTGTTATTTGGTAAATTAGTTTTAGCCATATCAGATTGGAACTGACATACTCGTATATTATGTAAAAAGGAATATAAATATCTGCACCAATATAAAAAAGCTATGAAATATATATTTTTTAATACAACATAATAAAATGTTATCAACATCTGGCTTACCCGCCGTCGAATAATATCGTGACTTCCAAAACGAAGCATTACTTCCATTATCGATATCAATTTATCTACAAAATTAACTATATTTTCCACAATATCAATCAATCGATGGAATCAAACGCGAACAATCAATCAAACAATCATCAATCAATCAAGTTTTCCAACTACGAGAACTAAAGCTCTTAGCTTAAACTTACAGAAATCTAGTTTAATCTAATACTAGTTATACAATCGGTTTTACTCGCGTGGTTTGAATGGTAATAGAATAGTAATTATTTGCTAGAACGTGGAAAGTTAGTAAATTCAATTTCAAAATTCAAATTCAAATTCATTTATTAATTGGTAAGGAATAAATGGCTCTATATCGAATGTAATATTAATTTAAATAAAACTTATAATAATTAAATCATGTATTGTATTGCTTGAACGTGATTGAGCTCAATATCGTGACAATAAAATTTATATAATTTCAAGTTTCTTTTTTGGAACAAATATATCCTTTATACATATACAATATGTAAAAATGCAACGAGAGAGCTTTAGAGATTTCGTGCGTATACAGATTTTATATAATATCACAATCATAGGCAGGATTGCTATGAATCAAATATTAATTAAAACATAGAAACGTAGCATAGAACTAATTATTCGAAATCTACGCTTATTCATTAACATCTCTACAAAAGTTGTATTGAAAATATCATAAACCGCCGCAAATAATTTGAACGCACGCACACATTGAAATATGTAATATGTATGAATGCTACGCACACATAGTATCCGGAAATTATTGGATCGAAGCGGATATAACCGGATTATTCCGGATCACCTGCATACGCTTTTAGTTTGATTTGATGGAAATTGGGCAAAAATTTAATTGGCATTCGCTATATTGTATGTAGCTATATTGTTTGTGTTTCAATAGAATGTAGAATGTGAATGGTATGAAATAGATTAAATTTTACAATAAATTTTTCCAATATTTGTTTTAAAGTTCAAACTGATTCAAATAACAAATGGGTCAGATGATTAATTCTGAAGTTATTTTGTGTGTTTTTTCATTATTTACAGAGAAACGGAAGATGGACTTGATTTGAGTAACTACAAAATAAGATACCTAGGTAACTTTTATCAGAGCATCTCGTGAAACAGTAGTATATTGTGTAGAGCCTTATTTAATAGAAATAGCGAGAGCAGATTCCCATTTAAGTTACCAAAATGTTTAAAAGGATAAATTAAAATAAGTACAAGTATGCAATAAATTCCATAAATATTTCTTTCTGATTTCATTGCGATCACCATTAACTTTAAATTTATAAATTGTTTATTCCAGAGCTAGTAAAGCTTTTATTTAAAGAATCAATTTCAAATATCAGATTTAGAAAACTCGACATATCAAAATCGCAAATTTTCCAATAAATTTTAATACTCAATTACAGGATGGTATTCATATCCGTCCTTGATACGTAACTCGATACGCAAGGAGACTGTAAATCAAAAAAAACAAATCCAATTATCGGCCCAAATAATATATTGGAACATTCTCGTATCGTTTTATCACTGTGTATATTTTGGATGGATCTTCGGAGCGTGTATGGAATAGTGATGGAAAATTGTATGGGAGTTGCCTTGCTGGTTGAATTTGATTACTGTTTTATCAATTTTACTCTTCTTCTTTTAAGTAGTAAATAGTTTTGTCAATGTGTAGTTAGACTAGATAATAATTTTTTACGATTTCCAGGATCACTTGCTGCCCCTTTTTGGGCTGAAAACTATAGCTCTCCATGACTTTGTTTAAAATAATTATAAACTCAGATCGATTGACTTACAAAACATCTGTAGTTTGCAACTAGAATTCATTATATGTATTTGGGTTCAACGAACTTTCTTTCTTTATAACATCAATACAATCCTACACATTTATGAAATAAGAAATATTGTTGCAAAACTGAAATCAACTCGAAGTACGTATATCATTATAACTTTTAAAAGCTAACTCTCAACGTACTTTGGCGATTTTTCATAAAACTTCAACGTTACCTAGTTGCTGAAATTCAGTTTCAAAACAACTTTCCACTTCTGCCATTCGTTGACTTCGGTCATATGATATTAGTTTAAAAGTCAAATTATTTTTACAATAGTAATGGTATATTTTTTGTGTTGTAGGGTTAGTTACACTATATAATATTTGACTAATTTATTCAGATATAACTAGCAGATAACCGTGAGTTTAGCAGTGTTAATTCTGTGCTCTATTTTATACTAAGAGAAACCTAAAGATACCTTTCGAAGTAAAATCCAGAGTTCCCACTACAGAGCGTACCTACCAAACATAATTTATGTACCTGCATATTTATATATTACACAAACTAGCACGGAAGACATCTTGATCCTTATCTCGGTTCGACCTTCTATAGAGATAAACAGAAAATTTTCAGGCTAGCAGAGCATAAAAACCTGATCACTTAAATTGCCACGATACTACATCTGTAAGGAAAATCGATCAGTGAAACAGATGTAAAGTGCTTCTCCTGTACCCCACAAGGGGACACGGAACTATAATTTAATATACCAATACATTACTATACAGGGTGTCCCACTATTGGTATACTAAGCGCGAAATAATACTAGTTTTGCATACACTGATCACGAAAAAAATACATAAACAACAAAATTACGTCAAAAATTTTTTGCTAAATTTTTCCTGAAAATCCATGTTTTCTTCTCTAGCTTCGCGCAGCCGACATATACCGCTTCGCTAATATGAGCATTTTGTCTATGAAAACATAATCTTAAACGATAGCTCACGTGCTGGTGGAAAAGTTGGGCGGGTTGCTTGTTATGGGTGTACATATAGAGTTTTAAGAATTCATCTATTTGAAAAAAAATGCGTCTGGAATTTTATAAGTATTTTTTACGAACTCAGCGTATGCAAAACTATAACCTCCTTTGAGCTTAGTATACCAACAGTGGGCCATACCCTGTATACTCGAAAAGCATTACCCCTCGGAACACAGTTAAGTAAAAATACCTAAGCTTTCGTACAATGAAGCCATGAAAAAAAATCATTAATTCTTTCAGAACAAAAGTAAACAACAATGGAACGGTTGAGGTAATATTTATAGCTTTGTGTTCGTTCTTTTGTTTGTTTGATTAATTGATTTCAGTAATGTATTGACTGATTGCGTGATAAATGATGTTTTAAATGGATTGTGACCGTAATTGTGTTGAATTGAGCTAGAATATCTTAATGTATTAGTGAAATTGATATGTAACGAATGTTTTCTTGAGAATTTATTCTTATTAAAAATATATACTACCGTTTTCGTTTTTGTGTTTGTCACGGCCACCGGGTAATTTTTAAAACGGCTGGGCTAATTTTAATATGACTCTCGCTGGTTGATAGATACGTTTTTATTTTTTACAACGTGGACGTAATCACAGACTTCGGAAAATACCAATGCAGTGGAAATGCAAGAATAGTTAAAAATTAATCATACATAGTTCGCCATTGCTCAGATTGGCAAAGAAAAACATAAGTTGTTAAGAAAAAACTCAATATTTTATCTACCAACTCGCACTTGGCCAACTTAGCTAATCTATACGTGTATATAATATTATAAAGCTGAAGAGTTTGTTTGTTTGTTTGAACGCGCTAATCTCGGGATCTACTGGTCCGATTTGAAAAATTCTTTCGGTGTTAGATAGCTCACTTATCGAGGAAGGCTATAGGCTATATATCATCACGCTACGACCCACAAGAGTAGAGCCACGGGGATGAAACCGCGCGGAGCAGCTAGTATTTTACTATGCTTATGACTTTAACCCATAATAAGCCTTGGTCTAAGATCCGAATATAGGTCGACCTGCACCGGCGTGATAATAGAATGAGACCAATTTTATAATAAATGTAGTCTATTAAAAAATCTATTAAAGATGGGTTGACTGAAAAAATCCTGGACAGGACATTTTTATTAATTTTTAAAAAATATTTTTTTTAATTAATTGCAGTACTTATCAAGATAATAAAAAAAATTATAATAGACTTGAAGTATGAAACCTACAGAATGTGCAGTCATAGGGTTTTCTAATATTTACCTGGACAAACTGCTAGGTTGGCAGGTATAAACAGGCATGTCCGTACCAGTTACTTTCACTTGATGGGATGATAGAAAAAAAAATATATATCAGCATGAGCGCTGTTTTATAACAAAATTGTTTATTGTCTCAACACTGCATAAAAAAAAAATAAAAAGATTTTTTTAATAATTAACTAAAAATATCCTGTCCAGGATTTTTTCAGTCAACCCATCTTTAATAGATTTTTTAATAGACTAAATTTATTATAAAATTGGTCTCATTCTATTATCACGTCGGTGCAGGTCGACCTATATTCGGATCTTAGACCACCTACTATCTCGCAGTGGAAACAAATATATTACACTTAAAGTATATAAGTATATCACACATTAACGTTGTCTAAGCCCACATTTACCATTTGTTATACAACTTAATTGAAAGACGAAATTCAATTATTAAAGGTATAAATACACTAGCTTTCCGCCCGCGGCTTGGCCCGCGTTTTCAAAGAAAAACCCGCATAGTTCCCGTTCCCGTGGGATTTCCGGGATAAAACCTATCCTATGTATTAATCCAAGTTACCCTTTATATGTGTGCTTAATTTCATTGTAATCGGTTCAGTAGTATTTGCGTGAAAGAGTAACAAACATGCATACACACATACACATACACCCATCCTCACAATTGTAGGACATTTGTTATTTACTATTTGTAGGATAGGATAGGAATAAAGTACAAAATATCACACATTAACGTTGTCTAAGCTTACATTTACCATTTGTTAAACAACATAATTGAATGATTAAATTCAATTATCCTATCCTACTTCCTATAGTTCCTACTAATCTTACTAATATTATAAATGCGAAAGTTTGTAAGTATGGATGTATGGATGTTTGTTACTCTTTCACGCAAATACTACTGAACCGATTACAATGAAATTTATCACACATAATATAGAGGGTAACTTGGATTAACACATAGGATAGGTTTTATCCCGGAAATCCCACGGGAACGGGAACTATGCGGGTTTTTCTTTGAAAACGCGGGCGAAGCCGCGGGCGGAAAGCTAGTTTTGAAATAAATTTAGCAAATTCCTATCAGAAAAGAAAATTGCGAAAAGTTATAAAAAATGCAGCATTACCGTACGGAGCCGGACCGCACATCTATACTGATATTATAAAGCTGAAGAGTTTGTTTGAACGCGCTAATCTCGGGAACTACTGTTCCGATTTGAAAAATTCTTTCGTTGTTAGATAGCCCATTTATCGAGGAAGGCTATAGGCTATATATCATCACGCTAAGACTAACAGGACCAGAGCTACGCGGGTGAAACCGCGCGGCACAGCTAGTATTATAAATGCGAAAGTTTGTGATGATGGATGTACGTGTATGTGTAGGTATGTAGGTTTGTTACTCTTTCGCGCAAATACTACTGAACCGATTACAATGATTACAATTAAAAGAAAGAAAGAAAGAAAGATGCAAAAACTATGCTGGTTTTTCTTTGAAAACGCGAGCGAAGCTGCGGGCGGAAAGCTAGTTTACCATAAATTGTTAAACAACTTAATTGAAAGACGAAATTCAATTATTAAAGGTATAAATACATTCTGTAATGTCTGGACCCGTATTTACAAACCATCTCAGACTCGAATTCAAACATTTATTCATTGTTCAAACACAATTAACTTATAATGAATGTCTTATTTATTTATTTATTTTAAACAATTAGATGACAGAGATCCATTAATGTTAGTACGTGACTTATAAGCTAATGTTAGTAAATATTAAAAAAATAATACTTTGGTTTTTCTTCTGAAATAATATAAAAATATGTTTGTTTTTTAATGTTTTTTTTAAGACTGATTTTTTACCCAGGCTCCGATTATAGGTCTATCCTTAAATTTAAGAAAATATAGCCTATTTCACACCGGAATACCGAAGCTTTCTGCTGTTAAAATAAATATTAAAATCTGTAGAGTAATTTTGGGGACCTTTTGAATTAATTTTACAAGCTTTGAAGACAGCAAATTTTCCTCATCTTATTAGGGTAGATGGTGTACAGATAATCATATTAAAATAACACATAAACACAATCTGTATTAAAATAACGTATTATTATATTATATTCGAGCTTTTTGGAAATAAGCTTTGGCCCAAAATTGTATTTAAGTATTAAGATTTTTTTTCGTTCAAATGTTTTACAGTACTGAAAAGCTCGTATGTTTCGATATACCTACATATAAAGATAGAAGAGTATATGATACATATAAAGGATTTAGGAAAATTATTTTATACTTAATATTATGCTGATCAAGCTTTTTTTTTAATAATTGTCCCAAATGGACTGACTTAACTACTGTAGAGGTAAATAATTATTCTATATTTTTTCCATACAAATTCAAAAACTTGACATAGGTAATATGAAATGATTTTTATTAATTAATGTGGGAAAATATCAACATAATGAATAATTAAAACTGTAACATATTCATTTATTTATTGTGTATGTATAGGCATATACTTACTCAATTGATTTTCAAGGCATGACGAACCAACAAAACACACCCCTATATTTTAAAAAATGAAACAACACACATTAAAAAAGTTTTTATAGCGAAATATTCGCAAAATAGTTGTGTATCCGTTCCATCAGCCAGCAATCATATTTAAACCTTTAGTTCTAAATTTCAAAAAATGTAAATCAAATACAAAAAGGTCGAATATGATGGCTGGCTGCATAAGAACATATTTTTTATTTTTTATTGATTGTTGACTGGCTGGATGTTTTTTTATTTTTTTTAACCTTTTTCAAAATGGCGTAGGCTTCGCCGTTTCGCGACCGTTCGCGGCAGTACGCCGCTGCGACTGAAACCAGCCCCCTGCAGGGGGTGTGCTATACTTATGTGTTTACATCTTAAATGGGGTGTGCATAGAGCAGCTTTAACGTAGACGTTTTTATTATTGTACTAATATTTTTTGGTGTTCGAATATAATGTAATGTTTGAATATACTCTATAGTATTAGTTTGTTAATGTCGGAATATAGAGGCGGAAAAATAATAAAATTGTTGAAATATTTCAAAGACTATGAATCATATCATGTACATTGCGAGATATAAAACAAAACATCACTTTATGTTTATAAATAAATGGGACGTAATAAAAAGTGTGCATTGGCCGGAAATCGAACCCGGATCAACTGCTTGGAAGGCAACTATGCTGACCATTACACCACCAACGCATATATATTTGTAGTTACAAAATATCAACTGAATAGACTACAATGCTATAAATGTATTGTTGATTTACTTGTACATACTAGATAATATTGACACAGATGGTTCCGTTAAATTATAAAATTTAACAGCATTGTGATGAAAACCTGTGGTAAATACAAAAGCTCTATATTGTAGAGTCCATTTTGCCAATAAGGATAGGATTGACGGAACTGCAGCTCCTCGGCTGGGCAGCGTTCGGGAAACTACCCAACATCTTTTCGTCCAAAATCCCTCAGTGCCTGAAGACGAAAGTCTTCGAGCAGTGTGTGTTACCGGTGTTGACTTATGGATCTGAGACGTGGTCGCTAACCGCGGGCATGGTGCAAAAGCTTCGCGTCGCTCAACGAGCTATGGAACGGGCTATGCTCGGGGTTTCTTTGCGTGATCGAATCAGAAATGAGGAGATCCGCAAAAGAACTAAAGTCACCGACATAGCCCACCGTATTAGTAAGTTGAAGTGGCGCTGGGCTGGGCATATAGCCCGCAGAACCGATGGCCGTTGGGGCAAAAAGGTTCTTGAGTGGCGACCACGTACAGGACGTCGCAGTGTGGGACGGCCTACAACGCGATGGACAGACGACCTGATCAAAGTGGCGGGGAGCCGCTGGACTCAGGCCGCTGGTGATCGGTCGTTTTGGAAATCTTTGGGGGAGGCCTATGTCCTGCAGTAGACGTCCTGAAAGGCTGGAATGATGATGATGACGGAACTGAGTATAGCAGAGCTGAGATACAGAATTTTTAATTACATTGTTTTTTCACTAATCATACCTAGTAGAAGCCTCGACTAGGAATCTCTTTCAGTCATGAGAAGAGTAGAATAAACATGGTTGGGCGCTTTTTTTTCCTCCCTCTAGTTAATCTATTGAAGTATATCTACGCTACGATAAGTAACATTATACGATATCGTCCTGATTTCGTTTGTTTTGATTTATTTGACTTTCATAATATTATGTTGTTACTAACAATATTCAGCCATTGATAAGACAAATATCAATTTAATCTGTTTTCAATATCCACTGCAAAACGTTCAAATTTCACCGAATCAACATGTTTTATACCGACATAATTTATTGTGATTTTTAATGAATCCACGATATGAAAGCACTATTACATAGATTGGATTTTTCAAAAGGATTATTTGTCATGGAGAAGCCAGCATAATTAATTTATAATATTCTGTCTCTATAGCTTCATTACTCTTTACTCGCTGTGGTACAAATATACAGTATAAAGTACTACGGATGTTATTATTACTGCTTACGATTCGTTGCGGAACTCAAATTATATTTCTACGTATTTCTTAACATTTTCAATGATTTATCTAACATTTATAGTGTATTTTTCAGTATTAAGGTAGTCTGTATGAACAATGAGGTCTCGTCTTGAAATATAGAGATATGGACAATGGAATTGTTTTATTTTTGTTTTATATGAGAAACAGATTATAATTTATTACAATTACTTATTTCAGAACGTTATAGTAACGAAAATGTAATAGTAAAATACAAATCTATTACTAAAATTATAATGCTGCAGAATTCATTCGAATAATCTTCTCAGGATTTACTGAAATTGAAAAAAATATGTTTTGGTTTATTGTTAATTATTATAACTCGTAAATACAAAAAAAAAGTTACAATAACTGGGAAAATATTTCTGGTAAATTCCCCATAATAGGGTAATGTCACTGGACATCATGTTCATCCATTCATCCATCTTCTTTTCCATCATACAAAAAAAAAATCAAACTTAACAAGTTATAAATTACTTTTTACTAGCTTTCCACCCGCGGTTTTGCCCGCTTTGTCTTAAACCTAATAAATAATATATACTAAAACGAGACAGAAAAAAGAGACGGGTCTCTTGAATCACTATATTTGACGACGCGGTTGGCGCAGTGGTAAAGTAACTGCCTACTGAGCCGACGGTCCCGGGTTCGATCCCCGGTCAGGGCAAATATTTATGTGATGAACTCAATTATTTGTTCTTGGGTCTGGGTGTTATTAGCTATATATGTATTTATTAAATATTATATTTATCGTCGCCTAGTACCCACAACACAAGCCTTAATTGAGCTTACTGTGGGACTAGGTCGATTTGTGTAATAATGTCCTATAATAATATTTATTATTTATATCTATTAAAAACCCCATCAAAATCTGTGGTGAAGCTTCACATATTTAAGCGTTTCTAATACATAGCTATAGAAGTGAATAAAAGCGTTAAGTAGCCAAATTGGAACGCAGTGGGATTAGTAGACCGAATGAGTTGTTTTTACATGTGACGTCACATTATACAGACTGATTCTTTGTTGCATTAGAAAAGCTGTAGGCGCCGAATTTTTATCATAAGTATAATTTAATAATATTTATACAAAGGTTTCTAGTATATTATATTTTTATCTTATCATTTTTTGCTATAAAAGTAGGAAATCTTACTATATATAACACTTCGAATCGAATTCATTTATAATTATTAATGAAGGATTGTAACCAAAATGTTACGCCTTGGTAATTTGCATTGCAACATTGTGAATGACGCTGATGTCGAGGGTTGCTATTATTTTACGTCAGGCATATTATTTTAAAATTTGAAAAAATCAGTTTTAAATACGTTAACTATACATAGCATAAACGAAATTTATTCGATTAATACATAAGTATTCAATTTAATATAAATTACCTGAATATTTGACTTGAAGTACAGTATTGATGTATGCAATTTTAGTCCGTATCATGGCTACACTAAATTGCGTATATTGAAATCTATATTAATAACGTCTAGGAATGCTTTTGTCTTGCTATATTAAAATATTTGTACGATATAGGCATGTCTTATGGACTAAACCATTATTATACAATAGTTACCTAAACTAATTGATAAAAAATTACAATAAAAATCACGATAACATTTTGTAGCATCTAAAAATTTTGTACTCATAAATTATATTCCTGTAGTTTATATCAAATTGTTACCTATATTAGAGTTACAAAATTAAGTTAGAAATAAATAATATAAAGAATTATAATTCTCTCAATTAATTACTTATTAATTCAATGTCATATTTTGTTAAAGTATTCAGAACACTCTGTATATAAAATTTTTTAACGGCCCAGTGATTTCGCGCCTCGGCGGCTGTAAGCTGTATCATGTTTTTTCAGCTTAAGACTTAATATCGCTCATACTGTCACTGTGTGTTGTTTGTTGAAAATACAGGATGTATTTTTAAGGCATAGTAAGGTAATAAGGTTTTTAACTTTTTGGGTAGGGTGAATTTTAGGTGTCGTTATTTTGAATAAATTACGTGTGTACGTAATAACTCTTAATTATCTATACGGACTTAATAAAGAGGAAAATTTTGTATTTTGAAACGAGTAAATTAAGTAAATTTGTGGGATTGTTCGAGAAAAAACAACATGGTTCAGTAATCAACAATATTTGCCTAATATCTATTATATATATATTTTGTATACATATACGTTTTATATATACGCAATATGTATGACGATTACTCCTGGCCCGAGACAATTCATATTTTCTCTACCAAAGATCGAACCCAGACTCTCTCGAATGAAAAGCTACAACCACTTTAACAAGGAGGTCATATCACATACAATGTTCTTAAACACATGCAAGTAAGATATTTCCCAGTTAAAATGCACCTGTACATTTTCAGTTTAGTGCATCTCGCTCGCACATATTGTTTTGCATATATCCGTTTCATCTCTGCAATCAATTATTGGTTGTCGGTCGATCGAGTTTAGGATACAATGCATTTATGTTTCAGGTTAAGTCTCGAGATATTATGACTAAAAGAAGATTTTAATTTATTCAGCGCATCTGTATACAGAAATTGGTGATATTTCGAATTAACTGATAATAATCAGTGGTAAATGTGGGACTTTATGAAGCTTTAATAAGTACTTTGAAATGTTTACGTAAATAAATCGTTTTGATAATGTGTTTGAGTATCTAATATGATTGGAACTGAAAAATATCTGATTCTCATTTTGCATATTAAACTTTTAAAATTTGATTTTTTTTTATTAAGTACCTACATATGTTATTGTTGTATAGTAAACTAAACTCAGGTTTATTGAACAGCTGAAATCTTCGTTCTTACTATAGAAAATTAATCTGTGTTACAGTTTTACAATTACTGTTATCTGAACCGTTGATACAATTGTTCCCATTGTTCTAAATTTATACAACTTTACAAGACTAGGTAGTTATATGTAGGTAGATAATCTGTGAACTAGAGCCAAGCGCGGATCCAGGGGGGGGGTCACGGGGTCATGACCCCCCCCTGGTCCACGACCTAAGTGGACCACTAATTTAATATTAACTTTTTTAAATTAACAAATTAATACTGTTCAATATGATGTTTTTATTGAATTTTGAGACATAAAAGTAATATAGAACAATGAAATCAATTACAAACGGTAACGGAAGAGAATATAACAAAAATTATAGAAAAAGTTTATTAGGGTCGACCTGTGGTCGTAATTTAAGGACAAATAACAGGTTTTTCGATTTAAAAAAAAAAACTATAACTGCGGAATAAAGTGTAATGGTAAAGTTGTATGTAATTAATTTTTTTTCTACAACTTTTGCTGTTACACTTTTCACACAAAACCTCAAATATCGAAATATCCCAGTTCGTGGATAAGACATAAAATAGCAAATTTTTTTTTCAAATGAACACTATAAAATACAGTCAAATTACAACAAAAAATCGGCCAAGTGCGCGTCGGACTCGCGCACCGAGGACTCCGAGCAAACATATTTTTTCATTATGTTGTATCTTACAATTTTGTTTAAAAGATTTTTTTCTTTATCTGTGCTTGTAAGTGCTTAAGTCGTTGCTTTTAACCAAATTTCAAGACTGTGTTCACGGGAAGTACCTTGTAGGTTTTGATTGATGATTCCCTTGCAAGTAGTTGCGAATTACAGAATATGCGGCTCTAATTGCTTTTTCTTCAGATTGCGTTGACATAGAATTTGAATTAAATAACAGATTTAAGTTATTATAGACCTGAGTTCTGATGTGAATATCAATTAAATACACGTAGACGTTCATGAGTAAAGGGATTGTAAGTTTAAAATTATTTAAAAATATATTTTTATTTAATTTAATTAAATAATTAGGGTTTTCGCAGTTATTACTACATCTGTGCTATAACACGATACTTTTTACTCAATTTCAAGACTGTGTTTACGGGACAGGGTGCTCCCTGCAGGTATTGATTCCCTTGCTAATGTCGAAATCCTACGGTCTAGGTCCCTTGATGCTGTGAAAAATTCAAACGTTTTAGCCAACGCAATCAAAAGATGCAGCTGTAATTGCTGAAAATTTTCGACACTCCCTAAGAAATCAAAACCTACAGGGTAGTTCCCGAGTACACAGAGTCATGAAATTTAGTACAATCAAACGTCTTATAACGCAGACTAGCTTACCGCCCGCGGCTTCGCCCGCTTTCTCTAAAACCTTATAAATTATATACTATTCCTCTTGAATCACTCTAGCTTTAAAAAAACTGCATCGAAATTCGTTGCGTAGTTTTAAAGATTTAATCATACATAGGGACATAGGCACAGAGACAACGACTTTGTTTACTACTGTGAAGACCCTTTTTCTCAGGAACGCGTGGAGGTATCAATCTGAAATTCATACCGAATACTCAAATCTACGGTTCCTTATAGCTGTGAAAAAAATCAAACTTATAAGCCAACGCAATCAAAAGATATAGCCATTTATGCCGTAAATTATCGCAAATTTCGACATTATCGCAAGGGAATCAAAATCTATAGGTATTGTACTACTTCCTGTGAACACAGAGTTCTGAAATTTGGTTAAAAGCAATGTCAGCACAGATGGAGGAAAAATTGCTAAAATATACATTTCATGCTTATCAACATTCGCAAGTGTTGCCAGGAATCAAAACCTACAGGGTACTTCCCGTGAACACAGAATCTTGATATTTAATCTTTATTTAATAGAAACTTACGTCTTATAGCACAGATAAAGGAAAAATCGCAAAAAGCATAAATTTAATATTAAAACATATAAAAGTGTTTGTACGGAACTCTTGGTTCGCCAATCCGACTCGCACTTGACCATTTTTTTTTAAATCTACGTATCAATTAAATTACCAAAATATAGCTTTTGAAAATTGACCACGTCTATGTGACCCCTCCCTGGCACTAAAGCTGGATCCGCCCTTGACTAGAGCTTACTTCTGCTCCTGTTAGTTCAACAAAACTTATACCAATTAACTTAAGGTACTAAATATTAATAGTAATAGCGTGTGTGCCGAGCACACGTGTCAGAAATGAAACTTTTTTGGCAAGATTCAAAGATACCAAAATCGTCGTTTTACTCCATAACGTGATTGTATTGTCATGATGCGACCTTGAAATTTTACTCACAACGCGCCTAAAGTAGTTTCACTTCAAAATATTATAAATCTTCAGATATATCCCCTCAATCATTGTCACATGTTTTGCCCCAAGCCAGGGGGCATTGACGCTTTCCACTCGTCGGAAAAAACCCTGTTCCTACCTCTCTATATCTTACACAGAGTAAAATACAGTATGAATGTTCAATTATTATAACTATGTATAATGGTCGAAATTAATATCGTATTTGTTGGTATACTTAACATCTCTATATTCAACTTTAATTAAAATCAGCCGCAAAAGCTAAATAATTAAACACGCAGATAAATTTACGGTATAAATCGGCTTTGGATTTGTGAAGATTGGACTTATGATTGGTTTATTCAAAATTTCATCGTGTAAAATATCGTTTTTAGATAAACAATTTTTGACAGATCCTCCCATAATACAAATCTTAAACTACGCTCATATTATATTGTTAAGATAAGTGATTTTCGTATTAATACGATGGAAATCAGAAATCTTATTTCCATCGATGGATGATAATTAAATGCATTTTAGAACCTTTAACCTTCGAGGAAATTTAGTATATGTATATAAAAGTGTTATACTGTGGTCGTAAGAACCAAGCATAATAATCACAGATTAAACATTTTTCATAATATAACCCTAACAGTAAATAGAGCACAGTAACCGTACAACCAATTTCTCTACCCTGTGGCAACGTATTAAGATAATAGTACCGCATGCATCAAGTGCACTTGAAATATAAATTTACAATCCTCGAGTGGTTTCTTTAGAGCCAAACCTATTTGAACACTTCATCTGATTTATTACTCTAATGGACCAGTATGAAACGCGATGCATCATGCTAAATTAACATGTCATGGTAATGCAATTAATTAATTGTTCTGCATTTGCATGTGAAATTAATTCGCGATTTTCTTCGTTGAGATTTTAAGTGCCTGTGATAATTTTTATCGCAATGCTTATTAACGTCATTGCTAATAATATACCGCAGGCGCTTATTTTTTGTGGTTTCATTGCGTCTGTATTACACTGCGATAAAAGATATAATGTATTTTTTCTTTGTACATATATTAAAAAATATATTCTGCTATTCAGTGAAGGTTTAATGTTGAAAAACATATTCCACTAAAAGTACTCTTCATAAGGGTGTACTTACTTTTAATACTCTTTCTAGTAGAGACGAGATATTTTATTTATAAAAACAGCAATCCAGTTAAAAGTTATGAGTATTCATTGTAAAAGATACGGGTCGTATTAAGATTTGAAAGTCCACCCGTATCATGACAGAAAATAAACGTAAATGTCAAAACCAAGGACAAGTTTGAAAGAAAAGCTTGAGCATTTAACATTAATTTGTTGTGAATTTAGTTTTCTATTTATCTTAAGAATTATTCACAATTCATAGAATTATTTGGCTTGTGAATTGTGATTCTTATTTAGTGCAGTATATGAAATGTTTTGACTTTACATTATTGTAGGCTTATTGTAGGTATGAAGGTACATACTAGATGAAAAATTTAATTTTCTAAATCGGTTTTTAGGAGTTTTTGAAATCATGAGATAAAAGATATAGTCTATATAGCTCAGTAAACTTGAATATTGGTAGGAATTCAATTTTAGAACGAATTTTTAAACCGGCCGGTATTTGAGTTCAATCGCTACATAGTCTATACAACAAGACAAAACTTTTTAAAATAATAATTAGTTCTAACAAATCCATTCTAATATTATAAATGCGAAAGTAACTCTGTCTGTCTGTCTGTTACTCAATCACGCCTAAACTACTGAACCAATTTGCATGAAATTTGGTATGGAGATATTTTAATACCCGAGAAAGGACATAGGTTACCTTTTATTGCGAAATATGTACCACGGGCGAAGCCGGGGCGGACCACTAGTATGTAATAAAATCTTCAAGTTAAGATCTTTCAGTGTGAAATTATTTTCTGTAGGTATTTTATAATAAATTTTTTTTTATATAAATAATTATTATAGGGGTAAATAAGACACAAATTTCGTTTGACCTTTTATTAAAACACCTACATCATTAAGTACATAAAAATACATTGTGTACACCTGACAACACTCGCTTATATTATATACAATCTAGAACACAAGTTTATAAATAATATCTGGAATTAGGCACCACATTATAGCACCTAGACACATCTAAGATAGTCTAAATTTTGTAAGAATACAATACAAATTTCATAAAACGTTACCCAATATCTTTTAACATTTTTGTGCGTAAAATTTTGTACAGAATCTATAAATATACATTTGTAATATATTTTTAAAAATTTCAAAATGCAGCCCATGTTTCATGGTGGGATTAAAAAATAATAGTAATTTTTATTTAAGGCATTTTTTATTATTTAAAATTGAGACTTTGTCTCTATCGAACCTGAATCCTATGTCGTAAAACCAATGTTAACCACAACGCTAGTGGTCATTCATATAAAATATATTTGCATTTTACATAAAATATATTCTTAATATAAAATATCGAAGAACTCTTCAATCACTGGATATTAATTTTATCGTTTGAATTGTGTAAATAATTTACATTCATTATCTACATTCTACTAATCTACTCTATTATTTTTATACACGCAAAATTTCATATTTTAAAGCGATATATCTCGTCAATACTTTTTCTGAAAATCTCACAAATTTATCTTAATCTATCCACATATTGAAAATTCGGTTCTATTTGGCAATACAAATAATACTTAATCTACTTTATTTACAATTAACAACAATCTTAATTTAACTGCTTTCAACTGCATGACTAAGTTAAAGTGCTCTAACTGTGGCTCTAATGTAATCAAAGAAAAAATCTCATGAATAAATATATATTAAAATACATTTATATTTAATATACATTTGCAATGAATTAAGATTTGTGTTTCAATACTATGGCCGTACAATTATAAAAATATAAAACTATACTACGGGATTGTCACTGACACTGAACCTATCTAATGAAGGCAATTCAATTATTTGAGAAAGTCTAAAAAGTTTAACAATTTCATGTATTTTCGTTCTTAGTTAAAGGTATAACATTTATATAAAACCTTTAAAACTTCGCTCTTTGCTTTTTCATTATAACAACCTACTTATAGCTTATATTTTTTACAGATATAACGCTTACACTCTCATCTAATATAATATAATACATTACAATAACAATTCAATCAACGTTCAACAAAATAATTCAACATTCTCTTTCTTTTTCTCAACTAAAGCAATTCCAAAACTTCCTCCTTCATCAGATAGCAAACTAAACGAACACTGTGTTGCATTTGGAAGGAACTCGATAAGGCACATGAGGCAACAGAAAACTTAAAACTAACTATAATACTGGTTGAAGGCTCCTTTGTAACTATTTACAAGTATCAGTCTATTTCAAATACTATTACGTTTAATACTATCGATTAATACACAAGGATTCGACGTATTTTGGGTCCATTTCATCAATTTCTCGACCTTTCGTTTCAGGCACGAAGAGAACTACGAAAAGAAGGCATAGCACTGATATTCCTGCGTATAACCAAAATAGTCCATACAATCCGATGTGGTCTTGAAAATCTGCAGCTGTTTTAACATTCACAAAACCGCATAGATGGCTAAAACTTGTGGCCAAAGCGCTCCCAGTGCTTCTGTATTCTAAAGGAAACAGTTCACCAATCAGTAGTGAAGATATAGGACTGATTCCCAAAGAAAAAGCAATTGTAAACGTCAGAACGCAGAGCAAAGGTATCCAGTCGTATGAACCTGGCTCTACATGCGTCAGATCTGTTGAATTTCTGAAGACATCTTCGTAATACGCGTAAGATCCGAAACCGGCCAAAGCTATGGACATCATAACACCGCTGATCATTAATAACGGCAATCTACCAACGTTGTCAATCAGCATACCAGATAGACAAGACGCTAAGAGCTGAACTACGCTAGTAGCGATAGCTCCTCCGTGCGGAT
Source organism: Colias behrii (assembly GCA_029959065.1). Classification (NCBI taxonomy): domain Eukaryota; kingdom Metazoa; phylum Arthropoda; class Insecta; order Lepidoptera; family Pieridae; genus Colias; species Colias behrii. The sequence goes on from JARWMC010000025.1 coordinate 741,692, forward strand.
TCATCATTCTGAAGGTCTTTTTGAACATTGGAACTGCGTAGAAGTTGAAAACATGCGCGCCTGTAAACCTTTGGAAGAACATCAAGCCACATGTGATTAGCACGGGTCTAGTTAAACGTTTGGACAGAAGCGCTTTTAGCTTGCCTGCTTTTCCATCATTGAACTGCTTGCTCGCTAAGATGTTGGTTCTGATTGTTGCCAATTCCTGACGTATATCCGCATCTGGGCCTCGTAGCCATTGTAAGGATTCAGCGGCCTTTTCTTCTTTGCCTCGAAGGAGGAGAGATGATGGTGTTTCAGGGACGAATAGAAGGGCCACGAAGAGAAGTACGGGTGCTGCAGCTACTACTAACGCCAGCTGGTGCCAATTTAAGTAGGCTCCAAGGGAGAAAGATATGAGGATCCCGATCTGGCTCAGGATTTTTAGAACTGAGCTTAAGCAGCCTCGGATTTCGGGTACGGCTATTTCTGTTATATATACCTGGGGACAAAAGAAAATTCAATTCGTTGTTATTGATTACAAAAAGACTTGTAAATAAATTATGGTTGTTATTTAAAACTGTTTTCAGAAGTACGCACATTTAATTTCGCATAACATAAGATTTTTGCGCATAAAGCGATTGTCAATTGTTAAGCAAATGAAAAACATGTTTGTTCTTTTGTTTCTGTATGATTGTTTTAAAATATATTTATGTAGATATAATAAGTGTATCTAAGAAGATGATGCGTGATAAATAATAACCGTGGCGAATGGTAACAAATTGTTTATGACCGAAAATTGAAGTAATGTCAAAATAACAGCTTTTATAATATAATATACGAAAGTATGCGCGGTAAAAAATGATTGACATTTTGACTGTATGTTTCTTCCGATTTCTACGACCAATTAAGTTGAAAATTTTTATGAATAATGGAATTTTTTTACCGAATATTAGGTTGAGGTGGTTGCCAGTTGATGTATTTAAAATTTAACTTTACAAAAATCGTAGCTAAAAATATATTCATATGAAATATCTAACAAAATAACATTATGCAGAAGGTACAATACGATATCAGAAATAGATTCTAATAACGCATTTCAATTTAATCTAGAAGTCTACACAAAATAGAGTAAAATCTAATGTGTATTCACTGGTCTGCTTTCAAAGCAAGGTTGTTACTTGTTACCAATATCCTTTATATAAATATGAGATAAGAAAACAATAAAACATAACGTAATCACGCTTCCTGGAACATCCTATTGGATGTTTTACTCGGATCAGTGGTAGGGTTGTCACTTGGTTATTTATTTTACTTTTTAAACATAGAGAAAACTTACAAAAATATCGTGCGATCTTATTACTCAGCAGCAATCTCTGGCCACCAGGGCAATATTTACTCGTAACAGTCTAAGTACGGTGGGAAAAGACAAAATAACCAAAAATAAAACGTTTCATGTTAATTCAAACACCACTTCATCGGTATAGAGTCAATTGAATCATCTTTGCTTACTACAAGGGTATTTCATTCATCAACTAATTACTATAAAAACCAGTAGTATCACATACATCGATGAAAACTATACAACTAAAATCATAACTCGGGAAATGTGTATGTACTATGTATGTAATACGTGAACTTTTTTCACACTAATATAATAAACATAGTCTAAAAGTAATATTTAAATAGGCAAGTTTATTTATACGAAAGGGTTGACAACCCTAATCATTGGTGAAGGAAATTGGATTCATATCGAAATATAATATTGATAACAGCGAAATGAAATTCTTGGAAATATAATTTGCTATATTTTACTGTATGCTTGAATAGATATCCAACCTGATTTTAATTTTCTTAAATTGGAAGTTAGATTTAGCTTTAAGCCAATCTTAAAAAGATGTAACACAGAACTAATCGTTAAAATAATTTCAACCGAACACAAACCACATTAAAATCGTTTCAGTAATTACGACGACATACTCAAACAAACAGACAATTCTCCAGATTCTTTACAAGTAATTTCCACAACAGTAAAAGACACCGCTATCATTCTCACATTACAATTACTGTTTAAATAATTACAATCAGTTATGTCAATTTCCAAATAAGGATGGATCTATGATCTATCGTGGGGAAATGATCTAGAATGGGATTTCTATGGATATTGTGGGATACACATATCTAATTATCGATTGAATAGGATATTATTTTGCTACGCTTGGTTATGTTCAGAAGTCACTTAGAATCTATATTAATTTTATATAGATGATTTTTTGCTTGTCTGTCTATGAAGAATCTATCCTAGATTTGATGTTTGTTTGTTCGACTCAAGAACTACTGGACCTGTTCTAAACTTTTGTTATTAGGAAGCTACATCCTAAACGAGTATCGATTTAGAAATTGTTTCGTTTGCAGGAAGCTACTTCATTTCTTAAAGACATTTTTTACAAGAGGAAATCTTCAATCCACAAAAAAAATGACTATGGAGTCTAGTAAAATAAATTGGGCCCTTGCAAAAATACTACAAAATATACGAAATATTACTATCACTGTTAACTCTCTGCTATAATAAAAACATTTCTTTAAAAATATGCTACGAAAATTCACAAAAGTCATATAAACATAGTAGGCAAAAACAACGCAACATATATATATATAGTCCACACCTGTGACCCACATTTATCTGACCTCAGTTATATAAGTCTTTATTTGTATGTTATTTATTATAGTATATTTTAATTCTCGACTAGTGCATTGGCGTCAGGTTTAATCTAAAGGTTGTGAGTTCGATAGTTAGAATAGTTAATGCATGTAAGTTTTAATAACTCAGGCCCCGGAATCACAGACACAATAGAAAATCTATTGTGTCGTGGACCGATCGGCCGTTCGGGGCTCAATGGGTTAAATGTATTTAAAATGCACATACTATTATGAATAAAATATTATTTACGAAGATTGTTTGTAATTGTCTAGAATCTAGATAAAAGGATATAGTATAATGCAATAAATAACAGAAGACACCTGTCATCATGGCTAGCCCGGGTTAATTCAGTAATCGATGTACCTTATGGCACGTAAAATTCCGTTATTCTACAAGTGAAAAAGTTTCAAATAGTTTGGTTTATCCATTTCGGAATAAATCCATAAAAGCATACACTCTAACAAACTTCATAAAATTCATAGACAAAAGCTAGGTACTTGTCTACTTGTATTATTCGATAATTCATTAAAACCAAAATAATAATAACAGGAACTCTACGCAGAATCGATCTCTAACTTATGTTGCTTATGTGTCCAATATTTCAAACTCATTTGAACATACTACATAGTATAGTAGTAATGTTTGAGTTTGAGTTGAGTTAATGATACGGCATGCTTTGTCCACCGATTAAACTAATAATATATAGCATCTAGGTCCAGTAATTAATTCTAGACAATTAATTAATAAGTACGTAGGAATATCGAGATAACAGCATCATAAAACTAATTTTACTCAAGATTGATGAACGCGAACTCATATAATTACAATGTTGGTGTTTCTCTGATATTTACTTTACTTTGTTACCAACTAGCTTACCGCCCGCCGCTTCGCCCGCTTTGTCTAAAACCTAATAAATTATATACTAAAACCTTCCCCTTGAATCACTTTATCTATTAAAAACCTCATCAAAATCCGTTGCGTAGTTTTAAAGATTTAAGCATACAAAGGGACATAGGTACATGTAGTGATAGTGATAAGATTTGTTATTACGATGTTGTTTGATTTATTATGTTTTTCTGCAATTCCGTAAACAAAGGGAGAGTGGGATAATAACAGAAAGGTATTTTTTAGGTTTACGCTCAATTGTAAAAAAGTTCAAAGATTAACAGAACTAAGTTGCCGTTAAAAGTCATTAGGGAGAGATAAGTATTGATATAAGTGTAGTATGAGTATGAGTAACTTTTTAACAGTTTTGTAATTCGAGACAGAGGTATTTATGGTTTGTAGAATTACTGGCAGGATCTCAGCCAATAATCAATCAATAATAATTGTAGTCGAATTTTCAAACGCGATTTATTAAATGTTACAATTTAACTCGACAGTTAGAAATAATCTATGTAACTTCGAGTTTCAACTACGACTGAAAAATGTGTTAAAATATCTTCAAATTACCCATCTAATTGGTTTTTTTAATTAATGAAAAAATCGTTAAAATCCCTCCAAAAAATCATTAAATTTATGACCATAATTATTATTTTATTTACCTGCGTAATCATAGTAATACAGCACACTATCATGCCACCACAGAACGATGTGACAGACACCATGTCCACACTAGTTGACAGCGCGGTGGCGAGCCACGCCACGGTATGGGGTAGAGCTATCGCGAGGAGCACCCGACGTCTGCCAAGCCTCATCGCCATGCCGCCGAAGATGCAGCCTATTAGCGCTCCTGCGAAAGAGAATTTAGATTAGGGCCCAGTTTCATCAAGCTCTGTTAGTTAGTTTAACACGCTGTTAACTCTTTTAACGGGACATCAATGTAAGGGAGTGTCCCACCATGACCTAATCGAGGATTAGTTTCCTTAACACGGCATTATATTTAACCCGTGGCATAGAGGCTCTTTAAATTTTTAACAAGCGATTAGAAAAAATGATTTGAAGTTTTCTTGCTGTCAAGATGGACTCTGCATACTATTTTATTTTTGTAAATGAAGATGTGTTGGATGATTTGTATAATTTGGATTATATAGTGCGACCGCGACGGCCCAGAATTTATAAAGACGTCGTCATTGTTTCGAAGAATATGATGATGTTGATTTTAGTACAAGATTTCGTTTATCAAAACAATCGGTTTTGGAAGTATTGCAATTAATTGAAGATAAACTCGAATAACCGTCGGATCTGTAAGTAAAACTATCTCGTGAGGTAATATTTATATTTATGTGCATAAAAGGTTCCTTCCTACATACTGTATTATTTTCAATTAAACCATAATAATGCTGTGAGTCATGTCAAATCTAGTATTGAATACCAATATAGGTACTTAAAATGTAAACTTCACCACTACTCAGGTAAGGCTCAGGCCTCCTCATGATTATGAAATGTACTTATCTTAATTTTAAATTCTGTTTTAGGAATCTATCAGTTTCACCTACAGACCAACTGCTTATTGTAGTGCAGTGCAGTGATGGCTCAGTGGTGAAAAACATTGTGAGGAAACCGACATATCATAAGATAGCGTGGTGGATAATGACCTGATCCCTTACCGTGTTTAAGTTTAAGTTAGCACTACCAATCCCATGTCCCAGCAGTGAGAAAGTATATGGGCTGACGATGATGATGATCCTAATTTAATTTAAATGTGACATTGTTATAGAAATATGTAATTTTTCATGTTACCTAAATAAATAAAACTTGTGTTTTTATAAAACATTTTTATTGTACCCTTAGATTGTACCTATCAACATCATTCAATAAATAGGTTATAACAACTAGATACTAGGTTATTACAAACAAGAATTTACTATTAATTTACTTTAAATGTATCTTGCTGCTTTGTCTTTATTTTTCTTGTTTTAATTGCTCTTCTAGTATGAGATCTCTCGCACTTTCCTTCGGACTCCGAATTTTTTTTCGTAATTTCAACCAGATCCAGTTTACCTTCGACCAAGTGAAATTGAACCGCGATTTTTCTTCAACATTATTGTATTTATTCAACTCAAAATAAAATTAAAATAACACAAGAAAAATCACAACAAAACAATCTCCAAATAACATCAAACATTTGTAACCATGGTAACGACCAAATCGTTTGACATATAAACCAGCAAACGTAAAAGTTTCTACATGATTATTAAATTGTATACTGTGTTAGAACATTTCAATTTAGTCGAATTACCAAACACGACAGTTATTATACAACTTTAACAAATAGCCCCAACGTGCGAAACTATGGCATTGTCAACTATGACATTTTGTTTCGGGCGGTTTAAAATACGAATGAATGATTCGTGAGTCGCTCAGTTAATGGTCGATTTGATAATCGGCTGTTGCCTGTTAGATTTCCTTCTTGGGACCTGTAGAGTTGACAACGATGTTAAAATACATGTTTAATTTGAAGCTCGATTAATAAATGTCTGATTTAGAAAATATTGGTGAAATTGGGTCTAGAGATTTTAGTACTACTAATAAATATAATATAATAAAGCAGCATATTAGCGCTCCTGGGAAAGAAGATCGAAATTAGAGATTTATCTATAAAGGCCTTTTTGACGTGACAACGTCTTAAATTAGGTTGCGACTGGGAGTCACTTATGAAAAAGTGTAACGCTCGGTAACGTTACGATGAGTCACCGAACGAGAGAGAGGCCCGCGGTCTGCCGCGCGCGCAGCACATAAATATTCTACCGAGAAAAAGACGTTGTCACGTAAAATCTTCGCCCGTAAAACCGACTTTACAGGCAACCATTTTTTTTTAAGTGGGGAAATCTTGCATAGATACCCACGGCTTCCGGGGAAAGGGCCGTGGGTTATGTCGGATTCCTACCGACCAAAACCCCACTGTATTCCGTCAAGCCGCATCAACGACGCGGACGGGGCCACGGGTATAGGTAGAATTCGTCCGTGACCATCTATAAAGGCCTAATGAAGCAGCATATTAGCGCTCCTGCGAAAGAGTATTTAGATTAGAGATGGATTTAACTACTACTATGGGGTCTAATAAACTATTTTTTTCTACATTATAGTAAAAACTTTATTTCGAATAGCTACGTATAGCTTACTTCTTATTGTTTATGGTCTTCCCGATTAGTTGAATCAAAGAGTGAAATAAAATAAAAGAAATAATTATTCCCTTTGAATGAAAACGACGTCATAAAATGGCACTGAATCGATCCTATTTTTATCTGTTACTCCAATGGTTTCATAGTTATTGTACTAATACAAACTGATGACAAAATATTTGTCATAATTTTCAAATTCTAGACATTTGTTTTATATACAAAAAACGTCTGTAACAAATTAAAGAAATGAACGCGACTGTAATATACTAATAATATACTAGCTCTCTGCCTGAGAGCTAGTAACATTATATTCCCCTTAAAAAAGTACACGCGTTAAAAATTCAAAAGTACATAATACACCTACTTACTACAATATCCATTGTGTTCTCTAAGAAACACTTAAAATATTCCTTCATACAAACTTATAGCACTTGTGACTAAGTGCTGAGTTATAACAATTGTTTAGCTTCAAGACCGCTTTTGTTTAAATTGTTGAGGACTAATGTCTTAAAATTTTATTAACTAGCTAAGTGCCCTGGTTTCACTCGAGTTGAAACGTTACAGTTATAATATCGTCAAAGTTTTATACTTCGCAAAAGATAAAACTATAATCTCATAAAAAATTGGCTACTTTTCAAAAATCAATCCTTACAGGAAACTGAAGTGAAACAACGGGATGGAGCTAGTATATTATACAAATATTGTAAGTATAGAGTATTTATCTAGACCGAAGAGTTTGTTTGTTTGAACGCACTTATCTCAGGATCTACTGGACCGATTTCGAAAATATCTTTCGCCGTTGGATACGTCATCCCTGAATTCAATAGGCTATATTTGTACCACGGGTGAAGCCAGGGCGGACCCCTAGTAAGAGGTAAATAATTAGTCCGTAGCTGAGCTAACAAAAATATTTTCACGAGTTTCTAGCCGGTTCCTTCATAGATATACTGCTTTCCGAATCGGTCGTAAATGTTAAAACTGTTATGACAAAAGCGCTTTTAGAAGAAGTCTAATTGAATAAATAAATGTTTGAGTTTATTATTTATCATTTTTCCTTATGCGAAGAGTAAATGCTATGAAATAAAATGTACTTTAACCAGGAATTCTATTTATTTACATATTATTCCCGCCAAATTCGGCGATTGGCGCCACGGACATACCGACACGTCGAGAAACAAATAAACATCACTATTTGTGGAGCGATTGCGAAGGAATTGTCTTATTTGGTTAAATATATTGGATTTTAAACCGTTTTATTGTTTGTTTTATATGTTGGAACATATTTACGTACTAACATAAATCGCTTGGTAAGTGATTTAAAGTTTGTTGTGTTGAATTATTATAAGTAGGTATCTGTTTAAACAAATGTTTAATATCATAAACATTTGTTTAGTATTGGTAGGTACTTAATAAGAAAATAATGATAATTATTTCTTGTGAAAAAATGGCATCAATACTTCCGAACACATTTTAAAATTTTTGCTCATTTTAATATTATATTATCTGTGGCATCGATAATAAATAATATCATGCCTGTGCTAACTTTTTTATTTTAATTAGATGTTGTTACATCTCTACACATTTAAAACTACGCAACGGATTTTGATGCGGTTTTTTAATAGAGTGGTTGGTTCTCGAGGAAGGTTTTAGTATATAATTTACTAGCGACCCGCCCCGGCTTCGCACGGGTGCAATGCTGATACTAAATACACTACAGAAAAACTGTGAACGTTGTATATAAAAACATAGCGGCCCGCTCCGGCTTCGCACGGGTATAAAATAGGTAGATAGCCGGGCGGCCGGCCGGTACCGCCGCAAACGCTACGTCGCGCAATTTTTAAATCTGTAATATCTTCGAAAATATTCACTTAAATCATACGGTGTAAAGGGCCATGCCATATAGATCTATATTTAATGAACAATGTATTCAAGGTATTTAATTGGTTAAGGATTAATGCTGTATTGGTTAAAATCGCATCGAAAATTAGCCATTATTTGTCGTAAAAAGTAAATGACAAAAAAAGGTTATTGTGGGTTATCCATAAGAGATAGACATATACCATCGCGGACTTTTCTGTAGACCTTTTCAATGTGTATAATACTTAGTACATTATTTTGATAAAACTCGTAGTAGTCCGTTTTCTTATGGGAAAAGGTATACATTTTTGAGTAAAGCAATGCCATTTGGTACGAATCTTGTACTCGTCCACCTAAGCCCAAATCGCCCGGTAGCCAGTCATTACTCCCCTGCAGGAGGGAGGGAGAGGGGGTTAAAGAACAGAGCGCCCGGCGCTCCGAAATAAAATTCTGGCGGATTAATTTGGACCTTTGAGTCAAATTTGGTGTCGTTATCAGGTAACTAGATGATGCCCAATTCATTCCCCATACCAGGTTTTTAGGGTTCCATAGCAAAATATGTCACAATCCTTAAAATAAAAAACTTTTAGTAGTGAAAAAATCCAAACAAACCAGTATAGTTTTATATTTTTGTATGAAACTTGGTTTATAAAAAATACTGTCTGAATGGCCATTTAATGCAGATTATAAAAACATTAACATGTAACATATATTTTACCATTTTAAATGTAAAAAAAATTATACAAAGTACAAAAACGTTTGACAGCGCAGCGTAGGGGACGGCTAATAGACCCGAAAAACAAGCAATACTAACAAAAAACAAACAGCCAAGTGCGAGTCTGACTCGCTCATCCAGTGTTTCATACTTATTTGTCCCATATCATGTTAATGGGTCTGGTAGGACCTGGATATCTGATACTCACAAACTTTCGTCTTTATAATATTAGTGTGAGTTTTAATCATCTTTAAATTATAAATGAAGTCAGGTAACATTATTAAAAATAAAGATATATAATAATAGAACGTTATAGTATTAATAATAATGACAACCACCTCCACAATTGCATAATTCGGTACATTTGAGCTGGCGTTTAAAACACTTCAATCTGCAGGAACTGCAAGATTTCACGCACCGATATCTTATTAATTCAAATCTTCTCTTTTCTTTTTATTTCAGATGGGGAAGGAATATTCAGATTTTTTGTAGGCCCCCAAATATACACAGCCTGTAAAACTGCCCTTAAGGTGTGTTGTTTAAGGGCAGCTACTGTAGGAGGCAAAATTTCTATTTGCATGTCCTTTTATGTTAAAAAATGTTTGCGACCCTCATTTACTGTCACAGCGGGGTATGATCTGAAAAACAAACATGTACTTATAATACTTACAAAAATATAAGTTCTGGATAAGAGTATCTTTAAAATATCGTGACCGTCCTTACCTATCATGCATTGTAATCACAAACTTTTCAATTCCACTGTCTGCATATTTCGTATGACATTCGTATATGCCTTCCATGCTTCAAATGCAGTTTATTTGCGTCTCACATTAAATATGAGTTTGTGAAACATCTGGTAAAAGAATGGAATAAGGGCAAAACGTGTGTTCTTTGTGGACCTGATACAAGAAAACCATTTCTTAAGTATTATTTGTCAAGAAATTAATTTGGGTACTAAACTGAAACTCTAACATTTATTTATTTAATTATACTTCTTATAAAAGCAATTTTGATTGGTCATATGGTCATAACATTTTTTTAACATTTATCACCGATTCGGAAAGCAGAATGTATGGAGAAGAACCGGAAAAAAGAAACTCCTTATTTGCTCTTTTAAAATCGTGTCAATATTAAGGTACAATTTAATTTTACATTGTAATATGTAATTACTAATAAGTCCATTATTTAAACATGAAGCTAGCATTGTTACATGCCAGGTATTGATGATTTCATCCTGTGCCGATGTGTACCCATAGTTCTTTTAGACCTTCTAGCTCTGAATGTCATACGAAATATTATGCAGACAGTGGAATTGAAAAGTTTGTGATTACAATGCATGATAGGTAAGGACGGTCACGATATTTTAAAGATACTCTTATCCAGAACTTATATTTTTGTAATTATTATAAGTACATGTTTGTTTTTCAGATCATACCTCGCTGTGACAGTAAATGAGGGTCGCAAACATTTTTTAACATAAAAGGACATGCAAATAGAAATTTTGCCTCCTACAGTAGCTGCCCTTAAACAACACACCTTAAGGGCAGTTTTACAGGCTGTGTATATTTGGGGGCCTACAAAAAATCTGAATATTCCTTCCCCATCTGAAATAAAAAGAAAAGAGAAGATTTGAATTAATAAGATATCGGTGCGTGAAATCTTGCAGTTCCTGCAGATTGAAGTGTTTTAAACGCCAGCTCAAATGTACCGAATTATGCAATTGTGGAGGTGGTTGTCATTATTATTAATACTATAACGTTCTATTATTATATATCTTTATTTTTAATAATGTTACCTGACTTCATTTATAATTTAAAGATGATTAAAACTCACACTAATATTATAAAGACGAAAGTTTGTGAGTATCAGATATCCAAGTCCTACCAGACCCATTAACATGATATGGGACAAATAAGTATGAAACACTGGATGAGCGAGTCAGACTCGCACTTGGCTGTTTGTTTTTTGTTAGTATTGCTTGTTTTTCGGGTCTATTAGCCGTCCCCTACGCTGCGCTGTCGAACGTTTTTGTACTTTGTATAATTTTTTTTACATTTAAAATGGTAAAATATATGTTACATGTTAATGTTTTTATAATCTGCATTAAATGGCCATTCAGACAGTATTTTTTATAAACCAAGTTTCATACAAAAATATAAAACTATACTGGTTTGTTTGGATTTTTTCACTACTAAAAGTTTTTTATTTTAAGGATTGTGACATATTTTGCTATGGAACCCTAAAAACCTGGTATGGGGAATGAATTGGGCATCATCTAGTTACCTGATAACGACACCAAATTTGACTCAAAGGTCCAAATTAATCCGCCAGAATTTTTTTTCGGAGCGCCGGGCGCTCTGTTCTTAAACCCCCCCTCCCTCCCTCCTGCAGGGGAGTAATGACTGGCTACCGGGCGATTTGGGCTTAGGTGGACGAGTACAAGATTCGTACCAAATGGCATTGCTTTACTCAAAAATGTATACCTTTCCATACAAGCATGCCCATAAGAAAACGGACTATAGGGTTCAGCCTGCGTTTGCAATGTAAGCGGAAAAAATGTAATTTTTTACGACATCACATTAGAAACCTCAAAAATAACAGTTCTTCTCCACTATTTAATGGATGTTATTATACATATAAACCTTCCTCTTGAATCACTCTATCTATTAAAAAAAACCGCATCAAAATCCGTTGCGTAGTTTCAAAGATTTAAGCGTACAAAGGGACATAGGGACAGGGAAAGCGACTTTGTTTTATACTATGTAGTGATTAGGTTCCTTATAAACAAAGCGGGCGAAGCCGCGGGCAGGAAACTAGTTTATTATAGAATTCAATGCGATAAGTCGAGTATTATGACTATTCAAATCAATATCTAATATTTTATTTTCTATACAGTCACATGAGATTCAACTTTTCCTGGAAAAATCTATAAGATCCATTTGAATTCTTCCCTTATCGAGTTTTTCTAAGAACAGTCCTATTAAATTCCTTTCAAACCGAGAAATTTATATATCATAAGATATCTCGATATCACATTTATAATTTATATATTAGCAAATGAATATGATTTGCGTTACTTACTGCCCCTCGCGGTTTCACCCCAGCCTCCTGGATAATGGGCTATCTAACACCGAAATAATTTTTCAAATCGAACCAGTAGTTCTTGAGAATTAGCGCGTTCAAACAAACACTTCAGCTTTATACTATTAATGTAGATATCCTTATGTTTTTACCAACGTTATATTAAATTTTAGATTAGCTTAGCATACATCGCAATTCGTTTTTATGCAATATATTCACCATATTGAAATTGGAAAAGATCCTTTATTGAAATGTTTAAATGTTTAATGGTTCAAAAAATATCGTCGAATTGAGGATCTCAGCCTTTTTTAATATGTTAAAAACTTAACATAATGACAATTTCTTCAGGATAGTAGATTTATCATAAAAATTTTCCAATTATAACTACAGACGCAGTCGAGCGACGTTATAAAAACATCATGTGTATTTCTGTATGTCTGGACCGATTTAGTATTTTTTTTACTGAAAAAACTTGCTGTGTTAGTTCGTGACAAGTAAAGTAGTAAGTATATCGACTTATATTGTAACTTATGATTTCTAAATTTAAAGTAAGTATTATATTATATTATCTGTCGTAAAGTTTCAGTCGTATTTTTATAGTAAGTACTTATTTACCGGGAACAATTTTTGTATTCCCGTTCTATTAAAAAAAACCGCATCAAAACCGTACTAAAAATACATCTTTGTTATTCCCTTTTATTTTTCTTTGTTTTATTTACTAATATATATTTATTTCTTTATGAATTAACAAGATCTTTCGTTAAAATACAAATAATATCTTTAGTATCGTAAACCCATCACTATAAGAACAATAAAAGCCATACATTAGTACGTAGCCCACACAACACGAAGTAAGTCAACGTATTCAGTATATTTTCTTTGTAACAGCAGTATTCTACAGGAATTCCATTTGAGGCGAATGCATTTTATTTCCAGATACATCCAAAATAACTTAAACAAAACATCGAGTGATTTATTCGAGTTTTCAATCGATTTTGGAATGCCGATTGATAGATGCGATGTTTCGAATAATCGAATGAAGTTTCGTATTATAATAGCGTTATATAATTAATTTATGAGTAAATTATTAAATGCAAGAGAATATTCTGTACCTATTGTATAGTTTAGATTTATACTTTAGAAGAAAAAAATGAATTTAATTCGCTGTCTATTATTTATGTTCAGCTACCCCTTGACCTTATACACATTATACAGATATTAATTTTGGGTTTTTTATTTATACTTACAAAATAAAACAGACACACCTGTGTATGCGAGTGTGTGAGTTTAAGGTGTATTAAAAAGTATGTTACTCAAGAAAAATTCAACATAATTAAAAATTAACACAAACCATATTTCGCACCTCAAAAAAGCTATAGATTTCATCCACTCAACGATAAGGATCGTTTGCAAGAGTCCAAGCCTATAATTTTTCACAGTATCCCCGTGTTGGATAATTTAACAAAATTGCTCTAATATGGAATTTTAATTTATCCCGGTGTCAGCCAGAGGCTGTAATTTTGTTCGCAATTGGGTTTTAATGTGTAGTGTGTTTTGAAGTATGTTCACACTTTTTGATATAATGGCAAAAGGATTCGAGTATTTATCAAATTATTATAGTTATTATATTTTTAGGCTTGGGTTATAATATTATATGTATAGTATATATGTATTTGGATAATGAAAAAAGGGTTTCAAGTATAATATATGAAGTTGTATTTTTCTTGTTAGTTGTTTATGTAATTCGCTTAAAGGTTTTATAGATAAAGGTTGTTTTAATTGTTAGCGTATATATTGAAACTATGTATAAGTAAACAATTATAAATTTAATCCAACTAACACATAAATATTTATTTTATTTTTGTTATAGAGTAGATAAATGTTGCTCTATAAAATCTAAGTTTTATTTTTATACAAATTCCAGTTAAATAACTTTGAAATAACAAATACTGAATTACAACCATTTATCTAGAAAATATAAATCTAGATTTATATACGAAAAACTCTATGTGAATGACAAGAAGGTTTTTTCCCGATAAAAAACATACAGACTAATAAACTTTTCTATTTACTGACAGGCGACGTGTACCGCATTTTGATATTGCTATTTTAGAGAAATATATTATTTGTTTCCAAGTATTTATGCATAAAATTATGTAATTTAAATAGTGTATTGGTGAGTTTTTTCGTAAATACAATAAATTGTTTTTAACAATAAAGTCTTATATATACAAAATGTGGTTTTATTTTCGTTTATTTTTCATTTTATTTCCTTTATATATTTATCGTTTCGACTACTTACTAAAACAGAATATTAAAACAAATCCTGTACATTTTCTTAGAGTATTCAATTTTTTATCTAATATTAAACTTGAATTAGTAATAAGAAAATACATTTAAATAAATAAATTAAATACATTTTTTAACACGTAGAATATGCACAAGAAACACATTTAACATTTGTTCCTCGCAAGTTAAATATAATAGCATTCAAATGCAAAATTACCATAAAACTGCCGATTTATTATATGCGCCTTGGAATATAAGTATTTAAAGCAAGGATGTCTGGGGCTGATGTGTTTATTTATCGAGAAAATAAAGAAATGCATAATACATACTTTAAATACTATTTTTACTCGGATGATATTTTGTTTAGAAACATTACTAAATAAGGGGGACCATGGGACTTTTTTAAGTCTTTAAACTCGAGTTTTAAATCAGTATTGAATACAGAATCAGATTGAGTTTCCCAATCCAATATACTGTACTCGTTTGCTAATTGCAAGCATATCTATACTACTAATATTATAAAGCTGAAGAGCTTGTTTGTTTGTTTGAACGCGCTAATCTCAGGAACTACTGGTCCGATTTGAAAAATTCTTTCGGTGTTAGATAGCCCATTTATCGAGAAAGGCTATAGGCTATATATCATCACGCTAAGACCAACAAGAGCGGAGCAATGCGGGTGAAACCGCGGAGCACAGCTAGTATACTATAAAATAGTAGGTACTTTAGCTCTGTAATAGAAAGTCAGATCGAACTATATGAAAGAAAGAAAGAATCATAAATAATATTGTTATCTGTTTCTTTCTTACGTCAATAGTAAGCATGAAAGTCTGTATGTTCGCAGCAACTTCCGAACCGATTTAGCTGAAATTTTAAACACGGATAGAAAATGTACTGAATAATTTTATTATATTTATAGGCAACTAGTCAATTACTTCGCAAATAGCCGCGGGCTTTGCTATCTTGTATAGGTAAAGTGATAGAACATCTTAAATATATTATTTAGAGTAAATAAAGCTGACAGACATCCCTATTACACGAATATTACGTAACAAGCCATTTAAAACCTCATTGCTAAAGAAATTAGGTTCATTATGCAATATGCATTCTGCTTTCCATAATGCATTCAGCCTATTATGATAATTCATGAATATAAATAAGCTTTTACTTGTATTTAGGTTATAGGCCTTTAAAACTAAATAAATACTAATAAAATGTGGTATAGAGTTGAATCAGCTAATGGTCCTGGCTTTTTGTGAGTTTAATGTAAAATTTTAGGATATTTCCTGTTTTATTTTTAAAAAGTTAATAGTGTCATTTTACTTTTTACGTAAAGTACTTTCGATATCAGCTTAAAGTTTTTTGATATCTGTAATAGTTACGAAATAATCGCCTGTGCACCCTTAACGATTAGGTACACCCTGTATAAGACTACGTTAGTTCAAAAAATATTCGAAATTCTTTCAATAGTCATAAACAGACATAATAACATGAATATAATTCAAAATCAGTTGATTTATTATTAGCTCTATCTCTTTTATTTGAGACGTACAGTAAGTGTACAGCTCATTTTTATTTTATTAACATATATATAGATAATTAGGAAAAAACTCATTTAGGCAGTTAGATCATTCGATATGTGAACACTATTGAAAACTACAACAAGGTATTTGAACGTTTTTATTTTTAATCTTTGCCTGGATTAGAATTAAAACTCTTAAAATTTCGTAAAACTTAGTAAAAACTCTTCTCAGGTAGAGTCAGGGCGATATGCTAGTAAATATTAATAAAAGCTATTAAATCACAAAAATGCAAAATACCCGCGTTGTTAATTAATGTTGTCACAACTAATTACATATGTTTGTCTGTTTGTTCGTGCAAAGTGTTTGACTAGCTTTGATGTTTTTGTTGACTGTACATTAATTGCTTTTAAGGTATTGTGCAAACACGAATAAATCATGTGAGCAAATATAATTTAAATTACGCTTAAGTGTGGTCAAAGTGTTGGTGACTTTATATAAGCCTGTGTTTTGAATTTTCATAAACTTATGATGATAAATCGGCAAAGGAAAGGCGATCAAGCGGTTTAAGTTGTAAATATTTTTGAGGTATGATGCTATTAGTAAACAAATTAGTATGGATTTTGATTGCTATCATTAAAAAACATATAGGTAAGTAAAGAATAACCAATAAAATCTAATATTATGAAGAGAAAAGATTTCATCTTTTGAATGTTTGTAATGATTCAACCAATTATTTATTTCAAAGACGTCTTGACCGATTTTATTATATTTCGAACAAAATAAAATCTTAAAAGATAATATTGTAGTTCATTACATTTAAATAAGATAGAATCCGGTCGAAAGTAAATTATATTTTAGACTAGCTGTTGTGCTCCGCGCATTTACCCGCAGTGCTCCGCTCCTGTTGGTCAGCGATATGATATAATTATAGCCTTCCTCGATAAATGGGCTATCTAACACAGAATTTTTCAAATCAGATCAGTAGTTCCCGAGATTAGCGCATTCAAACAAACAAACTCTTCACCTTCATAATATTAGTATAGATAATAAGTTACCATTGTATCAAACACCTCGTCTAGATTTAGTATTATTATCTCGCTTTTATAGGATAAAATAATATATAATTAATATTGGAAAATATTGGAAATTATCAAGCTAATTTATAAGGAAATTAACTCGTGTAATTATAATAAATCTCACATGTTATGTACGTAATAACATGAACAAAACATTTTACGGCCAGTTGCCAGTATTTAATGGCTTGAACACTATGAAAACACTAGCTTAGATTACTATTGTTACAAGCACTATACTGGTTTAGTACTGGCTGCAGGAATTACATCTTGGTTACTATATTTATATTATTTCAAATTCAAATTCAAAATTCAAATTTCATTTATTTACAAGAATGTAGTTACAAAAAAGGTGTTATTACAATGTTAACGTGCTAATACATTCTACCCACTTTCTGGGTGTGCAAATATTTAAATGGAAATAACTTAAATTACACTACACCAACACTACACAAATTCTTCGCGTCACTAATCACTATTGTTAAACGTCACTAATTCTTCCTTGTCACAGATTCCGCAATGTAATAAGTTCTTGAATATCATAAAATTGTTTCTCCATTAACCATTTCGTCAGTTTCTTCTTAAATATATTTACTGGGAGATCCTTAAAGTTATCCGGTATTTTATTATATATTGTAATAGTCATAAATATCACACTATTTTTTGCTTGATTTATTCTACATGTTGGAAAGTGCAGTTTATTTTGATACCTCGTTAACATATGCGAATTTACTTCTCCTTTCTTTTTAAAATATTCTGGGTGGTATTTAACAAATAAACATACTTCTCTTATATATATGCAGGTCAGTGTAAGGATACGTAATTTACCGAACATTGGTTTGCAACTGTCCCTTTGATGTAATCCGCACAGGGCTCGGATACATTTCTTTTGTGCCACAAATACTTTCCGCACCTCGCAAGACTGTCCCCAAAGAATTATTCCGTAAGATAGTATCGACGATATATATGCATGGTAGGCATTTATTGCAGCATTCATAGATACAGTATCTCTTAGGCGACGTAATACATAAACGAAACGATTTATCCTATCACAAATATATTCAATATGACTGTCCCATTTTAGACCTTCGTCTACCAGAACACCTAAGAATTTATGGTGTTTTACCTGTTCGATTACTTGATCATTACATTTTATATCTAGATTAATTTTGGTGCAATTCTTTGTATAATATTGAATTATTTTTGTTTTTACTAAGTTTATTTTCAGATTATTATTTTGTAGCCATTTTACTATATTATGTAATGCTGTATTTATATCTCTCTCATATGTATTTTTATCCGTGCATTTAACAATAAGGGTAGTGTCGTCTGCGAATAAAACTGTTTTGTGTTTCACTGATCTCGGTAAATCGTTAATATATAAGAGGAATAAAAATGGGCCGAGCACACTTCCTTGTGGTACACCTGATTTATTAACTTTTTTCTCTGACCTATATGAATTTCGTGTTTGATTTATCATTTTATGAATCTCCACATACTGATATCTATCATTTAAGTAACTTGCTACCCATTCTTTAGCAATTCCTCTTATCCCATATTTCTCCAACTTAAACAAGAGTAATTGATGGTCCACAAAATCAAATGCTTTGCTCATATCTAAGAATATGGTGGCTGCTGGTTTTTTTTCAATAAAGGCTTGAATAATTTCTTTCACCATGTCGAAGCATGCTAAAGAAGTAGAACTATTTTTTCTAAATCCAAACTGTTCCCGACATAATATCTTGTTTTTATCAACATAATTTTGAAATCTTTCTAAAATTACCTTTTCAAATATCTTAGATAAAACTGGAATTAGTGCTATCGGTCTGTAGTTTTTAATATCTTTTGGATCATCTTTTTTATATAACGGTTTTATAACTGATGTTTTTAGAACATTAGGAAAAGTGCCTTGCTCCATAGATAAATTGACAAGAAAGGATAACGGTTTGCAAATATGTACACTGGAAGCCTTTAATATTTTTGTACTTATACTGTCTGTTCCTACGGAATTCGTGTTATTTAGGGATTTTATTACTTTTAGAATTTCGTCACTACTTGTTGGTGTCAAGAATATAGTATTACATTTTTCCGTAGTCAATGTCGTTTTTATTTGAGTTGCATCGTATTTAAAATTCGTTTGATTTGTTATGTTAATAAAAAAGTTATTAAATTGTTCACATATATCATTCATTGAGTTGTATACATTATTATTGACTACAATCTCTTCTATTTCTTTAATATTGTTTTCGTCATTAATATTATTAGATATCATGTGCCATAAAGCCTTATTTTTATTTTTTGATAATTTAATAATTTTTTCACATTGAATTTGCTTTGACTTAAGAATGCACCTTTTTAGAATATTTTTGTATTTTATATAATAACCCCAACTATTTATAAATGTTTTCCTGTAATATATACTTTTTAAATATAGTAGTCGCTTTCGTACACAACATTTCTTCAATCCTTTGGTTATCCAATTAATGTAAGGTTTTCCTGTGTTTCTCTTAATCCTAATAAATGGGAAACAGAGATTGTAAAACAGTTGGAATAATTCATAAAAAGTATTAAAGCATTCATTTAAGTTATTGAATTCATGTATTTCAGAGAAACTCAATGATGCCATGCACTCACAAAATTTACGTATATTCTGCTTACTGTAATCTCTTTTTGTTTCAAACCAGGACACATTTAATTTGGGCTTAGTCATATTTACTTTTAATATCTGTGCAGTTTCGTGGTCTGATAAACCAAGATGAAGTACTTCTGCGGTTACGCCTCTTTTTATATTTGTCGCTATTTGATCTATGCATGAATTTTTCCTTGTAGGTGTTTTTATTAAACATTCAATATTATAGTTCTGAAGTAAAGTATTGAGTTCATCTGAAAACTTAGTTTTTTTAATAATATCAATATTCCAATCACCGCATATTATTATTTTTTTATTTTTAGTTGCAATTTTTTGCAGTGTAAATTGAAGTTTTTCAATAAAAATATCTATACTTTGACTTGGAATTCTGTAAACACAAATTATCACTGTATTTAAATGTTTTAACTCTATACCACAACACTCAAAGAATAAATTACAACCAAGATCCTTTATAAAGTCTAGATTAGTACATGAAATGTCCTCTTTGACCAGAATGCATGTTCCACCTCTTTTCTGTTTGCGAGAAAACGATGATATCAACTTATATCCTGGTAATTTAAGTAGCTGTTCATTTCCTTTTCTAATAAATGTTTCACATAAGCATATAATGTCAATAATGTGGGACTTACTTAATTGAGATATTGCCAAGTACAACTCTTCTGACTTATTTATGGCTCCGGCTATGTTTTGATGTAATATTGTCAAATAACTGGATTTAGGGACGAAAAAAATTTGGATTCGATGAAAAGTTTTTATTGTTCGGTAATATATTACTATTTGATGTATCATCACTGTTCAGTTTTAAAGTGTTTTCATTTATTGTCTTTTTAAAATAATATGGAATTGTACCTTTTTTTACTTGATTTGATTTATTTCCATTGTTTTTTAACAAACTGCATTTTTTTGACGAAGAAAGCCTTTCTAAGATCTTTTTTGTATTTAAAAATGTATTCGAGTATTCGATGCTGTCAATTTCTATGTTTATTTTATTTATTAAATTTTCAATATAATTAATTCTTGAATTATAATATTTGTAATCTTCGTCAATATCAATATATGAACAATTTTTAAAGCCTCTTAAAAATAGCTTTATTTGTGCGTTTAATAATTTTTCATTTAGGTAACGGTTATATCTAACATTTAGAATAAATACTTTGTTATTTTTTAATTTACCCATTAAGTCTAGTAAACCTGAAATAAGTTGATATGGATTTTTGTCGTTGGAACCTAAGCCCAATATTAATATATCTTCATGATTCATAGATTGTATAAAACTTTCACAACTGTTTAATATTTCGCTAGAAGAAGCATGCGGTTTTGTCAAGCCAAATATTTCATAAGAGTCATTCCACTTATTTTTTCGTTTTTCCAGCATACTTATAGACAAATTTCTAACGCGTTCATCACCCATAATTATAATTTTACGTTTTATTACCTTTGTGCTGACATCTGTTGTGGTTTGTTGACAATTAGTAATTTTATTTTTGTCGGTACCGTCACATTCTTTGTTTATTATTAGTGGCTTAGTAATGTTGTAGTTCAAAGTATTTTTGTCCAAACCCATATCTGTAGTAATGTTTTGAGAATTGTGTTTTTTTTGTAAGTTAGTAAATGTTTTCTGTTTGATTTTAGGATAAGTGTTGTGAATAAATATATTTTCATTATAGTATTTTAAAGGTGAGTGCCGTGGTGTTTTAAAACTTATATTTGTTATTGTCTGTTTTATAGGCGTTTTGTTCAATGTTGTTCTTGTAATTTTTTTATCTGATTTAGTATTTAATATTAGACTAATCAAATTCTGCACTTTTTTCTCACTTTCGTGTAAGGTCTGTCTAAGATTATAACATTGTTTTGTTAGGTTATAGATAGATTCTTGTGCGGATATTAATTCGGTTTGTAATTTGTTTATTTCTTGATTCTCATTAAACACTATTGAAGTATTTGGAGTAGATATATGTTGGGTAGTCTTTGTAGATAAATCCGTGTAACTTGAGCTGGATAAACTTAAGAAAGAATCATTTAATATTTCTTGTAAATTTGATTCAGACCTTTGTTTAGGGAGTGTTTTCTTTCGGATAGTAATATTATCCATTTTCAATTTCAAATAAAGTTGTACAATGTATATTCAAAACGTTAATGTGTTACTTTATAATTTAATTGTTGGTCAGCTGTTCTTTGTTTAATGACATTTAATGTCAATTTTATACGTTAATATCTCTAATAATTGTGTTTTACTTACGTTTTATTTTACTTACGTTTTGTTTCCGATACTTTACTTACTACTTGTTAGGTTTAAACTTTAAATATAGTTTCTGTCTCCAACTTTCTTTGTTCCAAATTTGACGTAACGGTCGTTGTATGTGATGGTTTTGAATTCCGTATTTCCACGTAAATCGCAGGTTGTTGACGAAGATAACATTAATCGCACTTATTTACTGATTACTTGTTAATTTGAACACACTTTTTTGTTAACTTTTGTACTATTAATAATTTTAAATTGTAAAAAACTTGAGAGCTGATGTTACGTATGGCACTAGCGCCACCTGACCTCAAATTTGTATTTATTAGCGTTATTTATTTATGTATACTGTCTTAAATTAATTGATTTTATAGTTTATTATAATGTACAATATAGCCTTTGTTGTATTTTATCTATGGTCCTATTTTTCATAAACTATGTACTATTATAAATTTAATAAATTATACTACGCTACTTGTTGTTTGTTACTTTTTACTCCTGAACAGATGAGCGCAATAAGTAACTATTGTCGACGTATCCCTTGGCCCTTTTGTAAACGGATAAGTATAGATATTATATACAAGTAACTAGAAATCATTAAATTTACTTTTGATACATTGATAAATTAAATATTCTGTACGAATATCCACTAGACTAGACTAATAGTCGTGAAAACAAAACTTATAGTGGAAAATTTCAATTGAAGACGCTCGTTTACGTTCACAGTTTTATTATTATAATAATTTAATTTATAACAAATACATTCACATGAGACTAATTGAACAAATACCACATTTTCCATAAACAAAGGGCAATTTGAACGAGCTGTATACCTTAAAATATAAATCACAGCGTTAACTTTAACTAACGTTTATGTGTTTAATCTTGCACGGAATTTACAATGTATAACCATTGCTTATTTGCCTATTGTGCTTCCGAGCTTTGCGTGTACTGGATATACCAATAAAATAGTATAGTATCTTAATAATATTATAAAATCCAAACATTTTTAAGAAACAACCCGGATGGTAGGATTACCAAGGGATGTTCCTCTTTTACACAAAAATATTTGATCGGTATAAAATTTGGCACAGAGATAGATTATTATATTATGGATTAGCAATCTAATGTTTGTATCTAAAATTTCATACAGTTCCGAAAGTAAAAAGCAAGTATTTCTAAATTTATGTGAAATTCTGTTATACACTACATCACTGTCAAGTATGATCAAAATCGATACAGTGGCTTTCGCATGTAAGAATAGAAAACAAACATCCATACATTACAAACATTCGCGTTTAAAATACATAGTGAAAACTATGAATGCTTCTAATCTTGACCTAGTAGGCTAAGGGTGCTTTTCCACCTGAAATGAGCAAGGATGCGTTGCAAGGGATTTGTTTTTAAAGAACTAGTTCTAGTTCCTGTCGCTTTATTTACCTCGCCTCTGTCAGCTCTGGTAGAAGCGATAGTATCGCTTCCTCGCACATCTTTGGTGGAAAAGCACCCAAAAGTTCACCCACTTTCAATGAAGAAAAAGTACAGGACAGCAGGACTATAAGAGAACTCAATCCATACCTAATAAGCTCAAACTAGCGATCCAGCTCGCCTGCTGGTCCGTCACGGTGAAGGAGCCATGCATCCTTGACTCCTGCATGGACGCGATGGCTGGCGAGAGGTAGCCCTTACTCAGACCCGCCGCAAACGGGCCTAGGGACACTGCTAGGGCGGCAAGAACCTGTGTAAGATAAATAAAATTAACTACACATAACATAGTAATGTATTTAACAATATAGGTAGGTACTATAACTATTTTTTATTTCCCAATTTCACCCAAATCTGTACTTTGGTTTGGGAATAAGATAGGTAAGAATTGCATTCTTTCATTAAATGTACGTAATCAATTTAAATGTGTTAATATGCAATTATTTTTTTGTTGTATAATTTGTTTTTAAACAACGTAATACAATATAAATTTATAAAGACAACGTAATAAATTCAACGTAATACAATGTTTATAAACAAAACACTTTTATTTTCATTTCATGTAATTGATATTAAAACATTTTTCAAATATAATTAGCTTATATAAACAAATGAATACGGTGTTTATAAACATAATAATTTTATTTTCATTTTTTATAATTATTGGTAATAATAATAATGTTTTAAACGATCTATTCTTAAAGTATTTTAGAGTATTGTCGAGATTTTCCATAATATTAGATTAGGCTTTTCATCCTGTTTATTAGTAAGATAAAATATTGAATAATATTTATGCAATTCTAAGAAAACATACATAATAAAATGTACCGATAGATCTATATATATAAAAGAAAGTCGTGTTAGTTACTCCACTTATAACTCAAGAACGGCTGAACCGATTTAGCTGAAAATTGGCAGGGAGGTAGTTTAGAGCCAGGAGAAGGACATAGGATACTAAATATGTACCACGGGCGAAGCCGGGGCGGACCACTAGTTATCCTATAAAAATTCACTTAAAAACAATAAACATACAGCTGAAGCTAAAATATAAAAAAGTTAAAAGACCTATTTCTGGGTCAATGACCTATTATCTATTAATATTTACGCTAAATGTCAAAATAATTAATACCCTCGCTGAGATATATGTTAACTAGTGATGTACATGACCGTTCTGAATCGATCAATGTTAAGCGCCGTGTTCCAGTGATACTGATTGCTAGTGATGTTACGGAATTTGTCGATAATTATATTATTTTCTGGTTTTATTGATTTATATATTTAGTAAGTAATACATAGTAATGCGAGTGGGAAACCTAAAATTGAGTTGTATTCAATTATATACGTTGTTGTGGTTTTCTTTGCATTTAAGGATCCTGTCTAATGATTTTTTACCAGATACATTTCTTACAATAATACTTTTTGTATTAATATCAACAATATAGAAATAACGAATGTAAGCTTTTAAATATCCTTAATGGCACCGAATCTGATTTCCTCTGTTCAAAATAATGATATTAATGCTGTTCAAATAATGATGTTTATTACTGACATTAAGGTCTAATAAATATGACATCGTAAAGTTGATGACATCTAAAGTGCTGTTTTGTCGGCGCTAAATATCGTTAATTTCTATTTAGAAAACATCGTTTTCGTAATTTATGGTGTCTATAATTAGATGGTGTCATTATAATGATTTATTCATATACCTCTAAGATATATGTAAAGCTTTCAAGTAGTTGTAAATTGTACATCATCCATTCAAAAATTAATGAAACTGAATCATACATCCATCATACATAGATTTATAACTCATAAGTATTTTATGCAATAATTTAATAGAAAATATCAATTACAATCATAAACAATTTACCTACGAATAAATTACACACTAACACCAACTAAAATATATTCGGCTTTGACCCAAATACATGTTATTTTAGTCGAAATTCAGATCGGTCGTAAATCATCGACACGTACATAAATCATCGACAACACACCCGGAAGCGAACATCACTAGTGACATTATCTAAGCGCTAGATTGAAACCAACATTTGGAAGGGATCATTGAACGACACAGTGACTTATATTTTGTCACCTGTTATGCATACGATAATCAGCTTTATCGTTAAGCAATACAGACTAATTTGCTGTATTATAATTTAATTCTGATATGACAGATGAAAATTTATTGCATGTGCCGATGTTGTAGGAAGCTTTTCTTTATTAATCGTTAATCAAGGAAAATTATGATGTTTTTATTATTTGATGTGAAATTTTGAAAGATTTTATGATGTACTTTTATAAGGGGCTATAAATGCAATCGGCTAGTGAATATTTTAAATTTATTTATTTATTTATTTATTTAGACATACCAACAGAGTACACATAAAAATTATAACAATTAGATCTAAACAACTAACGAATATTAATATGATGTATACACCAATTACAGGTATGCACAAGAAAACTTATATGTATAATTACGTTACTGTTATTTTAAGTGCTTAAATAAATTTAATTACAAGAATAAAAAATAAAAAATAAAATATAAATCGTTAAACATTATTTTTTTCTACTGAATTTTTGTACCAAACAAGAAATTAGTAATTTTTTTGCGAAAAACTACAAGTGAATACAATAAAATAATACGATAGATCTTTAGAAGCTTTTAAATTACCTCATCGTAAAATTACAAAATATGTCATTGGTTATATTATAATAATAAATTGTTTATTTGACAACAATAAAATATACATGTACAATGTACATGCAATTATGGGATAAATGTCTCCTGTAACACAGGACATTTCCTAGCATAGGAGACATTTTTCAAATATTGCAATTAATTGTACCTACAGCTACGGTTTCTGTTTTACTTATATGTAAGTTATCCCATAATTGCATGTACATGTATATTTTATTGTTGTCAAATAAAGAATTTATTATTATTATTATTATATTATAATAATAAATAGTTGTAGTTGATACATTGACTGATGATTCGTATCATAGTCCTTAAAACTTACCTAACTAATATTATAAAGAAAATATTTGTTTGTTTGTACCAAGTACCCTCTGAAACTGTTCATGCAATTTTGAATATTCTACAACCTACGAAAGCATTGTAAGAAAGTATTTTAATACTTATGTTTGTACTATCGTTAGTTGTTTTTATCTCGGGTCAACCCGGGGATAGTTAGGAAACCAATAAAATATAATTAACTGTATCCTATAACTATAAAATACACTAGAGTAATTGGAAAAACTTTTCCTCAATTAAAGTTTATATGGTTTCCTATTTGATTAATGTGTGAAGAGCCATCAATATCTATACTAATATTATAAAGCTGAAGAGTTTGTTTGTTTGAACGCGCTAATCTCAGGAACTATTGGTCCGATTTGAAAAATTCTTTCGTTGTTAGATAGGCCATTTGTCGAGGAAGGCTATAGGCTATATATCATCACGCTAAGACCAACAGGAGCGGAGCAACGCGTGTAAAACCGCGGGGCACAGCTTGTAGTTAATATATGGATAAATATATATGTCGTGGCCATATCGTAGATTTGCTCATTTAATGAAATGGCCAATTTAGTTTGGCCAGATCGTTAAATCGTCAACGTTTCACGATTTGGTCATCCACATTTGGCCAGATCGTCGATCTGGCTAAACGTGGATGGCCATTTCACGAAATGCGACCATTTTTGTTTCTTTTTTAAAAAGCGATTCGCTTCTGGCACTCGCCGGCCGCTGCGGCACGCTCGCTTTGCTCGCTCGGCTCGTGCGTTGTTTATTAAAGTCTAACCTAACCTAACCTAACTGTTTTCTATTGAAAAAACCATTCGCTTCTGGTATTCGCCGGCGCTACCGCGGCACTAACTTAAATGACAATAAACAAGTTCTTAAAATATTCTGAATTTTTTAATGTTTTATGGACTCTTTAAGATATTTTATACGATCTGGCCAAATGTCGATGACCAAATCGTGAAACGTTGACGATTTAACGATCTGATCAAACTATGTTGGCCATTTCATGAAATGAGCAAATCTACGATATTATGGCCACGACATATACATACTTAAGTTTTATCACCCTTTGTAACCTAACTAGTCCTAACAATCCTAACTATTCCTAATTGCTATGCTAAGGAAACTCTGCCTATATGTCTCTCTGTCTTTTCTTCACGCCTTATCCACAGAACTGATCGGGATGAAATTTGGTATAAATATTGCTTGAGTCCTGAGGAAGGATATATGGTTAGTCCTTGAAATCTCACAGGAACGGGAACTATGTGTTTTTAAAGTGAAACTTTTATTACATCGTCTCAAACTTTTTGGTCTGTGTAGCGCATGTCGCGTGTATCGCGGCTGCCGAGTAGTTATACCTACTCGGCAGCCGACCGACACGCGACATGCGCTACACAAAGCAGTGTTCGGAACCGTTCGAACAGTTTCACTTTTACCGTGGTTTCATAAAACCACACAACATTTTTTTTCCTTGACTACGCAAGCGAAGCCACTGAAGAAAAGCTAGATGTAGACGATGTAGTTATTATTATGTATTTATACTTTTGTTGAAAAAAAAAATATTTGAAATGCAAATGTTTTATAGACATTATTTGTGTTATTTCATTGCTAATCGATTTATATCTACGTAATTGCTGAATAAACTTATCAATAATATATATACAGGATGTCCCACTGTTGGTATACTAAGCTCAAAGGAGGTTATAGTTTTCAATACGCTGAGTACGTAAAAAATACTTATAAAATTCCAGACGCATTTTGATTTCAAATAGATGAATTCTTAAAACTATGTTGTACACCCATAACAAGCAACCCGCCCAACTTTGCCACCAGCACGTGATATTTTCACAGACAAAATGCTCACATTAGAGAAGCGGTATATGCGCGAAACTAGAGAAGAAAACATGGATTTTCAGGAAAATTTTAGCAAAAATTTTGTTTTTTAAGTATTTTTTACGTGATCAGTGTATGCAAAACTACAGGTCCCTTCGCGCTTAGTATACCAATAGTGGGTCACCCTGTATATTTGTCCATATAATATTTGTTCACTAACCTGCCGCCTATATCCCTTCCTGCTATCATCGGACCTCATCATCATGATCCTAGTTTCTGGTGTAATGTTCGTCATCTTCTCACTCATCACTTTATCACTCATGTACACTGATTTTATTACACTTTACACTTAACACTTTCACTGGATGTGTGCACATCACTTTGATATCTGAAACAAGAAAGGATTTGGTTAGATTTATATACTTAAAACTAATTTGTAATGGGCAATCTGGTAAACAATGATGTAAGGGTTTTTGTAAGTTGTTTTTAAGGTTAATATTAATGGTTTTATCTCGTTAACTTGTAAGTAAACAAACTCGTTAAATATAATAAATAAAACTATTACTATTTATAAAAAAAGGATAAAATATTTTAACTTAGTAATCGTATAAATTTGTATTATTTATTGCAAACATGTGCCTCCACCATTTTAATAAAACTTTTTTGTTTTGAATAACACGTTTTTAATGCAGTTTTTCTATAAAACCGGTCACAATTTCGCCTTAGAAAAATCACGTAAAATATACTATTTTTTAATTAAAAAATATTATCACAGTATATCAACCGATAACCCCATTATAATATTCATTTAAATAATATTTTTACCGATTTGAAACCGATCTTCACGTCACTACACGAAAACACACAGCAGAGAGACAATTGCAACTAAGAGCTTGTAGACGAGACCTATTGTTATATGCACTGCAGTAATTTGTTATTGCACTCCTTGGTGCACTGTAAAAATATTTATTATACGTCATAGAGCAAACGATTACTGTTGAAGAGTATGTTTTATGGGAATCGTTTTAGCACTTGTAGTTTTGCATGTAGGTTGTTGAAGTTAGGTTACATGTGGACACGAATTTTCAAGGATTAAGGATTAGTTTATTGTAGTAGTTTTTCATGTAGGTAGGTGTTTAAAGTTAGGTAATATTATGTATGCGATTTCGTTATTATATTTAATTTCTTTTAGGTTTAAGTTTTGATTAATTGAAAATTTGGAAACGAACGGTAGATAGAGCCTTCAATTAATGTATCTACCTAATGGTCAGGTTTAATACCTAATTTATATTATAAATTTATAATTTATAGTATTTACTGTTTAATAATGGCGTTATATTTTGAATAGTTTTTTTAGTAAGGAGTCATATTCATTTTACAGTATATTTCAAGGTGATGGATAACTAAAAAAAGTACCTAGTCATGTCTTTCTTTGATGATTTATTTTCGCACGGTAAATAGAACATTAGTGCCAACTTTTTAATGTTAACGTTAACATGGAAAAACATAATTTAATAAATATTAATTTATGTGTAAAAATATATGATTTCGCTTTGAAGGCTTATAATTACATGCATTACTAGATAGACGTATATCTTAGACCTACTTATTATGATATATATAGTATTTCTAGATTGCAACGTATGAAATATCTAGAATGAAAATTATAGTTGTTTGTCCTGGCTTCGTCCGGATTTAAAGGGGCCTAATAATATAGCCTTTGTTATTCAGTAAAGATAGAGCGTTTTAATGTTTTAATTCAAGAAATCTATTAGTTTAGACATTAGGCATCATAAAACTTAACAGGTATTGTTTATTAGGATAATCCTAAACTATCAAAGATAAAAAACAAACACTATTTTGAACACCAGTCATGTTTTAGTTAATCACCTTGTTTATCCCAGTACCAAAGGATTTCAATGGATATTTACATAAACTACGATTCATATTTTCATTCCTCTCTTCGTATAATAAACAAATTAATGTTATTAAACAAGATTTACGTCAGTACAGACGTTTTAACATTTCACTTGGTGTATAATTTTGGTTCATAGAGCAATAATGACGCACTGCTATAAGGCATGTTTAACTGTAATAGATATGATAATATATTTACTAGCTTTAGTAAGCTTATAAAACCTTTTGTAATTGGCAAGCTTTTCCTAGATTGGATTGTGCTGTATTTATGTATATAGTATCCATGAGGAGATATAAAATTACTAACCGTGTTCATATTGAGAGAATTCGGTATGAATGTAGCATTTTAATGGCAAAAGATTTTTTTACATCTGTCGAGTAGTTTTTCATTTATATTAAACAAAAAACAATATAAAACCCATTTCATGTGATGTAAAGTTGTCAAAATACGGAAAAAAATTAAACATCCAGAAAAAAATACTATAACTTTTTGGTTTACGAAAAATATTTTGGGGCATGTGACTAACGAAAGATCAGTTTTAAAATAATACAAAAAACACAAGAACTTAGATTCCATACCTATTACTTTGTGACTAATATTATTATTAGTTCATACTTGTATTTCCTATTTTATAGACGTAAAATAGTTGAGCTTTTACTGGAAATATCAAAATATGTCAGGCCGCCATCTGGAACCTAGGTTTATATTAGCTCTAATTATTTATAACGTCGTGCGTCCTAGTTCTGATTCTAACATTAGTTTACCAACAATCCATTGAAACAGTTTATTCAATTATGCTACTAAAATGTAAAATAGTATGAAAAATATAAAGAAAATACTAGAAAGTATAGTAATGTATTCATTTAATACTGCTTATCGTCTGAATTTAATGTTTTACATGAATATTACATATTTTAAGGTTTATTACGTTTCTTTTCTTGACGTTAAATATTGTAAAACTAGAATATAACTAGATGTTAAGATGATGATGAAGTTTGATGATAAATGGGCAATCCAACATCGAAAGAATTTTTCAAATCGGACCAGTAGTTCCTGAGATAGCACGTTCAAACAAACGAACAAACAAACAAACTCTTCAGCTTTTTAATATTAGTATAGATAAAGTTTATCTAACTAACTAGCCAGTGGCTAAAGGCTGGCTTTTTCCTTGTCTTTGACTCGCAAAATAAACATTTCTGTTGAATTATCTTTAATTTCTATAAATCTTCAAATAAATACCATTTTTAACTGTATCACATATCTCTACAGTCATTGAACGGTGAAATATTAAAGTAAAAACATGTGAACATAGCAATGTAAACTTTATATCTAACATAATATACAATAGACGCACTGTATGGTGAATCGCATTGTATTCAAAGTTTTTCTAGATAACAGATTTTCTATTGAAACTGCTTTTTATACGACGAGCGTGGAGGGAATAAAGAAAAACTATGCTCTGTTTAAAGAGGTTTTTATTTTTTGTTTAAATTAATGTAAGTGCTTATTGTTAATTATTTTTTTTTTAGAATTATTGTAAATCCATTAGTGACTACAAAGCATTTTGAATTTGGGAATAATATTTTTGAAGTGAAACTTCTTTAGGCGTGTTGACAGTAAAATTTCAAGGTTCGTGTCATGGCAATACCGTCACGTCATGGAGTAAGGTGACGATTTTGGAATTTTTGAATCTTGTCAAAGGAGTTTCACTTCTGACACGTGTGCTCGGCACACACGCTCTTTATTTGATGCATTTCATTTTTTCAAGGTTTGAATATGCTGGGATAATTTTACAATATAATTATTCTTTATTTTAAT
Source organism: Colias behrii (assembly GCA_029959065.1). NCBI lineage: Eukaryota > Metazoa > Arthropoda > Insecta > Lepidoptera > Pieridae > Colias > Colias behrii. The sequence goes on from JARWMC010000025.1 coordinate 773,939, forward strand.
ATTATGTTATTTAAGGAAAACAGTGATTTTATAAAATCTTTGTGTTTCATATTTTCTAATATCATATCTGCACATAGGAAACGTTCATAAGTGAAGACCTCAAGAGAATTAGGTCAATGTTAGCAGTGCGATTATTTTAAACATATTGTGACCTACGTCTAGTTACGACTTTTGTCGCGACGCCACTTGTTGACGGAACTAACGACAATTTAGCGACATTCGTGCGACAGGGTCGCGGTACAGGGGCAGTTTTATATTTCCTCTGGCTTTTCCTGTCCGTACTGAATATATTAAAGGATAATGGTATGATGTAAGTATAAGAAGAGATAGAGCTAGTTTCAATATTCATACTTTAAATATCAAACTTGCATAAATACTTATAAAATATGTATAAGTCGACTTCAGTAAACATTAAAGTTGTATTAGTAAAAATTTCAAATGAATTATTAAGAAACTTGCATGCATAAATAAACATACAGTCCTAAAATTTTAAGAATATTAGCACATCTCTCTACGCTATCTCCTACGAAAGACCTATGTCTTCTTTCACATCTTTTGAACAATGACAATAAAACATAGACAACATGTACAGTACTTGTCTTAAGTTTCTTTTTAAATTAGCTGTCAAATTCTGAACATTATTGCCCACCTAAGCATGATCTCTGACAGTTCTGCAATTCAATAGTTCAAACGGTTCAATACAAACTGGTCATGTTACTTCAGTTTGTTCCGTGAAACAAGGTGATAAATTAAGGTGGATGTTCCGACCGTCCCTCCATACATTTTTGATGACGACTAAACACTTAACACAGACACTATTTCTTTAAAACTAATCATTTTATCACTTCTCTACAATGAAATGTGTCCGCGTTCGACCTTTTTAATCAATAACTTACATTATTTACTTAGAAAAACAACAGTGAAATACCGGCAAAATTTGACACTTCTACAGTAGTGTGCGTGACTTTTGCCAAGCGAAACACGACATAAAGCACGACATCTAGCGCGTCAATGTCTAAACGAATGGCGATGTTTAGACATTGACGCGCTAGATGTCGTGCATTCGCGTTCGTTATCTTATACATAATTCGCATAATTCTAATAAATCAAAGTTCTATGTGTAATAATTGAGTAATTTCATTTCCAATCGTTCAAAGAAAATAACAATAAAATAAAATAAAACTAATGACCTTAGAAACTATGTTTTTTTTTGTAAACAATTTATTACTCATTATTGTTCATCCGTCGTAGGTCTGTAAACTGTATTGTACACTGAAGGTAAATGGTACTGTAGGTACTTTAGTTCGGCGTCGTCGTCGGCTTGATATAAAATTACATTCTTGATTTCATTGACACGCGCTATGATTTGCGCGCGGAATTTCTTGTGTTGTGAATTTATTTTTGTATGCTATGCATTTTAATTGATTCAAATTGCAATATTTCTCTAGTATGCATTTGAGACTATATTGTAAATTGTAATAATTGATCGTGGGTATAGTAATTAATTATTCTAATAACGCAATTAGTAATATATGTATTTTCGGTGGGATTCAAAACAAAAAATTGGCCCGTGATTTTTATGAAATTTCACCACATTGCAAATCACATCAATCATAGTTCATACACATGTATGACGAAAGTGATTAGTATTGTGGCTAACATTGACTCATCAGTTCATCACTGAAACCAGTGATAAATCAGTACCTATATAATATTGTGTTTGAATATTTTTAAACAATGATATAAGTATACAATTATTATAAATCGGTAAACTATCAAAGTAATCACAAACTTGCAAACATTGGTAAAATGTCCAGTAGTTTATGAGCCTATTCATTACAATCAAACAAACAAACAAAGTTTTCCTCTTTATAATATTAGTGTAGACAAACACTATGAATACGATCACGAATGCAAATTCGGGGATTTTCTAATTATTGCTAAATAATAATTGAATTCGTTTTGAAATACTCTATAATTTTTAGTGTATAAATAGATATTTATAATGTGGTGTTCATTTTTTTTGTACTGCTAACGCTATTGTAGGTACCTATTTTCGTTGTTTTATTTCAAGTGAACACGGCCATACAATTTTATCACGAGCCGCCTATGATTGTAGGTACTTTTGTTAGGCTCCTTCGTCGTCCGCGTCGGCTCGAAAGTTCTTGATTTCATTGTCACGCGCTATGATTTGCGCGCGGATTTTCTTGTGTTGTGAATTTATTTTTGTATTATTATTATTTTTTATTTTTTTTATTTTATTGATTCAAATAAAATATTTCACTAGTATGCATTTGAGACTATATTGTATTATGTATAATTTATCGTAGGTATAGTTATTCTTATAACGCAGTTATATTTTCGGTGGGACAATTTGACCCGTGATTTTTCTGAAATATCACCACGTTGCAAATCACATCAATCATACACACGTATGACGAAAGTATAGTGGCTAACATTGACTCATCAGTTCATCACTGAAACCAGTGATAAATCAGTACCTATATCATATTGTGTTTGAATATTTTTAAACAATGATAATTATAAGTATACAATTATTATAAATCGATAAACTATCAAAGTAATCACAAACTTGCAAACATTGGTAAAATATGCTTTAGCGAATTTTCAGACAGACACACAATTTTATTACTTAGTTTGTTTTAGCAAAGTAGGTACCTACTCCGTTTACGTCACGCGTCGGCCGTCGCGTCGTCGAAAACGGTGCACCCAGAAACAAACATACCTAATTACCTAATTCAGTTACAATCCTTCTTTTGTTCCAATACGATTTTTTTTTCCTGATAGCTAATAGCAAAACCATATGTTACTTTGTTTTCGTAAATATGTTTTTCACCTTCCTGGTTATTTTCACATAATGAAATATATTAAAATAATAAATAGTGTATTAGATTTGTTATTGTATCTTGTATACGAATTATTCTTACTTGTTGGTTATGAAATGTTCAAATACCTATTGAAATAATTTACTGTTACAAATCATTAGTTATTAGTTTTGAGTGAATAGGCATGGATCAGAAATTCAGAATATTATATGCTGCTAACTACTCAAATACATACATGTTTTGATAAAAAAAAACAATAGTGTACAAGTGAAATTAGTCTCGAGAAATTTTTGCATATGTAGTGGTGTGTATATTACTCAGATCTTAGAGCGCGTTTCCATTATATCGTTCTAGCCTATACAAAAATGTTTCGATATCCTAACATTACTATTTAATTTTATACTTATCCCTAGCAATACTCTGATTTATGTTTTAAAGAAAATGGTTTTGACTTTATAAAAAAAATAATATATCATTCAATTTTACGTCCTTGAGCCAATGACAAGGCGAATACCGTGAAACAATAAAATATCTTGTTCATAATAATTTGTTTCGTAATTAATATTTGACCATAATAATTACGAAACAAAACAAATAAATAAATCGTCACTTGATAGTGGAAAGTGGAAACACGCACAAAACCAGAATAAACCAGTTTACGCTGTCCGCAGGTGCCTCGTGCAGTCCGGCGTCAGTCGCTGCGCTTGGTACCGTTAGAACATAAAGCACACATTTCATTCGAAAATTATAATTATTACGTAGTTTAATTGTTAAATTTTGTATTTGTTGATTGTTGTTATTGTTTGTTATTGTTGTTATTGTTTGTTATTAAAGTGAAACTTTTATTACATCGTCTCAAACTTTTTGGTCTGTGTAGCGCATGTCGCGTGTATCGCGGCTGCCGAGTAGGTATACCTACTCGGCAGCCGACCGTCACGCGACATGCGCTACACAAAGCAGTGTTCGGAACCGTTCGAACAGTTTCACTTTTACCGTGGTTTACATTTTTGGCCGGAGAACACCTAATTCATACACGTCTTCACTGAAGTAAAAATCGGCACTGCTTGTAATGTTTGGAACTAATAAAATATTAATAATACTAATATTATATACTTGAATAAAAACTAAAAATAAAATGTTGTTTTTTTTTTTATTTGCTGACCATACACTACTACAAACGCAAAAATTTCTCCAAGCTAATTTACCTGTAATGTAATAAAATAAAACTGCGTTTTATTGTAATCAATTTTGACATTATTTATTTTCCAAAATTAATGATGAATAAAATAGTTTACGCCAACAAATATGTATAACTTTTATTTTTATAACAATCGTTCATACCGTAGCAGGTAGCGTTTTGAGTCTCACGCAACGTTGCCGCATCGCATGACAGCAGCAATTGCGCGCGACGTTGCCATTCCTTTCAAACACTATGGATACCTACGCGTAGGTACGCTCGCGAATGCAAATTCGGTGATTTACTAATTATTGATAATCATTGAATTCGTTTTGAAATAGCCTGTACTTTGTAATTTTTAGTGTTATAGACATTTATAAAATGTGGTGCTCATTTTTTTTTGTAATAAATTATCCCGCTACGCTATTGTATTTTCGTTGTTTTATTTCAAGTGAACACCCATACAATTTTGTCACGAGCCGCCTCTGGCCTCTGCACTGGGTGAAATCAACCAGTCAAATAATATTTTTACCTATTATTTTACTAAAAGTCGAGTGCATCGAAATCGTAAATATATGTTTTTCACCTTCCTGGTTTTTTTTCCATAGTAAATAGTGTTTTTGATTTGTTGTTGTATGAATAATTATTCTTACTTGTTGGTTATGAAATGTATATTGAAATAATTTACTTTTACAAATCATTAGTGATATTAGTTTTGAGTGAAAATGCTTGGATCAGCATAATATCATATATGCTACTTCAAATACATGTTTTGATAAAAAAAACAATAGTGTAATGTAATAAAATAAAACTGCTTTTTATTGTAATCAATTTTGACATTATTTATTTCCCAAAATTACAATAAAATAGTTTACTTACACCAACAAATATAACTTTTATTTTTATAACAATCCTACTTCCTACTAATGCGAAAGTTTGTGAGGATGTGTATGTGTGTGTTTCACGCAAATACTACTGAACCGATTACAATGAAATTGAGCACACATATAGAACGTAACTTGGACACATTGAATAGGTTTTATCCCGGAAATCCCACGGGAACGGGAACTATGCGGGTTTTTTTTAAATGCGGGCGGAAAGCTAATCGTTCATAATATAAACCGTAGCAGGTGGCGTTTTTAAGTTTTGTCTACCCATACAGAAAAATGGAAAACTTGTTTTAGATTCACGCCATCTAGAGTTAAATCTTTATCATTTTTGTATACGTCTGTGTTTCACGATTCACGCCATCTAGAGTTAAATCTTTATCATTTTTGTATACGTCTGTGTGTGTAAACGACCCTGTATGCAATGACAGATGTTATAACGCAATTTTTTACCGAATTGGGTGGATTTTAAGGCAATGATATGACATATTTCAATAAAATATAATATTTAGTAACTGCCATGACTATTCCTACGACTTTAAGGTTTTCCAATTACGCAAAAACTCAAATAAACTAGAAATGTAGAATTCAGCGCCATCTAGCGGGACATTGGCTGGGAACAGATCGTAGCAATCACCTTAACAGCATTTTGTATACGTATCACTTTTCAATACGTCACAATGATTGACACGACTTGTGACTGAACATTTGGCTGTTTCGAAATTTTGTAGGAAAGTTATAAATAACGAAACCGTTTCCCCTCTTGAGTCTTGCTGGGTGATAAAATGCAGATGATTTATATTTGAAATAACAATGCTGCAATTAGTTAGAATACGAAAAAAAATTGTATTAAGAAGGAAGAGAAAAAGTTAGATGGAATAGACCTTTTGACTTCATTTTTGTAGTCATTTTTAGAGATATTCCCAAGAAGCTTATATCTAATACACTGGAGATTTCGGTATGAACATTAACGTGTAACAAGAAAATATTGCCCAGTTGTTGTTTTTTATCACTTTCCACCCAAATTCTGGCATAGAATTTCACAGGCAAGTGTATATTTACGTTATTTACAATATTCTTCAATACTCCTGCATTTACCTGTTTAGAATCATTACAATGGCAAAAATTGTAAAATTTTGCATCATTTTAGTAAGCAGTCATGTTAAATTTGTTATTTTCCTAATACTTTATCATTTTTCAACAAGTTTTCAATAAACAAATTTAACAAGTAAGGTAACCATGATGACGAGTTTTTATGGATAGCGAAGAGAATATATTGTAATAACAATATTATGATGAAATTTAGAACACCATTTTCAAGATTGTTACTAGTAATGAAACAACACACGACATCGGTATTGCACTCACATGTAGTTATAAGATTGTTCGTTTTTACATTGAAATTTATACTTTTTTAACTTACCTCATATTTTTTTGTTTTACGTATTTCAGCTTTCCAAAAAGTAAAATAAAAAGAAATATATGTGCCCATCAAGGGTAAAATTACTGAGGATTACGACCCAGAAAAAAAATACCTTTTGAAAAATAAACTTTGTAAAGTTAGCTGAAATTTGTGCAAGGCTGCTATAAACAGTTTTTCTTTGATGATTTTGGCTTGAAATTGACCCGTCGAAGTAACGCGTTTAAAAAGAAGATCTGAGTAGCTTACAATTTGGTAAACAGCATCTGATGCAAAACAAAACTTTCCTCTATTTACAAAGGATGTTAATGCTATATATTGGTTCATATCCAAGCTTTGTAGCCAAAAGTTATTCAAAACTATCATTCTATACCAATTAAAATTGTATGTACCTCTAAAGTATGACCAGTAATATTATAATATAAATACTGTTAAAAATATATGTCGTTATTATTTATAGACCATGATTTTTAGTTTTTTCTATTTCGAAAAATCCTGAATATACAAACCAGCGTGGTCACTCCACAGAAAGAGACAAAAAACAACACTGACGTCATTCAAGGTCATATTTTCTTCTTACAAGTTAATGGTCATAGTGCAATATCCAGTGTATTAGATATAAGCTTCTTGGATATTCCTAATAATCAACATCTTATGTCAAATAAGATGTCGATTATTTTGTCGACTTTCTAAAAATATGGAAAACTCTATGTTTTAGATACATTTTATCTATGTTTTTATAAAGTTCATTACCATTAATTCTTCCTTTGCTTTCGCAGAATTCTGTTATTTTATTCCAACTTCTATATCGATAACTTTACAATGAAGTTTTAATTTATAGTTCACATATATTGACAATTAAATATGCACAGATAATGTATAATAATGATATTTACTACTTCACAAGAAAACAGTCAACACATGTGTTAAATTAAAAGTGTATTTAAATTTCACAATAACATAAACCGTATGTGAAAAGAGCCTATAAACATGTTTAACTTTATGTTGTAATTAACGGACGATTCGAAAGAGTTAATCTCCAAATATTTTGAAAACAATTTCTGTAAACGGAAGGGCTCGTAAAGTTTATTTTAGTTTTCTCTGTAGCGACTGCATTTAAAGTTGTTTTAGTTGATTTGACTTCGTTTGAATCAAATTGGTGTGTTCGTTTGAATTTGAGTTGTATTGTATTGTATTATTATTTGCATAATAAACACGGGACAAACTGCGTGTTTAAACGTTTTTCTACTAGAAAAATGATACATCAGACCACTCCTTTATAAGTTAAAGCAAATACCTACCATAAAAATTATAAAAATGATATTTATTTAAACAAGGAAACACTAAATACATTCCAGCTGTGTGTTAATATAATTAAGTTCACTACAAAAGAGTTTTTATACGCATATAAATAGAAATAAAATAACAGAAAACGTTTAAAACGTTCACAGTTCTCATACTGTTTTATATGTTTTATGCCTTTTAAGCTTATATTTATTTCAGTACAATTCATAAATACGATCTTGATTTATTTATATACTAACTGCGCTCCGCGGTTTCACCCGCATGGCTTCACTCCTGTTGGTCTTAGCGTAATGATATATAGCATATAGCCTTCCTCGATAAATGGGCTTTCTAACACCGATAGAACTTTTCAAATCGTACCAGTAGTTCTTGAGATTAGCGCGTTCAAATAAACAAACTCTTCAGATTTATAATATTATTAAGTATAGATAAAAGACCTGTTTTTTTTCACAAAACAATATTATAGATTTAGCACGTACGCCCTAGATCCGTTTTCAAAGAAAATCTTGGGCAAATACACAATGAAAACTAATCGAAAAGCCATGTACATTGATCTAAATATTTTTAAACTACACACACGGTTGTAAAAATAAATTAGACAGCGGTGGTTCTTAAATTAGCTGGGTTCCGTAGATTTATAAATGTTATAAATGTAGTGTGTAAATCGTTTAAATGAGCTTTTGTGGTCTTAGTGTCGTTTGTGGTTATTACATATTATACTTATTTGTTTGATGATATTTCAAATTTAAATTAGCTCAAATTTAATAATTTGTTTGAAAAACTAGAGCTTTGATCATGATGTATCTTTCTGTTCAAACTCAAACATTCATTTATTCAATTAGACTTCTTTTAGAAGCACTTTAGAATCGTCATTACATATTTTTAACATTTACCATCCGTTTTACAATTAAGCGTACCTACGTATTTTAAAAATTGTTGCTTTTTCTACAACACTTACCTTTCTCTAAAAACTACTTTTACACGGAACCCTAATCAAAACTAGGCACATAGTCCAGGTTATTGACACTTGGCAACCCAGAGGTATATTTTTGCAATCGGTATAAATATCTGCTCATCAGGGCATTGGCTGACACAATTGTGGAGTAAACATACTGAACTTTAGATATTTACGTGTTAGAACTGTTTACGTATTTGGGATTTCTGGTTTGGTTATCTGGATCGAGTGTAGACTAGTTAAGCGCGTGGCTTCGCTCGTGTGCAGTTTATAACGTTCTGTATATGAAATTATTGTTTTCGAATTTCGTTTTTGTGACAAACAGTTAATTGTGTACCTCAGAATTCAATTGCAAGATAAGAATATAATGTACATGTAAACAAATTTCATAAAAATCAGTTTAGGAGCTTAAACCAAAATGCGTAACAAATAGAAAGAAACACACATAAACCCAAAATTATACGAAAAAAGCTCACGTTGCCAAAATCAATCAAATTCCCATACATACCACACCCACAAATAAGCTTTTCACAAAATCGTTCGACTATTTAAATAAAAAACCACTAAAAACGTTTTAAAAATCAATTTAAATATTAAAATAGCTTTAAACGGCAATACGTCATCATTACATCTATGAGGCGTGCAATTAAGGCTCTGTTATTAAAAATCGTAAAGTTTAACGCCTTAAGCGATCATTATACATGTTGATGTACGGAGAAATTACTCTGGTATCGACAGAATACATCTTTATATAAAACCCTTTTTATAGCACACGACACGGTGACGATACGACTTGTATGCGGAAAATGCAAATGATATGTATATTGTATAAATAGGTTGTATGGAATTCGCACCTTATGTTGAAAAGCATATCATAATGAACAAGCAGTTTATGGAATAATATAAATATGTGTTACGTCTTTAGGTATAAATTATTTCAATCTTAAACAATGAATATTACCATGCAATCATGTTATTTTATTCGAACTATCACGTAATTCCGCTGCCGTTTGTTACAATATATCCTAGGTTTAGTCTCAATTTTTAATTTGTTCACAGCAATACAGCATAAATAAATATTTCCCATTTTAAGTAGACTTTAAAGTCTAATTTCTTTCGAAGTTTATTTATTGACTTAAAAAATTAAAATTCTTCAATTCTTGTAAAATTGTACAAGAAAAGCAATCGCAATTATCGCGAGGTATAAAGCGCACGAAAAATAATCGTACGTCTCATTACCGACGCAAACGGGAATGTTAATGCGACGATATCGATTATATGAACATCGGACAGATGGAATTCAAATCGTGTCGTGTAAAACTCGATTGACGATGTTTAAGCATTTGATACGAGAAAATTGTGGTATAAGATAGTGATGTTAATTAACTTTGTTAATAATCAATCTTATTGCAAAAGTCGATACATTCTAGCTCTCCGTTTTCTGAGAAATGCTTGTGAATAACCAGAAATTAATTTATTAAATAGACTTCTTCTAGAAGCATTTTTGAATAGTCATAACATATTATTTTTAACATTTACCACCGCTTCGGAAAACAGTAGAATTTATATTCAAATTCAAATGATTTATCGTGATTCACATTTTATAAGGGTTATTTCATTGTATGAGGTGAAAATATATTGGCATCCATCGCTTGCCTATAAATAATTAGACTAGGTACGTTAAAATCACACCAAAACTTTTTTAGTCCCTAGCTTTTCGCCCGCGTAGTCAAAGAAAAACACGCATGGTTCCCATTCCCGTGGATTTTCTATTCATGAGAGACGTAGCTTCTGCATCGGTAATTAAAAACAACACCCTCTGATTAATTAAGCAAATAAAAACAGTACAATTGCCAATAACACAGGAATGTTATAAGCAATTGGGTTTATTGTTTTACAATTGAACAAATAAATTATCTTATAAACTTATTGGATCGCGTGTGTGGACACGAGACCCCCTGAGTGGCTCGCCCGTAAAACGTACGATCGTAAATTATTGGTGTGATACGACTTTCTAATTCTATTGTTATTCTGGTGTGCTTATGGAATACTAGTTTCACGCCCTGCCATAATAATAAACAAAAACAATCTGTTTAGTTTTCATTTTAATCTATCTTTTGATCTGATATCCCGCAAGCGAAGGAAAGTCCAAACTATGAACATACTTATGCTTATTTTTAATTCCTAAAAATAATGCTCCTTATCTTTGATTCTTTACTCGTAGAACCATAGGAAGACACTGCTTATAAAAAAAAGTTATGTGTACAACCTTTAGACTGTTCTACAAATGAAAAAGTTTGCTTGCCTTTTCATACTTTCCAGAATTTCTCCACTACATGGTCTTGCAAGCTAGCATCTTCTATGTGACATAACCCAAGTTTTCTAAGCGCAATCATTTCATCAGAGCCCCATCGCACGCGGCGGGATCCGGTAGTCGGTTGTAATTGAAATCGGGAACGTGACGACCACGACACGTGATGGGATATCGTGTCCAAGATTTCACGTTTCGTTTCTTATATAAGTTTGGAATCGTGCGATATTTAATGGTTGAGGAGCAAGTGATTGAGCACATGTGGATGGTAGGGGTGAGGTCTTAGATTAAATAAATTTGATTACTACATAGTATAAAACAGTCGCATTTCGCCGTCTTAGATCTTTAAAATTACACATCAGATTTTGATGGGGTTTTTTTAATAGGTAAAGTGGTTCTTGAGGAAGATTTTATTATTTAATCTGTATAGTTTTCTACAGAGTGGGTGAAGCCGCACGGAATTCTAGTATAAATACTTTTATTTACTTGAGTGGTAGAGATATCCAATTTTCTTCCCCTCTTTTCGGATATTGAATGCAGCTTTCTAATTTCTAAATCCAGGGCCATAACGGAATATTCCTTCAGGGCACGTTACAACGGTTATTGTCACAGATACAATCCAATTATCTCGCCAAGCCTTGTCACAACTTGTTAGTCCGCAAGATCAATTGCCCTCACATACGTCTATATAGATTGTGAGTTATGACAAGTGCTATTTTTACATTGCGCGGAAAGTATGGTAGCGAGACTTGAATTGGGTAATGTGTCCAATGTGTTCCGGTAATGTATATCATTATTTATAATGCGATATAAACAATTTTGTTCGGGCGAGTTGTCCGGTCAAGATCTGTTATAATGTACCGGGAAGTTCTTACTTCAATCGTCTCCATATGTATAAAGGAATTTTAAAAGATGTAGAATATTTGTACCAAAGGGAGAGTAGATATAGCTGTTAGCAGTTTTCAAAGAAATACCTTCCTTATAGTAAAAAGCCGACCGCCAATTAGCAATACGTGAAAACGTCAAGCCACTCATTATCGTGTGCCGGCTTTGTTACCTCAATACCTTCGGAGCTATCTCTTAAAATCTATTCCATTGCTGCTTTGATTACACTAGCTTTAATGAAACGTTAATGTAACGAGCAATGTATAGTGTTTGAATGAAATCGTTGATTGCAAATCGTTCTTCTAGCTTGTTGACTATTATGGCGTGTAAGGTACATTTACGATGAGATCCGGGAGTTTATAAATGAATACTGGGTTAATAGATTCTTTATAGGAACTTTCTTTATGGCTTGACCTGGGAATTAAACCAGGAATATTAATCCGAATAAGTTATCCATCTTAAGGGTAGGTAGTAGGATAGAATTTTAAGGGTAACCCATCAAACCTGAATAGGCATAAAGATATTTTGAATTTTCATAAATGAATACCACTTACAAGAGTATATAATATGTTAACTACATATTTATATAAGATGCTTATAATTCAAAACAAATGTCGCAAATCTATCGTAGTCAGTTATACTACTATACTGAAACCTTTCTAACGACCCACACATAAGTTATGATAGAATAAATCTAGGTGTCTAACTTATTTAGATATATGAAAACATTAGACTCCGTCTTTGATAGATGTCTAGCAATGTATATGTGATATTTTAACCGACTTCAAAAAAAGGAAGAGGTTTTCAATTCGACTGTATTTTTGTGTTTTCTTACCTTAATTGTTCGACTGGGTGAGCTTTGATTATTATTTTTATATACTTTGTAAGCTAGTGTACAATTGGTCCCATTAAAATTTACACCAATGAAAGTCGGTTTAGTATTTATTAAAAGAGAGTTAGTTATCTTAAAAATGAAGATATCTTAAGATAATTTCGGAATTTATGTCTAAAAAGATGGATCATTAATTGTATGTTTGTTGTTTTCCAATCAATTATTTTCACAGCCGACAAAATTATACTTTCCCACTGTATTTTCTATAACGAACTTGACACCAAGCATTTTACACACCACTTAATATCGAGGTTTTATATTCTGTGGTCACTTTGACATTCGCGGTTTTGGCTTCCTGATTATTTGCCAAGTTCAATGAACTTGCCTGACATTTTGGGATACGCAAGAAAAAGTTTAAGTATCTGGAAAACTGCTACCGAAACATTTATTTTGCTCGTTAATATTGGAATGGCATGTACTAAATGTAAATAATTTAATTAACCATCGCTACTGAAATAATATATGCAGCTGTATAAGTATAAAGAATGTATACCTATAAGAAAACTCAGGCTACTTTTTATCCCAGAAATCCCACAGGAACGGGAACTATGCGGATTTTTCTTTGAAAAAGCGGGCGAAGCCACGGCCGGAAATCTAGTAGGTACTATAATAATATTCCCATATGTTTTACTAGCTGTGCCCCGCGGTTTTACCCGCATTGCTCCGGTCTAGCCTTCCTCGATAAATGGGCTATCTAACACCGCGAAAGAATTTTTCAAATCGGTCCAGCAGTTCCTGAGATTAGCGCGTTCAAACAAACAAATAAACTCTTCAGCTTTATAATATTAGTATAGATGTGTTATGAAAACATTTTCTTCAGCCATTTGTTCAGTTATGTCATAGGTGTGTTGCAATAAATAGTACATTTCAAACACCTGGGATTTTATAGCCCATGTTTGAATTTAACGCTATTACTTTTACGATGTCAATAATATCGATTTTGTATTGCTTATATTAATGTTATTTTTAGTTTTACCGTCCTTATACCTACCTTGTTTAGAATGATTGCGTAATGTTTTTGGTTTTATTGGGAAATGGATTCTTTGTTTGTTGTTTGGTTTTCACAGCAATGTTGCTGATCCTTGTAGAGAATTCCATTCCTTTTATAAGCATGAATATTTCATATCTTTTATTTAACATTGAGAATAATTATTAACCCTTGTTATTACAATTTAGCTTTTCACAAATGATCACTTTTCATGTTATGTTATATAAATGCTTTAACACATTATAACAGCAACTAACATTTGGAAAAGTTATTATTAAATACATCACATATTATGTTTAATTTCGACTCATTAAATCCAACTTTCACACCTCATTTCATTAAATCCTTACTACCATTATTTTGATTACATTGCGGCGTATATTAATACTGTTTTCAATTGCTACATAGAAACACATCAATGTACGTCATAAGCATTGAAACACACGTTTGAAGTGTTTTCTCAGAAGTGTTTTATAGCGTAGCTCTACAGGAAATTATATAAATAGATTTCATATACCAACTACCAAGGTAATGTTTTGTACTAGCTGCAGCCCACGGCATTGCTTGTAAGGTACCCTAAATAAGAAGCCTTTTTTATATAATATGTACACAGGTATTATGTTATGAATCAAGACTAGAGGAGTATGATACAATTTAATTGATTTTATAATTTATCTGAAATCGACTTCACCATTGCAACAATTGTAAAAATTTTCGACATCTGACCAAGAATCACAGGTTAACTAATAAACCATCATTGCCTGTAGATAAAGTTTTATATGTATAAAGTATAAAAATATAATAAATATAACTTAAACATTTGCCAGTTTAGTGCTGAAAAAAAAGAAAACATTTTCTTTTGATATCACAGAAAAGTCGAACTTTAAATATCAGTATGAACCTATTCTAAATTCCCTTTAACGCCTGCGAATCGAGTGAAAATAATAAATAACATAATTATCTACATGTTGTTAGGTCTAAATCAGAATATAATTGGACATGGCGGTGGAAAACAGATATTTTCACAGCAATAAGGAAGGCTAGATTAGCTGCTATCTTCGTAGTTAAATCTTGTTTGGATTTTACTTTCGAATATAAGGATTCATACACACTGAGGTATTAATTTCTATTTAAACTTGTTATTTTATTTTTTTATTTATTAAAACATATTTCTTCGATTACAGGACATGCCAGGCAGCGATACAATTTTATTATATAAAAAAAACTTAAATACTAAATACATATTATATAAGTATCATTATATTTTTTCAGTTTATTATTGTTCTTATTGAAGTAATACAGGCGTTTGATAATAAATGTCTGAGCTTTCGTGTTCGCAACATTGTAGCCAAACTACTGTCTGTTTTGCGGTAAATACAGTGTTCTAATAATAACCATTAATAAACCTAGTTAGCTCGATGGAAAGGTAAATTTACTACTTAAACGCTTGAACATAATTTGGATATAAGTTGAATTAAAATTGACTCAGTTTTAGGACAGACTTGGCTAGGTTTTATTGCAGTTTTAACTTACTTTGAAAACACTGTTCTTTTTTATTTTATTAAGTTCATGAATATGTCATAGAAATTCTTCAAAATGTAACTATGTTTACTAAACTATTATTCACGTGGTCAAAAAGTTTTGATTAATAATTGTATGGCTATGGACACGTAAGAATATCCTTTACTTTATATACTAAACTATTATCACAGCTATTATTCATACCTCTAATATCATAAAATCTTGCAATTATCTGTGTTCCGCGGTTTCAACCGCATTGCTCCGCTCCTGTTGATCTTAGCGTGATGATATATAGCCTATAGCCTTCCTCAATAAATAGGCTATCGAACACCGAAAGAATTTTTCAAATCGGACCAGTAGTTCCTGAGATTAGCGCGTTCAAACAAACTAACAAATTCTTCAGCTTTATAATATTAGTATAGATGAGAGAGTTTTCGGTTTGCAATAATTAATACAAGTTCTATAAAACACAAACCAATGTGAAAAGGTTCTATGGTCAAGAGCCATCACGTACGGTTAAAATGTTATCTACTTCATCGCACTTGATAAGATACCGTGACATTACTTGACAGTTTATATAAGTGTTATGTGGTGTTATGTACTTGGGGTCAATGATAGTGTATTTATTAGTTTTTACTTTTTAGTACCGAACTATTTTTGGTTAAAACTTCGTTAAAATTCGTAGAATAAAGTATGTGTTACACAAAAATATAAGTAACTTTCAAATTAACACATTTTTAAAAGGTTGTTAAATTCGGTATTCTTCTAATAAATTACCTGTGTTTTAAATTGTCTATTCGCCATATATCTGTAAAATACGGATTTAAGGTAAATAGAAAGTTTATAAAACTGTGTAATTTTTAACTCAATAAAGCTCGGAATGTATTAATTAAAATATTATGTTATACTAGATTTCCGCCCGCGGCTTAGCCCGCGTTTTCAAAGGAAAACCCGCATAGTTCCCATTCCCGTGGGATTTCCGGGATAAAACCTATGTGTTAATCCAAGTTACCCTCTGTATGTGTGCTCATTGTAATCGGTTCAGTAGTATTTGCGTGAAAGAGTAACAAACACACACACACACACACACACACACACATCCTCACAAACTTTCGCATTTATACATTATTTATATTAGTAAGATTATGTATGTCTTGCTTATATTCATTTTTTTAACCAAATTCAAGCCTTTATTTACTAAATCTTTGTATAGAAAACCCAATATTTTCTTAATATTCCCACGTGATTTAAAACATTTCTCAAGAAACAATAAAACTAAAACTACATACGGAAAAAGGAACTAATCCTATACTTATGGAGAACAGATGTGGTTTATTAGAAAATGACCTTTATTCCTGGAACTATCACATGGACATATTTATTTAGTGACACAACGTTGAAAGTTTTATCAAAAAAGATAGAGCGTGTTTATCTTTGATAAGTCTTGTTTTGATTCGAAAAGCTTTGGTGATGTTTTTATGTAGTTTACATGGTTTGTGTTGATAGATTGCTTGAAAATATAAATTTAAGATATTTTCGTAATAATTTATGTACTATTGACGTTTCTTAAAAGTAAGAAAGCATTCTTAGAAGTATTTCGTTTCCCGCGACTTCGACCACGATAAAACATTTTATTTATGAACTCATTTCATTGAAATAAGCACTTAAAAGATATTAACATAAATTCTAAAATTCATTGTTTTTGGCTCTACTAGCTAGCTACTATAGTTAGTTATTATTCTGTGGCTCTACCTACAAATAAAACAGATGAAATAATTTCTTATAAACCTTACTACATAGTTTAAATGCATAAAAATAGGCATAACAATATTGTATGTAAAAATACAGTGAAAGTCGCATCAAAATCAGTCCATCTGTTTTCACTGTTTTGAAAAGATAATCCATCTCATCCCAGGAGTGCTCCGCCTACGTACAAGTTATTTAAATAGAAGGCTATAGGTATATGCATTGATACCGTTACTGTATCCAGCCACTTGAAATTATGCGTGTTTCCATTGTATTGAACAGATTTCACGTGACGTGAGTTCAATCAGTTGTTGAACTGAAAAATGACGTGATGTAAATTTGATAAATGTGATGGTTGAATCTTCCGATTGGACGATAGGTTAGCAAATCTTGTGATGACATAAATTTTAAACCTAATGACTTTACTGTTTAATAAACATCTCAACGGGTTACATACGGGTGCCAAACATGGGCACTAACTCAAAGACATCTTTTAAAACTTAGATCATGTCAAAGGACAATGGAGAGAAGTAACACTTAAAGATCGTAAAAAAGCAGAAGAAATAAGTTCCATAACCAAGGTGGAAAATATAATAAAGAAAATAAGGCAATTGAAATGGCGATGGACGGGACACATACCTAGGGACAGTAAAACGAAATGGACACAAATATTAACAGAATGATAACTACGTGATGGAAAAAAAAAGAAAGGTAGACAAGTGAAGAGATGGATAGATGATATTAAAAAGATTGGTGGAATAGTATGGACCAGACATGCGAAGGATAGAAACGAGTGGAAGCGGCTGGAAGAGGCCTATGTGTCACAAGACACGCTGATCAACAAACCGGAAAATCCTATGTGTTAGATAATAGTGTTAAAGATAGATTTAGTTTTATATGTATGTTTGTATCAGCAATAAAGGCTTAAATAAATAAATAAATAAACATCTCAAATATATTTTCGTGAATAGAAAATAAAAACGAAAACAATTTCTGTAAAATATTGATTACGTACCTACATTACTCGACCCTACTAATAAAACATACGAAAGTATGTTAAAAATAACAAGTACCTAATGCACATATTTTATGTGCTTTTTCAAACAAACATTCCTAAATACTTATTTGCAGCTACCAAGCAAGCCGCTAAAACAATAGCTGTAGAAGCGGCACATTTTTTGCATCGATGGCTATGGATGGTTAAAAAAAATCACATCTCGTTACTGAAAAATCGGTTAAACTCAAACCCATCACAAACAGGTTTACATACATATCTTTATGTCCTTAATAACTAACAATAATATAGAAATACATACCTAAGTGTAGATTACGGCACGATAAAGAAAACCGGATTACAATGGAAACGCACTCAGTGTCAAGTGTCAGTAACAAGGCGTGCTTTCTTCTTATGAGTGCATATACCATAAAAGTATGCACATTTTCATCTTCAATTTTAACCTTATACCATGGTAATAAGGGTGTACAAATTAGAATACTTGAATCATTTTAAACCCCATACTTTGATCATGTTATAATAAAATACGTGCTTGTAAGTTGTACGTTTATATTAAGCCATTTATATTTTTTATGTTATTATTATAGACCACAAAAATCTTATTAAAGTACTAAGAAAACAGCCTTACTTTGCTTGGGGTTTCCAAAGTAAATAATTCACAAACGAAAAAAATCAACATCGAAATTGTAGTAAAGAACACAATAACAATTTCTGAGTTTAAAAAATTGCATCAAAAACAGGACAATAAATAATATCTAAATATAGTATTCAGCTCAAATGGAAATATATCTACACACAATAAAAATGTACAATCAGGAATAATATGTAGATATATAATAGTTTGAACAATGTATTTTATTAGAAATTAATATAGAGTTTCGTTGCTAATAGACATAAATAATGATTAATCCGCAAATAAATGTATTTTCGGATTAGACATTATTTATGTTAGTATTATAGAATTAGTATAATTCCAGTCTATAGCCACACCCTCATTTATAAAGGAAATAACATTTTAACCCAAATACACTAATAAAACCACAAATAAATAATATCTACATTCAAAACAAAATTAATTTAATTTTAACAAATTAAAAACCTGAATAAATCTTTATAATCCTGTCATTTACAAAAAGACTAATTTTAAACTTTCACACTTTCATTCGAATTCAATTAAGCTAGTGGTTTAGCATTAATCCGGACATTTTGCAAAACAACCGCTTTTTCGGGCAATAAATTTTTTCACTCTCTAATTCAATTATGATAAAATCTATTAAGGCATTGTTGTTTAGAGTTCCGTGGGCAACACAATAAGACCATTAAAATAATATAATCTACACAGGTATTAAAGGAAATCTTATTTGGTTCCTAATTAGCAAAATATTATCTTCAAAACTATTGGACTGTTTTTGAAAATTTTACTGATAGAAAGCTACATAAGTAAAATAGAGTCTATATTTAGTTTAGGTATTTCCACCAATCTTTAAGAAACCTAAAAACCATCTTGATAATAAATTCAAATAAAATGCAAAAATTTCTATTTGAAAGATGTCACAGATAATAATAACTCTAATTTCATTTTAAATTAAATAATAAATTATACTGAACCATAAACGCGACTCTACCGTTCTTTCTTCACCGCGTATATAATTTTAGAATGATATATTAGTACAAGAAAGGTGTAATTTATAAAGACAATTGTCACTTTCTCTCGTAAATAATAGTTAAAACTTGAAAGCCTTCGTAAAACGGTCACGTTTGTACTAATTCAGTTCAATATTAGATTCTGTTCACAATTCTATTGTTTGACAATAACAATTTCATCCTACTAATATTATAAATGCGAAAGTTTGTGAGGATGGATGTATGTGTATGTTTGTTACTCTTTCACGCAAATACTACTGAACCGATTACAATGAAATTTTGCGCACATATAGAGGGTAACAATTGGATTAACACATAGGATAGGTTTCATCCCGGAAATCCCACGGGAACAGGAAGTATGCGGGTTTTTCTTTAAAAACGCTTTGCCCGCTAGCAAGCTAGTCTTTAATTATAAATACAAAATATAACGGTAGAATGAAATAGGCTTTATGAAATAGAGATTTTATTGACCCAACGATAATGTATTTCCTATCGTTTGATTTTATGATAGTTTACTGTATGGGATATGATAGTTTCGTGGGCAGTCATACAGATAATAAATATATTTCTATAGAGTCTATTTGCGAAGTAATCAAGATTCGTAAGTGGTTTCTTTTGTGAAATTGTGTGTCTTTGATGTCTTTTTTAATGTTTCACCACAAATATAATAGTATGTACAACTAAACTTTTCCCTATATTTTCTTCCATATTTATTTATCAACTAGCGGTCCGCCCCGGCTTTGTCCGTGGTACATATTTACGTTTTCTCTACATAAGAACCATCTTTGTACCTACTTCAAGGAATATAATAAAAAAATAATTATCGTTATCGGTCCACCCGTTCACGCGTGATGCCGTGACCAAGGAAAACGGGTTTCATTTTTCAACAATATCGATTTGGTAATAATCGAACTTCAATTGTTAACTTTTATTACTATGTTTATTAACCGACGATCCCAAAAAGAGTTCCCAAATCCATCCCATGGAGATCCCGAAAAGTTCCAACCACTTTTAGAGCAGGCTCCAAGGAGATGTTCGTTTGCAAAAATAGCGGACCTAAATCTGACTTCTGATATATATTGTATAGATACCAGACATCCTATAGACAGATGTTGCCAACCAGTTTTGTGGTCCCCTTCCCCCCACCCCGGTAATTAAATATGGCATACAAAGAAAAAAATAAAAATTTCCAAAACATGCCGTGTGGGGTATCAAATGAAAGAGCTTATTGAGTAGATCACGAATATATAGCAAACTATAACATTTCTTACACTTTCTCTAAGATTTTTTAGAAAATTTACGAAAATGCTCCATTTTTGAGTTAACTTTAAACCACTATAGATTGAAAACCCATGAATATATTTTTTAAATTATTATTTTAATGTTAGACGTAACTTTTGATTTAATATTTTTGTGGATGAGTAGTTGTCAATATAGTTGTCACTGTTTCCTGTCCGAACATGCTTAGCTGTCGCATACTATAAATTGCCGCGTTCCTTTGTCTCGTGGCGCATTCGTAAGAATCGTGCCTAGGGGCTCGGACGTTGTTTATACGACGTTCGACCCAACTACCCTCACTTTAATAATAGTCGTTGACTTGCTGCGTTTTGTTATCAACTACCTACATCAATTAGGTAGCTGTGTAGAATCGCAGTACATTCTTATTACATTCAAACTAATATTTAACCCGACCTCGCTTGTTTTTTTCTTATATTAAATAATTAACAATAGTCCATTGTTTATGATTCAATAGTTCGTAATATAATATAAGTGAGCTATATGTATGTGGTGGACTTGATGACCCCACTAAATGTTTTAAATTGCAAGGCGCAACTTTCACTGAAGTTGCCGATTTGAAATCTAATCACACAGAGGCTGATTCAAGAATGTTCTGCCATATTGCAGAGATAATTATTCTAAACCCTGACACCGATATTTTTGTATTAGGCCTTTATTTCTGGCATAAACTTGAAAATATACTCGCCATCTTTGAATGCTCCCCCCACTCCCCCATGCAACTATTTCACTGTACGAACTATTGAATCGTAAACAATGGACTATTGTTAATTATTTAAAATAATAATTTAAAAAATATATTCATGAGTTTTCAATCTATAGTGGTTTAAAGTTAACTCAAAAATGGAGCATTTTCGTAAATTTTCTAAAAAATCTTAGAGAAAGTGTAAGAAATGTTATAGTATGCTATATATTCGTGATCTACTCAATAAGCTCTTTCATTTGATACCCCACACGGCATGTTTTGGAAATTTTTATTTTTTTCTTTGTATGCCATATTTAATTACCGGGGTGGGGAGAGGGGGACCACAAAACTGGTTGGCAACATCTGTCTATAGGATGTCTGGGATCTATACAATATACAGGGTTACTTGTAAAACACCAGCAACCTCGCAGGACAAGATAGCTAACATCATAAGTAACAACATTTGTTCTACGACTTTTGGCATAACGCAATAAATTATTTTTAAATGATTTTTTAAACTTTTATTGTACTCTCCTTACATTTGTAAGTCTATGTTCTATTAATTATCGGATGGACGACGCGACGCCCCCTTCCCCCTCTCGTTCGCTTTTTGTTTACGTAATTTTTGGGAGGCGTAGAGTTTATAATATTCAGACGGAAAATTAAATGAATATTTATTTTTGTATGAAAATAAAATCTAACAAATTATCAAAAGTCGTAGAACAAATGTTGTTACTTATGATGTTAGCTATCTTGTCCTGCGAGGTTGCCGGTGTTTTACAAGTAACCCTGTATATCAGAAGTCAGACTTAGGTCCGCTATTTTTGCAAACGAAACTCCACTGAGAGTCCGGTCTATTTTATAAAAATCTAGATATTATTATTCTAATAGGAACGTCGTTGAGCTTTTGTTAAAAAGCTTTATATCTATGTTCAATCTTTGATTAGTACTTGCGTATTATATTAAAAGGTAAAGATATAGTTTTATTTCCTACTAGCTGTGCTCCGCGGTTTTACCCGCATTGCTTCACTCCTGTTGGATTTAGCGAGATGATATAATATAGCGTAGCCTTCCTCGATATTCCTCTATCTAACACCGAAAGAACTTTTCAAATCGGACCAGTAGTTCCCGAGATTAGCGCGTTCAAACAAAGAAACAAACTCTTCAGCTTTATAATAATAAGTATAGATATCTAAATACAAGTCCATTTAACTATAAGATAAAAATCTATCGAGTATTACATTACAAACATAAAGATATGAATCGGAATCGAGTTTTAGAGCAAGTGCACAGTTTCTCAAATTACGTATATATTTTAATTGAGAGAAAGCCACTGTTATCAATACACAGAAATAATTGAAGATAAATGTATATCTATATTATTGTATTGGTGTTGAAACTAAATCCTGGAAGGAAATAATCAAATACAGTATTATATTCTATAAAATATAAATATGTATTTATTGTAATGTTCTGAATGTTTATAAAGCTGAAGAGTTTGTTTGTTTGTTTGAACGCACTTATCTCAGGAACTACTAGTCAGATTTGAAAAATTCTTTCAGTGTTAGATAGCCCATTTATCGAGGAAGGCTATAGGCTATATATCATCACGCTAAGACCAACAGGAGCTGAACAATGCAGGTAAAACCGCGGGGCACAGCTAGTTAATAATAAATCTATACTAATATTATAAAGCTGAAGAGTTTGTTTGTTTGTTTGAACGCGCTAATCTCGGGAACTACTAGTCCGATTTGAAAAATTATTTCGGTGTTAGATAGCTCATTTATCGAAGAAGGTTATAGGCTATATATCATCACGCTACGATCAACAGGAGAGGAGCCACGGGGGTGAAACCGCGCGGAGCAGCTAGTATCAAATATGTACAAGAAATAAATAGAAAATGCAATTAAATATTATGGCTAGCTATTTCAAACACATAAGAAAGTTATTATTAATTTAACCATTTCTTAAGGTTGTAAAGTGCGTCAGAGCGATTAAATTTAACGTAGCGTTAAATTCGATGGCTATTTAGTTAAAATTAACTGCAAGAAACTTAAATTTGCAGTGATACAATCTTTGTGTAATCTGTAATTATTAAATTATGCGAAACACGTAAAAGTCCATTATAGTAATGTGGATAAATTATGGTACTCGTATCAGAATTGATTATGTTTAAGTTTAAGGCCTTAACAGCCTTGCTAGGTGATTTACAAGGCGGGATCGGGGGACCGGCGCGAATCTACCGTAGTAAAAGTACGTATAAAAATTATTAAAAAGATATTTGGATATGGAATCAAAATTTAAAACAACCATGCCATGTGTTTCAATTTCATAAACACACTGTAAAAATACTACAATAATTGACGTTATATTGACTTAGCGTTTTGGTTTAAAGTCCAAAAATCGACCTCAGTTCATGATTTTTTTCCAAAAAACCTGATTGTAAACTAACAAATTAAAACAACCATGCCCTTTATCATATTCGAAACTTTAATATACATTTTTTTTAGATATGTACATTAAGAATCTAAGAAGAAAAACGGTTATAACTAGAGTTAATTTTCGGTATTAAAAGGGAATTCTACCCGATTCAGGCCTTAAATGTTGTTAATCATCATCATCATCAGCCCATATACGTTTCCATTGCTGGGACACGGACAATGAGGGTACAGGCTGTTCTTTAAATTGCCCCTGCTTGCTCTATACCCATCACAATTAAGGAGCCAATAGGGTGCAATTCCAATACTGCCCCTGGTGCAGGTACGTGAGTAACCAGCTTAAGTTTTATAAATAAAACCAGACGGTAATAACTTTGGAAGTTAAAAACATAACACGATCGACACGTCATAATAAATCAAAAGGATCAACAGAGATTTACATCAAAACTTATCTTTAAATAGAACGGATATTCCTCTTAAGTCCTGTTTAATTTATACTATTCTAATTTTAACGAAGCACATAAAATGTATAACTAGAATATCATGTAACTGTAAGTTTTGTAGTACCTATAGGTAATCCGATTAATTTGGATTGATTTCCTGTTTAAATGGCTATTTTATTGAGTAACATCAAAATAAATTATCCTTGATTCAGAAAGCAGAATATATTATAATATGTACATTTAAATAGCTTATTGACTGATGAAAACCAAACTTACGATCAATAATTGGTGCAAAAAGACTTGCTTTTGAATCGCAATAATACATAAGAGCAGTTATCTTTGAAGTTTGCATCGTGTTTGTTAAATCTCCAATAAAAAAAAACATGATATCAAAACAATAATTTTTCAATTAGTATAGTCAAAAGAAATGCACGTGTTAATACAACAAAATATTACTACTACTAATTATTTATTATTCTCAGAAACAGTACAAAAAACTGTTTCGTATCTCATAAAATATTCCTACATAATTACATTTTATTCTCTTTATAAAATACACAGTAAAAAGATGAAAATACGCAGATTAGCAAAAGGTATTCTGCCGCTAACATCAAAGCGAACAATACCCAAGTTATAATTGCTTTGCTAATTAACGAATTATTGCAAACACATGGCATGAATCGTTTATGAAAGGCAGTGACGTAGTCAGGTAACCAAGGGCCCTGCAAATAACAAAATAGGGCCCTAAAAATAAGACAACAGGGCCTCTCAACTAGCTTAAAACGCCATGACGCTAAGTCGATACATGTCATGTTTTTTTGACAATGGAAAAGATTTCGGAAGTTCAGTTCGATCGATATTTTTTGGTAGGACTCGATCCTGTGAGCTTGAGGGTCCTGGGGCACTGAACCTTCGTACTACGTACACTGGATAGCTACGCCACTGAATTGAAAGGTAAAATACCTTCAGTAAACAGGCTAATTACTTGAATAGCTGGTGATTTTTGGTGGACAAAAAGTCTATCATTGTTGATCCGCATTTCGATGCCTCTTACCTGTAAAAAAAAAAAAAGTTAGTTATTGCAAATATCATACAATACCTATGCTTAGGTAACTTAATAAACAAAATATATAACCGTAGCCCTTATGTACGTTTTTAGAATACGTGATGAGTTAAATACCTATTCACGATCATAGCTCAGTCAAAATCGTTACAATGCTTTGTAATTCTATCCAATACACCATAGAAAATTCCCCTTTACAATAACAACATAATTAAACATAATTAATTAACACGAATATAAGCGATTAAACCATATATTTAATTAGAAACCTCGATTATCAGTCACACACCGTCCAACCAAGGTGTTGCGCATATATTTCCTAGAAGTGATATCACCGCCCTTTACATTCCCTTGGACTGTGGACTGGAATATTTTATTATGTACTAAACAATATGGAAACGCTATAAGCATAATATATAGATGAGAATCTTGACTCTACCTTGAAAGGTCAAAAATCTATTTACCTATACTACGGGTAAATACTAAATTCAAACTCAAACATTTGTTCATTCATCTATACTTCGATAAAAGACGATATAAAATATACCACAGGTTTAAAAAGCAATATAATAAGCGAACATGTCGTAATTATTCAAAGAAAATAATGTACTTATATTAAAAACATTGAAACCTATTCCACAATTTTTACACTTCAATTAAATACCTAATATTCTTTCCAAATAACGCAACATCTCTGATCTGATAACTCAAATTAAAAAGCATGGAAAATGTTTAGTAAGTGATTCAATTAATAAAAACAGTTTAGAAAGAATTGCAATTAATAAAAAAAAATATTCATTCTTTTTTTTAATCCCTAACAAAGAACAGGGCCGTATTCCGCATTTGCTAATAAAAATAAAAAATACAGGTCACAAAGCTATTGCATAACATCTGGCATCTGGCGTATCTATTTCCGTTCCCTAATTATTATTCTCCGTTAATCTGAATATATACGGCATTTTAAATATCTCATCTGTATAGCTTATTTGTATGTATAAATTGACAACCAATTACTGAATGTATGTGAGAAGAATGTTATATTAAATGCTTTTTAAGGTCTTTTCGTTTCGGCTAAACTCAGAAATGACTGGATGCTCTTCGATGATCTTTTTTAGAGCATTTCATTAAAAGACAGCTAATCAATACTAGCGTTAGCTACTACATATTAAGAATAAGAATATAGAATAAAATACATTTATTAGCATCACCAAAGTACCACCACCACATAAAAAAAACAATAACAAAAGCACTCTTAAACACTATAGAAAATAACAAGATAAAAAAAAAACTTAAAAGCTAAAAATCTAATACATATTTGTGTGGCGACTGGTGACCTAAAGGGTAAGGCCACTCAGCGTATGCTATGCCGCACCGGTATGGTTGGCATAGCGCTGGTTTTCAGGGCCCAACCAGACAACAGACGCGTAAGTCTAAAGTGTCCCTAATAATAAAATTTAGTTATATAACATAAAATAATATAAAATAAAACAAAGTAGAAAAATTTAAATAAATAAATGAGTGTTTGTATTTATAAAATATTAACATTTACAAATTAATGAAATACACATCAATACCTATATAACATAAATAAATAATGATAAATTATATTACATATATATTGAATGCAATTATAATATACAACGCAACTAAGGTTTCCCGACGAATTCGCTAATCAGGTGTGTTTTATACTTATACTTAAAAGAGTGTTTGGAAATCGACTCACGTAGCGGCGGCGGAAGGTTATTCCAACACTTAGTTGCGTTGTATACAAAACTGCCTCTAAAAGCGGTTGTGTGGTATCTTGGCATAGCCAACATGTAAGTGGATGCTCTTGTAAAGTGCGAGCCATTTTTCTCACCAACCCATCTAAGCTTCCTGTGCAGGTATTTTGGTATTTGAGACGTCACCACCTCAAAAAGCATCACAGCAAAGTGAAGGCGCCTGCGTCGTTCCATGTTGAGCATTTTTGCTTCGATGAGATATGGCGTAACATGATCTCTTGCAGGTATGTCCCAACAGAACCGAGCACACGCGTTCTGAACCCGCTGTATTGCATTCTTGGTCCTTGCAAGCAATATTGCACCGTACATGGTATCACCGAAATTAAATTTCGAGAGAATTAGTGCCTCACAGAGCCTTATACGTAAGGGTGTGGTGATGTAGTTTCTGATGCGATACAGTAGCTTTAACCTATAGAAGCAATTCGATATAGTAGCTTGGAAGTGTTTTTCAAACCTGAGACTCTCATCGAAAACGATCCCGAGATTTCGAGCTTCGACGACCCGCTCTACAGCTTGACCTTCAATGTTTAATATCGGATTGAATTCACTGACTTTTCCGACGGACCTCGGTGTTCCCAAAACCATGAATTTGGTCTTTGCTGGATTAAGAACAAGTGAGTTATTCTCCGACCATTTCGATATGCGCACCAGGTCTGAGTTCAGTTCAGCAATAGCGTCAGGAGTTCGAGACGGATGGAATGAGATATACAACTGTATATCATCCGCATAAAGATGGTATCGGCTATATATTATTTCCTTGGTGATATCGGCAGTATATAATATAAATAGAAGTGGACCCAAGATAGAGCCCTGTGGGACTCCTCTGGTAACATTTCTTTGATTAGAATATACAACCGAGCCATCCTCCTTGCGTATTGCTACCGTCTGAGAGCGATTGCTGAGATAGCTATTGAACCATCCAACTGTTTCCTTGCCAAAACCATAAAACGACATCTTAGAAAGAAGCAATGGAATGTTAATCGTGTCAAAAGCTCTGGTGTAATCAAGAAAGACGATAACAGTGCTCATGCCCGAATCTTGCGCTGTCAAAATGTTGTCGACAACTTCAGTCAAAGCAGAGACAGTACCACGACCTTTCCTAAAATCGGATTGTAGGTCTGGTAATATTCCGTTCTGCTCCAAATACTGATAGAGTTGGTCGTGTACTATCCTCTCTATAACTTTTGACAGGCATGGGAGAATACTAATTGGCCTGAGATCCTTTGTCGTAACTGGATTTTCTTTTTTTGGTATTGGCTGCACAAGCGCTCTTTGCCAAAGTTCAGGAAATTTGTTTGTCCTAAATGATGTGTTTATAATGTGCGTTATAGCTGGCAGAGTTTTGGAAATCGTGAGTTTTATCATATCAAGCGATATGTCATCTACTCCTACTGCTTGTGATTTTAAGGTTTGTAAAGCCTTAAGAACAGTATTTTCAGTTACAGATTTAAATTTAAAACTGGACGTAGCGTCGCTGTATCGATGAAATTCATAGTAGGTAAGGCTTGAAAGGGCAGGTTGACTGTTTCCAGGAACATTAAGAAAATCATCATTTAGTTGATTGGGATCATTGAAATGTGGTGGTAGCTTGTTATCCTGTTTAGGCTTAATGACAACTTGTTCTTTAATATGTTTCCAGAGTTTTGGAGGATTGTTGATGTTATTATTAACATAAGTATCAAAGTAGGATTGTTTCTCTCTATGCAGGGCACCACTTACAAGTTTTTTTAATTCTCTGTAATATTCCTTATGTTTTGTGTCCTTACTTCTCCGGGCTACGACCTGTGCTTCATCCCGAGATTTCATCATCATTTTGATGTTATACGTCACCCAAGGATAGACCTTTCGTTTCAAGTACTTCACTTTTTTGGGGGCGTAATGATGAAAAATAATTTGAAAGTATGCAGTAAGAACGTTCACCATCTCGCCGACATCATCCAATTCCAAAATTGTTTGCCATCGCACTTCTTCCAAAGTAGCTTCAAAACTTTCCATGTCAATGTCCTTGAGTGACCTGTACGTTATCCATTTTGGAGTATATTTATCTTTGGGTACATCTAATATACATGATACGAAAGCATGGTTGCTCAGGGCACTGACATGGTTAACGGACACGTGTGATGCGCGGATATTGGTGCAGATTAGATCTAGTAATGTCTCACTACTATCCGTGAAATGAGTTGGCTCGGATATAAGCTGGCTGAGATTCATCAGGTTCAAAAAACTGTTTAATTTGGTACAAGAAGCATGTTGCTTGTTTAAAAGATTTATGTTGAAATCGCCCAAGATTATTATGTTATCAGACCAGGCGAAGGAGCCCAGGGATTCCATAATAGTATCCAAGAAAAGCTGGACGTCAAGCCAAGGTGGTCTATACGCTGTACCTATAATTATTGTTTTACCCTGAACTGTGGTTTTTATCCACATCTGCTCGACTTGCATGGATACAGGATGCTGCAACGTTTTTACTACCATACCCTCCCTCACATAGAACCCAACACCACCCCCGCGGTTGCGAATGGATCTCGAGCGCGGTATGTGCCGCAGCTTATAGCCGGGGACTTGTGGCGCGCGACCGTCTTCGCCCTCACGAAGCCAGGTCTCGTTGACCGCCAGTACGTCCACCCGAAGTCGGTTTAGTGCGACGACAAATTCATCATGACGGGTTCCTAGAGAGCAAGGATTGATAAAACCAACCTTTAATTTATTTTTAATGTTGAAGGCAATAGATAAGAGTTATATATAGACATACACACATAACCATACGCAAAAATATAATAAATAAACTATACGATAGACAGACATTCGCACATATAACATAGGTACCTATAATACATATTATATAGATATCTGTGTGGGAAAGATTTATGTTATTAAGTGAAGAGACTATTATAAAATAATATGAAATCTCGAGGAGTGTGTAACGAGTATTGATATTCAGTTGAAATAAAATATATATTTTAGTATTACTATTCGTCACCATCATTCTATAATTTTTAATAAAATGCACAAGTTCATAAAAACAATTTCTAAGTTTTACACAATATATAATAAACAATATAATTTTATAAAATTTACAAGACATGTCGCCACACAATATTTTTTTTAAACAAATGTACATCCAAAAACTTTTTTTAAAACTAAATAAGTCTAAAAGATACAATACACAAACACTAAATAAGTTTAATATTGAATTGCAATAATATAATAGTTTATTTACTAGTTGGGTATAGATATTAGTATTAATTAACAAATATACAGCCAAACATACTTGAATAATTATTTTAATATAATAGGACAGTAAGGCTGCCGAAATTGTAATCTCACAAAATGATATTTTAAAATTGTTCAGATGCGTACACAACAGATATTAATTAGTATGTGTCAATACTTTAATATTATAAAGCCGAATAGTTTGTTTGTTTGGCAGTTTTTCTACTAAAAAAGTAAAGATTATTTCAGTGTTACATGACTATTTCAACGCCTATCGTGCTAAGACCAATAGAAGAGAGGAGCGCCGAGCGGAGCAATGCACGTAAAACCACGACACAGCTACTCTCACATATTCAAAGTTCTTGCAAAAAAAGAAATACAGTTTCATAATAATATGTCACAGTACTATTACGTATATATTCTGTGGTCACAGTCACAAAAAATAATATATACTTAGGTACCTATTTTTTTGAAGAGGTTTAAAATTAGTAATGTCGCAAGGTAGTTTTATATTATTTGTATTGTGGTATTATTAGACCGACCGTCTGCCAGATAGGTTCTCTATTTTTGATGACTGCAACTGATCTAAATTCTAGATCGTATCTGTACTTGAAATTATTTGTGCTTTGCGTCTTAATACGTTGAAATCTATTAGCTAATATAACTTGCATTGATATTATAAAGGGGAAATATTTGTTATTTTTGTGCGATTAAAATACAAAAAAAACTACGCAATGGGTTTTATAATTATTTTACTGAATTATTAAAAAGCTTATCACTGAGTACGCTGAAAATTAAACAAAATCAAATACATTGGCTCAAATTCTCAGGATTACACAGATTTTGCCTTGTTTTCAGTAAAATCTAACTTAATACGAATTTTGATTGAAATTCAAACATAAAACTTTTTATCTCTCCAAGTGCTTATAAAAAGTTAAATACCTACCAATTACCAACGAGTCGGAATGTCGCAGAGGAGAAACGACAAGAAACTCGATTATCTTAATATATATAAATCTCGTGTCACAATGTTTGTCCTCAATGGACTCCTAAACCACTTAGCCGATTATAATAAAATTCGCACACCATGTGCAGTTCGATCCAACTTGAGAGATAGGATAGTTTAAACATGTAGGTACCACGGGCGAAGCCGGGGCGGACCACTAGTAACTTTATATGGATAAAATTATTCCTATAAAAAATTAATTAGATTTGTATGAAAGAGCGATAACCAACTTCACACAAATATCGACCAGAATAAGAAAAGTACATCCTACCAATATTATAAATGCGAAAGTTTGTGAGGATGGATGGATGTTTGTTACTCTTTCAAGCA
Organism: Colias behrii; assembly: GCA_029959065.1. Classification (NCBI taxonomy): domain Eukaryota; kingdom Metazoa; phylum Arthropoda; class Insecta; order Lepidoptera; family Pieridae; genus Colias; species Colias behrii. Next base: position 805,786 of record JARWMC010000025.1, read on the forward strand.
AATACTTCTGAGCCGATTACAATGAAATTTGGAATGTAGGTAGCTGAAGACCCAGAATAAGAGATAATTTTTATCGCGGAAATCCCGCAGGAACGGGAACTATGCTGGTTTTTTCTTTGAAAATGCGGGCGAATCCGCGGCGGTAATCTTTTTTTATTTAAACAACAACAATGAAAATAGATTAATTAATGTATATATGTGTTATTAGATTGCTATTAACACAAAAATAAATGTAAATAAACTATTTATAGATATTAAAATATTTAAACGGAGAATTAATAAAAGATTTATTTATTTAACTTACATTTTTAATTTCCAAGATATTTAGACAGGTTACCTATTAATTATATTTCACATATTTAACCAAGATACAATAAAAATGCAATAAAATACAGGTCAGTCTAACAGCTAGCCACTTAACCATGTTTTATACCTTCCTGATATTTATATGCAATCAAATTTATTTCTATATCTATAAAATGCTTTCATATGTAAGTACTTAGGTTCGAAAGCTTCTCTTCAAGAAGGTATTATTGGAAGAAATTAAGAAAGGTATTTTAAAAGTTTATAGGAATAATATACTACTAGTACTTAAATCGAAAATAAAGCATTTATAAACTTGGTACAACATTGCTCAATAAAAAATGCTGAACGTTTTTGAATGAAAGTGAGCTTGAAGAAAGTTTATTGTATTGAATAGTAAGAAAACTTTTTGTAAACGATATATGTAATTCAATTATATTCAAAGCAGGGGAAAGTAATGGTGATTAAAGAAACTCGCTAAATAAAATTTTCTCCTATGACTGAATGAAATATAATGCCGTGGACATAGAAAGTACAAAGCTACAAAATAATAGAAAAACTTTGATAAAAACCATCAAACGCTATTCTCATATTAACTTTTTTCTACAACGGACCACCGCCAAAGCCTTTCTTCCGATACAAAACAACACGAACTAATTTCAATCCTAACTCAATAGCATAAAGCTCAAAATCAAACGAACCGTTTAAATATTTTTGAGTGCATCAAAGTCCAGAGTCATCGCATAGAGTTATAGACTATAATTTTTATAGACGTTCAAAAGCAAAGTTATTCGTCAATATTTTTGGACACATTATTAAAATAGATCTTACTCCCTTGTAATAAGTGATAGTTTTGAATCCGTGACGTCATTGGATGCATATAAGGGTTGGTATTTGTGGGTGGTCCCTACAATTAAGTTTTTGTTTCCATGATGAAGTTGTAAGCACGACAAGATTTCACTTTTATATCTTTATAATGAGTGTTCGATATGGTGCTGTTAAAAATACAATTTGTTTGAATTAAGAGTTTAAATGGTCATTGACTCTTTACTACCAACTCGCCCCGACTATACCTGTATTGAACCAAGGGCTTAAGTAAAAATCACATATGGAAGTCTGTATATAGACGCTTTACAAAATTGATTAAGTATTTTCTGAGTAATTGGAAAACAAACTTACAATTTGATCTTTCCACTTCATTTTATATGAATTTTAATATTATATAATACTCATGGAAAAATATTTACATAAGATATATAGTAATGAATGTCTAATATTGACGATGCAAATCAAGAATTGCAAATAAATTAGGTACTTGTGATGTCATCAAATATCCCCACGGCTATATCTCATATTTTAGCGAAAATAATATTAGTAAACATAATAATATGTTCATAAATATTTATTTTATAGTATAAATATAACAATTTTATCCATTCATTGTATTTTTATTTTCATTATTTAAAAAAAAAAGCATATAAATCAGACCTCCCGTGCAATTATCAAGTGCAATATTTCACTAAGTTCCGTCAAAATCGGTCTAATCTTTTCGAAGATTAAACGGAACAAACAGAGAAACAAGATAGAAACATTGCTATGCAAAGCAAAAAGCTAGTAACCTACTTGAAAAAAAAACTTGGGATTAAATTGTATTATTTGTTTGTTGTTGTTTTAATACAACGAACAGACACTTCAATTTTATTTATTACTACACATATAGAATACTGAATAGTTATATTATTTCTATAGACATAGATTTATGTTCTTCATTACGAAGTATGTCTGTCTGCCATTGAATCTATCTCTTTGCATTGCGAAGTCTATTTGTGATTATGTCTGCATTTAGAAGTTAGGGTCCTTACACATTAGACTGAATAGCTTAAATATTTACTAAAAAGTCAGTTTATTGTCAATTTATCTACACATTGTGCCCTCTATTCAATTTGATGGCGAAATATGATGAAGAAATAAAACCAAAAAGTTCCTAAGTACATCCTATCGTCAAAGGATATGTCCCTGCAGTAAGAATTTGCATATTATATCAAATTTTACGCAAAACGTGATAAGTTTTCATCAATTCTTTCTAATCTTTGGTCTCGTAAGTTGAGTAATCTTGGTTTTAACGCGTGTGTCATAGTAGTATAGTGTCAACACAAATGGAATAATTAGATCCGGAATGAAAGACTGGACTCTGATACCTGGTCACGGTAAAAACAGGGAGGTCTCTTTATATTGGTTATGTGTCATTTGTTTCTGGAAAGATAATTAGTAGGCTATTAGAGAATTTCAATTGTATCTATAAGTACAGAATAATACATTATACAATATTGTGTTTCGGAATCGACAAATACAATTTGCTATCAATATTTTTTTTGACGTGACAACGTCTTATAATTCGATAGAGCCGGCTGCACGCACGAAAAAACATGACTCATGCGGCGTTACCTCGCTCTGAGGCGTTCCATGTAAGACTTGAAGTGCAAGCGAGAGCGCGGAACGAGCGACAAAGAAGCACAATTAGACGTTGTCACGTTCAACTATCGTCAGTAAACCGACTTTACAGACAACCAATTTTTTTTTTGCAAGAATGAAATGTGTGATAAAATATATATTTTTTTATCCTTACTGCTTACAGCGGAGGCTGTGTCCATCTATATGTAATATTTATCTATATATCATTCTCTAGGAAAACTCCTTTGACTATGCAGGCGAAGCCGCAGGCGGAGAGCTAGTATGTAATACTACAAATAGATAATCATCAGTTAGTATAAAAGATAGATTACCACAAACATTATGAATAACACTCGAACTAAAATAAAACAATGGTTTTCCTTGAAGCCAACTGAATAAACATATCATATGACGAATTGTAATTTATGATCTCAAAGTAGAGATTCAGTAAAGGATGTTATTATTATTAGATGTAATAAAAAAAACTATTAATCCGTTGAAAAAATAATTTTTACGTTTATTTTCAGACATTCAACCGTGGACAATTAGTTACAAATGCGTTTAAAGATTTTTGAAGTGAAACTTTTACGCGCGTTGATAGTAAAATTTCAAGGTCGCGTCATGGCAATCCCGTCACGTCATGGAGTAAGGCGACGATTTTGGTATTTGGTATGTAAGAAGTTTCACTTCTTTGGCAAGCAACGACACGTGTGCTCGGCACACCCGCTCTTTTTTAATTTTAATATGAGTCTAGCAAGTAAAACATTTAAATCTCGCGTTCTAGGAAATGATATTTCTAATCTTCACACAAATTGAGAATTCCCAGACGAAACATCGGGTATACATTACCAGCATATTATATCGTTTAAAAACAATTTAGAGCAGTTAAAATGTAGTTACGATAAGTTTGGGTAAAAGCTTTCATTCATCACGTTGCGTCAGATAAGGGCTCTTCAGACATGCAGTGCGGTGAACGCAACGTTCGAATGTGTATGGTGTTGTATCGAACGATGTGGGAGATGTGTTGTGTGGCATGGCTTTACGGGAATTAGGATGACCTGATAATATTGCAATGCGTAATTTTTTTGTATTCATACTGGCAAATAATATTGTGTAGATAGAATTTAATTTGCCTTTTCATATACCTAACTTGTTTTAAACTGTACTTTTAAATTATTGAATCATATTTTTTCCAATTTTCACTGTTGTGACTTAATAATTAAAGACATTAACTATGTAGGTACTGCCAAGAACAATTATTCCATTCAAGACTTCTTATAGATATTTTTTTAATTGTAAATCTGTACATTAAAATGTACATAACAGAAAAAGCCATCCCACTGCAGCAACTGCAATTAATAACTATTCTTAGTCACACTTGCGTTGCGTAAACGCAATTAGTCTGTGGCTCTCTCCAGACGGTTACAGGAAGGAATAAAAGTGTAGAAGCGTCAGTAATAGATTCCAATGGTACTGCGATAAAAATAAATTAAATAATTATACAGTTTTACGAACTAATTCTTTATCCAGAGACCAGAGTGACGTCAGCATGCGTCATGTCATATTTTAAGGTCATTCGAATGTGACAATTATATTATTTAAAGTGATTTGTTTTAGTTCTTTACTCATTTTATAAAAAAATATCGGAACTTTGTAGAAAACATCTCATAGCGACACTATTATTATTCTCTTTCTTAATATTACCAGGAACTAATTAGTTATCTATGGTTACCTACTACTAGTATTATATTATCTGTATTACTATGCTCTATAGTATTTGTGTTAAGCCGGATTATTTATTTAAAACATTGATTTATCCAAATCTATTCAGTAAATATGCAGATATCATGCAATACGAACTATTAATTTTGGTATTTTCTTCTCTTCACGTATTAATATTATTATAAATAATTTAATGTGTATAACATATTATAATTTTGTATCCTTTAGCATAATATGTTTCATCGCGTTACGTGCAGAAGAAGCCGGTGAGATTAAGAGAGGTCAAAATTAGTACCAAGAAATTTTTAGATTTTTAAGGATAAGACGGTCAAATTTCATATACTTTACGTTCCGTTATATGTGTGTATATTACGAATATACTGCTATATGACGTCAAAGCTTTTTTATTATAAGGAACATGTTTTCCTGTTAAGATAGGGAATTGTATTGCACGAGAAATATTATTTATACCTAGTAATTATTTAATTGTCTTGTACTGATTGAAAGCAGCAGGTAACAATTGACTTCGAATTTAATCTATACTAATATTATAAAGCTGAAGAGTTTGTTTGTTTGAACGCGCTAATCTCAGGAACTACTGGTCCGATTTGAAAAATTCTTTCGGTGTTAGATAGCCCACTTGTCGAGGAAGGCTATAGGCTATATATCATCACGTTAAGATCAACAGGAGCGGAGCAATGCGGGTATAACCGCAGGATAGTAGTAGTATGTACGTCATTTATGTCAATTGGGTACCAATTTCTCTTTTATACATCAAATATCGCATTAGCATGCTAAAATTTAGAAATACCAATGCCTATGAAAAAATGTAATCAATTATAGCTTACACTTGATCTAGGTATAGTCGGTGGTTTTGCGGGGTACATTTTTATATAAGTACCATTCATAATCTTTTCCAAATCTAAGGCATAAATCATAGCATCTTTTGTATACATACCTTCAGCCTAATAGCAGTTTTTGCATAAGAATAGGAAAACATCTCCACGAACTTTCGAATTTATTATAACAACAATACATAATTTATAGTCAAATCTTCTATCGACCTACTCCAAACTGCTGAGCCTAAAAGAATATAACCTAATTAATACTTGAGATTTTAATTACGAACCCGTTATGTGTCAATTAACGTCAAATTGATTAACTTTATTAGTTTTTATTTGTTTTATCTACGTGGTAAAGTGGTAAGCGTGTTATAACAGAAAGTGACTGGGTTCGAGCCCCGGTAGAGACAAAAAGATAGAGACTGGTAAAATCAAAAATCAAATTTTATATTTAACTAGCGGTCCGCCCCGGCTTCGCCCGTGATACATATTTCGCAATAAAAGGTAGCCTATGTTCTTTCTCAGGGTCTAAAGATTATCTGTGCCAAATTTCATCAAAATCGGTCCAGTAGTTTATGCGTGAAAACCATACATACATACATAATAACAAACCTTTCCTCTTTATAATATTAGTATAGATAACGACCAAAAATTGAAAATCAACAAGGTTAAAGAATACTGTAACAAATTCGCTAGTTTTACCTAATATTTTAAAATTGTTGCCAAATATTATCTTAGTATCTAATTATATAATATCTGTATAAATTATCATTTTAATCTTCAGTATTTTTATGCATTTAATTATATTTTGAATATAATATTTATGAGAAAGAAGTGAAACATTATTATTAAAACATTTTCGCTGTTATAAAAATGTTAATTTTTAAGTGCTTGTATATATTCATAGATAAGATATAACTTTAAACTGTAATAATACTACCTACATTATATAAATCAACTAATCTTGCTCAAGTTGAGTTTCTTAGGTACTTACTTAACTTACTGGTAAATTGCCCACTCTCTATGGAAAACGTTGTTTTAATAATAAACTATTTCTTATGCTTTAAGTTTCAAATAATTTCTGCAGTGATTATAAGATACTATTAATTCAAACGCTATTTTATGATTATATTTCTAATATAACGTTTATGGAAAGAAATTAAAATTAATTGTGATGACAGACATTATTCGATATTTTCTATCGGAATACTGAATTTCAACCAACTAACCAAGGTTTATATAATACAGCCTACAGGGTTACTAGTAAAACACCAGCAACCTCGCAGGTCAAGATAGCTAACATCATAAGTAACAACATTTGTTCTACGGCTATTGGCATTTAACGCAATAAATTATTTTAAAATGATTTTTAAAGCTTTTATTGTACTCTACTAACATTTGTAAGTCTATGTTCTAGTCTACTTGATAAGTTGAAAATGGCGTAAACTAGAGATAAGTCTCTTAAAAATACGTGCGATAGCTCATTTGATTCGGAATGTCGTCTAGAAAAATGTATCGGAAATGTGTATTAGCACACAAAAAATTGCAAAAGTTATAAACAAATTAAGTTGCAAAAAAAAGGTATTTCGTTTATTGTTAATAACTCCGAAATTATTAACATTTCAGAAATTTTGAAAAAAGATTCTTAAAGAGGAGGAAATTTCCAAAGAAAATCTCCCGACTCCCGGAATTCTATCTCCATTATTTATAATTTTAATTTAACGCTGAAAATAGGCCTCCGCGCGGCATTTTTAGTTAGCGCGCGCGGCTTCATAACCGAGCACGTCACACTAATTATTTTTTTTAAGGTATTAAATATTAATTTAAAAATTTAAAAAAATTATGGTGTATTCCGAACACTTCAAAGAATTTGCTCCCGTTGGAAATTTTACTTAAAGTTAATTTTTCAACAAATTAGACAAATGTTAACTAACGAAATTTTTTCGAACTTCCGTCCTTATTGCACATTAAAAAAAACGTTTAAATAATTGTCGGTAAAATTTTTCACTTCGTGGAGCCCTTCATATAAATATACTTAACAAGATCGCGCCATAAAAGTTTAAGAAATGTTAATACTTTGTTTATAATATTTTTTTCAAATTAACAAAAAACTAGAAATTTCTAGTTTTTTGTTCAAGTTACTTAACTTGAAAAAATTATTATAAACAAAGTAGAACAAATGTTGTTACTTATGATGTTAGCTATCTTGTCCTGCGAGGTTGTTGGTGTTTTACAAGTAACCCTGTATAACGCTTCGTGGGTTCACCCGCGCGGCTCCGCTCCTGTTGGTCTTAGCGTGATGATGTATAGCCTATGCCCTATAACCTTCCTCGATAAATGGGCTTTTTAACACCGAAAGAATTTTTCAAATCGGACCAGTAGTTCCAGAGTATGCGCGTACAAACAAACAAACTCCAGCTTTATAATATTAGTAGGTAAGTATAGATATCCTTCATAAAATAATATTCTATCATACCTACATATTAAATTTAAATAATATATTTTACTCATGCCAAAAAACCTAACCTCTTTCCCCGCAGTCGGTTAAAACACGCACAGCATTAGCATGATGTTTGATATAATCGAACGTCCGCCATGATGGATGGATCCATTACACCTGATTGAAATTATCTTGTGAAACCAACAGCTTCATTTACTCATTGAGTCATTAGCAGTTCCGTGGTGAAACCTTTTTTATACTAGATAATTATAGTGAGTATAATATTTATATGTTAGTAATTAGTATGGAGGAAGAAATCTCTTGGCACAGATAATATACCTAATACTATATACTACTTCTTTAAATGTTCGTTCAGTAAAAACCTACAATAATTCTTTAGCTCCATATTAATTTTTAAAACAACTTCGATCGTATCTATGAGCAGAAAAGTCGTTGATTTTCAAGTGTAAGTTTTAACATTTTTTCATGCTCTGCTCTATACTTAATTACTTAGCATGATTTTCTAAAGTCATAAGATTCCTTCGTAAATAAGCTGCACACCGCTATTATTTTTTATCGACTCTTTAGAGTAAGAAACAGTAGCTATTGTACTTAAGATTTCAAAATTGATTTCGAAGCCTTGTTAAATGACGAAATGTGTTTAGACAATAATTTACACCGCGTTTAAACATGTTCTGTCTACTGGAAACGAATAAATGTATTTCACTAAACACAAACTACCGGTTAGTTTGAAATATACAACACGACATTTAACATGACAAGATACCTAAAAAGTACAGAACCAAAGACAACGTCGCGGGAACTAACAAGCTCGACGATTTAGACAGCTTTCCATAGACACAATGCACCATAGAAAGTGTTACCAAAATACAACTTTCGATTGTAAATACAATGGTGAAATGTCATATTGACAGGTGAATGACATGTATTGTCGGATATAATCTGTGGTTTCGCGGTTTAATAAATGTCACTGTCACTTTAGTTGCAAATGTCACTTGTGATACGTCTAGAAATCTTAGGAAGAAATCATAACAAAATATATTGCACAGCCGCAAAGGCTAATAACAATTTATAACAACAAATTTGAAAAATTACCTACGTATTTTTAAAGTACCTATAAACGGTGTCAACTGTCAAGGCTATTTAAAACGATTTGTATTTACAAAATCATGTTCTATCTTTACCTAGCACTTAATTAACATAATGTATTTGAAAATAGTATTCATAAGTTGCCTTTGACTCCGTTAAAACGTCTACGTTCTTCACCTAACATACCTAAGCTCATCTTTTACATACCTAATATCTTCTAAATAAATAAAAATACATAGCATAATAAAATAACTGTTAACTATTGAATTTAAGTTACTCCTAATTAAGCGTCCCATATAACACAGATATCTCATTCCCAGACTCATTAAGAATGTCAAACATTTTGATTCTTAAACGAATTTAACGTTCAACAATGCTAAAGGTATGTTAGTTGCATAATTGTTGAGAATTTTGTCAATCGTGAGATAGTCACTTAGCATAAGGACAAATAACATTCACCGAAATGGTTAGAATTTCAATATCATTGTCTATTTAATGTCTTCGATAGCAATTATTAAGTCTATATTTAGAATTTATCTATAAATAGTTAAATACTAACTGATACGGTAAACAAAAGTTATAAACTACAAACGTGTAAAGACCTTTTATTGGCCTTATGATTTTTGGCAGAAATATAAGTAAATAAATAAACAATCAAAGTAGAGTTTGTCAATTCCAATATTTATGACTCTATTCAGAAAAAAATTGTTACTTGAAATTAAATGAAATCGTACCGTACAAATCCCGACAATTTTTATTTCGCCCTAAATTTGTATATTGTAATTATTTATCATCCGGCCATTATGAAAAAAGCATTTTTATTACTTTGTCTATGACATAATGTACGTAGAGCTTGTGTTAAAAACAATGAAAACTATGAAACGGCAGTAAAGATATAGGTATTTATTGTGTTAATGTTTGTATTGTCAGACAAATACAGAATTTAACAAGTGCATGATTACAGAGTTACACAATCTTAGGTAATAACTAATATTTATTTTACAAGAATCGGCAGTTTTTTAACGTTTTTGTAAAGGTATTAAAAAGGTTCATATGGAGAGAAAACACAAAAAAAAGCAATAGGACAGAACAATGTATTGAAACTAGTACATATTTAATAAATATAATAAATTTTAAACATTTGTAGCGTAATATAACGTCGAATGAAGATTTAATTAAAATCATTTTGTTTTTCTGAAAGACTGACTACTCCAGTATTAAGGGTGTTAAAAATAAACTATTCATTTAAACATTTTGTTTGGAGACTACTCTAGTTTTAGGGGACGTTAAAAATGCTAAAAATGTTCTAATAATAAAAGTGTTTCACTCAAACACAAATAATGGATTTTACATTAACACGTACACTTGACACATAGTTACAGTTACGTCGCATATTTGTCCAAATGGTTACTTCTAAAACGCCAAGATATTTCTCTAGAAGTGTGAAAAGCATGCAACTTTGTTATGTTACACGTTCTATATATTTAAAGCTAGTTTGTATGTTTGTTTGTCGCAACAACATCGCTTTGTTCTTTTAAAACATTGGAATGTACCAAAAGATTGTCTGGAATGTTGTTAAAAATAAAATCGTTGAAATTGCAATATCATTTATTCAAACCTCTTTCGATCTATTTATCATGTTCATCTTCAAAACACTAAAAACCAAAATATCTAATTATAAATATTCGAAAATTATACAATAAAAAATTGGTAGAGACAACAGACTTTACGATTAGCCGTACCGAAATTCATAAATCGAACTGCAATACATATTTAATCTGTAACTCAAACAAAATAACTTTTTTATCTGTATCTACGTTATCTGTGGTATGTTCTAATTATATTTATCAATAGACAAACAAGTATTCTAAATATTTCGACCGTGTGGCGGGAAATTGCTATTATATAAAAAAGAGCGTGTGTGCCGAGCACACGTGTCAGAAGTGAAACTTCTTTGGCAAGATTCAAAGATACCAAAATCGTCGCCTTATTCCATGACGTGACGGTATAGCCATGACGCGACTTTAAAATTTTACTCAACGCGCCTAAAGAAGTTTCACTTTAAAAAAATGTTATGCATACTGAAGCTGTAGAATGATCAAACATTCATAATTTTTTGATCAAAGGAATAAAATTACAACGCGCCAATCATCATAATTATAACTATTACTTTTACATTTTTACACGACAATTTGTCTTCAATTTGTTATATGATGTTTTTAAGATTTAGATTATCGTTATAAAAAATTGTAAATGAAACTGGTTGCTTGTAAATATATATCTTAGAGAAAAAAATATGTGTAGGAGAATAAGGTTAGGAAAAACAAAACATGATTATGGTTATGGAAAAAAAAACGCTAGTAAGATAAAATATAGTGTTAGTTTTTAATGTTAATGAAATAGATATTACTACAAAATCCTCATAGTACAAGTTGTCTATTTAAATTAGTTCATAATTTTATTGTTTACGTCATTATTTATTAATAGCATTTCAATGTTTATATTAATATGCTATTGACCTCTATTAGATAAGCAATTAAACTATATTTATTTATTTATTTATTTACTCTTCAATAAAACTATACATAGAAAACTTATTGCTAATATACAAAACAAAAAAACAGTATAGTTTATTAGGCGGCCTTATCACTTAGAAGTGATCTCTTCCAGGCAACCTGGGCAAAAGGTAACAAGCTTACTGAAATTACGATGGTAGGTAGAAGAAAAAAGGCAAGGAAAAAAAAAATATATTAATAATAGGAAGTAAATTAAACCAAAACATCAAGGTTTATCGGCTTCTTAGATTTATTAAAAAAAATTATTACATAAGATTCAATGACTCCTGAGTCCTGACATCATATTTTTTTAATCAATGTTTTCTTAAAGTTTGAATCCTTGATTCATATGAGAAAATAGGTAAATAGATTTTCAATTATGTTTTATTAACATACTAGCTTTCCACCCGCGGCTTCGCCCGCTTTGTCTAAAACATAATAAATTATATACTAAAACCTTCCTCTTGAATCACTCTATCTATTACAAAAAACCGCATCAAAATCCGTTGCGTAGTTTTAAAGATTTAAGCATACATAGGGACATAGGGACAGAAAAAGCGACTTTGTTTTATACTATGTAGTGATTAACATATTATTATAAGTACGACTGGCTCAAAAACCAATCTAAAGTCGTGTTTTTGTCTTTTTTTTAATTATAATTCTATATAATAATAGTCAAATAATAATAATAGTTTATTGGATGCATATTATCACACATAATTAATATAATACCTTAAGATACTTTACAATGACATTGAACTTTAAAAATTCACAAAAATAATTATCTGCTTTGATTATTTAAATCGGTCAATAACCGCGAAACGCCTAAACACGAAAACAAAAGTTTTTAAACAATTGACATTTTATCAAAACAAAATAGGACTAAATGAATTACCTCGGCGTGATATTACTTTTTTGAAGATGCTATAAATTTGGCAAGCAGGTAATTCCTAATTTTCTCTAACAATTCATAATTACTTGGTGTATCTTGTAAACTATTTGAATTCAAAAAACATTTATTTCCTGAATCTTATTGCAACGAAAGCATTTTTATTAGGTAGGTAATACCTAGGTATTCAATTCCAGAATATCTATGTATGAATAAATGAAAAAACCAACGAACTCTTGCTTACTTCTTATTAATGGTTGTCCTTAATCTAATGACTCTCATCTGTGGCTACGGTATGACATATAATCTGCCGTATTTTACCACATTTTATGTATTAATTTAATAATGTATTAGTCAAATCTGCATTATAGTATAAACAATGATACTAAAACTATAATCGCAATACCTTGAGATAACAAATACGTACCAAAAACTATCTTGAACAATATATTTTATTTTATTGTTCAAGGTAGATTTAAACTGCAAAGGAATCCTTCTTTAGACTTTAAAGCCCTTTAATAGCTCGTAAAAATATAAACAAATCAGCACAAGGATGGAATGCTATAAATAAATAAATATTACATAAGTATTATCAATAATCCCGGTGATTGAACCCGGAACAATTTGTTGACACACTTCTTGATCGGGTTTACTAAAAAAATCAATTGAAATCGTAACATATAAAGTTTATGCTACACTTATTTCATTAAATTTATCGTCTGTTTAATTTATGTCACTTACTTTCGCACGGTTTTAATATTTTTTATCTATATGCAATAAAATGTTAATGTCTCTATATTATGGATATCGAAGAAAATTAATATAACTTAATCAAGCAATTTTATGTTATCTTGTTGTTGTTATGTTATTGTTTACCTGTTCGTATATGATTATATAAACGCATCATATATATATCACAACGTGGAATTTAAAGCAGATTTCATTCATAAAAAATGACTTTAGTAATTCAAAACTTTAACTTAACTAGCTGCGCTTCGCGGTTTCACCCGCGTGGCTCCGCTCCTGTTGCCTGTTGATAATATATAGCCTTTCTCGATAAAAAGGCTATCTAACACCGAAAGAATTTTTCAAATCGGACCAGAAGTTCCAGAGATTAGCGCGTTCAAACAAACTCTTCAGCTTTATAATATTATTAGTATAGACTATAGTCTATATGTTATTATCTAGATGTTGATAGATAATTATAATAATTTGCAATAATTGCCCCACGAGTTCAATCTTATTACGCGGATCAACTCGTGGGACGAAGTTATGTGTGAATAAATACAATTTGATATTAAACAGAAAGTCTAGACTAGACTGAAAGCAGAAATTAGGTTGTCTAAGCGCTAAAAGGACTGAAGATTTAAACTTAATCTTAAATTTATATACAATAGCTTTTAAAGCTTGCTATATAACCAAAATGTGTACCACTAGGTACCAATTATGATAAATATAGATATATTTAATACTCAGACAAGTTTTCAAATATTTAAGTACCTATTTTTAAACGCATTTAATATTTTTAATATCGTATGTTTATAGGATTTCTCTCTCTATTTGCATTGAATATATTCGTTCATGTCTGACGGCACACCTATAAAAATACTGTATTTTAGGCTATTATATTATATCTATTATCTACCAAATACGATATAATTCAGCTATTTCGGTTGAATATTTTTGTGAGTAAAATAGCATCATCAAATAATCCCTTTACAACATACTACAAACCTTCGAATGTTATAATATGATCTTATTAAGCATGGGAATACACATTACACATAATGCCTATCACAATGGCCAATTTTATTTCCGTAGATAATTTAAGTTGTATTTTTTACTCAGTTACACCTAAGTAAGTTATAACATTTATTCACATAGGTACTTGTAATTAGAATTATAGAGTGAAGATTAGTACAAATTACGCATAAAAATAATAAATAGTTTTTAAGGATAACATTTACGAAAACATGTGGTATTTTTGTAAAGTATTAAAATTACTTTGTACAGATTTTTTTTTACGCCGCAATAGGGGAGCGCTTGGCCACGATCTCGCCTGATGGTAAGCTGAGATGTGGCCTAAGATGAAGCGCGCTTCCCTAGAATGTACCTGTTCACTCTCCTCTTGAAGACCCCCATATTGTACTCATCGGGGAACACAGATTCAGGAAGCATGTTCCAGTCCCTAGCGGTTCGAATAAAGAATGACGATCCGAACCGCTTAGTCCGGGTACATGGAACGTCAACCAGGTGACGATGCCAATCTGTGCGCCTCGACGAACGATGGTATAACGATGGTATATAGATATAATTAACGACTCATACTTCCTATTCTTTTCCTATTAAATTACAATTCCGATATATTTAAGCACTATAATTCAATTAATAATAATACAACAGATTATATAATACTATAATACTATGAGCTAACGAAACCATAATATCTAAATAAAGAAGATTCTACAAGGTACCTTGGACCAAGAAAACAAGTTAGAAGTAATTGAATAATAGAAAGTTGTAAAATATTACAGACATTTCACCCCTCGACTTCATACATGTGAACTTCATCAATTTAAGAGAAATTAATGTGTTTGGCGACTGACAAGCTTTATTGTAGTATAGTATTTTATCACAAAAATGAATAGAACAAAATATCTTAAATCAGGTACCTACCTATATGGTATTTTTTTAACATTGTTTTTAAGTGATTGAATACTAATAAATTAATAATCCATTGCCAAAAATAACACGTGTATGTAATAGTTATTACAAATATAATTGCATAAGTGGGTTTTATTCGTTTTTTATTTATAATTAATCATTAAAATTAAATCGTGGTGAAACTCGAAGAAAGTGCTAAATTTTAGAGTATTAATAAGCTATTTTAATGATTCTCACAAAATAAGTAAATTTACAGTTGACCAGGTTTTCCCAAAACGATTCAGATACAAAGTTAAATGAGATTCAATTCGATCTTGACGTTAAAGTTAAATAATAAAAAGTGAGAATCATATTTTGTAGATTGTTAAAAAATAAAAATTTACTTGTTAAAATCACCAGAATTAATTGAAGACGTTATGCAAATAAATAGTTTATTTTTCTGGATTCTTCCTAGTAAAAATAAAAATAACTATTTTAAGGTATTGGGTAATAACTTTTTTGTTTGGCCGGTCGAAATGTAGCCTGTGTCATTCACAAGAGAATTGGGAAAACCCTCTTGCAAAAGCTAAAACTATCTCAACATCGCGTGAGTGTAAAATAATATTGTGAATGTTGGTTTGTCAACATTTAAGTAATTTTTCTTGGAAATTTAAAGATACAGCTTCGTCTCATATAACGAACTATGATCTAATTTAAAAGCGTATGTGATAATATTTTCGAAACACAAATAATATTATGTATATTACAAACATTTTATTTTATTACAAAAAATGATCAAAATTAATTAGTCATAGTAACTACGCCTATTATCAATAATAAAAAGTAAAAAAACTAAAACCCAACTACGACAATAACCGGCGCTGAAAAAGTATAAAACAAGATTTCAGAATACTGAACTGAACAAAGTTGCTAATGTAGTTGCAAGTAAATGGACACAGTAGATTCTACCGAGATGCCTTCGTTGTAAATTGACAATAATGTCATACAATACTATTCTGAAGTATGCAATATTCCACTATGTAGAGATAAATTTTCATGTTTGGAAAACCGCAGTCACACGTTGTCAAAGTGCTACGGTAGATAGGTATACGTAACGTGTGACTACGCCTTTCCAAACATGAAAATTTATCTCTACATAGTGGAATATTGCATACTTCAGAATAGTATTGTATGACATTATTGTCAATTTACAACGAAGGCATCTTGGTAGAATCTACTGTGTCCATTTACTTGCAACTACATTAGCAACTTTGTTCAGTTCAGTATTCTGAAATCTTGTTTTATACTTTTTCAGCGCCGGTTATTGTCGTAGTTGGGTTTTACTTTTTATTATTTGTACTATTTTGATGTTAATGTGTATTTGTGGCGCATAATATTAACAAAAGTTAAATTGATGAACTAATAAAGAAGCTATAAACGAAAAGATGTGAATTATATGCAATCAGCCCATGAATACAGGTAAAGTCACGAGCAAATGCTTGTAATATATATATATTCAAAATGTACAAGTAAAGCGCTTTCAAATGATACCAAACACGGGATATTTATCTTAACTTAATTTTTTTTCTCTGTATGTTTTGTCCGCTAGAGGGCGCCACATTAGATTTTTTGAAACCCCATATAGCCTATAACCAGCGGACAATTAAGACGCTTCTAATGATATGTCATTTGTCGAATTCTGATAAGTAGTTTAGAAGTTACGAGGGAACAGATGAACATACATACATACATACATACATACATACATACATAGCCTGTCAAAATCATAACCCTCCTTTTGCTTTGCCGTAGTCGGGTAAAAATAAATTTTGCTCAAATACCAAATAATATTTTTTACGAAACGCTTAAAACTATTATCTCTCTTTCTCTCTTTTATGTATTTCCACTAACAAGTTCTTAATATTCTTCTACACGGCTTCTTTAAACTAAGCCTTTTTGTTAAACCGTATTTGTTATCTATGCTAATGAGTTTTGTCAAAAGATTGCAGACACTGCTATTTTAATCGTAAGATAAGACGCTCGTACACGATAAGATAAAATTTCGCAATTTTCATAACAATATCAAGGTCCTTAATGAATTACATGAACTCAAGATAACACTTAATATTTATTTACTTTGTATTTTCTATTAACATTACGTTTTAATATTAAATTTTCTTTTTAAATATAGCTGCCTCAAAATTATACGTATAGTTTAATATTTAATAATAAAGTGAAAGTAGAGTTAGATAAGGAAGAAAGCTGCGTTCTTAATTAGTTGATATAACTACCAATAACAAATAATGACTCATATTTCACTATTTAAAGTTATCGCAGGATTCCCATACAAGCTTAATGATGTTGATAACGTAAACAAAACTACATCTATAGAAGTTCAAGTACAGCCTAATAAATGTTTACCGTCCAAAGATAAAATTTACATTTCGAGTATACACTCGTAAAACTTTACAGCTGGTGTTAACGCGTTTATAGCTCTTTAATTAGAACTTGATAAACTAGTAAATAAAACAAACAGAGATGAAAGTGTTATTGATGCCGACGCCGAGCAAAAAGACCTCCCGCCTCCTAAACAATGGTACCATTCAAATGCCGGTGCAAGAAACATTTCAAAATCACTCACCGTGCTATGCAGCATCTGCATATGGACCACGAAACAATTCACTTTAATCACGGAACTCACAATTATAATTCGCGTCCAAATTGAAATTCACTGAACCCAATATGCACCCCTGAGGGACACCCGGAATATGTTTTTTGTGTTCGGTTATTTTTCGATCGAAAGCGCGGGTCGACTGGCGCGTGGCATTCAATAGCCGGCTCTCCACTGAACTATCAGTAACTGACTGGCGAGCCGTGCGCCGGCGTCTCTCCTCGCTGTTTACTATACCCCATGTGCAACGTTATCAAACGCTCCATCGAAAACAAACCCTATTTCGTTAGTACTAAAGTTTATTTTGAAATTTACGTCTCATTTACAGCTTATCTGTGTTAGTAAGTCGGACACTTGTATTTGTCGTTAGTATGAATGAAAAATAAACTCTACGCATAGAGCTTTCTGATGGTCGCCGTCGTTTATGTTGTAACCTTAATTAATGTTTTTAAACGGTTGATATGTTTGCGTTAGTCCTTGTCGGACACGAAATTATTGTCTCGTTCATGAATCATGATTCTTGTGTACGTGACAACAGTTGCTTATAAAGATTTTTATGAAGATGCGTTCGCTCTTACTAGGAATTACTGCGTATGGCATTACTCCAAAACGATAAAGTGATGTTCTGTAAATAAAAAGATGTTCTGATTATGTACAGGGAAACTTCGTATGAAATGATGCTGTAAGTTTCCAAGAATAACAAATAATTACGTGTAGGAAAGTGAAAATCGCAAAACATTGAATCAGATGCGTACCTACGTGATTTCAAATTCGACATATTATGCTAATTCAATTAGAACTTCGGTTTTCCTCAACCTTCAGATGTCATTCGTAATTGGACGTGGGAAAAAAATCTGTTGATCAAACTTTGCCTCGAATTTTGTTTATTTTAATATCGATCTTACTGTTTACAATGCACTATTGTTATTTGATATTACTCATCAAATAGCTTATTTATTAGATAAGACATGATTGTTCATAGTACTTTTTAAGTTTTACATGAATAAAACAGTTTCGAGTTTGAATGACTTATCTAAAACATCTCCAGACGCCACTAAAAATAACACGCTGACCATCAAAATTCTTCAAAAAAGACGTGGTCCAGATAAAATTGATAAAAAAGCTCATATTACACTTGGGTGCTACAAATTAATCCCAAAAACAAAATATAAAATGCTCCAACTTTTTACTTGATTATTGAATTGTAATCTATGAAGACAGTATGTAGTCTGACGACTCTATATTACGTTTTATACCAGATATTGCAAAGTATAAGGACTAATCATTATCTATACTAATATTATAAAGCTGAAGAGTTTGTTTGTTTGTTTGAACGCGCTAATCTCAGGAACTGCTTGTCCGATTTGAAAAATTTTTCGGTGTTAGATAGCCAATGGGCTATAAATGTATCGAGGACGGCTATAGGCTATAATATATCATCACGCTAAGACCAACAGGAGTGGAGAACTGTGGGTAAAACCGCAGGGCACAGCTAGTAAGTAATAATAGGCAATTAAGCAGTACCGCATGTAATAGAAATGGGATCAATAGTTTCCAACTATGCGGCTACAGATTAAACTATATCGTGAGAAAGCTTTGTCCCAGCTACCTACGTACCTACGTTATCAATAATATTGAATTACGCAGAACTGATGTTTTCTAACGGACCTCTCACCTCAGGTTTAGAAATCAGCGAATTTAATGTCAATCTTTTTGCTTTGGTGAAATTCTTTCGTTCCTACTATAGTGACCTTGATAAGCCTCTACATAGTTTTAAAGATGTTTAAGTTTTTTAAATCATCCATTTTATTATTTCTACTTATGTTATTATATATGTTATAACATATGACCGTTTTTTTATAACAACTTATTTACAAATGAATTTCAAAATAGAATATTTAAACAGGATTTTCCCTAAGATCTGTTTAGTCTTAACCCTTGTATTAAATTTAAGAAGGTGGACAATTTTAACATGACATACTTATAGACTTCTTATAGACACAGTGGAATCCTTCCGAACTAAATAAGCATCTAATTACATGACTTACATTTTATTTAATATGTTAAATAGAGCCACTGAAATGCAAAATAAATGCTGATAATTTAAAATTGAATGAAACACCTGATAGTGTATCTGTGTTACTAAATATTAGACCTTATTAGTACATACATAGGACTGATACTAAACTTTCTAGATTTATTAAAGGTAATTACGTTTTAATATGAATTACTCATAGATAGTACATAATATGATTCTCATCAATTACTCGTTCTTTTGTAAAATTATATTATACAAATTTTAATTCTTCTGAAGTTTACATATAGCTGTTATATAGTATGACCTCGAATAATATTTGTCATCAACTACAAAACAACAGAACAAACCTTGGTAAAACTTTGAATTTTGGTCGAATTTGAGCATTGGATTGTTTTGATCGTGATAATAAAATTAAAGAGTATGCTCTTCGAATTGAATCAAATTCAACAAACAAAAGTCTCTACAATAAAAATAGTCTAAGATTTGTTATTATTCTTGTGTATTGTTTGGTTTAAGATGAAAACAACATTACTGAAGAAGACGTAAGCGATAAACATGTATAAATAGTTTTAAGACCTATAAATTACTATTTCGCCTTCATACAAAATCATAAAATATAGATTTAATTTTTATAATCTTTTCAAGAAGTTAAACGAAACCAGTTCAGTTTATGCTCTTTACGTAATTAGTTTTTATAATCTGAATGTTGGTACAGTGCCTTCAACATCTATGCAATGTCATATTTGCTTAACTTATGAAAAAGTTAATGCAAGAGTGTAGCATATATTCATTGTGATAATTTGAGGAAAGTATGTTAAAATATTAGTCTGTTTAGGAAACAATGTTTCCCGGTAGGAAATAGATAATTTTTTTTTTTTTTGGCTCTATGGCCATTTGTAGAGATAAAAGTAGAAGTCAAAATAAGAAACGTCTTTGCTCAGCTTGAATAAACTTGTTCTTTTTCTGAGTTCTTGAGTTTTGAATGATTTATTAACATATTATAATATGAAATATCAATCACTTTTATGATGTGTCCAGCGTTTTACAGTAATATAAACTAATTAGTATTTAAATGGAACAAAACTATTTCTTGCTTTAAATTTGAAACTATTTGCATAAAATCAACGAACATTTTCATGATGCAAACATTTGTTTTTGTATTCCTACATACGTTTTTGCAAATAAACAGATGTATAAAAAAACTTTTAAATGTGTTATTGTATTCGTGTCGTGTACATTAGAAATATTCCATGTGGTTTTTTTGTTTCAATTACGTTTGTTTATTGAATACATATAAACAAATCTATTACAGAGACTATTTCACAATGATTCAGTTTTACAACGATTTATTAGATAGATAGATAGATAATTCTTTATTGCACACACACAAGATTTTTTATTTATTACTCGTTAAATCATAAATTAATAAAACGTTTGCTTTGATATTTTCTCTAATTCGCAATTAAAGGTTCAACTTTGATCTTGTATCGGAAGTTATGATGATAATTCGACATCAATCGTGATACATGCTCTCAATAGCCAGTTTTATAGATGACCTAATCATTGAGATTAGCTAACCATTTGTACTATTTTTGTGGGATAGCCCCATTGATTCGGGTATTCCTGAGATCAATTAAGATGAAGACTGTTCTTATCTAGTCTGTAGGTATAGTAAAGTGTTAAAATCCTTCTGTATCGGCTGATGTATTATTAAGTCACAAACACAAACATAAAGCATTGGTACTTAAAATAAATATATCTTTATTCTTTAATCATATATATTATAGACATAAACAAAATTCTTTGGCATTTAAAATTATTTCACCGGCTGAAGTCGATTGTATGAAAAATAATTAACAATCTTTATGTACAGTTGTGTCAAGTTATAAACTAATATAAATATTGTAAATTCAAGTGTTCATTAAATAAAACCTACAATTTATTAAAAAATAATTAACATTCTTTATTAAAAACTAATAATAAAACATACTCGCATCTTTTCTAATTTTAAGGAAATACACAGATTCATATAAATTAAAACATTAAAATAACAATCAAGTTTGCAGTAAAAATACTATGGTCATTTTACCCATGACTCAATGATAATAAGTAAACAATAATACAATTTGAACCATATTCCTTTGAAGATAACGTCACATATTCCTTGCATTGATCACCCTTTAACATACGGAAGAATGCACATGGGTTGCTAGGATGCATTGCTAGGACTTGTGTACAGGTTATTTTAGCTTTTATGTCATATAAATTAAGAGTGATATTCGTTTAACATGTACGATGGTAGTTACGTCCTTTAAGTAGTGGATTTGCTTAATTTTGTTTGGTTCATTGTTAAATATTGAATAGGCATAATGAGTAATTGTTACTTTTCGGATCCATTACAAATTACTGAGCTAGAGTGCTCTTTAGTTTTTGTAGTTTTGACCGACTCGTAAAAGGGAGAGTTCAACTATTGAACTATTTTAAAGTACGTACTTGTCATTGGCTCAATGTAACAAATATGTTCTGCAAAAAATTAAACCACCGAACAGATTTCGATAATACTTGACAGTGTTTTAGCTTAAGTACCAGAATAACACATGATTTAAAGAAATACTAGATTTTTCCCGCGGGTGAAACACAACACAACTAAAACTAGTAAATATACATAGATTCTAATTAATTTCCACATTATATAATGTATTAGAAGTCTGCATCTATCCATCAACTCCACAGCATCATCTCTCTTCGATAATCATGGCATACTTCCTCATAGCTGACTTCATAAATACTGATTGATCTTTCAATTAAACTAAGTAGATAGGGATTGGGTTTCCTGGAGGTTAATAAGTAATGTTTGTAAAACATTGGAGCGGTAGTTGAACTTAGTATAGTATTACCTCTATATTATCTGCGGTTGAACTTAGAAATTGTGAGCCTATAAGTATCTATTTCGATTGTATTGCTAGCAGACGTTCGGAAATTTTTGTGTTTATTTTATTAAGAAACAACAAAAAGCTTGAAGAATTCTTATTCGCACCAAAATAGCCTTTAACGATTGTTAATGAAAAGTCTTAAAGCTTTCTTAATTAACCGACTTCAAAAAAAAGGAAGAGGTTATCAATTCGGCCGGTATGTTTTTTTTTTCTGCCTTCGCTGATAAATTTTCCAACATACATAATTCTATTAAAAACCAGCTATATGTATGCATTATGCAATAAGCTAAAAGTATAATAAGTATCTCAGGCATTATAATTGAAAAAATGCGTCATTTCCGGGAATGTCGGATAAAAACATTGAGGTATTATACCTATAGAGAGGACACCACGAACAAAATCTGTGCGATAGATATGTGATGTTTGAGACGCTTGGCTCTAACTCTTGTTACAAATAGTGTAGTAGCGA
This sequence comes from Colias behrii, assembly GCA_029959065.1. Taxonomy (NCBI): domain Eukaryota; kingdom Metazoa; phylum Arthropoda; class Insecta; order Lepidoptera; family Pieridae; genus Colias; species Colias behrii. The sequence continues at coordinate 828,852 of JARWMC010000025.1, forward strand.
TGCCCTCTCTAGTACGTAGTACATAGTAACTCAATGGATAAAAATTAAGTTTATTAAATAGCTCAGCATACTACACGAATTATAATTAAGCACACTTAACCAGAAAACGAGGAAAATAAGCTATGTTTAAATATAAGATTTTATGAATGCAAATATATTGTCCTGTGGTTGTAAATTGTGTTAATTTGTGGTTATTTGTAATAATGTATTTATAATAACAAGATGACCTGGCGAACTTTGTACATTCTTAGAAATAATTAATTGATATTTTGTTGCCATGGCAACTAACAGAAATTCGTAGAGCAACATTTTAATTACAAAGAAGAAGAAACAATAATCGTGAAACTGTTATTACATATTGAATTGCATGTAATGTCATAAATGAAATAATAAAAAAAACGTTAATTACTTTAAAATTTATTTGTTTTTATTAGAGATACTTACTGTTAAATTGTGCAATAATGTACAATTTAACAGTACGAAATTTTATACGAATGCGATAATTAAAAGTCATGAATAATAATCAGTCATAACTGGCCTTCTTGAATTATAATATATACCATAGACAAATAATGTATATACCTAATACCTAATGTTACTGATGTCAGTATAAATGTCAAAATAAATGTTTATTTTATACTCTCTACACCTAGAAATAAGCCCATTTTTGACTTAAAAGAAAACAATATTCAAAAGAGCATCTTGCTTTACTCTTAAATTATCACGACCAAGTTTAAAGAATCTTTTCTCGGCAACTTGTAAAAATAAACAATAGTATACGGAAGTAATTTGGCAATATAATTTTGGAACAACGGACGGAGCCATTCGTAGATAGCACTATCAGTTATCACCCTTCCGCTATTTTGTAATTGGCCATAAAAAAGAGCGTGTATGCCGAGCAGACGTATCAGAAGTGAAACTTCTTTGGCAAAATTCAAAATCGTCGCCTTACTCCATGACGTGACGGTATTGCCATGACGCGACCTTGAAATTTCACTTCGAAAACTTTATGTGGTTTAGTGGGAAAGATTAAAAGAAATCGTTTGTTGTTCATAAGCGAAGTTTTTTGTAATAGATTATGGATTGTATGGATTTCCTTATACATTAATAATATTATCTATACTAATATTATAGGATGAAGAGGTTGACTGTAGGCTATCCGCTATATTATATTATCATAACGCTGAGACAAATAGGAGCGGAGCAATGCGGGCAAAACCGCGGAGCACAGCTAGTGTGTAAAAAATGTAACAATATGTTGTAAATAAGATTAACCTATGCACCTATTAATAAAACCTTAAAAATACATCTGATTGTACTGAGCGGTTTTATAAACAAAACAATTTAGATGATAATTAACTAATGACATCTTTCTGCTAGAGCTAGAGCAAGAGCATTCTTTCGTGATCTTTTAGTGTAAACGAAAACTCGTATTCAGTTTTGTTCAGTATTAGAACATTGTATGGAATCTTTTCGAACGCACTAAGAACAACGCAAAAATGCTCTACGCTGCGCCCGCATGTGTACACTGTAAGAATTTGACATAGTGGTGTTAGAATGAGCATTCGCTCGTTTGATGTAAATGGACCGTAATATATTACTTATTCCTGCATACATGCAGTATGTTGTATGTGACTATATTTTGGTTTAGCCTCTGAACATAATTTCTTATTTGTTTTATTGCAGAGTCTGGAAAAAAATCGGAATGTATAAAAACTTTAGCAATATTTATTCAGCAAAATTGGCTCAATGCCAAAACATTTGCTACAAGAGACATTGAAAATGTGGCTGTCGGAAAAATGCTGTATTCTCATTTGAAAATTCTCTCTTAAAATAAACAATGATTTTGACATTGTTTCAGATTTTGGGGGTTCCGGGTGAATTAGTTTGCGATTAAAATGGTATTTTTTTTTTCGCTTCAAATCAAAACACATATTCTTTGTTTAGCTACAAATTATAATGCATAGTTATGCTACAAATTATAATATATAGTTAAATTAACGTAATTGTAAAAATAATTCGTGTAAGATTGACAATGTGGATAATTTTATTTGCAAAAAATTTTCATTTCCTTCTGCAGTTATTGCAACCAATCACAATTTTTCTTCGTACTTGGATTAACTAAAATAATAATATTTATAATTAATATCAATACATCTAGATTAGGCTATTAGTAACTTAGTTAATTATTTTTCCATAAAATTACTTTCTCAATTAAAAAATATACCTAGGTAGGTATATTTACTAGTATATTTTGAATTAAAATAGGAGTAGGTAGGTACCTACTCCTATTTTAATTCAAAATCAATTCAAATAATCTTAATTCAATAAATCAAATCTGACATCTACTATATTAACAAACAATACAATATAAATTACGTAAAGACAAACAGATCACAAAAAATATATCTATTGAATTTTATCTAACGTTTGTCATTTCTTATCTCAAATAATTTATTAAGGAGTTTCTTAAACTTTTTCTTTTTTTATCTTATGATTTATTGTTCTTGGGTAAACCTAATTGCTATTTAAATTTGATATTTTAGGGGAAATAAACGTTTTATATAAACTCAAACTCAAACATTTATTTATTCAATTAGACTTCTTCTAGATGCACCTTTGAAACGTCATAACGGAAAGCAGTATCTAGTAACTTAGTGTAGACTGTAGGTCCACACTGCGAGCCTAGCGCAGTTGCGACGGCCGCGGCGGGCGCGAAATATCAAACGTATGAAACGCGCCTTTGCGTCCATATTGTCTACGGGCCTAGTCAGCAAGCGACCCAATGCGCGGACGGCGGGGGTAACAAACCAGTTCGGTCTTGTCGCTCGACTTCTTATATTATATCCTTTATTGTTTTTCGTAAAATAGCGGTAAATACTAATTGTTTATACGTGCGATTCAATCTAAAACACCTATATACACCACAGTAATTTTGTAGGGTATAATCTCAATTCTTCATATCTTAATATATATATAAATCTCGTGTCACAATGTTTGTCCTCAATAGACTCTTAAACCACTTAACCGATTATAATAAAATTTGCACACCATGTGCAGTTCGATCCAACTTGAGAGATAGGATAGTTTAAACATGTAGGTACCACGGGCGAAGCCGGGGCAGACCGCTAGTTATAAGATAATAATTCACCCGTTATTTCTCTGTTTTTATTTATTTCGTGCACAACATCTATAATGTACAATACCTCCCATCTCAAAATAGGACTGTCCAGTAAAAATAGCAAATCGTCCAAAGTTTGCAACACCTGATATACGTCGAACCGCTACATGAGCTCGCGCGTCGGTGTGGCCACCGCGAGCGCCCGCTCGTCGCGCCCGCCACAGGCTCTAGCCACCGCGCATTCAGTGTAGACGCACACTTAGTCATTTAATTAATAAATCAGTATTTCAGTTGCTTTAAATAGAAAAAATAACAAAAAAGTAGATTATATAAAATAAGCAATACATAATACATATTATGTTACAACATATCAAACAACACATTACAAATACTATTCGATCTATAAAACAATTTTTATGTGATTGTTATTTCATGAAATACTATGAACAACTTCTTATATAACATTATATATATAAGCAAGATATTGAAAAGTACATTATTGATTACATACCTCGTCTACAGAATATAATATTTTTAGATAATAATAATCATAGAGTATGTATTTTTTTTTATTCGGCCATAAGCGGCGAATCCACCACGGAACATATAGCAAAGATTTTTCAAATAATTATAAGTACGTATTAGCAATTTGAGAAAGAACTAGCACAGTACCTATTACAATATTTCCTTAATATTGTAATACTGTGGAACTAGGTCCTAGGATATCATGAGTCGCATGGTATTCATAATTCAACACCGCGATGAGATTCTTGACCGATGTACGAACTTTTGAAATTTAAACATAGAATATAGAAAATTAAAAGATAGATACGTGATTTTAAGCCCAATCGGAATTTCACAATATAATGCTTGTTTTCTTTAAGCAAGAACCACTATATTCTTTTGTTTCCTTTATTTTCCTTTCTTCATATTAACTTAGGCCACATATTAGCAATTTAAGAAAGTACTAGGCTATCATGAGTTGTATGGAGTTCACCGGGATGTCGCTACCTGGCCCATGCAGTAAACGAACATAAATTTAAACGTATCAATATTCAATAGATACGTGATTTTAAAAGCCCAATCGGAATTTCACAATAAAATGCTTGTTATTGTTTAACTAGAAGATAGCAAGAACTCCTATATTCTTTTGTTTCCTTTATTTTCCTTTCTTCATATTAACTTAGCCAACGAAGCAATTTGAGAAAGTACTAGGCTATCATGAGTCGTATGGAGTTCAGACCGGGATGTCGCTACTTGACCTATGTACTAACATTTGGGGAAGTTTCGCTAAAGGAGTCTTGAACTTTCGTTATTATAGAGTGTTCCGGTGTTCATAGCGATCTTGATTGTGTTATTAATGTGAAGGTCTGTAATATGAAGAAGGGATGAAATTTGGTTGTTATAGTTTATCTGGAGACTGGATTGAGTATTGATACAGCTGAAGTTGGAAATTAATAGTTACCTATAGTTAATATGTAGTTTCAAAAATTTCGAAAAAAAGGACACAATCAGATGTTTTTATACAGAGATATTATGATTTTGTAGTTCTTTTTTTCCAAACGACCACAGTTTGAAAAAACAATCAGTATTTTTTTAAAAGCAAAGTAAATCGAAAGCTTCGCAAAAGCAAGGCAAAACAAATTGGAAACAAAAATTTCCGGTCAGATATATTTCCGAATAATAAACCAATTATACTACAAATAATATTTGGAAAAACTAAACCATCATTTAGCAAAGTCGGTTAAAAAGAAAGGGCCATAGAAGAACAATGTACGCTAGATCGGCGCCCGCGCAAACATCCTTATTACATAGTTATTGGTCCTTGACATTGGTGGTAGAGACAATTCAACTACTATTAACCTCTTTCTTTATATTTCCACCTTGTTACTATACACATTCTTTAGAGTAAGTGTAATACAATACGTACTAATATTATAAAACCAAAGAATGTATTTCATGACTTGTTTAATCTTTCAGGAACTACTAAATACATTTATAGTCCGTTTGTCAATTAATGTAAATAATGTTTGTTGCAAAGGTCTGAAAAAATATTGCTTTTTAACGAAACCTATGTAGGTTCAATTATATAATTACTAGATTTCCTCCTGCGGCTTCGCCCGCGTTTTCAAAGGAAAACCCGCATAGTTCCTATTCCCATGGGATTTCCGGGATAAAACCTATCCTATGTGTTAATCCAAGTTACCCTCTATATGTGTGCTAAATTTCATGTAATCGGTTCAGTAGTTTATGCGTGAAAACCATACATACATATATATGTCGTGGCCATATCGTAAATTTGCTCATTTCATGATATGATTGGCCATTTCACGAAATGGTCGCATTTCGTGAAATGGCCAATTTAGTTTGGCCACATCATGATGTGGCTTGAGCAGATCAATGATAAGAAATCGTTCCACGATATGGCCAACTAAACGCGCGGTTTTTTCATGAAATGATCAAAATTATTTGATCATATCGTAAAATAGTTACATTAATCATTGGTAGAGGCGCTGCAAGCTCTGTGTTTATGTGATAAGATGGCGGCCGCTGGCGAAAATTTAATTATTCGCAGTTAAAAACTTCATAATTCGTTTAATAACAATATGAAGAAAGTCATAGCAAAGAATTTACGACGGTTCGAGTACTATGGAAAATGTGGATATCTTATATGTATTGAAGAAAAAATGCGTCCTAAATAAAATAATTTAAGACGCATTTTTTCTTTTAGGATATATATTTATATATCCTACTATAGTATTATAATTGTTTGTTTTTTAAAAAGCGATCCGCTTCTGGCATTCGCCGGCCGCTGCCGCGGCACTAACTTAAATGACATTAAACAAGTTTTTAGAATATTCTGATTTTTTTTAATATTTTATGGATTCTTTATATTTTATACGATCTGGCCAAATGTGGATGGCTAAATCGTGAAACGTTGACGATTTAACGATCTGATCAAACTATGTTGGCCATTTCATGAAATGCGACCATTTCGTGAAATGATCGATCATATCATGAAATGAGCAAATCTACGATATGGCCACGACATATACATACATACAAACCTTTCCTCTTTATAATATTAGTATAGATTAGACTGAAAAATGATAAAATCAATAATTTAACTAAGTAGGTAGGTACTAAATACGACATATACATTATAGGTAATATTATAATCGTCAGAGAAAAGTTGGTAAATAGATATAATATGTTTATCTATATTTTTGTTCCTATCGAAGCATTGTTTTGTTTCATAAATAATAATCATTTGTGCAAATAATAAGCCATTCAGTGTGGCGAAATTGGAATCTCGTAGTAATATTAAATTTTTTCTATCGCATTTTTTTTAATGTAAGTAATACCTATATTTACAAAATTCGTATAAATAAAAATTCTAATTTATCACGAGGAAAGCATGTTTAAGAATAAAAAATTCGACGATATTATGTGACATATCTACCAATCTACATTTGGCAAGCGTGGTGGATTATGGCCTGTACCCTCATGATAGGAGGCCCGTGCCCCAGCAGTGGGTACATAATAATATAATTTTAAATTCACAAACATTTCATTATATTATTCATAATATGAATATTTCCCTCAGAAATAAATGTTTGTGAATTTAAAATTTACATTCTATGTGAAAAGCCAAACAGCTATAAATCCATGCCAATATTATAAATGCGAAAGTAGCTCTGTCTGTCTGTCTGTTACTCAATCACGCCTAAACTACTGAACCAATTTTCATGAAATTTGGTATGGAGATATGTTGATACCCGAGAAAGGACATAGGCTACTTTTTATCCTGGGAAAATGACGCAATCCCGGATTATCCACGGGAACGGGAACTATGCGGGTTTTTCTTTGACTGCGCGGGCGAAGCCGCGGGCGGAAACCTAGTTACGTATAAATAGTTTAATTACTATTTACGTCACAACAGACTATAAAATCAATTTGGCAGTTTGACCAACCACTAACTTCCGATTTAAAGGTTTTTCTGAGATAAAGCATACTCGAGAATAGAAACAAAGAGCAGTTGTAAACATCTGTGGACTGATTTTATTAAGGGTTAAAGACTTTGCAGAGATTGAAAATATATTTAGATTGTTTTTAATGCGAAAGTGCGATGGTTAGATGTTTATTTCTCTATTGACGTATCATCCGTTCTGGCGTATTTGATAAACATACGCACATCAGAAACTAGGTGAAATGAAGAAATTATATTGCAAGAAGCAAATTATATCTACTAAATATTTTAAGTATACAATTTCATTTTTGGGTAGTTATGAAAAAAGGCATTTCTTATTGTAAGTTTCAATGTAAAATCTAACAAAATAACTTTCTTAACTATAATTAATAATTCGTTAAGACATTATGAAATATCAACCAATTTGTCACATTAATTTTAAGCTTAATAATTGCGTAATATAATGAAGCATCTTCTTAATTAGCCGAAAAACTAATATTCAAAATAAATAACCGTAACCGCTGAACCAATTTTGATAAATTACTTGTCAATCAATTCGCGTCACTTGAGCGTGAGACAGTCGAAAATAAAATGGCGTCAGTTACGTAAACAAAATTACGGTTTGAAATTATTAAAGCTATAAACAAACAAATTGTATCGTAAAAAAATAGTAATTACCACTACCTACATAAATAAAGCAAAAAAAAAATATATAAAAATGAACAGATAAAAAATGCTTCAGTCATTTCTTGGTCATTTCCTTGGTCATTTCCAACTTAAAATTTATTTGACGGCAACATTGTAAATTGTTTCGTAATTTTCTTTATGGTTTTAATATTTCTTCGTTTTGAAACAATTTTTTCAGCATTATGTTGACTATAATAATATTCGTATTCGTAGTACAATACTGATACCTACCTGATACTCTAAGCCTGATACCCTTTGTAACCTAGAAAATATAAATAAAAACATTAAACATCTAGAAATTAATGAAAATATCAGACTTATAAGCCACACACAACCTGTCTAGCCTTACCATTACCGCGCCCTTGCCTCTCCGAAAAAAAAAACACAGCTGTCAAATTTAAGCGCGTAAAATCTAGATTGGCAAACGTCAACGAATAATTGCATTTCTTTATATTGCGCCGCTAAGAAGTCGTGACCAATTCGTTTGTGAGGTTTAAAATGCATGACTGATATATTAATTTATTCGGTTTGCATTTTATATTACTTACGTTATGTAAAAAATAGTCTAGACGCTTGTAATGCTATGACTTATTTTCCATTGGTCAGATGATTTTCAAGACCAATACAATAAGAAAGTAAATATGTAGTTAAAAAAAACGGAAATGTATAATTAAGTGCAATGTCCAAAGTATTTTTTTACAATACCTATGTAACACCAATATAATGAAACAAGTAAAGTTACAACAATAGATATGTACATAAAAAAATAGGTAACATAATATATAAATGTAACTTACACGAAAACTGATACATATACATGTTAAAAAAAATTAATTAAGAAATACACATAGTTTTTGTCTTCAACAAGACCGTTAAATAATTTGTCTTTACATCCTTTCATATAAAAAATACATACAAAAAACCAAGTCCCCTGTCATGATGAGAAATGGGATAAACTCAATCTGCGCTCTACTAGACACTTTTTATTCTACCGGGAATCGAAAAACTAACCCAAAACAAAGATTAAAACTATAGCACATGTTAAATTTACAAATCACTATAAATAAGTGTTTGAAATCATCGGTTGCTGGCTAAATCTATGAACTATATTTTTTGTTCTACTTTTTGTAACTACAAAGGCGAATATGTAAAACTAAAGATAGGATGGAAGTGAAATATTTTAGTTATTTAGTATTTACCTATTTATTTATGAAAACTTCACAGCTTACAGATGTATTAACTTAATCTTATTATATCTATGTTATACAATACGCCAATTACGAGTTTAATAGAGTTAAATAAAATATTTGTAGAAAATATTATTATATTAGTACAGAGGGCTTCTGTAGTTATTAAATATCTAATACACTCTAACCACTACATAATAATATAGACTTTTGCATATTCTAATAATAATTGTAGGTAAGTTATTATTGTTTTCCCTATTTTTTTTACTTTGTGTGAAGCCTGTTAGACTTAATGTTCTTTCTAACTTCCTTAAAATGCCAACACCAATTTGTAACTAGCAACACTGGCTGCCAAAAAAAATATCAATTAGGGTTATCAAATTGCGGCACAAAAACTGAAATGCCTTGTCCGAAACTACTTTAACCCGTGTCCTTAAAGTGACGTTTGTTAATTGTTATCAATGCAGGATAATATCTGTACAGATTATATTTCTACAGAGACACCTTCAAATGCTAAAATATTTTTTAAGTCGATCGAGTAGTTTTTATAGAAATCAATCTTTCCTCTTTATTCATAATTATAAGTTTAGATACATATTCGAACGAATAAGTAGTCCTAAAAACTTAATTACAGTGCGAATAAATCAATTAGAATACAGTCGCTAATTTGACGTATGTCTAGACATTAGCACTATCTCCTAACGTCCTATTCCTCGAATGTTAGTTACAAAATAAATAGGTTTCAGAACATATTGTATTCATCTAACTATTTACATGTTTATGATTATGAATGTCTAGTGTTAATGATTTGTCTTTGATCTACACTTCAATAACTCGTCATGTGTGAGTTGATTTTATTACGCCGTAAATCTTGCTTTTATTCCAATATTTGAGTTCAAAGAGGTGCTATATTTTGAAATGATCGTCTTTGTACAAATAGACCGTATTTTAAGTACATAATTGTTCTCTGTATTTTTGTTTCCTTTGATAATGAAAATTTTGCAAAATATCGTAATCATCAATAATAACTTTATATTTTTGTTTCCTTTAACTATCAAATTAAATTTTCACTAAAAAATTTTGCAAAATATCGTAATCATCAATAATAATACCTACTTAAAACTCTTGGATGCTTACAGATCAAACTGAAATGTATACCTTTTACAAATTAACGGCAATTTATACAGCTCATGTGTTATTCTAGTATGTATAAGATAAATCACTGCCAAGTATCATCAAAATCCGTTCAGCTGTTTTGGCGTGAATGACTAACAAACAAACATCAACAATTTTCGAACTTATAGTATAAGAAGGATAGGATTATGCGACTATACTAAAAGGTTAACTACATATTATACCTATTGGATTATCACAATTAACTTGCCTCTGTGTGATCACTACTCTATACTAATAAAGTATTTATTTAAGTACCCTCTTGAAATTCTTCCCTTATCACCGAAGCTCTGACCCGTCCTAGATAAAACTATATTTTGCTTAACCGCGACTTTGTTTAACTTTGAGATTAATCTCTATGCCGACAAAGGATTTTTCAATATAATGGAATTGTACGGGGTTGTAGGGCCCGTACAGAGTAAATAAAACAATCAAGTACAATAAAGCCTTTATTACCTTAATTCTATATGGTTAATGGTGATGGTCGTGAGCACGCGCGATTGCTGTGGTGATCGAACGCGAACTGGTGAAATATGTATTAAAATGCCGCGTGTCCGCGTAAAACGCTGACAGCGCGCAACGTTATGTACGAAGATCGTACATGCTCCCACAACGAGAAAATGGATGAAAAGCGATGGGCATGAATGATGATGAGACAAGGTGATTCAATTTCGCTTTAACTAATCCTTAGTGTCCTTATGGTTTAACACTCCTCCGTAAAGCGATGCTTTCGGAATAAGGGTGAGGTGGCTTCACTAACACTAAGACATGGTTTTTCACTAACACTAACGCATGGTTTTTCACTAACACTAACACATGGTTTTTCACTAACACTAAAAACCGGATTATCGAGACCGTTGCCGGAGCGTGGTGCCGCCGCCGCAGACCCCAGGGTCGCGGCTGGCGGCATAGTAGATGCGGCGCGGGGGCGCGTGCACCGGCGCCGCACGCCGTACAACACTGCTGCAACTGCTGCTGCTCCCACCAGCAAGTAGATCACGACATAGTGATGCAAGTCGTGATATGAAATGTTATTAACGCGTTCTCCGATTTCATTTGCTTAATTTGACAGCCTATGCCTTTCCATTCCTTATCCTAACCGCTTATCACAGGTTCCAGTTTAGAATATGGTTTTGGTTGAAAATATGGTTGACGGGTGGTGTCTCTAGCTTTAGGACATCTGCATGGATGGTCACAGTATTCGATTGTTGTTTTTGTGCAATAAGGGTTGTACATCCTTTCCCTTAATCATGCAATTTGCACTCAACATTATGAAATTGTACCCATGAATCTTGACAAGGTACAGGTTTGGTTTTACAAATCTGTGTGTGTTGAGATCTTATAATATGAATATAAATATAAAGAAAAGATTATAATTGAGACAATAATAATTAATCCAGAATAACATAAGTTTTCATATTATGGACATAAGCATGAAAGCATGCAGCATTTCATAATAGGTATTACTAACTTTCCGCCCGCAGCTTCGCCCGCGTTTTCAATGAATAAAATTTCCGAGATTAAACCTATCCTACATGTTAATCCAAGTTACCCTCTATATGTGTGCTAAATTTCATTGTAATCGGTTCAGTAGTATTTGCGTGAAAGATTAACAACCATAAAACATACATAATACATATGAACATACATCCATCCTCACAAACTTTCGCATTCATAATATTAAGGGCCGATTTTTCAATGCTTGGATAAAACTTATCTGTCCGATAAAGTATTACACGATAATATTAAAATGTCACGTAAACTGTCAAATATGGGCAATTAGAATAGGTACGTTTTTAAAATGGTAGTTTTATACATTATTCGACGAATAAGTTTTAACCAAGCATTGAAAAATCGGCCCTAAGTAGGATAATATAAGCCTTTATTTCACCAATTTATAGTCGATGTTTGTTCCAGTTTCCATTAACGTATTGCGGTAAAATTTACTTAAAAAAAGTCTTTAAAATTTATTTAATAAGCTCATAAATAAAAAGATACCTTGGACTAAGTCGCGAGCTACAACATGTTTATAATTGTATAAACATCCAAAATATTGTTAAAAATAAGTATTCCGCGTACAGAATGCTTCATAATTCTCAAAGAAAGGGCAATATCCATGAGCAGACAAAGAAGTTTTTTTTGTAAAACCTGGTAAAAACCAATAAACTTACGCTGTACACAATTCAATGCGTCGTTTATATCCTGTTAGTTAGGGAGATAATCCTGTGAGATGCTAGGCGAGTCGATTCTAAATCAGATGGGGTTGGACTAGCTGAATGCGTAAGGTTTTACGTGATTTGGATATCGTAAGGTGAGTATAAAACTTGTGACACGGACAACAAAGATATAGATTAGGTATACATTTCTTATTATTCTTATTACTTGTGTCGCTGTTCTATAATTGTAATTACTATTTGAAGAAGATGTCGTATTGGAAGTTAAGTGATATTTGACTAGATATTTGAACACATAATGTATATACTAGTGATGGGCCGAATGTGGATTGAACCGAATTCGAACTTCGGCCGAACATTCGGTACATGACAACGCCGAATTCGAACTTCGGCCGAAGTTCGGCCGAAGTTCGGCAGGTCTTCCCGCCTTTTATTCAATGAGTCATTCATGTTATGATTACCTAACATTATGTATGATTAAAAATAAATAATTATTTCCTTTTCATACCTAATTCTGCGTTTAATTTCATTAAAATAATATAATTCCATTGGCTTTGAATACTCAAGAAATAATAAAGTTTGTGACTTCATAATATATTTTACCTAACTAAACGTATAATTAAATAAATTATTTTAATTGAACATAATAATTATTATCGATGCTCATTCTCTCTCGCAAGGGATATCGGTGTGATATGTATGTATGCTGGTCCACCTACTACTATGACGATGATGTAACGAATTTCGGCCGACGTTCGGTATTATGAACCGAATTTCGGCCGAATGACGAAATTCGGTTTAATCTGCCGAATTTCGGTTAAACCGAATGTGAAACGAAGTTCGGCCCATCCCTAGTGTATACATTAAGCTTTACGTATTCTCGATTTCGTAGTGCTACAATTTTTATTTTTCATTTTGAACACATTTAACTAGCATCGCTTGCAGTAGGAAACGAGCTTTTCATGGTGAAATTTTATTACGTTTAACATGAGCTTTTAAACGCTACTTCACGTACTTAACATGTAAGCTTCAGCGAAGGCTATATGTCTTTGTACAACGTTTTTAGGGGGAAATAAGGAAATATTTGCAACTTTATTATTTATTTCTTTATTTCTTTAATAAATAATTAAATAATTCATTTATCCATATATCTATCTACTACATGTATATAATATTATTTCTGTGTTCTTAAATTCATCTAAATTGATTCAGCGGTTTATGGGCACACGGAAAATAAAGGCTAACGTTTTTTATTGCTTAAGTTTTGATAACATTGAAAGAATATTGGTTCCTTTTTTGTCACAAAAAATAACGGGAAGCATGAACGGGTGTAATAAAAAGATAAAAAAATAATAAAAAACAAAACAAACCAATACAGATTATAAAAAACTATTTGTTTTTAATACGACATACTTACAACTTTGTGTTACCAGATGTCAAAGTGTTAATTGCGTGAAAATTATTGGTTTTACCCAGTATTGCCAGCTTTTTGTTTTCTAGCAATAAAGAGTTGTATGTGCTAAAATACAGATAATAAAACGAGATTGTTATGTTCTCATAAATTATAAGTCAGTCTCATAAATAGTGTTGCTAAAGCACCACATAATGTAAAACATGATATGTACCTATATTGTTAGTTAATTTTAATATTGCAACAAGTCTTTAAAAAAAAAGCAAAAATTGTATATAAAGCGCTAAGCGCGAAGGGACTTGTAGTTTTGCATACACTGATCACGTAAAAAATACTTAAACAACAAAGCTCTTCACTTCTCTAGCTTCGCGCAGCCGGCATATACCGCTTCGCTAATGTGAACATTTTGTCTATGAAAACATAATCTTAAACGATAGGTCACGTGCTGGTATCAAAGTTGGGCGGGTTGCTTGTTAGGGGTGTACACGTAGAGTTTTAAGAATTCATCTTTTGAAAAAAAAACTGCGTCTGGAATTTTATAAGTATTTTTTACGTACTCAGCGTATGCAAAACTATAACCTCCTCTGAGCTTAGTATACCAACAGTGGGACACCCTGTATAAGTAAGCAGGTCTACATAAAATGAGGCTGAAAAGTCTTTTAATCCTCGAGGCAACAGCCCCGTCCGATAAATCTAAGTAGGTAGTTACCATCATGCAGACTAAAATTTTAAATTTCCATAAAAAATATAATATGGATTTGGAACCTATCGTCATGCAAAAATATGTTAAACTTACAAGCTTTCTCACATGCGCTTCATTTAAAAAGTGGGTAAATATTGTTTTAAAGTAAAGACAATATAAAATAAGGGTGACTTGTCTTAAGACAGGTGGCAAACCCACCCCATTGTTTTGATATAAAATATTTAAATACCTTTCTTTCTTTCCCACAAAAATCATTCTAGCGGTAACTTCAACTACAATGCAATATATACCTTAAGACAAAGGCATAGAACATAAATTACCTTAGCAATGTAGTACCTCCAAAGTTTTCTAGCATACAATGCAATATAAACCTTAATTTAAAGGCGTAGAGTAGAAATTACCTTAACAGTGAAGTTTCGTGTAAGAAATTAGGAAAAATAATAAGAACTCCGTTACAATTGAGCGCATTCCTTACACCTGTTGTTACAAGGTCATTGTTGTACAAATATTCGCGTTTGACCTCTGAAATTTCTTTATTCAAACAATAGAAAACAAAAAAGAGGAGAACAATTAATTACCTACCTATTCGGTTGGTTTCCCTGAAACTTTTTTTCTTTAGTCACAAGCGCGCTTGTAAGCAGTCTCTATGTATTTTAATTATCTTGAGGAGTGTATATTCCGTATTGTAGTTTAAAACACCTGAACTGATTTCGATGAATTTAGATAGAGATCAGACTGCTGAGAAATTGAGAATGCAATTTATTTTTTAACCATAAGTGAAAAGAGCAACGCGCTAGTTAGTATAATTTGCAATTATGTAGATTAAATAATTGGCTTAGTATCTACTTACAAAATTTCATGGTGTGTCGTCTTTTCTAACTGAAGTACTTACAAAGATACATACAAATTACATTAGTTTAGACTTTAGAAGAAAAGGTCAAAGGTAGCTCAGAGAAGAGACAGAAGATAGAGACACAATCGGTAAAGAAAGAGATGCAATTGTTTTAGAACAAAACGGTTTCTTATCAAATTCGCTCCAGTTTTAACGCTTCAATAATTGATAAAACAGTAATCTAATAAAACTGCTTATTTCTAATCGGTATCAACAAGCGTTGGTGGTGTAATGGTCAGCATAGTTGCCTTCCAAGCAGTTGATCCGGGTTCGATTCCCGGCCAACGCACACTTTTGCTTTTTTATTTTTTCGACATTCTAAACTTTTAACAAATAGACATAGGTAGTACGCAACGAATCTTTAAAAAAACCTTCGTTAAATTTTTTTAATATCAATTTTAACCTTTATCTCAGTTAAAAGGCTAGTTAGTAGTAAAGATGACTTAGCATTATTTTCCCAAGAAACAATCTTCATGTCATCATGTATTGCGATATGGGAATAACATCGTTCTAATTAACGCACTTACTCACTACTCTGTCCTAGCTAGAAAATATATATAAAAAATAGCATAAAAATCGTCCGTACAAATTAAATAATATGTTTATTCTGAATTATTTGTAACCGTACCTATTATTGTATAACAAATATATCCATTATCATCATTGTTTTAATTTAACTTTTACGGTATTCAATATTTACATGTAAATCACTCATCATTATTTTTCTTAAACATTAGGATGCAAATGCAATTTTTATTTTATTTTCTTTTAAAGTTAAGTTGATTGTTGTTTATAAACAAAAAAGGACAAAATATTAGAGATAATATTTATTTATTTCTATATTAACAAACCTCTAATGTATAAAAACTATATGTTTGCTAATTTAATTAATATTTTTTTCTGAATTAGCAAAAAATATTACCCCATTAGTCGCACGTATAAACACGTACAACATGCGAACATTTGCTAATTAGGACACCAATTAATCAGCTCATATCAGATATCCTAGTGCGTCATCTAACAAAGATGTGGAAGATGTTGTGTTTGCTGAAATTTTGTTAAGATTTATGAACTGTGAGTCATTTTCAGGGGATTTTATTGCAGAAGGAAAGACATTATGTGAAAACAATGCTTGAACAGATGTCTTCAAACTGTAGCTTTGCTGGTTAATAAATCTGGAAATAAAAAAAAAAGACGTGTGGCACTCGGGGACTGCCGCGGTAAAGCTATTGCATGCTATGCCTTCAAGCCACACCTCCGCGCCCGTCGGAGTGGGGAGCGTGAGGTTTTTTCGTTACGAAATTTCTTTATTCGGTCCCCGCGCTCAAGGCCCGCGATAGAAGCTATGCAATAGCTTAAAATATCAAAAATTAATTTCGTCAATAGAATAGAATGAGGTTAGGTTAAGATACCTTAATAAATCTATGGCATTTTATTAGTAAAGTTTCTCTCTTTTGTCGGTATATTTGGATTTTGGACACAACGTAATGTTTAATTTATACAATCTATGTCTATACGAATATTATAAAGCTGAAGAGTTTGTTTGTTTGAACGCGCTAATCTCAGCAACTACTGGTCTGATTTGAAAAATTCTTTCGGGGTTAGATAGCTCATTTATCGAGGAAGGCTATATAACATCACGCTAAAACCAACAGGAGTGGAGCTAGTAGTAGTATATTATATGCAATGCGTAGTTTGTGTAATCCTTAATCCGCACATAATTATGTGAAAATTTCAAATAGTTAGAAAACCCCGAAAATCGGCTGCATTTATTTAAATTTTACCAGAACCTTAAGTTTAAATTAGATAACCTGTAATAACATCGTATCTTATACAGTCAAAACCAGCGCAACCAACTAGTTACAAAACTCCATACAATCGTGATATAATTGACACATTCCTCTTTAATATTCTACCAGAGTCCATTATTGTATGTCGGCAAAGTCTTAACCGATTCTTACTAGCGATGACATACATTTCAACGGAATACCATAGATTTCATGTTTCGACGCTCCAAATACTCTTTTCTTGTTATTATGATCGAAGTTTACGTGATGGTTTTTTTTTATTCGATGACTAACCAGTTTTTAGTAACTTAGCGAGGAGTAGTTGAGCGTACAATGTACATTAGCTGTCCGATTACACTAATTTTACGGTTTTGAGATTTTTTTTAACCTTTTGAAGACATTTATTGTCATGCATTGGTATGACTTATCTATTATCACAATATACAGATACATACAGTAGGGAAATTTCATACAAAACGTTCGAAATGGCTCACGCACACAAGCAAGCGTGTTTACTAGAATCATAAGGGTATTGAGGGGGATCGATAGAAGCGGGTGACACATCCACAGATTTTGAAAGACAAAGATACATATATAATAGAAAAAAATGTGTTGATAATATTTTCGATGTGTGAGTAAAAGTGATGTGCATGATAGACTTTACATTAAGTAAATATCGATTGTTTATAGGCCTTTCAATAAATATCTAGACACGCGGCAGCGTGTCAAGCTGTAGCAATACATATAAAGAGAACCCCAGTCCCCAAGATAAACAAGAACCTTAAATACAGAGTAAATAGCTGCGTAGATATTAATATCCAAAAATCGCAATTTTTAAGACTGAATGACTCATAGTTATATACAAAACCTAACCCACTTCCAGATGACCTAGAAAGTTCAAATTTTGTAATCAGCTAGGTAATGTGTGTACGAAGGAAAAAATCAGAAAACAGTGAATTTATCTGAACATAATTTTTTTTTCAATGACATAAATTTTGTAAGAAGGTAATAAATTAATAATTAGCGCCTGTTGATTTAATATGAGTAAAAAAGTAGATTGTTAGTCTAAGGTGGAAACTGGAAAGCATAGAAATCTAAATATCAAGACACTAGAAGTCGTCGACACTAGTGGAAGAAGACTCTTTATTAAATTAAGTTTTCCGTTTGATTTGAGCTTTTTGTTAAATCAAGCTTTCCATGTGATTTGAGCTTTTTGTTAAATTAAGCTTTCCATGTGATTTGAGCTTTTTGTTCAATTAAGCTTTCCATGTGATTTGAGCTTTTTGTTTAATAAATCTTTCGATATCATTTGAGCTTTTTGTTAAATCAAGCATTCCATGTGATTTGAAATTTTTGTTAAATTAAGCTTTCCATGTGATTTGAGCTTTTTGTTTAATAAATCTTTTGATATCATTTGAGCTTTTTGTTAAATCAAGCTTTCCATGTGATCTAAGCTTTTTGTTAAATTAAGCTTTCCATGTGCTTTGAGCTTTTTGTTAGATCAAGCTTTCCATGTGATTTGAGCTTTTTGTTAAATTAAGCTTTCCATGTGATTTGAGCTTCTTGTTAAATTAAGCTTTCCATGTGATTTGAGCTTCTTGTTATATTAAGCTTTCCATGTGATTTGAGCTTTTTGTTAAATCAAGCTTTCCATGTGATTTGGGATTTTTGTTAAATTAAGCTTTCCATGTGATTTGAAATTTTTGTTAAATTAAGCTTTCCATGTGATTTGAGCTTTTTGTTAAATTAAGCTTTCCATGTGTTTTGAGCTTTTTGTTAAATCAAGCTTTCCATGTGATTTGAGCTTTTTGTTAAATTAAGCTTTCCATGTGATTTGAGCTTCTTGTTAAATTAAGCTTTCCATGTGATTTGAGCTTTTTGTTAAATCAAGCTTTCCATGTGATTTGAGCTTTTTGTTAAATTAAGCTTTCCATGTGATTTGAGCTTTTTGTTAAATTTAGCTTTCCATGTTATTCGAGCTTTTTGTTCAATTAAGCTTTCCATGTGATATGAGCTTTTTGTTAAATCAAGGTTTTCATGTGATTTGAGCTTTTTGTTAAATTAAGCTTTCCATGTGATTTGAGCTTTTTGTTAGATCAAGCTTTCCATGTGATTTGAGCTTTTTGTTAAATTAAGCTTTCCATGTGATTTGAGCTTCTTGTTAAATTAAGCTTTCCATGTGATTTGAGCTTCTTGTTATATTAAGCTTTCCATGTGATTTGAGCTTTTTGTTAAATCAAGCTTTCCATGTGATTTGGGATTTTTGTTAAATCAAGCTTTCCATGTGATTTGAGATTTTTGTTTAATCAAGCTTTCCATGTGATTTGAGCTTTTTGTTAAATTAAGCTTTCCATGTGATTTGAGCTTTTTGTTTAATAAATATTTCGATATCATTTGCGCTTTTTGTTAAATCAAGCTTTCCATGTGATTTAAGCTTTTTGTTAAATTAAGCTTTCCATGTGATTTGAGCTTTTTGTTTAATAAATCTTTCAATATCATTTGAGCTTTTTGTTAAATCGAGCTTTCCATGTGATCTGAGCTTTTTGTTAAATTAAGCTTTCCATGTGATTTGAGCTTTTTGTTAAATTAAGCTTTCCATGTGATTTGAGCTTTTTTTTAAATCAAGCTTTCCATGTGATTTGAGCTTTTTTTTAAATCAAGCTTTCCATGTGATTTGAGCTTTTTGTTAAATCAAGCATTCCATGTGATTTGAGATTTTTGTTTTATCAAGCTTTCCATGTGATTTGAGCTTTTTGTTAAATCAAGCTTTCCATGTGATTTGAGCTTTTTGTTAAATTAAGCTTTCCATGTGATTTGAGCTTCTTGTAAAATTAAGCTTTCCATGTGATTTGAGCTTTTTGTTTAATAAATCTTTTGATATCATTTGAGCTTTTTGTTAAATCAAGCTTTCCATGTGATCTAAGCTTTTTGTTAAATTAAGCTTTCCATGTGATTTGAGCTTTTTGTTAGATCAAGCTTTCCATGTGATTTGAGCTTTTTGTTAAATTAAGCTTTCCATGTGATTTGAGCTTCTTGTTAAATTAAGCTTTCCATGTGATTTGAGCTTCTTGTTATATTAAGCTTTCCATGTGATTTGAGCTTTTTGTTAAATCAAGCTTTCCATGTGATTTGGGATTTTTGTTAAATCAAGCTTTCCATGTGATTTGAGATTTTTGTTTTATCAAGCTTTCCATGTGATTTGAGCTTTTTGTTAAATTAAGCTTTCCATGTGATTTGAGCTTTTTGTTTAATAAATATTTCGATATCATTTGCGCTTTTTGTTAAATCAAGCTTTCCATGTGATTTAAGCTTTTTGTTAAATTAAGCTTTCCATGTGATTTGAGCTTCTTGTTAAATTAAGCTTTCCATGTGATTTGAGCTTTTTTTTAAATCAAGCTTTCCATGTGATTTGAGCTTTTTGTTAAATCAAGCTTTCCATGTGATTTGAGATTTTTGTTTATCAAGCTTTCCATGTGATTTTAGCTTTTTGTTAAATTAAGCTTTCCATGTGATTTGAGCTTTTTGTGAAATCAAGCTTTCCATGTGATTTGAGCTTTTTGTTCAATTAAGCTTTCCATGTGATTTGAGCTTCTTGTTAAATTAAGCTTTCCATGTGATTTGAGCTTTTTTTTAAATCAAGCTTTCCATGTGATTTGAGCTTTTTGTTAAATCAAGCTTTCCATGTGATTTGAGATTTTTGTTTTATCAAGCTTTCCATGTGATTTGAGCTTCTTGTTAAATTAAGCTTTCCATGTGATTTGAGCTTTTTTTTAAATCAAGCTTTCCATATGATTTGAGCTTTTTGTTAAATCAAGCTTTCCATGTGATTTGAGATTTTTGTTTTATCAAGCTTTCCATGTGATTTGAGCTTTTTGTTAAATTAAGCTTTCCATGTGATTTGAGCTTTTTGTGAAATCAAGCTTTCCATGTGATTTGAGCTTTTTGTTAAATTAAGCTTTCCATGTGATTTGAGCTTCTTGTTAAATTAAGCTTTCCATGTGATTTGAGCTTTTTGTTAAATCAAGCTTTCCATGTGATTTGGGATTTTTGTTCAATCAAGCTCTCCATGTGATTTGAGCTTTTTGTTAAATTTAGCTTTCCATGTTATTCGAGCTTTTTGTTCAATTAAGCTTTCCATGTGATATGAGCTTTTTGTTAAATCAAGGTTTTCATGTGATTTGAGCTTTTTGTTAAATTAAGCTTTCCATGTGATTTGAGCTTTTTGTTTAATAAATCTTTCGATATCATTTGAGCTTTTTGTTAAATCAAGCTTTCCATGTGATCTGAGCTTTTTGTAAAATTAAGCTTTCCATGTGATTTGAGCTTTTTGTTTTATCAAGCTTTCCATGTGATTTGGGATTTTTGTTCAATCAAGCTTTCCATGCGATTTGAGCTTTTTGTTAAATTAAGCTTTCCATGTTATTCGAGCTTTTTGTTCAATTAAGCTTTCCATGTGATATGAGCTTTTTGTTAAATCAAGCTTTCCATGTGATTTGAGCTTTTTGTTAAATTAAGCTTTCCATGTGATTTGAGCTTTTTGTTTTATAAATCTTTCGATATCATTTGAGCTTTTTGTTAAATTAAGCTTTCCATGTGATTTGAGCTTTTTGTTAAATCAAGCTTTCCATGTGATTTTAGCTTTTTGTTAAATCAAGCTTTCCATGTGATTTGGGATTTTTGTTCAATCAAGCTTTCCATGTGATTTGAGCTTTTTGTTAAATCAAGCTTTCCATGTGATTTTAGCTTTTTGTTAAATCAAGCTTTCCATGTGATTTGGGATTTTTGTTCAATCAAGCTTTCCATGTGATTTGAGCTTTTTGTTAAATCAAGCTTTCCATGTGATTTGGGATTTTTGTTCAATCAAGCTTTCCATGTGATTTGAGCTTTTTGTTAAATTAAGCTTTCCATGTTATTCGAGCTTTTTGTTAAATTAAGCTTTCCATGTGATTTGAGCTTTTTGTTTAATAAATCTTTCGATATCATTTGAGCTTTTTGTTAAATCAAGCTTTCCATGTGATTTGAGCTTTTTGTTAAATCAAGCTTTCCATGTGATTTGAGCTTTTTGTTAAATCAAGCTTTCCATGTGATTTGAGCTTTTTGTTAAATCAAGCTTTCCATGTGATTTGAACTTTTTGTTAAATTAAGCTTTCCATGTGATTTGAGCTTTTTTTTATAAATCTTTCGATATCATTTGAGCTTTTTGTTAAATCAAGCTTTCCATGTGATTTGAGCTTTTTTTTATAAATCTTTCGATATCATTTGAGCTTTTTGTTAAATCAAGCTTTCCGTGTGATTTGAGCTTTTTGTTAAATCAAGCTTTCCATGTGTTTTGAGCTTTTTGTTTAATTAAGCTTTCCATGTGATTTGAGCTTTTTGTTGAATTAAGCTTTCCATGTGATTTGAGCTTCTTGTTAAATTAAGCTTTCCATGTGATTTGAGCTTTTTGTTAAATACAGCTTTCCAAGTGATTTGAGCTTTTTGTTTAATTAAGCTTTCCATGTGATTTGAGCTTTTTGTTGAATTAAGCTTTCCATGTGATTTGAGCTTCTTGTTAAATTAAGCTTTCCATGTGATTTGAGCTTTTTGTTAAATCAAGCTTTCCATGTGATTTGAGCTTTTTGTTAAATCAAGCTTTCCATGTGATTTGAGCTTTTTGTTTAATAAATCTTTCAATGTCATTTGAGCTTTTTGTTAAATCAAGCTTTCCATGTGATCAAAGCTTTTTGTTAAATAAAGCTTTCCATGTGATTTGAGCTTTTTGTTTAATAAATCTTTCAATATCATTTGAGCTTTTTGTTAAATCGAGCTTTCCATGTGATCTGAAATTTTTGTTAAATTAAGCTTTCCATGTGATTTGAGCTTTTTGTTTAATAAATCTTTCGATATCATTTGAGCTTTTTGTTAAATCAAGCTTTCCATGTGATTTGAGCTTTTTGTTAAATTAAACTTTCCATGTGATTTGAGCTTTTTGTTCAATCAAGCTTTCCATGTGATCTAAGCTTTTTGTTAAATTAAGCTTTCCATGTGATTTGAGCTTTTTTTTATAAATCTTTCGATATCATTTGAGCTTTTTGTTAAATCAAGCTTTCCATGTGATTTGAGCTTTTTGTTAAATACAGCTTTCCATGTGATTTGAGCTTTTTGTTAAATCAAGCTTTCCATGTGATTTGAGCTTTTTGTTTAATTTAGCTTTCCATGTGATTTGAGCTTTTTGTTGAATTAAGCTTTCCATGTGATTTGAGCTTCTTGTTAAATTAAGCTTTCCATGTGATTTGAGCTTTTTGTTAAATCAAGCTTTCCATGTGATTTGAGCTTTTTGTTAAATTAAGCTTTCCATGTGATTTGAGCTTCTTGTTAAATTAAGCTTTCCATGTGATTTGAGCTTCTTGTTAAATTAAGCTTTCCATGTGATTTGAGCTTCTTGTTAAATTAAGCTTTCCATGTGATTTGAGCTTTTTGTTTAATAAATCTTGATTTGAGATTTTAGTTAAATCAAGCTTTCCATGTGATTTGAGCTTTTTGTTAAATTAAGCTTTCCATGTGATTTGAACTTCTTGTTAAATTAAGCTTTCCATGTGATTTGAGCTTTTTGTTAAATAAATCTTTCGATATCATTTGAGCTTTTTGTTAAATCAAGCTTTCCATGTGATTTGAGCTTTTTGTTTTATAAATCTTTCGATATCATTTGAGCTTTTTGTTAAATCAAGCTTTTCATGTGATCTGAGCTTTTTGTTAAATTAAGCTTTCCATGTGATTTGAACTTCTTGTTAAATTAAGCTTTCCATGTGATTTGAGCTTTTTGTTAAATAAATCTTTCGATATCATTTGAGCTTTTTGTTAAATCCAGCTTTCCATGTGATCTGAGCTTTTTGTTAAATTAAGCTTTCCATTTGATTTGAGCTTTTTGTTAAATCAAGCTTTCCATGTGATTTGAGATTTTTGTTTAATCAAGCTTTCCATGTGATTTGAGCTTTTTGTTAAATTAAGCTTTCCATGTGATTTGAGCTTCTTGTTAAATTAAGCTTTCCATGTGATTTGAGCTTCTTGTTAAATTAAGCTATCCATGTGATTTGAGCTTTTTGCTTAATAAATCTTTCGATATCATTTGAGCTTTTTGTTAAATCAAGCTTTCCATGTGATTTGAGCTTTTTGTTAAATCAAGCTTTCCATGTGATTTGAGATTTTTGTTTAATCAAGCTTTCCATGTGATTTGAGCTTTTTGTTAAATTAAACTTTCCATGTGATTTGAGCTTCTTGTTAAATTAAGCTATCCATGTGATTTGAGCTTTTTGCTTAATAAATCTTTCGATATCATTTGAGCTTTTTGTTAAATCAAGCTTTCCATGTGATCTGAGCTTTTTGTTAAATTAAGCTTTCCATGTGATTTGAGCTTTTTGTTAAATCAAGCTTTCCATGTGATTTGGGATTTTTGTTCAATCAAGCTTTCCATGTGATTTGAGCTTTTTGTTAAATTAAGCTTTCCATGTTATTCGAGCTTTTTGTTAAATTAAGCTTTCCATGTGATTTGAGCTTTTTGTTTAATAAATCTTTCGATATCATTTGAGCTTTTTGTTAAATCAAGCTTTCCATGTGATTTTAGCTTTTTGTTAAATCAAGCTTTCCATGTGATTTGAGCTTTTTGTTAAATCAAGCTTTCTATGTGATTTGAGCTTTTTGTTAATTCAAGCTTTCCATGTGATTTGAGCTTTTTGTTAAATCAAGCTTTCCATGTGATTTGAGATTTTTGTCAAATCAAGCTTTCCATGTGATTTCAGCTTTTTGTTAAATTAAGCTTTCCATGTGATTTGAGCTTTTTGTTTTATTAATCTTTCGATATCATTTGAGCTTTTTGTTAAATCAAGCTTTTCATGTGATCTGAGCTTTTTGTTAAATAAAGCTTTCCATGTGATTTTAGCTTTTTGTTTTATTAATCTTTCGATATCATTTGAGCTTTTTGTTAAATCAAGCTTTTCATGTGATCTGAGCTTTTTGTTAAATTAAGCTTTCCATGTAATTTGAGCTTTTTGTTTAATAAATCTTTCGATATCATTTGAGCTTTTTGTTAAATCAAGCTTTCCATGTGATTTGAGCTTTTTGTTAAATCAAGCTTTCCATGTTATTTGAGCTTTTTGTTAAATTAAGCTTTCCATGTGATTTGAGCTTTTTGTTAAATTAAACTTTCCATGTGATTTGAGCTTTTTGATTAATAAATCTTTCAATATCATTTGAGCTTTTTGTTAAATCAAGCTTTCCATGTGATTTGAGCTTTTTGTTTAATCAAGCTTTCCATGTGATTTGAGCTTTTTGTTAAATCAAGCTTTCCATGTGATTTGAGCTTTTTGTTAAATTAAGCTTTCCATGTGATTTGAGCTTTTTGTTAAATTAAGCTTTCCATGTGATTTGAGCTTTTTGTTAAATTAAGCTTTCCATGTGATTTGAGCTTTTTGTTTAATCAAGCTTTCCATGTGATTTGAGCTTTTTGTTAAATTAAGCTTTCCATGTGATTTGAGCTTTTTGTTCAATTAAGCTTTCCATGTGATTTGAGCTTTTTGTTAAATTGAGCTTTCCATGTGATTTGAGCTTTTTGTTTAATAAATATTTCGATATCATTTGCGCTTTTTGTTAAATCAAGCTTTCCATGTGATTTGAGCTTTTTGTGAAATTAAGCTTTCCATGTGATTTGAGCTTTTTGTTAAATTAAGCTTTCCATGTGATTTGAGCTTTTTGTTCAATCAAGCTTTCCATGTGATCTAAGCTTTTTGTTAAATTAAGCTTTCCATGTGATTTGAGCTTTTTTTTTATAAATCTTTCGATATCATTTGAGCTTTTTGTTAAATCAAGCTTTCCATGTGATTTGAGCTTTTTGTTAAATACAGCTTTCCATGTGATTTGAGCTTTTTGTTTAATGAAGCTTTCCATGTGATTTGAGCTTTTTGTTGAATAAAGCTTTCCATGTGATTTGAGCTTCTTGTTAAATTAAGCTTTCCATGTGATTTGAGCTTTTTGTAAAATCAAGCTTTCCATGTGATTTGAGCTTTTTGTTAAATCAAGCTTTCCATGTGATTTGAGCTTTTTGTTTAATAAATCTTTCGATGTCATTTGAGCTTTTTGTTAAATCAAGCTTTCCATCTGATCTAAGCTTTTTGTTAAATTAAGCTTTCCATGTGATTTGAGCTTTTTGTTAAATTAAGCTTTCAATGTGATTTGAGCTTTTTGTTCAATCAAGCTTTCCATGTGATCTAAGCTTTTTGTTAAATTAAGCTTTCCATGTGATTTGAGCTTTTTTTTATAAATCTTTCGATATCATTTGAGCTTTTTGTTAAATCAAGCTTTCCATGTGATTTGAGCTTTTTTTTATAAATCTTTCGATATCATTTGAGCTTTTTGTTAAATCAAGCTTTCCGTGTGAT
This sequence comes from Colias behrii, assembly GCA_029959065.1. NCBI lineage: Eukaryota > Metazoa > Arthropoda > Insecta > Lepidoptera > Pieridae > Colias > Colias behrii. Next base: position 855,367 of record JARWMC010000025.1, read on the forward strand.
TTGAGCTTTTTGTTAAATCAAGCTTTTCATGTGATTTGAGCTTTTTGTTTAATTAAGCTTTCCATGTGATTTGAGCTTTTTGTTGAATTAAGCTTTCCATGTGATTTGAGCTTCTTGTTAAATTAAGCTTTCCATGTGATTTGAGCTTTTTGTTAAATACAGCTTTCAATGTGATTTGAGCTTTTTGTTTAATTAAGCTTTCCATGTGATTTGAGCTTTTTGTTGAATTAAGCTTTCCATGTGATTTGAGCTTCTTGTTAAATTAAGCTTTCCATGTGATTTGAGCTTTTTGTTAAATTAAGCTTTCCATGTGATTTGAGCTTTTTTTTATAAATCTTTCGATATCATTTGAGATTTTTGTTAAATCAAGCTTTCCATGTGATTTGAGCTTTTTTTTATAAATCTTTCGATATCATTTGAGCTTTTTGTTAAATCAAGCTTTCCGTGTGATTTGAGCTTTTTGTTAAATCAAGCTTTCCATGTGATTTGAGCTTTTTGTTTAATTAAGCTTTTCATGTGATTTGAGCTTTTTGTTGAATTAAGCTTTCCATGTGATTTGAGCTTCTTGTTAAATTAAGCTTTCCATGTGATTTGAGCTTTTTGTTAAATACAGCTTTCCATGTGATTTGAGCTTTTTGTTTAATTAAGCTTTCCATGTGATTTGAGCTTTTTGTTGAATTAAGCTTTCCATGTGATTTGAGCTTCTTGTTAAATTAAGCTTTCCATGTGATTTGAGCTTTTTGTTAAATCAAGCTTTCCATGTGATTTGAGCTTTTTGTTAAATCAAGCTTTCCATGTGATTTGAGCTTTTTGTTTAATAAATCTTTCGATGTCATTTGAGCTTTTTGTTAAATCAAGCTTTCCATGTGATCTAAGCTTTTTGTTAAATTAAGCTTTCCATGTGATTTGAGCTTTTTGTTTAATAAATCTTTCAATATCATTTGAGCTTTTTGTTAAATCGAGCTTTCCATGTGATCTGAAATTTTTGTTAAATTAAGCTTTCCATGTGATTTGAGCTTTTTGTTTAATAAATCTTTCGATATCATTTGAGCTTTTTGTTAAATCAAGCTTTCCATGTGATTTGAGCTTTTTGTTAAATTAAACTTTCCATGTGATTTGAGCTTTTTGTTCAATCAAGCTTTCCATGTGATCTAAGCTTTTTGTTAAATTAAGCTTTCCATGTGATTTGAGCTTTTTTTTATAAATCTTTCGATATCATTTGAGCTTTTTGTTAAATCAAGCTTTCCATGTGATTTGAGCTTTTTGTTTAATACAGCTTTCCATGTGATTTGAGCTTTTTGTTAAATCAAGCTTTCCATGTGATTTGAGCTTTTTGTTTAATTAAGCTTTCCATGTGATTTGAGCTTTTTGTTGAATTAAGCTTTCCATGTGATTTGAGCTTCTTGTTGAATTAAGCTTTCCATGTGATTTGAGCTTTTTGTTAAATCAAGCTTTCCATGTGATTTGAGCTTTCTGTTAAATTAAGCTTTCCATGTGATTTGAGCTTCTTGTTAAATTAAGCTTTCCATGTGATTTGAGCTTCTTGTTAAATTAAGCTTTCCATGTGATTTGAGCTTCTTGTTAAATTAAGCTTTCCATGTGATTTGAGCTTTTTGTTTAATAAATCTTGATTTGAGATTTTAGTTAAATCAAGCTTTCCATGTGATTTGAGCTTTTTGTTAAATTAAGCTTTCCATGTGATTTGAACTTCTTGTTAAATTAAGCTTTCCATGTGATTTGAGCTTTTTGTTAAATAAATCTTTCGATATCATTTGAGCTTTTTGTTAAATCAAGCTTTCCATGTGATTTGAGCTTTTTGTTTTATAAATCTTTCGATATCATTTGAGCTTTTTGTTAAATCAAGCTTTTCATGTGATCTGAGCTTTTTGTTAAATTAAGCTTTCCATGTGATTTGAACTTCTTGTTAAATTAAGCTTTCCATGTGATTTGAGCTTTTTGTTAAATAAATCTTTCGATATCATTTGAGCTTTTTGTTAAATCCAGCTTTCCATGTGATCTGAGCTTTTTGTTAAATTAAGCTTTCCATTTGATTTGAGCTTTTTGTTAAATCAAGCTTTCCATGTGATTTGAGATTTTTGTTTAATCAAGCTTTCCATGTGATTTGAGCTTTTTGTTAAATTAAGCTTTCCATGTGATTTGAGCTTCTTGTTAAATTAAGCTTTCCATGTGATTTGAGCTTCTTGTTAAATTAAGCTATCCATGTGATTTGAGCTTTTTGCTTAATAAATCTTTCGATATCATTTGAGCTTTTTGTTAAATCAAGCTTTCCATGTGATTTGAGCTTTTTTTTAAATCAAGCTTTCCATGTGATTTGAGATTTTTGTTTAATCAAGCTTTCCATGTGATTTGAGCTTTTTGTTAAATTAAGCTTTCCATGTGATTTGAGCTTCTTGTTAAATTAAGCTATCCATGTGATTTGAGCTTTTTGCTTAATAAATCTTTCGATATCATTTGAGCTTTTTGTTAAATCAAGCTTTTTATGTGATCTGAGCTTTTTGTTAAATTAAGCTTTCCATGTGATTTGAGCTTTTTGTTAAATCAAGCTTTCCATGTGATTTGGGATTTTTGTTCAATCAAGCTTTCCATGTGATTTGAGCTTTTTGTTAAATTAAGCTTTCCATGTTATTCGAGCTTTTTGTAAAATTAAGCTTTCCATGTGATTTGAGCTTTTTGTTTAATAAATCTTTCGATATCATTTGAGCTTTTTGTTAAATCAAGCTTTCCATGTGATTTGAGCTTTTTGTTAAATCAAGCTTTCCATGTGATTTGAGCTTTTTGTTAAATCAAGCTTTCCATGTGATTTGAGCTTTTTGTTAAATCAAGCTTTCCATGTGATTTGAGCTTTTTGTTAAATTAAGCTTTCCATGTGATTTGAGCTTTTTGTTCAATTAAGCTTTCCATGTGATTTGAGCTTTTTGTTAAATCAAGCTTTCCATGTGATTTGAGCTTTTTGTTAAATTAAGCTTTCCATGTGATTTGAGCTTTTTGTTCAATTAAGCTTTCCATGTGATTTGAGCTTTTTGTTAAATTAAGCTTTCCATGTGATTTGAGCTTTTTGTTTAATAAATATTTCGATATCATTTGCGCTTTTTGTTTAATCAAGCTTTCCATGTGATTTGAGCTTTTTGTTAAATTAAGCTTTCCATGTGATTTGACATTTTTGTTAAATTAAGCTTTCCATGTGATTTGAGCTTTTTGTTCAATCAAGCTTTCCATGTGATCTAAGCTTTTTGTTAAATTAAGCTTTCCATGTGATTTGAGCTTTTTTTTATAAATCTTTCGATATCATTTGAGCTTTTTGTTAAATCAAGCTTTCCATGTGATTTGAGCTTTTTGTTAAATACAGCTTTCCATGTGATTTGAGCTTTTTGTTTAATGAAGCTTTCCATGTGATTTGAGCTTTTTGTTGAATTAAGCTTTCCATGTGATTTGAGCTTCTTGTTAAATTAAGCTTTCCATGTGATTTGAGCTTTTTGTAAAATCAAGCTTTCCATGTGATTTGAGCTTTTTGTTAAATCAAGCTTTCCATGTGATTTGAGCTTTTTGTTTAATAAATCTTTCGATGTCATTTGAGCTTTTTGTTAAATCAAGCTTTCCATGTGATCTAAGCTTTTTGTAAAATTAAGCTTTCCATGTGATTTGAGCTTTTTGTTAAATTAAGCTTTCCATGTGATTTGAGCTTTTTGTTCAATCAAGCTTTCCATGTGATCTAAGCTTTTTGTTAAATTAAGCTTTCCATGTGATTTGAGCTTTTTTTTATAAATCTTTCGATATCATTTGAGCTTTTTGTTAAATCAAGCTTTCCATGTGATTTGAGCTTTTTTTTATAAATCTTTCGATATCATTTGAGCTTTTTGTTAAATCAAGCTTTCCGTGTGATTTGAGCTTTTTGTTAAATCAAGCTTTTCATGTGATTTGAGCTTTTTGTTTAATTAAGCTTTCCATGTGATTTGAGCTTTTTGTTGAATTAAGCTTTCCATGTGATTTGAGCTTCTTGTTAAATTAAGCTTTCCATGTGATTTGAGCTTTTTGTTAAATACAGCTTTCCATGTGATTTGAGCTTTTTGTTTAATTAAGCTTTCCATGTGATTTGAGCTTTTTGTTGAATTAAGCTTTCCATGTGATTTGAGCTTCTTGTTAAATTAAGCTTTCCATGTGATTCGAGCTTTTTGTTAAATCAAGCTTTCCATGTGATTTGAGCTTTTTGTTAAATCAAGCTTTCCATGTGATTTGAGCTTTTTGTTTAATAAATCTTTCGATGTCATTTGAGCTTTTTGTTAAATCAAGCTTTCCATGTGATCTAAGCTTTTTGTTAAATTAAGCTTTCCATGTGATTTGAGCTTTTTGTTTAATAAATCTTTCAATATCATTTGAGCTTTTTGTTAAATCGAGCTTTCCATGTGATCTGAGCTTTTTGTTAAATTAAGCTTTCCATGTGATTTGAGCTTTTTGTTTAATAAATCTTTCGATATCATTTGAGCTTTTTGTTAAATCAAGCTTTCCATGTGATTTGAGCTTTTTGTTAAATTAAGCTTTCCATGTGATTTGAGCTTTTTGTTCAATCAAGCTTTCCATGTGATCTAAGCTTTTTGTTAAATTAAGCTTTCCATGTGATTTGAGCTTTTTTTTATAAATCTTTCGATATCATTTGAGCTTTTTGTTAAATCAAGCTTTCCATGTGATTTGAGCTTTTTGTTAAATACAGCTTTCCATGTGATTTGAGCTTTTTGTTAAATCAAGCTTTCCATGTGATTTGAGCTTTTTGTTTAATTAAGCTTTCCATGCGATTTGAGCTTTTTGTTGAATTAAGCTTTCCATGTGATTTGAGCTTCTTGTTAAATTAAGCTTTCCATGTGATTTGAGCTTTTTGTTAAATCAAGCTTTCCATGTGATTTGAGCTTTTTGTTTAATTAAGCTTTCCATGTGATTTGAGCTTCTTGTTAAATTAAGCTTTCCATGTGATTTGAGCTTTTTGTTAAATTAAGCTTTCCATGTGATTTGAGCTTCTTGTTAAATTAAGCTTTCCATGTGATTTGAGCTTCTTGTTAAATTAAGCTTTCCATGTGATTTGAGCTTCTTGTTAAATTAAGCTTTCCATGTGATTTGAGCTTTTTGTTTAATAAATCTTGATTTGAGATTTTAGTAAAATCAAGCTTTCCATGTGATTTGAGCTTTTTGTTAAATAGAGCTTTCCATGTGATTTGAACTTCTTGTTAAATCAAGCTTTCCATGTGATTTGAGCTTTTTGTTTTATAAATCTTTCGATATCATTTGAGCTTTTTGTTAAATCAAGCTTTCCATGTGATTTGAGCTTTTTGTTTTATAAAACTTTCGATATCATTTGAGCTTTTTGTTAAATCAAGCTTTCCATGTGATTTGAGCTTTTTGTTTAATAAATCTTTCGATATCATTTGAGCTTTTTGTTAAATCAAGCTTTTCATGTGATCTGAGCTTTTTGTTAAATTAAGCTTTCCATGTGATTTGAACTTCTTGTTAAATTAAGCTTTCCATGTGATTTGAGCTTTTTGTTAAATAAATCTTTCGATATCATTTGAGCTTTTTGTTAAATCAAGCTTTCCATGTGATCTGAGCTTTTTGTTAAATTAAGCTTTCCATTTGATTTGAGCTTTTTGTTAAATCAAGCTTTCCATGTGATTTGAGATTTTTGTTTAATCAAGCTTTCCATGTGATTTGAGCTTTTTGTTAAATTAAGCTTTCCATGTGATTTGAGCTTCTTGTTAAATTAAGCTTTCCATGTGATTTGAGCTTTTTGTTAAATCAAGCTTTCCATGTGATTTGAGCTTTTTGTTAAATTAAGCTTTCCATGTGATTTGAGCTTCTTGTTAAATTAAGCTTTCCATGTGATTTGAGCTTCTTGTTAAATTAAGCTTTCCATGTGATTTGAGCTTCTTGTTAAATTAAGCTTTCCATGTGATTTGAGCTTTTTGTTTAATAAATCTTGATTTGAGATTTTAGTTAAATCAAGCTTTCCATGTGATTTGAGCTTTTTGTTAAATTAAGCTTTCCATGTGATTTGAACTTCTTGTTAAATTAAGCTTTCCATGTGATTTGAGCTTTTTGTTAAATCAAGCTTTCCATGTGATTTGAGCTTTTTGTTTTATAAATCTTTCGATATCATTTGAGCTTTTTGTTAAATCAAGCTTTCCATGTGATTTGAGCTTTTTGTTTTATAAATCTTTCGATATCATTTGAGCTTTTTGTTAAATCAAGCTTTCCATGTGATTTGAGCTTTTTGTTGAATTAAGCTTTCCATGTGATTTGAGCTTCTTGTTAAATTAAGCTTTCCATGTGATTTGAGCTTTTTGTTAAATACAGCTTTTTATGTGATTTGAGCTTTTTGTTTAATTAAGCTTTCCATGTGATTTGAGCTTTTTGTTGAATTAAGCTTTCCATGTGATTTGAGCTTCTTGTTAAATTAAGCTTTCCATGTGATTCGAGCTTTTTGTTAAATCAAGCTTTCCATGTGATTTGAGCTTTTTGTTAAATCAAGCTTTCCATGTGATTTGAGCTTTTTGTTTAATAAATCTTTCGATGTCATTTGAGCTTTTTGTTAAATCAAGCTTTCCATGTGATCTAAGCTTTTTGTTAAATTAAGCTTTCCATGTGATTTGAGCTTTTTGTTTAATAAATCTTTCAATATCATTTGAGCTTTTTGTTAAATCGAGCTTTCCATGTGATATGAGCTTTTTGTTAAATTAAGCTTTCCATGTGATTTGAGCTTTTTGTTTAATAAATCTTTCGATATCATTTGAGCTTTTTGTTAAATCAAGCTTTCCATGTGATTTGAGCTTTTTGTTAAATTAAGCTTTCCATGTGATTTGAGCTTTTTGTTCAATCAAGCTTTCCATGTGATCTAAGCTTTTTGTTAAATTAAGCTTTCCATGTGATTTGAGCTTTTTTTTATAAATCTTTCGATATCATTTGAGCTTTTTGTTAAATCAAGCTTTCCATGTGATTTGAGCTTTTTGTTAAATACAGCTTTCCATGTGATTTGAGCTTTTTGTTAAATCAAGCTTTCCATGTGATTTGAGCTTTTTGTTTAATTAAGCTTTCCATGCGATTTGAGCTTTTTGTTGAATTAAGCTTTCCATGTGATTTGAGCTTTTTGTTAAATCAAGCTTTCCATGTGATTTGAGCTTTTTGTTAAATCAAGCTTTCCATGTGATTTGAGCTTTTTGTTAAATCAAGCTTTCCATGTGATTTGAGCTTTTTGTTTTATAAATCTTTCGATATCATTTGAGCTTTTTGTTAAATCAAGCTTTCCATGTGATTTGAGCTTTTTGTTTAATAAATCTTTCGATATCATTTGAGCTTTTTGTTAAATCAAGCTTTCCATGTGATTTGAGCTTTTTGTTAAATCAAGCTTTCCATGTGATTTGAGCTTTTTGTTTAATTAAGCTTTCCATGTGATTTGAGCTTTTTGTTAAATTAAGCTTTCCATGTGATTTGAGCTTCTTGTTAAATTAAGCTTTCCATGTGATTTGAGCTTTTTGTTAAATTAAGCTTTCCATGTGATTTGAGCTTCTTGTTAAATTTAGCTTTCCATGTGATTTGAGCTTTTTGTTCAATTAAGCTTTCCATGTGATTTGAGCTTTTTGTTAAATTAAGCTTTCCATGTGATTTGAGCTTCTTGTTAAATTAAGCTTTCCATGTGATTTGAGCTTTTTGTTAAATTAAGCTTTCCATGTGATTTGAGCTTTTTGTTAAATTAAGCTTTCCATGTGATTTGCGCTTTTTGTTTAATAAATCTTTCGATATCATTTGAGCTTTTTGTTAAATCAAGCTTTCCATGTGATCTTAGCTTTTTGTTAAATTAAGCTTTCCATGTGATTTGAGCTTCTTGTTAAATTAAGCTTTCCATGTGATTTGAGCTTTTTGTTAAATTAAGCTTTCCATGTGATTTGAGCTTTTTGTTAAATTAAGCTTTCCATGTGATTTGCGCTTTTTGTTTAATAAATCTTTCGATATCATTTGAGCTTTTTGTTAAATCAAGCTTTCCATGTGATCTTAGCTTTTTGTTAAATTAAGACCCAATTTCACCAATATTTTCTAAATCAGACATTCATTGATGGAGTGTTAAAATTAACATGTATTTTAACATCGTTGTCAACTCTACAGGTTCCAAGAAGGAAATTTAAAAGACCATTAACAAATCGACCATTAACTGACCGACTCACGAATCATTCATTCGTATTTTAAACCGCCCGAAACAAAATGTCATAGTTGACAATGCCATAGTTTCGCACGTTGGGGCTATTTGTTCTAGTGGTATTATAACTGTCATGTTTGGTAATTCGACTAAATTGAAACGTTCTAATCACTACATAGTATAAAACAAAGTCGCTTTCTCTGTCCCTATGTCCCTATATCCCTATGTCCCTTTGTACGCTTAAATCTTTGAAACTACGCAACGGATTTTGATGCGGTTTTTTTTAATAGATAGAGTGATTCAAGAGGAAGGTTTATATGTATAATAACATCCATTAAATAGTGGTGAAAAACTGTTATTTTTGAGTTTTCTAATGTGATGTCGTAAATAATTAAATTTTTTTCCGCTTACATAGCAAACGCAGGCTGAACCCTACGAGTTTTATCAAAATAATGTACTAAGTATTATACACATTGAAAAGGTCTACAGAAAAGTCCGTGATGGTATATGTCTATCTCTTATGGATAACCCACAATAACTTTTTTTTGTCATTTACTTTTTACGACAAAAAATGGCTAATTTTCGAAGCGATTTTAACCAATACAGCATTAATCCTTAACCAATTAAATACCTTGAATACATTGTTCATTTAATATAGATCTATATGGCCCTTTACACCGTATGATTTAAGTGAATATTTTCGAAGATATTACAGATTTAAAAATTGCGGGACGTAGCGTTTGCGGCGGCACCGGCCGGCCGCTCGGCTATATATTTTATACCCGTGCGAAGCCGGAGCGGGCCGCTATGTTTTTATATACAACGTTCACAGTTTTTCTGTAGTGTATTTACTATCAGCATTGCACCCGTGCGAAGCCGGGGCGGGTCGCTAGTACACTATAAAATTTAATAATCATGTTGTAACTTTTACGTTTACTGGTTTAGACCCAATTTCACCAATATTTTCTAAATCAGACATTTATTAATCGAGCTTCAAATTAAACATGTATTTTAACATCGTTGTCAACTCTACAGGTCCCAAGAAGGAAATCTAACAGCCGATTATCAAATCGACCATTAACTGAGCGACTCACGAATCATTCATTCGTATTTTAAACCGCCCGAAACAAAATGTCATAGTTGACAATGCCATAGTTTCGCACGTTGGGGCTATTTGTTAAAGTTGTATAATAACTGTCGTGTTTGGTAATTCGACTAAATTGAAATGTTCTAACACAGTATACAATTTAATAATCATGTAGAAACTTTTACGTTTGCTGGTTTATATGTCAAACGATTTGGTCGTTACCATGGTTACAAATGTTTGATGTTATTTGGAGATTGTTTTGTTGTGATTTTTCTTGTGTTATTTTAATTTTATTTTGAGTTGAATAAATACAATAATGTTGAAGAAAAATCGCGGTTCAATTTCACTTGGTCGAAGGTAAACTGGATCTGGTTGAAATTACGAAAAAAAATTCGGAGTCCGAAGGAAAGTGCGAGAGATCTCATACTAGAAGAGCAATTAAAACAAGAAAAATAAAGACAAAGCAGCAAGATACATTTAAAGTAAATTAATAGTAAATTCTTGTTTGTAATAACCTAGTATCTAGTTGTTATAACCTATTTATTGAATGATGTTGATAGGTACAATCTAAGGGTACAATAAAAATGTTTTATAAAAACACAAGTTTTATTTATTTAGGTAACATGAAAAATTACATATTTCTATAACAATGTCACATTTAAATTAAATTAGGATCATCATCATCGTCAGTCCATATACTTTCTCACTGCTGGGACATGGGATTGGTAGTGCTAACTTAAACTTAAACACGGTAAGGGATCAGGTCATTATCCACCACGCTATCTTATGATATGTCGGTTTCCTCACAATGTTTTTCACCACTGAGCCATCACTGCACTGCACTACAATAAGCAGTTGGTCTGTAGGTGAAACTGATAGATTCCTAAAACAGAATTTAAAATTAAGATAAGTACATTTCATAATCATGAGGAGGCCTGAGCCTTACCTGAGTAGTGGTGAAGTTTACATTTTAAGTACCTATATTGGTATTCAATACTAGATTTGACATGACTCACAGCATTATTATGGTTTAATTGAAAATAATACAGTATGTAGGAAGGAACCTTTTATGCACATAAATATAAATATTACCTCACGAGATAGTTTTACTTACAGATCCGACGGTTATTCGAGTTTATCTTCAATTAATTGCAATACTTCCAAAACTGATTGTTTTGATAAACGAAATCTTGTACTAAAATCAACATCATCATATTCTTCGAAACAATGACGACGTCTTTATAAATTCTGGGCCGTCGCGGTCGCACTATATAATCCAAATTATACAAATCATCCAACACATCTTCATTTTCAAAAATAAAATAGTATGCAGAGTCCATCTTGACAGCAAGAAAACATCAAATCATTTTTTCTAATCGTTTGTTAAAAATTTAAAGAGCCTCTATACCAGTAATTAAGTATAACGCCGTGTTAAGGCGTTACCCGGCAATTTCGACTATGTTCAACCTCTATAAAGTCTGGTACAACATAAAGCACAATACCGAAAAAAATATATAAAATAGGATGGTCTTTGATCTTTAATTGCTCGCGAGGACTTTTTTCCAAAGTTAATAGATTTCTAGAAAAAAAATGTGCCGTGGTCATCGATTTTTCCTCAAATACTCTATAAACTTCGTAACCTGCTGACTTAGAGCTCTGAAAATTTTATGTTTAATAAATTATCAGTTACACAACAGTCCCTGACGAGGATTTTTTGTTTCACTGATTAGTATCTTTTTAAATACAAAATGCGAGGAAAAAAGAAGGTGCAGGGGGAGAGGTTTGAGATCCGTCAAGTATACTCAAGGTTATTAGTGCATGTAAAAGCCTTAAGGAAACTAATCCTCCATCAGGTCATGGTGGGACACTCCCTTACATTAAAGACCCGTTAAAAGAGTTAACAGCGTGTTAAACTAACTAACAGAGCATGATGAAACTGGGCCTAAGCTTTCCATGTGATTTGAGCTTTTTGTTTAATAAATCTTTCGATATCATTTGAGCTTTTTGTTAAATCAAGCTTTCCATGTGATTTGAGCTTTTTGTTAAATCAAGCTTTCCATGTGATTTGAGCTTTTTGTTAAATAAAGCTTTCCATGTGATTTGAGCTTTTTGTTCAATTAAGCTTTCCATGTGATTTGAGCTTTTTGTTAAATTAAGCTTTCCATGTGATTTGAGCTTTTTGTTTAATAAATCTTTCGATATCATTTGAGCTTTTTGTTAAATCAAGCTTTCCATGTGATTTGAGCTTTTTGTTAAATCAAGCTTTCCATGTGAGTTGAGCTTTTTGTTAAATTAAGCTTTTTATGTGATTTGAGCTTTTTGTTAAATTAAGCTTTCCATGTGATTTGAGCGTTTTGTTTAATTAAGCTTTCCATGTGATTTGAGCTTTTTGTTAAATTAAGCTTTCCATGTGATTTGAGCTTTTTATTGAATTAAGCTTTCCATGTGATTTGAGCTTTTTGTTCAATAAATCTTTCGATATCATTTGAGCTTTTTGTTTAATTAAGCTTTCCATGTGATTTGAGCTTTTTGTTAAATTAAGCTTTCCATGTAATTTGAGCTTTTTGTTAAATCTTTCGATATCATTTGAGCTTTTTGTTAAATCAAGCTTTCCATGTGATTTGAGCTTTTTGTTAAATTAAGCTTTTTATGTGATTTGAGCTTTTTGTTAAATTAAGCTTTCCATGTGATTTGAGCGTTTTGTTTAATTAAGCTTTCCATGTGATTTGAGCTTTTTGTTAAATTAAGCTTTCCATGTGATTTGAGCTTTTTATTGAATTAAGCTTTCCATGTGATTTGAGCTTTTTGTTCAATAAATCTTTCGATATCATTTGAGCTTTTTGTTAAATCAAGCTTTCCATGTGATTTGAGCTTTTTGTTAAATCAAGCTTTCCATGTGAGTTGAGCTTTTTGTTAAATTAAGCTTTTTATGTGATTTGAGCTTTTTGTTAAATTAAGCTTTCCATGTGATTTGAGCGTTTTGTTTAATTAAGCTTTCCATGTGATTTGAGCTTTTTGTTAAATTAAGCTTTCCATGTGATTTGAGCTTTTTATTGAATTAAGCTTTCCATGTGATTTGAGCTTTTTGTTCAATAAATCTTTCGATATCATTTGAGCTTTTTGTTAAATCAAGCTTTCCATGTGATTTGAGCTTTTTGTTAAATTAAGCTTTCCATGTGATTTGAGCTTTTTGTTAAATTAAGCTTTCCATGTGATTTGAGCTTTTTGTTAAATTAAGCTTTCCATGTGATTTGAGCTTTTTGTTAAATTAAGCTTTCCATGTGATTTGAGCTTTTTGTTTTATTAATCTTTCGATATCATTTGAGCTTTTTGTTAAATCAAGCTTTTCATGTGATCTGAGCTTTATGTTAAATTAAGCTTTCCATGTGATTTGAGCTTTTTGTTAAATTAAGCTTTCCATGTGATTTGAGCTTTTTGTTAAATCAAGCTTTCCATTTGATTTGAGCTTTTTGTTAAATCAAGCTTTCCATGTGATTTGAGCTTTTTGTTTAATAAATCTTTCGATGTCATTTGAGCTTTTTGTTAAATCAAGCTTTCCATGTGATCTAAGCTTTTTGTTAAATTAAGCTTTCCATGTGATTTGAGCTTTTTGTTCAATTAAGCTTTCCATGTGATTTGAGCTTTTTGTTCAATTAAGCTTTCCATGTGATTTGAGCTTTTTGTTGAATTAAGCTTTCCATGTGATTTGAGCTTTTTGTTTAATAAATCTTTCGATATCATTTGAGCTTTTTGTTAAATCAAGCTTTCCATGTGATTTGAGCTTTTTATTAAATCAAGCTTTTCATGTGATTTGAGCTTTTTGTTAAATTAAGTTTTCCGTTTGATTTATTTGTGCATATTTATTTTTACGAATTTGGTTTAATTTTTCGTTTTATAAATAATTTAGTTTACATAATATAAATTTTATTGTAAATAATTATTGAATATAAGTACAAATATCGAGCTAAAACAATTGATACATAAAATAACGTTTCGTGTCCATTACTAGCAGGTATTTAGAAAAACAAGGAAAAACAAATACAAATATTGTACTGATAAAAACGTATTTAAACCTGTAAATGGTCTATACATTCGAATTATTTCTTCTTGTAAATTAATATCTTAGGCACAGAAAAGGACACCATTATTGTATCTTTACGGGTTTCAATCTCGAAATTACCACAAAATGCAACTGTGAAACAGACAAAAAATACCGGCTGAATTGACAACCTCCTCCTTTATTTTTGAAGTCGGTTAAATATCAATAAAATTCCTAACTGTATGTATCTGTCAACTATGCTATTGATGTGCTATGATGCTTTATCTAGAAAAAAAACAAGAGTTTACAAAAAATACGCCAAAAAAGAAAGAAAACTGACGAACAAAACTTTTTTTTTACGTACCTATGTAAGAAGTAAAATTGAATATTTAAATCTAAGTATACCAATAAAAATAGTCTATGAAAAACACGAGCAACGAAACAAGTAACAACGAAACACGTCTACGAAATAAACGAAATAAAAATTATAAATTTCGATTACAACAAAGCTTAAAAAATGATTCCTGTGCCGGTGGTCCACAATTAACTTTCTCGTGAACGAAATAATTTAAATGTTTAAAAAGTGTGCATTCTCACAAATTGTGCTCGCTTCGGGGAGCTTTGAGTTGGGTGTTATGAGTTTATGGAATTTTAGGACTTTCTTACTTTAATAAAACTCAAAAAGGACATGCGAATATTATTTACAATATTATAATATTACCTACGTATTATTCTTAAAAGATGTTGTGATGATTGGTAATTTTTCAATGTAATTTCATTTTATTGTGTGCAAGCTAGTTATTATTTGTATGCTGTGATCCATAGTTATTTTAATTTATTTAATGAGCTAACTGCTAGAGCATAATACAGGGTGTCCCGTAAGTAGTGGACCAACGGGTTATGGGGAGTAGAGGGACTTATTATCTAACAAAAATACTAAAATTTATTGTCCTAAACCATAAAGTTTTTGATTTATGCTTTATTTTCAAAATTTGATAAAAATATCATCCACGTAAGCTTAATATGAACTTTTACCATTTCTGTTTTTATTTTATTCTTATTTTTTTTGTTCAAGGTTGTTAGTAATACATAAGTCTTCCTAATTAAAATGATACTCATGCATAATTAACAACAACAACAAAATTAGACCAAAAAATAGGTAAAATTTTACGTTTTAAAAATTTACGGACTGAAGTTTGAACAAAGCTGGTGTAAAAAAAATGTATGGTGACCCTGTGAAACTTTATTTTAAAAACTTCTACAACTCATACAAATTACAAAAAGGTATAATTGTGTGGTATAAAGTATTTAAAAAAATGTTAAATTGGCGTACAACATTCAAATTAGAAATTATCAGGTAGTCAACTCATTAAGTTATTCCGAGAATTATTGCCTTTATGGGCGCGCGCTGGAATTCTTTTGTATTGTTTCTGGCCAATCATAAACGATACTTGAACCCACTATTATTTTCTTTGACTTTCAACTATTTCAGTGACTTGCTTATAGCTCGGAACTACACCCGTGTTTAGCTTGAATCTGTCATTACGATATTATTCTTTGTTGAAGTGCGCTTGAATTGGACACTGATTTTGCTTGTGATTTGGATGTTGTTCGACTTTGGTTTTTTGAAGGAAATTGCCTAATACATACACTCCACGTGAATATGCAGAAATGTTAAAAAAATTATTGAGTTAAAAAAATTTTGATCCAAGCATCAAGCATCTCTCGACAAAAATTAATTCGTCGTTGATAATCACCTGGTATTAATGCTTGCTCACTCGTACATGATACGGGTGCAAATCACTTCTCTTCAATATGCGATGCACTGTACTTCTTGGTACACCAGTGCGTCTAGCAATACGGCGAGTACTAGTTGAAGGATCTTCTTCTACTTCTGTCAATATTAGACGATCATCGACTGATCTAGGTCTTCCTATTCGATTTCCAATTCCAGGAATACGACCTTCATGGTATGCGTTATTTACTCTGAGAAAAAATCGGTGATCAGGATAGCAATCCCGATTGGGATAACGCTCACGATAAACACGTGCTGCTTGTCGAGCATTTCCATCACTGAGTCCATAAATAAAAAACATTTTTCTGCATATTCACGTGGAGTGTATGTATTAGGCATTTTCCTTCAAAAAACCAAAGTCGAACAACATCCAAATCACAAGCAAAATCAGTGTCCAATTCAAGCGCACTTCAACAAAGAATAATATCGTAATGACGGATTCAAGCTAAACACGCGTGTAGTTCCGAGCTATAAGCAAGTCACTGAAATAGTTGAAAGTCAAAGAAAATAATAGTGGGTTCAAGTATCGTTTATGATTGGCCAGAAACAATACAAAAGAATTCCAGCGCGCGCCCATAAAGGCAATAATTCTCGGAATAACTTAATGAGTTGACTACCTGATAATTTCTAATTTGAATGTTGTACGCCAATTTAACATTTTTTTAAATACTTTATACCACACAATTATACCTTTTTGTAATTTGTATGAGATGTAGAAGTTTTTAAAATAAAGTTTCACAGGGTCACCATACATTTTTTTTACACCAGCTTTGTTCAAACTTCAGTCCGTAAATTTTTATAACGTAAAATTTTACCTATTTTTTGGTCTAATTTTGTTGTTGTTGTTAATTATGCATGAGTATCATTTTAATTAGGAAGACTTATGTATTCTTAACAACCTTGAACAAAAAAATAAGAATAAAATAAAAACAGAAATGGTAAAAGTTCATATTAAGCTTACGTAGATGATATTTTTATCAAATTTTGAAAATAAAGCATAAATCAAAAACTTTATGGTTTAGGACAATAAATTTTAGTATTTTTGTTAGATAATAAGTCCCTCTACTCCCCATAACCCGTTGGTCCACTACTTACGGGACACCCTGTATAATGATTTAACACAGGTGAACGAAAACATTTTTTTTTTTGTCCAGTTAAAACAGAAACCATAATCACCATATCTGGGAGGGTAATTTGGCCTGGCACTTTTGACACGCGAACCGAATGTGTGGTCCCTATTCGGGATTTGGGGAAGTGTAACACGTGCTTTTGTTGTTTCACGAGATAAAAGTCAAGCAGACAATATGGCGCCTGAACAAAAACGTATTGAGAAGTGCAATAATAATGCCACATAAAGAAGACCTGTGATGAATATTAATCATAACTTTGTCAACTTAAAATAATAATGCAAGGAGTCATAACAATTTTACACTGTTGGTAATTATATATCTCTCTTTAACATCTTATAAGTATCATCTCAACCATGTAACAAATTATATTTCTATGTGTGTACTGTAAAGAGTAGGTAGATATTCATTTCATTTCATTTATACATCAAAAACTAAGAAACATTTATAGACAGATATTATTATGTATTGTGTATTAGTTAGCAATGTAATAGCTTCCTAAATATCAAATCATACTAATTTTATTATTAGCTATTATTAAAACAACAGCAAAAAACTACTTCTTCCTAATATATAGTAATATGTACTAGATATGCGAGTAAACAAACAAATGTGTCCTTTAAATCAATGCCTAAAAGAAACCGCTGTAAAATCCTTAAAAATTTTAACACGTTCCATTTAAATGCCCATTCATACAATAAATCATTTATATGCATCCAACATAATAATTCACATACGCTATTATATACCTTATTACAAAGGTAAAAAGCTCAAAATAGCGTCCATTTAAACACATAATACATACAATAAAGTAGGAAGTAGGAACGTGTAACTCAATACTAAATAAAGTTTCCTATAAGATACCGAGAAATTTGTCTATTTGTTTTCTTTTTATATTGATTTTCGGTGTCATGCGTGGAACTAATATTGATTTATTACTATGGAATGTGCTAGGCTTAAGGTCATCAGTAAGTATATTATATTGGTTCCTGGATTGAAACTTACTCCATGACGTTACGGTATTTCCATGACGCGACCTTGAAATTTTACGCGCCTAAAGAAGTTTCACTTCAAGATAAAAATAAAAAATCACACGACACTACTTGTACAAAACTAGGTAATATACCTAAAATAAAAAATAATAAATCGGCGACGATTTTTGTATCTTTGAATCTTGCAAAAGAAGTTTCACTTCTGACACGTGTGCTCGGTAGACACGCTCTTTTTTTATTTTTATCGATCAACTAGCTATCATAAGAAATTCTTATAAATCCAGTATAAATAAAATTAACTATTGAGACGGGAAATCATTGTAATTCTCCAAAGCTCCATGTTATGTTAGTTTGATATTTTTTTATATACGCGACGTGAAATTTATGACCTTTAAAATCATGTTTTGCTTGTATTTGTTTTATTCATAGACTACAAAGTTTATGGTTTACACTAGTACTCAGTCTAGCAAGTGTTTCTCAAGCTTAAACAGAAAACAGTATATTGCTCAACAATATAATGTAAGCAGATAAGGGTTGGAATTTTTAAGAGTTACCTACATTTTAACTGAAATGTTATACTCAAAATATGGTTTTCATATCACCTATTTATAGTGAAGTACAGGTGTATACCTATTTAGAGTATAAGTTTCAAAATATTTCTAAGCTTCCATCAATATTCACGCAGAAACAATTAAAGACGCAAAATACAATAAATAAATTTATTATTTAACCTGACTTAAAAGCTATTCTAAACACCACCACCACACCATTGACCACCTATGAGCAATTTTGATTGATTGGAAAAGTATTCAAGTTGTAAAAGACACTAAGTATAAGTTTGAGAACCTCTGAATCCTAACGAATACACTATTCCAGTAAATGCAGTAAAAGGATTGCAAACAATGACACAACGTTTAACGTTCGAAGAAAAATGTTATAAAACATACGCGTATGAAACTTAGGAGTTACCTGCGTATTTTCATTTCAAAACTAACAAAGTAGTTTTGTATAAAAATTAAAACAAGCAAATATTTCAGGACTGCGCCGTGTATGATTAGGAGTAAATCGGTTGAGCGATTTTGCGAATGAATAACAAACATCTTTAAAAAAAAAAAAAATTAAATTTGCATTTAAAAACTTCTTTTTATTATTATTGTCAATTAATACAGGACAAGGATCAAAAACATAATAGCTTTGATTAATTATAAAATCTAATCAATTAATTTCGACGTAAACGATTCATATTTATAGCTATCTGCGTAATATCGTATCTATCTAAAAGATTGACTGATAATAGTGAGATTTCTTTGTTATTGAATTAAATATACGTATGTAAGGAGAAATTGGTGCAAAAGAAATGAAAAGTTGTCTTTCAAATACTTTCTAAAAATACATACCTTTCTAAAAATTGAACACAAAACTGACCTTTCAAATCCAAATTTAAAACTTTTGATTCATATAAATTTTCGCAATACTACCTACGGTACAATCGCTTTCTTAACCCTTATTTTTTTTTAATTTATCGACAACGGACATCACTAGTAAAGTGTAAACCTAACAAGAATGTCCACACTTGTACGTGGGTATCGTTCTAAACACACAACATAACTTGCACCATTTAAAAACACCAAGTTCCAGTAATTTGACAGACAGACAATATTTTAGGGTTCCCTAGGAAAATAATTAACTGTGAAAACGTACTTTGCGTTAAAATATTCAGATTTTATGCTGAAACATTTGAAAATAATAAGATGAAAAAGTAAGAAGATTTTTTATTTATATATCGACGGTTAAAAGGAAATAGGGCATAAGCGACATTTTGGTCAAAAATGAGGTTATTATGCCATTGGACTTAAAATTTTCTGCTCTTTCGAATGCGCTTACTCCCATGGCTCTACGATGACTTTTTTGGCGTTTATGCCCAAGCAAAAAAAAAACAATTTATAGTGTTATTTTTGCTAACCGACGAAAATTCTGGTCATTTTTGCTATAAAGGTGATTGTACCCCTACAAAAATGATTTATTTTGGGTTTGTTGTCGGTAATGCTTTTTTACTTCACAAGGGTGCCAAGCTTTTGGTTGTTTATGCCTTGTTTATGCCTTGTTATAAGCGACAAAAACTACTTTAAATAACGTCAAATCACTAAAACTAAGAATACCAGTAACTGTTCCATTTCTCTCTGATTTTATAACTGTTTCACTTTTCACAATATCTTAATAAATGACAAAAATACGTCAGTTTTTCTAAAATTTAAAACTTTGAACGGCTCTCCTGAACATTTCATATTTTGACGCTTATCCCCTATTTCCTTTTAACCGTCGATATATTTATCGCTTACCTCTATGAATATTGAATTGTATTAGATTCAACTATCTAGCTAAGTTTAAATTGTTCAGTTCCGCTTTCTGCTTATCACAACACTACGTTTTTCAGAGTTGATAACGCATGTTTAAATGCTCTCAAGTATCAACAATTAAATAGTTTCCATTCCACAACATTGTTCATCAACTGTTGCTCAACAAATGTTTACCATGAATACGAGGCTTCTACTTTTTCTTCTATTTCTTATATTATGGCAATCCCCGATCCCAGTGAGGACGGATTCTGCCAATGTCAAGTTTTGGACGGATCATCAGAGAATTGTATCTATCCAGGGACTGATCCCGTATTTGAACTGCTCAGTCTCTTCCGTGATTTTTCCTCAGCACAGAGTATCAAGTTGCTTCATTATAATAATATAATTTATGTGCGTACATGACACTTGACACTGGCAGAATCAGTCCCTATTGGGATCGGGAAGGCCATAAACAAAAGAAGAAGAAGATAATTTTATCTATCGTTTATGTTAGGTACTCTGTGCTAGGAAAATCACGGATGAGATGATTTGCTTCACATTTACTTATAACCTTTTGACAATAACGGCTTGTTTTATAACTATGCAGTGGACAGGTACACTGAATTGCATGTATCATAATATTGTATTCATTGCAAATAATAATATGTGATCTACCTAAACAATGAAGCACTATATTAATTGATCTTAATGATATCATTTTATTGTTTTAGATAGCACTTTTGAGAAACACTCACGCATTATTTACTATGAGTATGGTTTTCTAAAAGGTTATCCTTATAGTGACGAAATGTTTTATGTTTTCCTTATATTTCAAGAACCTTTTCATGGTCTATTTTCTATTAGGACAAACTCAACAAATTATTGTTTTGTCAAGTTATCAACGATCCTTGAAAAGTGTACAAAGTTTGAATTAAATCTGTCCGTTAAAAGTGGGTCAAAATCCAGTTTAAAGAAGTCGGTACTTATATACCCGTAAGTGAAGCTAATAAAGACATTTTATAGTCAGATTATAAGGTCATAACTATATTTTCAGATCTCAGAACTTAAATATTAGATCAATTTCGATCTCTCAACTCAAGTGACAATATACTCACAATGTAAACAAAGTCAAACTTTAATATAAACATAGTTTCATACCGTGTGTTTGTTTAGGCTCATGACAAATGGCTTGTCCGCTGTGTGTGACGTGCAGACAGAATGGAGTTCTTTAGAAAAAGTTCCGTATATTATACTAGCTGTTCCCCGCAGTTTCACCCGCTTAGCTCCGCTCCTGTTGGTCTTAGCGAGATGATATAATATAGCCTATAGCCTTCCTCGATAAATGGGCTATCTGACACTGAAAGAATTTTTCAAATCGGACCGGTAGTTACCGAGATTAGCGCATTCAAACAAACAAACTCTTCAGTTTTATAATAGTATAGATACATGCATATTGGCACCATATTAGTTAAAATTTTCATTTCAATATAAAAGAAATTGTCTGCCATCTGAGTAAACATAAACTTTCAGTTTTAATAAAATTTGTCTATTTTAGATCAAGTTTATAAGCGTTGGTGGTGTAATGGTCAGCATAGTTGCCTTCCAAGCAGTTGATCCGGGTTCGATTCCCGGCCAATGCATATTTTTTGTACACCCTATTTTTAATATTATCAAGGAACAGATTTATCTCTACATATATTACAAAGAGCCTTTTGTTTATTTGACGTTTATACATTCTGGATCAATATTTAGAAATTAGAACAGTCAATTCTCAAAAAAATCAAATCGAATCACATAACATACAACAAAATGAGACACAAAAAACCTAAACAAATTGAGGGTAGTATGACAAATCGCTGTCAGATTTTATGTTTTACACACACACGCACATACTACACAGATGTAGTATGTACACATGTTACTGAGTGCATGAAGCATATTCGCAAAACAAAATTCAACGTGTTTAACAATCATAAAATTGAATTGTGTCATCTTAATTTAAGCGGGATTTGGTGTGAGGGGCGAGTATATTTACATCTCATATGAAGAATGTATGTATATGTAGAATCGAGAAATAAATAATATTTAGTATTATTTGCTAGATTTACGGACATTAAGGACATTATTTAAAAAAAAGTCGAAGCGAAATAATTGTAAAGCTCCTAGCCAATATTATGCTACTGAAAATGATATTTTTTCCACAACTATAGTGAAATGTTATTTTATTTATAATAAAGGGATTAAGGTTAAGCTTAGAAATGAATAATTTAAATATAGTATTTTTCTTTATATTCACTTTCGAATGTGGATAAAGTTCAACTAGAAACTATTTAATAATATGTGGTAGAACACACAAAATAAAAATTTACCTATATTACCTTTACCTATATAATTTATATTTAGTTACCGAAGCAACAGATTATGTGCCTAATTAAACGTAAGATTATAGAAAAGTGTGCGTTGGCCGGGAATCGAACCCGGATTAACTGCTTGGAAGGCAACTATGCTGACCATTACACCACCAACGCTTGTTCACCTAGCCTTTAAGTAAGGTTTTATTCAAAAAATTAATGTTTACACAGATGCAAAATTATCAATGTACAGACTAGAGAACTCTTGTATTAAACTAGATACGAGTACATTTAACCATTTACGAAGCGAAGTTAACGAAAGCTGATAAATTTTGAGAGCATTGAAAAAAAGTCTATTCTTTTATCTTAATATTAAAGTAAGCTTACAAAAATTATATTTTCCCCGTTTTGTAAAATATTTCATTGCTGCTCCACTCCTATTAGTTAGTAAAATGTTCTTTCTCGATAAATACTCTATCCAATACAATAAAAATGTTTCAATTCAAACCAGTAGTTCTTGAGATGAGCTGATTCAATCAAACAAACACTTCAGAATATTAAGTATCGAATCCTCATAAGATTATAATAAACCAAAAGGTACCTCATTCCCGTAATACATACTTATCACACTGACATCCTGATTCGATAAATTGATGATTCAAAAATCATACATCATACTTGACCGAATATAAACGCGGGAAATGCAAAATGTTATATAATTTAAATCTTTAGTTTGGCGAGGAAATAGAACCTAAATTTCATGCTGGTGTGAAATATACTTTATTTAGAATAAGTAAGGTTGATTTTGCATTGGTTTTGTATAACAGGGGTCCCGAATATGGCCCACTTTCGCCAGCCATCCGTTTGAAATGGGAGCGATGATTATTTGTTTAATGCGATTTTCGGCAATAGACATGTTTGATGTACGTGCACTTGTTGTGTTGAGATTCATCTGAAGTTAGATGTGAGGATAAATTTTAATTTCGTGTGAAATATGATACCTTATTTGTCTACCTAAGAAAACTAATACGATGACTAAGTTATTGAAGAATTCATAAGAACCGATGAGCGCTCTCATTTATTAATTATTATATTACTTAAGAAATAATATTATTAGGTTCGATTTATAATTTGTTTCATATAATGTCAAATTAATGTAAAAAGTCTGAAAGACTCTTCTTAAAATCATAATAACAGTGTAGTGGTAATAAATCAAAACTGTCCTCCCAGTTCTCACAGCAAGATTTGCGAATTTGCTATTCTATATTTGGCGCCAATTTTAAGCGCTAAATTCAAAATCAATCCTTTTTGGGATCATAATAATTTATTTTTTATAAAAAAAGTTAATTATTTTTGCCAAAAGAAGTTCTCTCTAACTTAAGTTACCATAAAAGTTTACACGCTACTGAACTCGGAGCAATTATCAAGCCTGGAGAAGTAACAATTAATTGAACAATAAAGCACTAGTTTGGCCTTTTTGGCTTATGGCAAAATGTCATGCGAAAAAAGAGGACAGATATATGTCAGTTCGACAGTTTGAAATGACATGTAGCCATTACAATTTGTTTTAGTGACCAGTCTGGTCACTAACGCATGGTGATTTTAATTATTGTTTTTGAAGTGAAAAACGTGTTTTCTAGTTTCTTATGTTATTTTCTGAAAAGATAATTTACTAAAGATTACATGGCTTGTGTTGTTCACGGCTGTAAAAGCCGTAGTACTGGAAAATCGGATGAAGATTGGAATTTGTCTTTTCACAGGTTAGTGTTTTGATCAATTTTTTGTTAATTGTATTATAAATAAGTTAATTTACGTTATTTTCATAATCATCTATGTTTTATCTAACCGTAATCATTGAAATGAAATCATAATCAGCTTAGTTTTTAGAAAAAATGCAAAATATAACTTCCATAGTGTTGTGCAATTATCGATACTTGAGTAGGTACGAAGTACTTCATTGATAATGACTGCTTTAGGTTAGGAGAAAAAAAAAGGTATTTAAGTATGGATTTTATTGTTATTTGCAGGTTTCTGGCTTGAGAAAAATTAAAAGATGTTTGGGTTAAAGCTATAGCACAGGGAAAATTGGAAGCCTTCAAAACATTCTCGGCCTTGTTCAAATCATTTCGAATCAGACGGGAAGAAAAGTAAAGTGCTTTGCAGAGATGCTGTGCCACAAGTTTAAGGTGGCATCTATTTTAAATAATAAATATTGTAATTTGTTAATTAAGTATCGAAATAAAATGTTGCAAAAAAAATTTTAAATTTTATTTGTTTTATTTGAAGCAATTTATTTTAAACTTTTACCAATTTTTTCCTGTGGGAATGAGTTATTTTCCCGCGGTAAATTGTAGCCTATATGTTATTCTGATGTTTAATCTATAATATGTATAATTGGAAAGTTCCATAAAAACTCATTCAGTAGTTTTTTCGTGAAAGAATATCAAATGTCCATTCTTATATATTTTTGCTTTTATAATATTAGTAGAATAGATATTAATATTAATAGAATGAATCTATGAAAACAGGAAAAAATACGTACCTTTTTACGAAACCATAAAAAACAACCTAAACCGAAATACCTAATAATATTTTTTTATAAATACAACTACCATACAATGCAAGGCAGTCAATACGCATCGTAAATGAATAATTCCAAATTAAACGAATCTTAAAATTTGGAATTACCTATCCATAATTCAAAATTAAAAGAATCTTAAATTATCTTCAAGCAATTTTATAACTTAATTTTTTTATTTATCGATATTTTAGTATTCGATAAAGTGGCAAGCACTACCTTTTTAGAACAAAAAGTGGCTACATGTGGATTTGAATGCCAAGCCGATAACAGTGTGTTGTCTCTTTCTATCGCATTAATTAGGGTATTGAATAAAAGAGAGCCACTATATAAGAAACGTTCAATTAATTGTTACTTCTCCAGGCTTGTTAATTGCTCCGAGCTACTGAAAATCAATTACAAATCGCAACCCTGCTGCCTTCAATCAATGAATTCGACATTGACAGGTGACACATCACGGGACCGCTGCCACCTCTGCGGCCAGTTATTGCATATCTGGAGGTCGTGGAATATAGGTCAACTCGACGTTGTGTTCATTATCTGTGCTGTTTTTTTTAACTGCGACGTCGCGCGTTTTTAATCTGTCTCAGCCTCAGAGCTGTCAAAAAAGGATTCTGCGGCGGATTTGTCTTGAGAATTTGTGTTTCTGTTGCTTTGTTTCGTTTGTGTTTGTTTAAAAAGTTAAAATGTTAAAGTACGAGTATGTATCATTTGTTTTTGTTGATGTGCTGCTTATTATTTAAGTATCACGATGGTAATGAGATTTTTCTGGTAGATTTGACGTAAGACGACGCTGTAACTTTATATTTAGCATACTTATCTATATAAGTAAGAATTTAAAATTAAATTAATACAACGGTTTTTAAATTTTAATTTCAAAAAGTATAAAATCTTTATGTACTTATATTAATTGTCAATCATTCCTAGCCTATCACAATCTATGTGTGTGGTATGAATTATAATTACATAAAATTTTAACACCGATCGAGATCATATCCAAACATAGTGTCAATCACATAATATTAATCACGGAACAGTAAGAACAATATTAATATTTACATAATATTGTGATGAGTTATTTGACAGTTAAGATACTGGGTTAGATTTCTTTGGAAATTGGAAACTTGGAAACTTAGAGAAGAAAATTGAAAATGTAAAGATGTTATCCAATAAATAATTGAGTGAAATATCAATTTCGCATGTATTAAAATAATTCGCTTATAAAACTTAATAATGTAGATTGTAGAGTAATTTACAGAACATTTAGGTATACCCGCGCCTTCGTCGTATTCAATTATAGATACTTTATAATGATCTCAAGTAGTTAACTGTAGAAACTTAATGATAAAATTAATTCTGTAATGAAAAACAGAATTTTAAAAATTCGCAAAGAGCTTTATAAGCAAAATATACATTTATATTATGGCTACAATTACCTAGTCACCCTACTTTGCTCGTACAAAAGAATACAATAATCCTATGCACCTGGGTTACGCGTGCCTTTTTAAAACCTTTTATAGAAGCAGTAGAGGTTTTAACAATTTGTTCGTATTTTATTTATTTTTTAATTCTTTATTGTAGTTACTTACTTAAAATCGGTTTTATGAAACAACGATAACTTAAATCTATATCATCAAAAACTATCATCCTACTTATTTTAGAAATCAGTAAATTTTTATGTTTTTAAAGTGAAACTTTTATTACATCGTCTCAAACTTTTTGGTCTGTGTAGCGCATGTCGCGTGACGGTCGGCTGCCGAGTAGGTATAAAGCAGTGTTCGGAAAGTTTCACTTTTACCGTGGTTTCATAAAACCACACAACATTTTTTTTTTTTACTTTCATATTCGCAAAACATATACGATACTAGAGGTCCGCCCCGGCTTCGCCCGTGGTACATATTTCGCAATAAAAGGTAGCCTATGTCCTTTCTCGGGTATCAAAATATCTCCATACCAAATTTCATGCAAATTGGTTCAGTAGTTTAGGCGTGATTGAGTAACAGACAGACAGACAGAGTTACTTTCGCATTTATAATATTAGTATGGATTCGTAAGGTCTGCATCACTAATATGCGTAGAACATATCACAGTTTCAATATTTTAATATCAAAACAACAAATAAAGAATCAAATCAACGAGATACAACAAAAACCAAATATTTACTATTACTATTATACAGTATACACTATACACCTTAAATTATAATCCGATTCAAAAAACTTTTTCTAAATAAACAAATATTTATACCTAAAAAAATCACTAATTTGACAACCCTATTTAAAGGACAGTTAATCCGTACACCTGGCATCGCGTGCCCTTTATTTGTAGTATTATTTTGAAACGGACACATTTTACAAATTGTTCCATATACATTGCTCGTTAATAACTGCAACGTAATGCATAGTATCAGAAACTCCAAACAAATGCAGCAATGGAAAGCAATGTATTAAAAAAAAACGTTCTAAATAGACAAGGCGTTAGTCTTTTAATACGTTTAATCCCGCACGCGTTTATTCAGGACATATTATACCTTGTGAGGGTTAAAAATATTTATTTAAGATTACAATGTGGGCTTTAATTGTGTAGTATTAATTTTGGGGCGTTATGTAGGGTTGTCTCTTTGGTAAAATAGCGGAGATTTTTAATTGTTCAAAATTTGATATTAATATAATAATAATTAAAAGGGCAATTTTGAAAAAGTTGAGTGGTTGTTAGATTTTTAATAGTATACATTTTTGTTTTTGTTATGTGTACATGTACAAAATGTACAAGTTTCTGATGTATAACATGTCGAAAATTAATAAAAAATCAGCCTTATCATTATCAAAATAAAATCAATGAAAAAAAGTGTGCGTTGGCCGGGAATCGAACCCGGATCAACTGCTTGGAAGGCAACTATGCTGACCATTACACCACCAACGCTTGTTCTTTATAGATAAAGTAAATTATTTCTATATTTATGTGAAACCATTGCATAATATTATATTAGTTGGTTGTTCATCGAAATACTCAAAGAACAAATTGATCACGTAAAAATTGTATTTTATATAATAACTAGCGGTCCGCCCCGGCTTCGCCCGTGGTACATGTTTACGTTTTCTCTACATAAGAACCATCCTCGTACTTCAAGGAATATAATAAAAAAAGAATTATCGAAATCGGTTCAGCCGTTCTCGAGTTATGCGCTTACCAACACATTTTGCGATTCATTTTTATATATAAGAAATATATTTAGTATTTCTCGTTATTTTGTATTTTCTTTAATTCTTTAATAATATAATACATATAGTTACTACTAAATGGAATTTCAGTTGCTATATTTCTCGTTAGAAATTAGAATAGGTGTGGTCACGTTAAGCCTGCTCATTGCCTTATTATTTGCGACCCGCCCCGGCTTCGCACGGGTGCAATGCTGATACTAAATACACTACAGAAAAACTGTGAACGTTGTATATAAAAACATAGCGGCCCGCTCCGGCTTCGCACGGGTATAAAATATATAGCCGGTAGGGCATGCAGAACCGAGTCCGGTTCCAAGATTCTGAAACCCGGTTCCAAATCGAGCACAGAACCGGGTAGAACCGGGTTACCCGGTTCTTTTATAATACCTCGGAAAAAAATACGAAATTAAACAAAAGTAACTGTAAAAGTACCTGATGGGCCTTTTATTTTACGCGGCTTGTGTCCTATTTTATTAAATTAATAAAGAAACAAAATTTAAATACTTCTCTTTATTTCTCAGTCTAATAAAAGTACCTTGTTATCATAATATCACATATAAACTTAAACCTTATTCATTAACTGCAAACTGTAAAGCAAAAAACCGGCCAAGTGCGAGTCGGACTCGCGCTCCGAGGGCTCCGAATAGTAACTTAAAAATTTATGTTTCTAGCAATTTTTCCTTTATCTGTGTTATAAGACGTTACTTTTCAAGGCTCTGTGTTCATGAGAAGTACCCTGTAGGTTTTGAGTTTTATGCGAATGTCGGAATTTGCAAAAATTTTCAGCATTTACGGCTGTATCTTTTGATGCGTTGGCTTGTGAGTTTGACTTTTTCACAGCATCAAGGGACCATAGACTTGAGTATTCGATATAAATTTCAACTTGATACCAAAAACAAAAACATGACTGGATCATTATGTGAAACAGTAAAATCAACAGTTTTTCAAATTCACGACAAATCTAATAAAAATATTTCTGTAGCCTAATTTTTGTCATTTTCGAAGCCTAATTTTTTTTTTGGAATACAACAGTAGGAAACCTACGGCATCTAAGGTTAGACAACCAATCAGAGCCACGCTTGAGGCGTGGCACGAAAATTCGCGATGCATGTAAGTCTGACGTTGCCAGATAGAATAAATTTGTTAAAATAATGCAGCAAAATATAAATAATACTTTATATTTTAATATTTTGGTCGGAACCGGGAGAACCGGGTTTCATATTATTCAGACCCGGTTCTCAAGATCATCAAAAAACCCGGGTTCACCCGGGTTTTTCGGAACCGGGTAAACCCGGGTGCATGCCCTAATTAGCCGGGCGGCCGGCCGATGCCGCCGCAAACACTACGTCCCGCAATTTTTAAATCTGTAATATCTTCGAAAATATTCACTTAAATCATACGGTGTAAAGGGCCATATAGATCTATATTAAATTAACAATGTATTCAAGGTATTTAATTGGTTAAGGATTAATGCTGTATTGGTTAAAATCGCTTCGAAAATTAGCCATTATTTGTCGTAAAAAGTAAATGACAAAAAAAAGTTATTGTGGGTTATCCATAAGAGATAGACATATACCATTACGGACTTTTCTGTAGACCTTTTCAATGTGTTTAATACTTAGTACATTATTTTGATAAAACTCGTAGGGTTCAGCCTGCGTTTGCAATGTAAGCGGAAAAAATGTAATTTTTTACGACATCACATTAGAAACCTCAAAAATAACAGTACTTCTCCACTATTTAATGGATGTTATTATACATATAAACCTTCCTCTTGAATCACTCTAACTATTAAAAAAAACCGCATCAAAATCCGTTGCGTAGTTACAAAGATTTAAGCGTACAAAGGGACATAGGGACATAGGGACAGAGAAAGCGACTTTGTTTTATACTATGTAGTGCAGGGGTTCCCAACCTTTTTTTGTCTACTGCCCACTTTAAGAATAAATTATTTTTTAACGCCCCCCTTTTTAAACATACTTAAAAAACGCTAAGTACTTATAACTGATTATTGAAACGCAACTTTATAGTAGAGTATCTTTTATTGAAAATAAAACAAACATAATCAATTCTTATATAAAAACTAATGTGAAGGTTGAATCTGATGCTGTTCAATAAGTTTGTTGATATCAGGTTCCAATTTACTCAAAAACAGCCGCAAGTCGCCACGTTCGGTAACACGCAAACGATTTCTCTTTTTAGTAAGCAGCGTTGCCACAGCACTAAATCCACGTTCACACAAATATGACGATGGGAATGCTATCAAGAATCGTTGAACAATTGACCACAATCCAGGGTACAATTGTGGGATCGGTTTTTGTAGCCAAAATTCTTGATATCCATTTTTAAACTTGATTTTTGTTTCTTCGTTTGTTGTCAATTCTATAAGTTCTTCTTCCAGCTGAGGTGACATTGCTGTGTTGACATTTGAAAACGGATCCAACACCCAGTCTGGTATTTCCAAGTTTAAAATGTCCTGGTATCGTTCGGTGAAGTCAATGTGGAGGTTTTCCAAATGTTGGCAGTAGGCAAACAAGTCGTCGTTACTGCAAAATACTGATAAATTCGGAAAATTGTGAAACTCACGTCTGCCCATATTCTTTTTGTGCAGAAGCAGTTTGGCTGCGAAAGCAGCAACGACATTTTTTGTTTTAATTAAATTTAGTTCATCGCCTTGCAGTTGGAGGTTCATGTCGTTGAACAGTTTATACAGGTCTGTCATGTAAGCTATATCATTCTTTGATGTTATGAGATTGTTGCGCAGTTCTGTATCTTTAGTTTCCAAGAACTCTATCACAGAGTCAAACAGGTTGTAAAATCGAATCAGACAATTGCCTCTTGACAGCCAACGAACTTCAGTATGAAGCAACAAACGGTTGAAATCTTCGTCATTAGTAGCACAAAGCTGATGAAATAATCTATCATTCAAAGAGCTGCTACGGATTTTATTGACTGCTTTGATGACATATTGCAGTGATTGAAATAGTCGTTCACTTAAGTTTCTAGCAACCAAATGTTGTCTATGAATAACGCAATGTATAGCAAGGACATCTGGAATTTTATTCTTTAAGTACGCTATGAAGCCTTTATGGCGCCCTGTCATAGCCGGAGCGCCATCCGTAGCAACTGATATAATATTTTTCAAAGGAATCTCTTTCTCTTCACAAAACTTTTCCAATGTATTGAATATGGTTTCGCCTTTTGTATCTGTCTCCAAATTTCTGGCAAACAATAGTTCTTCACGTATTTTCTCATCTTTAATAAACCTCCCGTAAGATAGCAACAACGCTTCATTAGTTGGTAAAGTGGACTCATCGAGCTGAATTGAGAATTGACTAGTCCTCAGATGATTGCACAATGATTCTTCAATGTTTTCAGCCATTTCATCAATTCGTCTTTGCACAGAATTATTACTCAAAGGAATTTTTCGGATAATATCTGCGGCCGGTTTATGAAGCACAGTAGTTATTACTTCCTTCATTGCTGGCAAAATTAACTCTTCTCCGATGTTGTGTGGTTTGCCTTTTTGAGCAATTAACAAAGAGATATTGTACGAAGCTCGAAGTCCGTCGTCATCTTGCTTAGCAGCCGCCGAAAATAGTTTTGATACACTTGGCTGAGTATTATGCTTCTTCTCTAGGTCTTGAAAATATGCTACATTCTTGTCTTTCTTATCTGGATGCATTTTATTCAAATGATCTTGCAGTCTTGAAGGCTTCATTGCTTCGTTCGAAAATGTTTTTAGACATAGAAGACTCAAAGGCGACGACGGGTTTGTGGGATTTTCAATAAATCCGAATTTAATATATTCCGCAGAGTATTGCCGTCTCTTCTTTTTTACTTCCGACATTGTTTTGTTTTGAGAAATACGTAAGTGTTGAAATCAAGTACTGCTTATCTATTATGCGCGAAACCGCAAATGAAAATAAAATAAATTTACGTCGTTTATATAGGATTGCATAAGCAGCACGCACCAACAGGAATAAGACATCAAACGTGCATAAACTCGTTTATCTCATTCGACGCCCAATCGTACTCGACAAGCAAGAACAAGTATTATAGAACCAGCCGATTGATACAGGAATGTACAAATCGGATTATTTAACAAAAACTTGTTAAAACATGATTGCCCGCGGTCTATTATATCGAACCGATTTTGAGCTATATCTTAATTAATATTAGTTGATGTTCACAAGATGTCGACTCTCGAAGTCGAGAGCTCAGTCGGTTTCTAAGAGTCTTCCTAGCTAGGTAGATGAAATTATAAATCGACCCCAAAGCCCTACACAACGCCCCCTTTTTTTTCTGGGTCTCTTACCGCCCCCCTTTAGGCCTGCAGCGCCCACAAGGGGGCGTTATCGCCCACGTTGGGAAAGACTGATGTAGTGATTCAATAAAGTAAAATAAATCAAGTGAATTAAACTATTCATTCACGCTCGCTTTAAAATATATTCACCGTCAGGTTAAAAATAAATAAACCCCGTTTTAAAACCGTCATATCCAAAATAAATCATGCAAATTAATCACAAGTCTGTTGTTACAGGTGTTCACATATCTGTGTCGAACAAACACGACTGCTTTACGTCCAATACATTAAAATGTATTTATTTTCGCATGTATCGTTATTCATTAGTACTGTTTCTCAGTGTTTTGATGAAAAATATTTTCATACTTGTCAGCTTGATTTATTATGTTGTGAAAGACAGTGCTTGCGAGGAATTCGGGGCGGTTTTTCGATTAATTTTAAGTCATGTATGAGGATTTGGATTTTAATTCGTAAGGATAAATATTTCACTAATTTGGTAGAGTTAGAACTTAGAAGTATCCGATTCGTCACGGGTATCTATTACATAATCATTCAATATGTCGTGCGCTAAAATTCAAAATGTGCAATCTAAGGTTTTGTAAGCTACTTCGAAATTCGACTTAAAGTTAAAGAATAGCAAATAATAACGTAAAAACACGGCAACAGTGATAAATCATTTTACATTTTGATTCATCCCAAATTATTATTTTTACATTTTTAAGGAATCCTGATATTTTCTCTACGGGTTCTGTAGAACTCTCTCTTTAGAAAACAAATCCATATCCTACAGCGCGTGAATTTTTAATGTATCAATTTAATATTTTGATATTTATTCCTTTATAAGTTACAATCCTCCAATGAAATACTTGAGTAGATTGTACCTACAAGGAATTAGGATGAAAAAAAAACCGTTTGAGTCAAAATGCCGACGTTACCTGATGTTAATATCTTTCTTTGTTTACAAAATATAAAGTTACTAATTTACGTGTCAAGTGTCAAAGGAAATTCGAGAATGTTTTTGTTCTTTAAGTGCCCGGATTAAGTTTTCTTTATTCTTTGTAAAGATAAGTTGTTTAAATGCCGTTATTACGTTTTTGTTTGAATTGTATTATTTTATGTTGACGAAGTTTTTTATGGTACCTACTAATTTAAATAATCATGTTTTTGATAATGTATTTTAAAAGGTTTTATATATTATCATAAAAAACATACAATCCTAACAAGTAAAAAATGCAGAAGATATGAAAAATAAGAAAGATTATATGAAAAGCAAAAGTGTGCGTTGGCCGGGAATCGAACCCGGATCAACTGCTTGGAAGGCAACTATGCTGACCATTACACCACCAACGCTTGTTTCAGTACTACTGAAAATATTTATACATAATAGAAATTCAATTGTTTCTTTCTATTACACTTACAGCTGGTTAAAGTTAGTCATTGTGTGGTGTATTGGTATTTAAATAATTATATTAATTTCATTATGATTGCTGTAGTTTCACCAAGAAACATTAGAATTATATGAAAAAGAATTACACTTTTGTGCGTATCAGCATTAAAAATTATACATGCCTGATTGCTAAATATAACTCGGTTAACAGAAGTATTGTTTCAATAACAATATGTACAACTGAAAATTATTATATTTTTTTTCAATAAGGAATTATTCTTGTACCTATGTGAACCAATTACCTATGTGTTAATGATCTTATCCTAAATATACTGATTTTGATGACCTTTATGCATGTTCCAACTTCCAGGCCACATTCCAGGCGAATCTTATCGATCATAAAATTTTGGTTTTTAACACCCCAATTTATTATTATAAATTAAGTGTATTATAGTAGGTACTATGTACTATGAATTAAATACGAATATCTCCTGGCACTCAGATCACAGGTAAATCCACGACATGTTGCTAGTTCCATTTATAATTATTTTAATCAAAATTACAATTACAAGAGCACGCATGATGTCGAATCGTATTAAACACGAAAATTCTTATCAACATTTCTCAGTTTTAACAAGGCATGATATAATCTCTTACATGTTACAAATTGATTCATTCCAATATAACCTATATTAATTTAAGAATAAGGATTGTTATCCTGTGAAATATTTTGTACGATTCTTGCATATAAGATGAAGGAGTAGAATGCAGTTCGTGATATCTGATTCCTATTGGACTGTAATCTTAAAGTACAGTCGAAATCACAAGTGTTAAGTATTATTATTTAATTATAAAGAATTTTATTTAATCTGTCATTTTATTTCTTCCCTATTGCTTATTTGGTTATCATAATATGAGCTCTATAACGAGAGGTTCTAGCTTCAACTCCCGTAGAAACCAATAGTAAACATGTCGGGGTACAACATGTTAGATAAAAAATTCAAATTCAAATTACATTTATTTGCAAGAATGTAGTTACAAAAAAAGTAACTAATCACCATAAGCATAAATAAATGTACTTATTACTAACTGCTAAGAAAAAAGTTTCATCTATGTGTGAAGGCATTCAGGTGAAAGGTAATAAGTAGCCTGTACCTCTACCATGAGTTGACATAGTTAAATCGTCTGACGTAACTACAATAGTAAACGTCAATAGTTCACGAGATTATTTTCCGTGAATGACGTATCTATCATCGAATAGTTATAAACTATGACATATGTCAAAATTAGAACTCATGGTGCAAAAATTGTATGGTTACTACAGCGAGTGTAGTATAGTTTACTATACGTTATCTACTGTAGTATACTATAATGCACCTCATGGTAGGCTTTTTAGTTCCGCTGCGGCACACTAGGGGCGCTTTACGAAATTTCATACAAACCGCTTACTACAATCGCTAGCGAGTATCGTGTGCGTAAACTCATGGTAGACCTACTGATTTGAATTATAGATACATTGATACCTACTATAAATCCTATAAAAAGGATTTTTAAAGTCTAGCAGTTTCTGTTATCAGTCCACAAAACTTTTCAATATGGTACAGTAGAATAATTGCTACTACATACAAACAAAGACAGAAAACATAGCTATTTATTATAATTATAAATATATGTCTATGCGACTGTACAAAATAAGTTAATATTCATCCGTAAATAGCATGCTTTTCGCTTATCAACCCCATCATATCAATTAACCACCAGAACAATATAAGCCCTATCTACTAGGAAATAAAGGCTATATTCCAATAACATTGAGATCTTGTTAGCAATGATATACTACAACTCCGCCCTATGGTTTATCTTGTACAATGATTGTAAAGGAAATGTAATAAATGTCTTTATTATACCTTTGAAGGTTTTATTAATGTGTACGATGTAGAGTCAAATCGATTAAGCCCTTTAGTTTTTGCTCGGCTAACGGCGCGATAAAATAAATTATTTTTAATTAATCATAATATTATAAATGAAACCACAGAATGAAATAGTTATTATTATTATGTCTGTATATTCCAGACCTTAAATTCTACTAATATTATAAATGCGAAAGTTTGTGAGGGTAGACATTTGTCATTCTTTCACGTAAAAACTACTGAACTGATTACAATGAAATTGGTAATAAAATGGTATATAGGTAGCTGAGGATCCAGAATAAGACATCTAGGCTACTTTTTCTCCCGGAACTATGCTGGTTTTTCATTGAAAACGCG
The DNA here is from genome assembly GCA_029959065.1 of Colias behrii. Lineage (NCBI taxonomy): Eukaryota > Metazoa > Arthropoda > Insecta > Lepidoptera > Pieridae > Colias > Colias behrii. Next base: position 891,044 of record JARWMC010000025.1, read on the forward strand.
GGCGGAGCCGCGGGCGGAAATCTAGTACATAATACATGCCAGGAGAATATTAATTTTAGAATTCAGTTTAATATAGAATGTATACCATATTTTTATTGCGAAAAAATATCCTTTGGGTGAACACGTTTTTTAATTAAACTTTGCAATTCGCGTGTGATTTATTTCAAAATTCAAAAATTATTAATATTCTAACAGGGTTATCTTGGTAAAATCATTAATAAAAATACAATTTAACAAAAATTATTTATTTAATAATCCTCATCTTCTTCAGACGTGGAAGACACAGTAGAAGACAGTGAATCTGTAGAATTATACGCCCAGGCTTCCACTTGGAAACGATATGTGGACTTGAAGGTCACCAGAGGGATAGCTACCTGTTAATAAAAAGATAATATAATTAGGTGACACGAATAAAAAAATAAACTAATAAGGCTACCAATTGGAAAAATTCTGCGTAATATGGAACGTCGCGTCGGTTAAAATCATAATGTTATGTTAGTAAAAATATGTACCACTTATAAGTTACTAGCGGTAGCCCCGGCTTCGCCCGTGGTACATATTTCGCAATAAAAGGTAGCCTATGTTCTTTCTCAGGGTCTAAAGATTGTCTGTGCCAAATTTCATCAAAATCGGTCCAGTAGTTTATGCGTGAAAACCATACATATGTATGTATGACATACAAACCTTTCCTCTTTATAATATTAGTATAGATAACAAAATCAACTGAAGTAATTTAAAAGTTGAACTGTTTACCTTTAAACGACAAAGAAAGTTATAGCTATAACTTACGGCAATAATATAGTATTTGGCAGTTTTAGGCCCTTCTCCCATTACGATACTTCTAGAATACGATACTCGAGTAGAATACTAGTTAGATATTTGTTCGCTACCCGATGCTCGCATATTATGCGACTGAAAAATGACTAAATTCATCATTATTGTGCCTCGTTTTTGTGGATGGACGTTATAATAATAATAAAACTTCGTTCTAATAATTCATTTATTTATTGTAACAACAGTTATGTCGTTATGTCGAGCAATCAGCGATTTCAGTGACGAAGAAGCTTTTGCAGTTTTTCTTTTTTATAGAAATAGGTGAGTCGTGCGATACTAGTCGCGGACGTGTAGGATACCGGTAGCGTAGTGTGCGAGCCTACATACAAATGTATGTGAGATACTCCGCGGCGACTAGTCTCCGAGACTTGCAGGATACTTGAATCGCCTGTGCGTATCGTAATGGGAGAAGGGCCTTAGCTGTAATATAATAAGTAGGTACAGTACTCCAAAAGTAATAATGCGCATAGAAATCTTCGTCACCGTTCGGCAACTGTCATATTCCCAGAGCGTCCGAAGATGATATTTATATAGAGCGGTTAAATGCATTTTCTTCATGCATAATTTAGTCAAATTATGTGTTTTATGCTAAAAGAGATTAATATTTATTTGTAAGTAACGATTTTGTTTCGATAATTCCTTGTAAGTAAATAGCGAGGATAACCCCACGATTGCGAATATATCTTTGTCGGATTGATTTACTTGGAAAATTTTATAGTACTTTACTGAAGCTGGTGTAATGATGGAAGAAAAGAAGGTTAAAATAACACAAAATTTATATTGTATAAAATATGGTTTTCAAACACAGGTTTACATTTAAACCATATAAATCTAATCATTAAAATCTCAGTTCAAAAGTATAATTACAGTACTGATTTTTCTTCAATTTTATAACAATTACAAAAAAATAAAAACAATCAAAATCAGGGATTATGTTTATTTCTGATATTTTAGATACATCGGAACTTTCATTATGCTCTTCTTCATTATCACTTTCCCTACTGCCATCACCTGTGTAAATCATTTCATCGATTAATTCAATTCACCTTTAAAAACAAAACTAAGAAGGCTATGTATGTATATATCGTAAGGTAATAGCAGCTCTATATAATTCCACACAGAGAGAACACGTGCAGTCACCACCAATATTTAAAGACGACTGACGGATTTTTGAGTTTTTTGACTGACAGGCTACCGTCACCTACCGCCCGATTTGTTTTTGATTGTGTTTGACCGTAAATTGACTTCTATTTCTTTTGAACAAGGTGTAAAATGCAAGTGCATTGTTTAAGGCTCTTACGATTCAATGATTCGAGTGTTTTCGGAAATACGACAATTAGCGAAGATTTGCATGCGCATTATTAATTTTGGAGTACTGTAATTAGATTTATCTAATTACTGTCAAATACTTCATTCAATCACAATTCAACTGACGATTGATAACCAGCGTACGGATTTATATTTTACCACTATTTTACTATCAATGAAAAAACAAGTTATTTAGCCTTCTTGAAACATTAAAGCAATTTTTGTAGATGACTGCTGAATCATTCTGCTAGGCGTAAACTTAATTATTGAGTTCGATCAACTGCTTTGCTATATCAAAAGTCAAAACTTAAAACTAGCCTGCGATACTCATTTTATGTACCTACTCAGATTTTTTGTAAGCCTAAGGTTGGATTTTAATGTTGGTAATATTGCGAGGTGTTTTATTTCTTTTACTTAATATTCTATTGCGTTGCTTAATATTCTATGCTTCTATTTAATGCGTTTGTTTTAATGTTTTCGTGCGTTTTAATGATTTTCGAACGGCTACGTATAACTCGAATTGAATTTTTTTTTTGTGGTCTATATTACTTTTATAAAGAAATACTACAACTTAGCTGAATAGGAAAAGAGCATCAATGTAAATTATACAAAAATGTGATTATTAAAAAGAATTAAAACTATTATAATGATAGTATTACTTACCTTAACTTCTGTAGTATCTAACTGCCATACTCTTGGTTGACCGAGACGGTACGGCATCCCCACCTTCACGCAGATTATCATGGTATCGTGAGCTGCGTTTATCTATGGAATATAAAATTTTATAATATGCTAGAATACACGAAAAGTAACTTCGCTTATAATTATGAATTTACTCCAATAGGTAAATAAACGAAAGTAATTAAAAAAAAAGACGTGTGGCACTCGGGGACTGCCGCGGTAAAGCTATTGCATGCTATGCCTTCAAGCCACACCTCCGTGTCGGAGTGGGGAGCGTGAGGTTTTTTCGTTACGGAATTTCTGGATTCGGTCCCCGCGCTCAAGGCCCGCGATAGAAGCTATGCAATAGCTTAAAAATGATCACGAAAAGGAATCGAACCCGCGTCTTTTTAGCATACGGTGATAGCTGATGTCATAAAAGTGATAAAACCAAAAGAGTCGAAGAAATTAGATTCTTGAAGCGGTACGATAAGCAAAAAGACGGGTTCGAATTCACCTCGTTATATACATATTTGAAGCATATTTTCAACATATTTTGAATGCTATAAACATATTCAATATTTTTTTTTTATGGCAGAGTAAGCAAGAGTACGTGTTCTCACCTCAAGATAATAATTCAAATACGTGTACGAAGAGGGTTTAACTTGAAACACTTCGTGGTAGAATCTAAACAGATCGTCAGCTGAGTCGCCTCGGTCGTAGCAGCGCAGGCCGCCCATCCACCAGTGGCCGACCCACGTGTGCGCGATCAGATCGTAGATTGAGGTACGGGGCATTACGTAACCTTGACAATGAAATTGTTTGGGTTTGAGGTACGGGGCATTATAGCTTAGTAAAGATACCAAAGTAAAGTGGCGAACAATTTGACCAAATGTTTCAATTTTTCTAGCGAAGTCGAAGAACACGAAGACGTAGTTGCTAGGACAGCTATAAGGGATTGATTTGCGGGGCATTACGTTATAGCAATTTATTTATCAGTCATTTTATGAAAAATGGACAAATTTTATCACAAATATTATCAACTTACCAAAAGGATCATCCTTAGCGAAAGCACCGACAGCTTTTCCAGTAATAGCAGCAGTTATCCATGGTACATACGGGTGTATGAGTGTGTGACGCGGTGGGGGTGGAGGTCGGCGGAGACGGAGAGGGTCTGGACATGGAGAGCCACCTGGTGGAATATAACATAGAGAAAATAGTAGAGTTTTGAGTTCAGTACAGTGTATAAGGAAAAGAAGTACTGGACTACACCATAACAGTGCTAGATAGCTTTATATTCGACGGTAGATCTCTAAATGTATGCAGTGCGTGCAATTTGAGCAAAAAATTAGTAGTAAGTACTAATTTATGAATAAATCGGGTTTAAAGTCGTACAAATAAGAGTTTTTTCATTCTAAGAGCATTATTTTATTAACATCATAATTTTCAATGATAAATTAAAAATATATAGTTAAGTGGCATTTATTGCTATATTATAGAAAAAGGCTATTTAATAACTACTCATATGAACTGTCAATATTTATCATAAAAATGCGATGTTTCATAATATCGAATACATGCAAACTCTACCACTAATTTCAATATTAATAACTAACTAAACCTATCGTAAACATTACTCAGGCACATACAATATAATCTAAGAGATTGAACATCATTACTTACAATACCTTGAGATAAAGCCACAATGGACCAGTGACCAGTATGTTCATGAACAAAACTCGGGGATCCAGAATGGAATCCACATCCAGTGGTACACGCCATGCGGTCTTTGCGTATTTGTGTTGAGTTCTGGGAAATTTTAATGGTGAGATACCAAAATATATAATTAGGAATACTCACGTATATTACATTTCATACAAGTAGATTGGTTAGAATTTGATACATTAAAAACTATGTATCTATACAAGGCAAGAAACACATTCACATAGTCTTCGTCATAAAAGATTGTACTACACTACACATTACACATGTCTACATTTTTACACCTACCCTAAGTTCTCCGGAAACCAGTATTTTTTTTATCTATACAAGCGGCATTCGAAAACTGTGAAAAGGTAGATAGATAGAGCTAGCGTGTCAGAAGTGAAACTTCTTGACGGTATTGCCATGACGCGATCTTGAAATTTTACTCTCAATGCGGTTAAAGAAGTATCACTTTTTTAATCTGTAAAAAACCTATGAATCAAAGAAACAGATTATGCGAACCCGCATCATTCTATCATAATTCTATAGACACCTTGACCAATAAAACTACTCTTGAACCTTTGGCTGTAAAGCGAAGTTACCTTGATATATTTGTATTTACTGTAAGTAAAAGAATATTCTAAAATCACCAAACAATCAACTATTTTCTGATGAAACAGTATTAACATAGTCTTTTATTATAAAAATGTAACTAGACATAAAAATACAGCGTGTGTGCCGAGCACACATATCAAAAGTGAAACATCTTTGTAAAAATTCAAAGAATAAATAAATAAAAATCGTCGCCTTACTCCATGGCGTGACGGTATTGCCATGACGCGGACTTGAAATTTTACTCTCAGTGCGCCTAAAGAAGTTTCACTTCAAAAATAAGATCATTTTCATTTCTAACGCTTAAGATAATATAATTAAAAGTCGTGGTCAAACTTTTCCCTGTCGACCTTTTATATATGCTATCGACACATAAAACGACTAATGATAAAATGTACATAATTATACAAAATACTTACAACGGGTTTAAATTGACTATCGTATAGATAACATAGTTCCCTCGGCAGCAATCTTAAATTTGTCACTTCTTTTTCTTCTTCAATAAAATCTCTTGGTACATCTGTAATGAAAATTAAATTCTATTTAGATTTTTATCTAAAAATCTATGATTACTGAACCAAAACGGAAACTATATACGGACGTGAAATAGTAAAAACAAGATCGTCTTTGTATTTTTTTTTAATTGTTTAATTGCAACGAGCCTTAGCTCTAGCTGGCTGGTAGAGTGCGTTTGTATAATTATGCGTACTTACTTCTTATAAATATTTCATTTTCCTAAATCATTTTTCTGTTCAAAATTCAATTTCCTTACGTTTAACGTTTAGCTATAAAGATTACAATTTAAAAAATTTTATCTTGGCAAACTTACCACTTGAAAAGTCAATATGAAGTATCTTCTCAGTGGTTTGCTTGCCGCTCTTGGTCACTATAAAGTTTTTAAAGGGAAGACACACTGGTACCATGTAATCTAGAAGCATATTTTTTAAACATTAGCCATAATTTGTGTGTCAGGACAAAAAATGACACATCTTTTCTATACACTATTAATAAACCACAACTTTTTGTAAGTTTTTAGTGATTGTAATATACACAGTTCGTCCATTATTATCATTCATATTCTAGGTTTTGCTTTTTAACATAATTATCCCTACATACATCGCATCCACACAATCTCTATCATTTTCTAATGTATCATTAACTAATCATATTGACACGACACACCAAACTGTTTATATTCAGGGTACAGCAACACATCAACGATCAACAGCTCTAACATCTTCTAACCCATCATTAACTAAATTAACTTACACGACTTAACAGGCGTCAGCAACTTCAACAACCCATAATATTCTTTACTTCAAAATGCTTATTATACTCCAGGTGCAGCAAAACATCAGCAATCGACATCGCTATCATTTTATTACCTTTCCTCCTTAACAAAAAGTACTTACAAGATTTAACAGGCGTCAACAACTTCAACAATGCTATACTATTCTTCACACCAAAGTGCTTATACTCAGGATGCAGCAACACATCAGCGATCGGCATCAACAAGACAGCCGGTTCACACTCCTTCCCAGACGCAAGGTCTCGGAGTGACGTCTTACATTCGAGTTCGTCTCTTTCGTAGTCGCCGAAAACTACGTTGCCTCTGTGCGAATGTTTTTGTGATAATGAAAAATGTGTATATGCAGTTTGGAATAAGTATCGAGTTACATAATAAATAAGTACATAATTAGTTTAAAGTTATTTCAACTTATGGCAAAAAAAATTGATCTCCATTCTCCAACTTAAATTAGTCTACAATGAAAATTTGCTAGAATTAAAAATGTATAAGACTGTATTTAAATGTCATAATGAGCAAAATTGCATTTTTTGTACCTGTATAGATATTTTATGAATTATATGTTATGGATAAAAATGTATACCTATCGTTGAATAAATAAATGTTTGAGTTTAAATTTGTGTTTCATTGAATCCATGTCCTATTCCCATATTATCATGCAATACATTGTACATATTTTTTCTTACGATCTATGTATTTTATTCTGCATGTTTTTTCGTGTGAACAACCAAAACAGGTGAACTTACAAAGCATATCCATCCGGTATCTGCGCAGCATCCACGGACGTTGAAAGAACAAATTGTCGACTAATTAGAACCACTCTCGGTACTCTGAAGTAATGAGGAGTGCCGTTTTTAACTGGAAACAGACTTAATTGTAAGACAATGTAGGTGTGTGTAGTTTTAATTAAGAAATGAGGGTGTCAAACTAAATAATAATACTGGTACTGGTAAATAGAAAAAGGAAAATTCGTCCTGACTAAAACAATGATGATATACCACATTTGAATTCCTTAAAGTTAAAATATAATTTGTGCAATGCTTTATAAAAATAGGTATTTTTTTAAAGAAAAAATTCGATCACGAAGACGTGGGTTCGAATCCCGCCTTTTAATCCCGAAATTTATTAAATACATTCCTACTCACTTTTTTAAAAGGTAACGTAATAAATATATGCTTTCAGACTACCAAATACTAGTAGTTACCACCATGTATTAAAAAAGGAATCAATAAAAATAACTCAATCATTTCTAGCCAAACAAACGGTGCATTTACATCAAACGAGCGAATGCTCATTCTAACCCCACTATGTCAAATTATTTTAGTGTAAACAGACGTAGAGCATCCATTCGTTGTTCTTAGCCAGTGCGAAAATATTCTATGCAATGTTCTAATACTGAACAACACTGAATACGAATTTTCGTTTACACTAAAAGATCACGAAAGAATGCTCTTGCTCTAGCTCTAGGAAGATGTAATTACCGCAGTCGCTGCGTTGCGACGTGAAAGAAAACAAACACACTTCCGAATATATATGTATAGTAAGAATTCCTATATTATATTGTCTTCTAATATAGTAATACCTACCATGAATATACTGCAAAGCTCCAAGCCAAGTAAACTGCAGCTCGTCCAAAGGTCCCTCGTCTGCGTCATACGCGGGATCATCGTGACAGTCAAAGAATTGACTGAATACTGTTGCTGTAACTTATAACGAAGGTTTTTTTTTATAATCTCTAATGTCCTTTCTATATTCTGTATTCTAATATTAGAGAAGATAGGGAAACTTCAAATCCACACTATAATATTATAAATGCGAAAGTAACTATGTCTGTCTGTCTGTCTGTTACTCAATCACGCCTAAACTACTGAACTTATTTGCATGAAATTTGGTATGGAGATATTTTGATATCCGAGAAAGGACATAGGCTACTTTTTACCCCGGGACATAGGATAGGTTTTTTCCCGGAAATCCCACGAGAACTATGCGGGTTTTTCTTTGACTGCGCGGGCGAAGCCAGGGGCGGAAAGCTAGTGTGTTATAAAACTTACAATTCTTACGATCGAAGTCGTACAAAACAACAGAATCAACCGGTCGTTATAGTATATTATATTATTTTCAATGTTACATTTCTCTTTATTTATTTCATAAATTGTGTATTTACGCATTCTATTGGTCCTCTAGAAGGAAACTCAAATAGTCACTATTACCATAAATACTATCCACTAAAATAAAATAATTAAATTTTTATCTCTAGTGATAATTTATGCAATTTATTCACAATTAATTAAATACATTGATCTTCAAATAGCTGAAAATAGCTATAAAAAACGTATACTATCACATAACACACTCCAAAGAATATCTTCAACACAAAATAAACTACAATATAAAAACTAATTAGTACTTACTCGCAAAGCCTACCACGATCTGAGTCCACATCTTACAATTAGACGGCTTACAGGAATGCACGGTTTGTGTATTGTGTCAATATTTATCGTGCGAATATTTTGTGGACAAACACACTTGTTTTAGTCTTTCGTGTAGATTTTTTTATATCAGTAAGAGAAGTTTATAATAAAACTAGCTTTCCGCCCGCGGCTTCGCCCGCTTTGTCTAAAACATAATAAATTATATACTAAAACCTTCCTCTTGAATCACTCTATCTATTAAAAAAACCGCATCAAAATTCGTTGCGTAGTTTTAAAGATTTAAGCATACATAGAGACATAGGGACAGAGAAAGCGACTTTGTTTTATACTATGTACTGAAGCTGCTATTGCTAGCTATTGTACATTGAGAAGATTGTTTAAATCTTATTGCACAAAAAATGTCTTGTTAATGAAAATTCTTGGAGAGTATCTAAATTGATAAATATTGTAAAATATACGAATATCTTGATGATAGAATGCATGGAATGTACTAATCCCAAATAAACAACAAGGCAGTAATTTCTAATGAAACAAATGAATTAAAATTATATTTATTTCTACTGCAAGATTGTAATTTTCACGTCTTTGAGTAGGTTTCTAGTTTTCTACTTCTTGATCATAATTGAAAGGACACATAGCGTTTGTTGGCCAAATAGGGCCTACTTTATCTAAGTAAGTATAGGACTAACATCGTATATTCGAACTATATAGGTATTCAAAGTACTCTTTAAAATGTTAAACGAGAAATATCGTATGTAAAACATAAAATAAATTCCTTACATTCTGAATTAAATTCGCTGTATGGATACTAAAAGAAAATACTAATTAATATTTTCATGTAACAGATATTAAAACTTTACATTCGTAATATTTCATGTGTATAATTATTGTTTGTCTATGTCTATTGTTTCTTCAATTTTATTAACTCTGTGCTATGAAAATGTGAGCGATTTCCATAGATTAAAAAACAACGATTACTGTATTGTTTTAATAACGAGGCCGGATAATTACGAGCATTCCGATTTACGCTTTAGAGTTTGGATTGATTTCAGAAATAATATAGTGTAATCAAAATAAATAGTAGTATAGACTGTGGTATAGACAAGCTTTTATTTCATACATTTATACAGTGTACTGTGTACTGTTTAACATTATAATTTTGTGGTAAAACGTAGACGGTAGAACGTAGTTACATTTTAGCAGTACAGTATTATGTAATCTGTGATGTATGTAACGTTTTTAAATAAGTATTTCTAATTTTCATTCTTACATATTATGTGTAAACACACACACACACACACACAGAAGGAATTAAAATAGAATACTATTGAGAATATACTGTACTGCATACAACATAAAATACAAGAAATAACGTATTTGCTTAAATATGTCACAAAGAATATTAGATCCCGTTATAAGCAATCAAATAACAGGATGCTAGTTATTGAAGGCAGTTCAAACTGTTTGTATGTCTGTACTCACGTCGTCGATCAAAATATCTTAGGGCGCCAAACTATAGGTGTGGTGGAGTTGGTAACTTTGGATATGGCATTTGTATTTTGGAATTTAGCAGGTTTTTATTTAAATATTTTAAACTAATGAAAAATCGTCCAATATTGGATGTGGTATATTTACATTACGAATATTTTCCTACAAATACAGGGTTAAGCACTCAAGTTAACATATAAGAAAATATTGAAACGATTTGTTCGGTATTATTAGCATAGATATGTTATAACCAAGGTTATCATGATATTACTGAGTCATATTATCGGCTTAATACAGTTAAACTAAAAATTAAAACTTTTTATTAATGTTAACTAATACATATCTCTATGAAGGAATCTCATTTTAAATTTACCACAGATTCGGAAGTTCTCTTCTACGTAATAAAATTGGCAAGAAACTCAACTTTTTCTAGCCGCATTCCAAAAAAAAAGGACGAAGGTTCTCAATTCATCTACAACCTGTTTTGAAATTATTATTATTATTCTTATAACTTACAAATATCAAAAGTCACATCACCTTCTTCCTATACATCGCCACAAAACTCTATTGTGACGCTGTCGGCATAACAAAGTACGCAAATTACTGCCATCCTCTGGATTTTGCATTACAATGGTTATAATAATATATTTGAGACATGCATTTATGTCACATGGTACTGTATGAATTATTTATTAGTGGTTAGGGAATTGGGTTAGGCTCTGGGATAGTATTTTAAAATATATCTTAATCACTACCACAGAAAGCAATGTCGCTTGCAATGCTTATAATATCTTAAAAACTACACAACGGATTTTGATGCAGTTTTTTAATAGATAGAGTGATTCAAGAGCAAGGTTTTAGTAGATAGGTACATGAAAATGATTGCAGTAAAAGAATTAGCAAATTATAAAGGAACATTCTGCTTTGTTTTTCCAGGGCAAGCTTGTATTATATAAAATAATTACTGCCTATCAAAAAGTAAAAAATACCAGACTTAGCAGGTATTTCTCGTCAACATTGTATTATAATAATTACCTAAATTTTTAAAAGAAAATCTCATTATAATTAGTAAATGCCATCCTCATGAAATTCCATTCCTGAAAAAGTAAATTAATTTTCCAATATTAAATTTTTAAGAAGATTAATGTAAAGTACATTATACACTACAGTACATTAGTTACTGTTTAATTTGACTAAGATTACTGCCAATCATGAAACCTATTCATTTAAAAGACGAGAATCTATAAATGTAGAGACAGTAAGGGCGGTTACTCACGTACCTGCCGCAGGGGCAATCTGCAATATTGGTTCAATATCGGTTGGTCGGCGGTCGGGGCAATTTCAGTTGTTCTCTACAAAAAAGGCCCCTGTTTGCCTATACACATCACAATTAAGGAGCCAAGGTCTAATACTAAAATTGCCCCTGCTGCAGGTACCTACGTTGTCACCACCATAGTAGGTATCTATAGTCTATACCAGTTGCAGTTGAATGAAAATAAATCTTCATTTATAAGGAACATTAATTTAAATTCCATATTTTATTGATTTATAAACAAAACAAAATATAAATAAAGAGAGAAACTACTTATGTTCTTTTTTCTGTATTTCTCGTCGTCGTGTCAGCCGTGGGACGTCCACTGCTGGACAAAGGCCTCCCTATTACTATGGATATAATATAAAAGATATTATATAATTCTTAGAGACTAAAAAGAAATTATTAATCCATTTGATCTTATTTAAATATAGATAGGGGTCCATATCACACAGTTATTCAGAACAATTAGCTTTTACATATTTGTGCGTATTTACCATATATTTGAATTATTTAAAACCTTCATATATAAACGGTTTATCAGTGTTTTTGTTTAGTTTTTTACAAAATGTTCCCTTATATTGTGATTTTTGCTGGTGCTCTTTTACTTGGTAAATATATTATTAAAGGTTATATTCATCGTAGTATCTATTGGATGTGTAATGTGTTGTATATTTTGTATATTTAGTTGTTTAGCCGACATCAAGGTATATTAAAATATAATTATTGATTTATGGTTTTATAGTGGACTTATATTCGGTAAACATCCTCGCAGTTCATCTTCAGCATCATCATGTCCTAAATACCTACGTATTCCATTAAGATTTTTCATATATTTCATGGTTCGAATAGTTGTTGATTTTATACAAACATAAATTAATATTAACTAATAACTATTATACAATTTTTTTATTTTATGAATTATTGATATAGATTTATTTTCATGGTGGTTCGTCATTCATCGCAGAAAATTAAACAGGATACGAGTGTATAAAAAAACAAAATGTTTTTTTTTATCTAAAATATTTATGTAAAGAATGACGTATGTAATTATTGCAGTTCTATTCTTAAATAGAAATAGTAGCGCTATTTCAACTCATTGTCTTAAGTCAGGATGGCCGAGCGGTCTAAGGCGCTGCGTTCAGGTCGCAGTCCACTTCTGTGGGCGTGGGTTCGAATCCCACTTCTGACAAAAGTATTTTTTGTTTTTTATTTTCTTCTCAAATAATAATATAATCATTTCCTTTTTATTAAACATATAATTATTTGTAAAACTAAAAAAATATCTTTTTTTCTTCGCTGTGATCCCTAGTATTGATATTAACGATGAAAAATATTCGAAACGAGATATGTACATATATTATTACTTTGTGGTCCTTACGAATTAAACTCTACTTATATTACTTATAAAGGTTTTGCTTTTAGGATTAGAGTGCGCTAATCTTACGGTCCACTTGAATTGTAACCTTCTTTTGGTGTTGGATAGTTGATTTATCAAGTACCTCTCCTACAGCATAATATAACATCACGCTATGCCCAATAGTTAAAGAGGAGCAATGAAAAATGTTAAAAAATTGCTTTTCAGGGCAGACGTTTCGTGGGCCGCATTTTAATTAATCATATAAGTCTCTTAGTTAAATACATTTAATTAATTTCCAGTATCAGCAGAACTATTCTCATCACAAGGCACCCGGGACGACTGGGAGCGGATAGTAGGGGGTAAAAAGGCGGCAAACGGTTCCGCACCCTACCAGGTGTCGCTTCGCACGTGGGGCGTCCGCCATTTTTGCGGCGCGTCTGTCATCACGCCTAAAGTCATTTTGACAGCTGCGCATTGTGTTGACGGGTAGGTTTTTAAGCTTAGAGCGCCCGGCAAACTTCTTGGCCAAAAAGAAGCGTGGTGGAGGAAGCTTGCGCATATAAAAATGTACTTCAACTTGATGCGCAAACTTCCTCCACCATGCTACTTTTTGGCCAAGAAGTTTTCCGGGCGCTATATTCATGGAAAACATTTTTTAGGAATACTCAACATTACTTCTGGAAACTTTGACTAAGTATATTTTATGAAATTTAAATAGACATTCTAGCAAGGCAGTGCAAATTACATATAAATAAAGATAGACTGATTTAAAAATCTATAAATATTATCGTTGTAAAGATTTCCGCGACGGAGATATAAATAAATTATTATTATTTATTATCATCCATTTTTTTTTGTGAAAATGATTCGCATATTCCTGTACCACAATATACAGATACAACCAGAAGGGAAACTTCATACAAACGGTCGAAATGGCTCACGCACACAAGCAAGCGTGTTTACATGAATACGTGTTTGTATGAACTTTCCTTACTGGTTGTATCTGTATATTGTGCCTCTACCTAACTGCAACTCAAAATTTATTTAAGCAATTACCTATTATTTATCAATAACTTCAATTATTAATTATTATTTCCAGGCTAAGACCACAATACTTCAAAGCAATAGTTGGCACGAACCAACTCCGAGCAGGAGGTCAATCCTACACCATCCGTAAAGTGGTCAAACACGAAGATTACAATGACGACCTTATTATCAATGACATAGCGATCATTTTCACTGATCAAGAGATATTATTCAATGAAAGTGTGGATGCTGTGGAACTAAATGATGAACCTGTGGAGAAGGGAGAGGATTTGTTGCTGACTGGTTGGGGTACTACGTCAGTAAGTATTGTGTTAATTAGGAAATCTATACTTATATTAAAAAGCTGAAGAGTTTGTTTGTTTGAACGCGCTAATCTCAGGAACTACTGATCCGATTTGCAAATTTCTTTCGGTGCTAAATAGCCCATTTATTGAGGAAGTCTGGCTAAATATCATGACGCTAAGACCAACAGTGGAGCAATGCGGGTAAAACCGCGGAGCACAGCTAGTAAGGAAATATAGTATAAAAATAAATTGATTTTTCAATTTATCTACGCATGTTATAACACCACTACTGCATGGTGAAGGTACACATCGTGAGGAAACCGACATTTGTGATAAATCTTTTTTTTTAACTATGTACTTTAAATTATATCACGTAATTAAAATAATATATTACCGATTCCAGTACCCAGGTCATCTACCCAACGACCTCATGCAGTTGGACCTCAAAGCAGTATCCTACGAGGACTGCAAGGAAGCCCATCTCAGCATCAACGCAGTGTTTGAAACCCAAATCTGCGCTATGACGAAGGCTGGAGAGGGCGCTTGTCATGTAAGAATAATAATAATAATAATTTGGCTTTTTTTTTCCCAAATCAACTAGAATTACTAACCTGGACTGAAAAAATCATGATTGATAACGGCTAAAAATATGTAATTTACCTACCGAAAATTAATGCTATCATACGGGATTAAAATTTCGGTTGTATTTTACCTGTGTTTTAATATTTCTCTTTATCTCTGTTGTATATTTTTTTAAATATATTACATACACTAGCATTGTATTGTTGTGTGTTTGTGTTATATTAAATTTAACAAAGGAGAATGACCACGGGTGGTATCGGTAAAATTTTAGTTGTGCCACGTATTCGTGATATTGTTAATTCCTATTTGTATTTATAATGATCATATGTATCAATATTAAGTCTTAATTATACCGGATAAATTGAAATAATAGTAAAAGTTATTCTTTTGAAACATGTATGAAAACGTATGGAATCGGTAAAATACTAATTGTGTCACGTGTTAGTGATATTGTTAATTCCTATTTGTATTTATAATGATCATATTTATTTTATTTTTATTATTACTATTAAGTCGTAATTATACCGAATAAATAGAAATAAAAGTAAAAGTTTTTGTTTTGACTATATTTCTATCTCTCTTGCAAGCGTCCTGCGTCATATGTCATAGTTTATATTTGAAACTAGCGGTCCGCCCCGGCTTCGCCCGTGGTACATGTTTACGTTTTCTCTACATAAGAACCATCCTCGTACTTCAAGGAATATAATAAAAAAAGAATTATCGAAATCGGTTCAGCCGTTCTCGAGTTATGCGCTTACCAACACATTTTGCGATTCATTTTTATATATAAGATGAATGTTGAATGAATGTGTTCGACGCATTGTTCGACGTTATTTATTTTGAAATAATGTTTATTACGATTTACTTTTCACATTTGTCTTGTAAATTAAAATATTACCTATGTTATAAATGTAAAACTTAACGTTCATCGTTAGTTTAAACTCGATAAAGTATTTTTTTGAAGCGTTGAATAAAACTATTGTTTTATTTTTATTGTCGCGAACTGCGGCTTATTTACATAAAAACTTTAATCGTTTCTAAAAGTACTAACATCAAGCTTTAAATTGAGCTATATTTCATCTTGACACAATAAGTTTGATTGCGATACCAAGTGCCATAGTCACTTGGGCAATCTCCTTTATACCCTCCTCGAAAACCACGCCGTCCTTTGGTAAAATAATAATAATAGTTAAAAAAAACTAAAAAACACGCTTTTTATAGAAAACCGAACTAAAAAATAGAAAATTTTATCAAATTAGTGTGTTGTCATCGGTCCTCAATAAATTTACAAAGTTTGAACGAAATCTGGCCGTTTAAAGTGGGTCAAAATCGCGCCCAAAGAAGTCGGTTACAAACAAACAAACATACAGGTGAAGCTAATATAAAGCGTGTAAATAGAAGGAAAATCGGTGTGGTAGTTTTTGGAATAATTGCAAACAGACAGACAGATAGACTTTGTTGTAATGAATAGTGATTTATTTTTCTAATATTACAGGGCGACTCTGGCGGTCCTTTAGTAAGAGAAGGTCGGCAAGTTGGTATCGTATCCTGGGGCCTACCGTGTGCCAAGGGAAAACCAGATGTTTATACTAAGGTAACATTTTGTATTGTTTATTATTACATAAGTAATTTTTATTTCATCGTAAATAATTAAAGTAAGTACTAAATAGTCATAGTAGTAGTAGTAGCTGACGTAGTATTATATCAACTTTTATACGAAATAGGAATGATAAATGTTTTCAAAAGAAATCACATGGATCACACGAAATTTTTTTTATTTTTTATTCACAAGTTACAAAATACATAAATAATCGATAATTACTAACTGACTATTAAGTAGAAATTAAATTCGCAAAATATGTTCACTATGCCTTTATTAATTACTTACTAATTTATATATCATGCATTTTTATTTTATTTTAACAGGTCGAATCATACATGGACTGGATAGAAAAGACATTATTAGATGATGATGAAGATCATTGGATGTTCGTCCTTCGTAAGAGAAGAGGGAACAGACACTTTTGATTTTGCTTTTAAATACTAACAAGGCTGTTTATATTAAGTATAAAAATAATATGCAATTATTTAAACGATATTATGGTAGATTTTATATTATGATAAAAAATAAATAGTTACTGTAACTCCCCAAAAGATGGCGCTAACATAAAAAGTCTCATGTATTTATTACTATTATTTGTTTTTTGATGTGAATATTTAGGAAATGTAAATCTATAGAAAATATTAGAATTAATTACAACTTAAACATAGAATAAAATATATAAATATTGTATAGAAAAAAATTAATGGATGCTCAGTTTAAAAACGTGTTTTATTGAACTACATACCTATAATAATTGAGGGAAATTGTCGAAAAATTTATTTCTGCAATACTTTACAAGTTTGTATTAAATAAGGAAATAAAACAATATTATAATAAAAACTCATATATTATAATTTATTACCAAAATCACACATTACCCTAATATCACAGAGATCAGTGATTATCAGAAAAGCTTGATCATTTTAGATGTTGAAAGAAGTAAAGGTCTTCCCTTTAGTGTCTTAGTAACAGAGTACAGTTGGCAATGAAATTTATGAATTTATATTATACTATAAAATGGATTATCGAACATGTACATTTAACCCCATGCATAAAAATAAAACAGCGTAAAAATAGTTCAGTCAATTCTTTCAACTCGCACATTATTAGTAGTGTAGTATTGATAGTTAAATTTTTTTGCTGACTGTACTTCTTGAAAACTTGATTTTTATAACCTTGTTTAATTTCTTATCAAGCTTCAGATAATGATTGATCGTAACCTAAATACATACATTAACAAAATACAAAAGTATTGTAATAATTTGTTTCAGTCTCCATATTTGGCAGCTTCTAAAATATATTAGAATTCTGTTGAAAAAAATAATTTCGCTACAACAATTTTTGAGTACCAGATAAACAAACATTTTGACATAAATTTTGTATCTCTACCCATATAAACCTTAAGATTTATAGTATGGACACAGTATTACAATATTTCCTAGTATGGGTATGGGTCTTCAATTTTTATTGAAACCAGTTTTTTATATATTTTTTCCAAACAGACTTTAAAATATATTTCTAAGTAATATATTAAAAGCATGCAATCTAACAAGCAATAATACCACAAAAAATTACTCTCTAATCACAAAAAATGTTTCCAAAAAGGTTTTTTTTTTTAAATTCATAGTAAATTTTATCGAGTTAGATAATTATTTTGATTTTATTGGTATTATTGCCAAGCCTTATTCTAATGTGCGATTCAATAATTTATAAATATAATAAATTGAATCACATTTTGTACAATTATCACAACGGTACTTAAACACTGGAAATAATATTTACTGCAGATATTACAACTTTTAATAAAAAAAATCATTTCGCATTTGTTACTGACCTGTCTATACATTATAAATGCATCATTTTGAACTCACGATATTACGTACACGGTACAAGGGCATATAAAAACTCTATAACAATGCTTATAAGTTATAATATAGGTAGCATGCTATAAGTTAATAGACTTTAGAATATTTAGACATTCTTTGAAATATTAAAAATATTGATATTGCCAATTCTTAGCTTCTTTTATGGAAAAAATTGCGCAATATTGATATTTCGCGTTATTTCACTAAAAATTTTTACACACCCATCCACATTATAAAATAACCTATATCCTTCTTAGACTTCTAGACATATAAAAATATAAAATTTTATCAGTTGAGCACTTTGCAAAAACAACTTTATAATATTTTCATTCAATCTTTGGAAGATCCATTCAATCGTTTATACATTTTACATAATATTTTCCATGAAATATTGTAAAAAAGTTATTGAATTACAATTCAAATACATAATATGAATCTGGCGGCTAACAGGTGCGAGGGAGATAGCATATTATTCTCCAAAGTGCAAGAGAGATAGAAGAATCTTCAGATTCATTCATTTATTAGCACATGTTATAGTTTAAAATTTATAAACTATTTTACATCATTTCCAAAATATATATAGAAACGACCAAAATAACAATCCTCAATCGAATCCAGACATAATCGAAAAATTCTTGAACATTTTCACTTGAAATATAATTGGAAAAATCTAGATTTTCTGATGAATTTTTATTATTTTCCGAAACAATATCACCTTCATATTCTCGACTGAAAATACCGAATCGCAATAAGTTATCTAAATTATAAATTTCTGCATTTACCTGCATATGTTTTGATGTAAGTTGTTGTGCGAAATCAAAGTTGTTGATTGTTGTTTCTGTTGTTGTTAGGAAAGTTGGGAATGGAACGACGTTCTTACTGAAGTTGCCAGTAATTGTGATTTTCTCGAAGTTCACGTTTGTGAAGTTATTTTCTGATCTGAAATTACAAGGAATTATTAAATGATAAAAATGCACATTAAACTTTTATTTGAATATGATAAATCGTTTGTTATTTTATAGTTAGTATATAGTACAATGATTTTATATTTTTAATTGTAGTTAAGTATGAGTAATTTTTAATCACATTTGATTCCATACCACAAAAGATATAAAAAACCGAACCTAAAAATAAAAATAATTTGGAAAATCCAAAAGTGCACGCCTCATAATTTTTTTTTTAATAATTATTTATTAATTATTATTTTTGTTTATTTAATAACAATTAAACCACATCGAATCAGACCCTGAAAAATGAAAGGGTTCTATTCCTGAGCATACTCAAGCGTAAGAGAAAAAAAAGACTCGATTAGTAAAGTATTTCGGTCGCTATCGTGTTAACAAGAAAATCCTCCGCACATACAGACACACGGACGTCCAAGACAGAACTTTTTTAAACTGTTTTTTAACTAGTTTAAATAACAAAAATGACATCAAAAATATCATGAATGTTAAAAATAGTGTTTTTTCTTAATATGTGTGTGTATGTATTATCTTACAAGTGCAATGTATGATACATAAAGACATTTTAAGTTTGAAAAATCAGATGTTTTGCGCGAAGTGACAGTAGTACCCACCTCAACGCTTCGCTTATGAGGCGTGCAATAAGTTTTTTCTACTACTGAAAATAGCTTCAGCTTATCCATTGAAAACAATCTAAATAAATAAAATTATTTAAGTAAATAATAAACTTACTGTACAAAACAAGATCGCTTATACAACCCCGCGCAAGCAACCAACGCACAGCTCTGCGATCCGACTATGTGACCGCGCCTTAAGTTGAATAAACCGTTGTATGCTACTAAACCATATGTTAAGTGGTTATGTTTTGTACCTGAAAACAAACAAAGTGTTTAGTTTTGTAATTTTTATTGTTTTATGTACCTACTAGCTACTCTAAGACTAGCTACCTAAATAGTTTCAAATTGTATGACATAAAAAATAATCGCGGTTTTTGCCGCCAATTTACCTGTCAATAATCGTCTCAATTTTTTTTTTTTCATATATTATGTAAAATTGTGAAATTATATTAGATTTTAGATTTATAAAATATCTGTCAAGAATCATATCAATTTCTTTTTTTCTCAAGTAGGTAGTAGTATTTCGATGAGCGAAGACTTTTTGCCAGTATCAAGTTAAAACATCTCAAAGTGTGTAGCACATCCAGGGCTTCAATATTATATAAAAGTTAAGGTTTTTTTATACATGACTAGTTACTCATATTATGTGCTCATATTAATACAAAAAGTTATGAAGTTATAACTTAATTAGTTTTCTATTTAAATAGACTTATGCCACAAAGTGAAAAAAGCGAAGTTATCTTTGAATTGGATTTACGTTTTTTATGAAATTCAATTAAATTTTTATAAAAAATTTCCTTACCCTCAGTCTTCACATAGAACTGACAGCAGAAGTGTCCATGGCACACGCTTTCCGTATAGCCTCGGGTACTCCGGTCCAGGTCCAAGGGTCTGATGATGTACTGCCTCCAGTCTTCGGAGACTGTGTGTGAGGGACTGGTTGTGATTTGTGGGTAGGCTGAAATATATAGAAAATAGAGTTAGATAGTTATGTAATAGTTTCTGTAGCTTTTTACTGTAATCAAGAAGGGTTTAGATACGCCTTTTTAAACTGACAAAAAAACTTTATAATGCAGGTACATCTCCAAACTTATTTGGAGGTGTTTTTATCAGAAGGAAAATAAATATTAAATAAGACAATTTTAGGATTGTAATTCTGGAGATTGTTTTTCATAATATAAGTATTTGAATATTATTTTTATTATGTAAAGTCAGTCAACCAGACATGATTTTTTTAAATAAATATGTACCTATCCTTATTGGATAAGTAGGTAGGTATTTATTAAAATAAATAAAAACGGGAATATTATGCGCATCATAAATTTTAAAACATAAAATTAAATACCTACCATTTCCCGCTTTTTCCAGTACGTTGACAATAATGTTGCCATATTTCGTACTCCTCCCAGTATTGCCATGAACACCGTTGGTAGAAATTACATTAGCTTTAGTAATATATGCCCAAGATGACGCAAAGTGTGGTGCTAAAATAAAAATAATATACATATGAATAATATTAGTATTTTTAGCCTGTAAGATATTTAAAAAGAACAAAATTATTCATAAAATATATTATGATAGTAACGTCAGTAAAACAACAAAAAAATATGATTCATTATTAGATAAAGGGCTGATAGACGTACAAACTTTAAAATCGCGGTTTTAAAGTTCGCGTACTTACTCGGCTCGACGTCGGTGACACACGCAAGAGCTTGGTCAGTAGCTTCTCGCGTGTCACCGATATCGAACGTCGCTATGTCATCAACGGAGGGAATTTTATGTTATTCAGGAATTAAATATAGACATTTTTAATTTAATAACCAGCACTAATTTTTAAGTAAATAGCATTCTAACAAAACAAATGTTCAAAAATTGAAGGACATTTTCGTTTTTACTATTATATTTTGAGGGTACTTTACAAAAAAAGAGCGTGTGCTCCGAGCCCACGCGTCAGGAGTGAAACTTCCTTGGCGTGATTCAAAGATACCTTCGCCAATATTCAATTATATTATATTCATTCATATTAATTATATTAAATTATTTTCATAAAACTAAAAGAAGAAAACGAAATCAGCAAAAGTGGGTGAAAAACTGGCTTACAAAAAGAGAGCGTTTATCCCACGTAAATTTGATGAAGGAGTTACGATGTAGAAGGAAGACTTGCGTTATTACGCAAATTATTTTAAATTAAATTATTTTTAAGCATGCCTGAGCCATTATATGATGAACTTTTGCACTTAGTAACACCTATTATAGCTAGACAGGCTAGGCTCGCGGCTCGCGGCGGTGACAGACGTGCGAGCGAAGGCGAGCTACGAGTAAAATTTCAAACATGTTGGATCGTCAACGAACTTACTCGACGGTTTTTCAGTACGCGTACTTGGGGTGATACACGAGCGAAAAAGGTCGTCGAGCCACAAGTTCGCGTACTTACTCGTACGTCTGTCACCCCTTACCGAATTTAAATTATATTTTTAGTAGCTATGAACTATGAAGGCCTTGGAGTTTTTATCGCTGCTTTAAAAATAGATATTTAAAAATGCTAAAAATGATTAAAGTTTTTTCAATTTCCTAGAGGATTAGATCCTAGAGTCATCAAAAGTCAACTTACAGTAATCTTACTTATCTCTTAAATACATTTTTTAAGCATTTTTTATTTAAACTTATTTTAATATTTTATACAAGTGCAAAAAATAATAATAATAATTTAATTACCAGTTAGAAATTGATTCTCATGTCCCCAAACACCCAAAAGCACGTAATTCTTCAATGTCATATCTTTTACATTTTTCACAACGAGATCTTCTTCCATAATTACTTCGAATTTAACGCCAAAATCAGTGGAAAAAGTCGCTGTGTTTGAAAACGTAGTGTTGCAATTTGCGTTGTTCAATGGTTTTCTATAACTGTAAAAAAAACAAATAATCAAATACATGTGAGAGAATCATAACAGTCAACAACATAATCATCTACCTAATTATAATTAATTATGGAGAGTTATTTAAATTCTCCGACATACATACATAATTATATAAAATTCTAATGTCGCTGTGTTCGAAGTTAAACTCCTCCGAAACGGCTGGACCGATTCTGATGAAATTTTGAGTGATGCATTTTTATATAGATAGATAAATTTGGCACAATAGATAAACCAAACAAACTCTTCAGATTTATAATATTAGTATAGATTACTAGCTTGGTTTGTCATCATCATACATCATACCGGAACGGGCAGCAGCGTTCCGCGATCCACTACCTAACACCAACTGCGCTCGCCAACCCGCCTGCCAAGCGTGGCGAGTACTGGCATTATCCCCTCATGGATAGCACACCACCAACCAGGCCCCTAGTACCCGGCAGCCCCGCTATTCCTGGCTACGGTAGCGGCCATGGTAACGGCGGGGCAAGGGGTGCTAAGAATCACCGGATGAGATCCGGCTACCACTCCACACGACCCCTGGCCCTGGTAACATACAATGCACGCACATTGAGGACGGACGAAAAGATTGTCGAGCTGGAAGAAGAATTGAACAAATTACGATGGGATGTCATAGGGTTATCAGAAGTCCGAAGAGAGGGGGAGGACACGATAACGTTGACGTCTGGTAATTTGTTCTTCTACCGGGAGGGCGACCAACAGTCCCAAGGTGGAGTCGGGTTTATCGTCCACAAATCTCTCGTCAACAACATCGTAAGCATTGAGAGTGTGTCGAGCAGGGTAGCGTGCCTTATACTCAGAATATCTCAAAGATATTCGCTGAAGGTCATACAGGTTTACGCACCGACCTCGGCTCACTCCGATGAAGAAGTGGAGATTATGTATGAGGACGTAAGTAGAGCCATACATACCTCGAAAACACACTTCAATGTTGTGATGGGAGATTTCAACGCAAAGTTGGGGAAGAGAGGCGATGATGAGTTGAGAGTGGGGCAATTTGGGTTTGGGCAACGTAATCCGAGGGGCCAGAAACTTGCTGATTTTCTGGAGAAGGAAGGACTCTTTATGATGAATTCCTTCTTCCAGAAACCGAATCACAGGAAGTGGACCTGGCTGAGCCCGGATGGAAGGACGAAAAATGAGATAGACTTCATTATGACCACGAAGAGACAAATATTCAAAGATGTATCTGTGATCCATAGGGTGAAAACCGGAAGCGATCACCGAATGGTACGAGGCATCTTGAATATTAATGTCAAACGTGAAAGATCACGTCTAATGAAGTCTACGCTCCGCCCTTGCCATGCTCAGATCCAAAACCCCGAAAGCTTTCAACTGGAGCTCCAAAATCGCTTCGCTTGCCTCGACAGTAGCGTCTCTGTGGACGATCTAAATAACAGGCTGGTAGAAACTATCCGCGCGGTTGGGTCCCACTTTAAAACCCGTAAAGTAAATCCGCAAAAACTCTCGGACCAAACTCTGAAACTAATGGCAGACCGGCGCTCTATGCCACTGCGCACATCTGAAGATGCTAAGTCATATAGGCAGCTCAATAGACGGATATCTAAATCTCTGCGGCACGACATTCGCTCCTTTAATGCTTCAAGCATTGAGGAAGCGATTAAGCGAAACCAAGGCTCGAAAGTGTTTGCTAGAGATATGTCTATTGGGCAGAGCCAGCTGACGAAGCTGAAGACAGATCGTGGCATAGTAGTGTCGGCCAAGCCAGAGGTATTAGGAGAGGTCGAGAGGTTCTACCGGCAACTTTACACCTCAGTTGCCAAGCCTGTTTCTAGTCCGGCGAAAGACCCAAGAGCCCGACTAACCCGACATTTCACCGAAGATATCCCGGACATCAGCCTGTACGAGATTAGGATAGCTCTGAAACAGCTTAAGAACAACAAGGCGCCGGGTGAGGACGGAATCACCTCTGAGCTTCTGAGAGCGGGTGGAAAACCAATCCTCAGAATGCTACAGAGGCTATTTAATTCCGCCTTACTCGAGGGCACAACGCCTGAAGCATGGAGCGGGAGTGTGGTTGTTCTGTTCTTCAAAAAGGGAGACAAGACCCTATTGAAGAACTACAGACCGATATCACTCTTGAGCCATGTTTATAAGCTGTTCTCAAGGGTTATCACGAATCGTCTCGAACGCAGGTTAGATGACTTCCAGCCTCCCGAACAAGCCGGTTTCCGTAAAGGCTTTAGCACCATAGACCACATCCACACGCTGCGGCAAATTATACAGAAAACCGAGGAGTATAATTTGCCACTATGCTTAGCGTTTGTGGACTATGAAAAAGCCTTCGATTCGATCGAGACCTGGGCCGTGTTAAGGTCTCTCCAGCGGTGCCGTATTGACTATCGGTACATCGAAGTATTGAGAAGCTTGTACGAACACGCCACCATGTCAGTCCGAGTACAAGATCAGTGTACAAAGGCAATCCCATTGCAGCGCGGTGTCAGACAAGGCGACGTGATCTCGCCCAAACTTTTTACCGCTGCTTTGGAAGATGCCTTCAAACTGTTGGAATGGAAAGGACTTGGCATCAATATTAATGGCGAGTACATCTCTCATCTTCGTTTTGCCGATGATATCGTAGTCATGGCAGAATCCATGGAAGACCTTAATGCAATGCTCGATGACCTCTACAGAGTTTCACAACAAGTGGGCCTTAGCATGAACATGGACAAGACGAAAATTATGTCGAATGTCCATGTTGTGCCCACTCCAGTCTCTGTTGGAAACTCTACTCTCGAAGTTGTTAACGAATATGTCTACCTAGGACAAACCGTCCAATTAGGCAGGTCCAACTTCGGGAAGGAGGTCAATCGTCGAATCCGACTCGGATGGGCAGCGTTCGGGAAGTTAAAGAACATCTTTTCGTCCAAAATCCCTCAGTGCCTGAAGACTAAAGTCTTCGAGCAGTGTGTGTTACCAGTGATGACCTACGGAACAGAGACGTGGCCTCTAACCCTGGGCCTTGTGCACAAGCTCAGCGTCGCCCAACGTGCTATGGAAAGGGCTATGCTCGGAGTTTCCCTACGAGATCGAATCAGAAATGAGGAGATCCGTAGGAGAACCGGAGTCACCGACATAGCTCGCCGGATTAGCACGTTGAAGTGGCAATGGGCGGGGCACATAGCCCGCAGAACCGATGGCCGTTGGGGCAAAAAGGTTCTTGAATGGAGGCCACGAACGGGACGACGAAGCGTGGGACGACCTCCCACAAGATGGACAGACGACCTGGTCCGAGTGGTAGGCAGCCGCTGGATGCAGGCCGCCGGTGACCGGTCGTACTGGAAATCCTTGAGGGAGGCCTTTGTCCAGCAGTGGACGTCCCACGGCTGAAGCGACGACGACGACGACGACTAGCTTGGTTTCGTTGATTTGTCTTAAACTTAAAAAAATATTTACTAAAAACCTCGAAAACCACTATATCTATCTATTAAAAATACTGCATCAAAATTTGTTGCGTATTTTTATACAATAGGGACTGACAGACAATGGGAAGTGACTTTGTTTTACACTATATTATTATGTGAGGGTAGTGATTACTATAAATCTAAATACTAAAATTTTAAAGGAAAATTACAAGGAAATAATAGGCATTAAGGAAAATTATTCATCACTTAATGAACTTTATACAAAAACATTGTATTGTTTCTATGGGAACCTCTCAAAACATCGCTAATTAGAGCTAATTAACATGTATGACCTAGGTATATTAGGATTTTAAAGTTCCCATACGAAAAAATTTTAATATTCTAAGGGCTGATTTTTCAAACTTATTCATCGAATAACGTATTTGACAGTTTACGGGTGACATTTTAATATGTTCGTGTAATACTTTATTGGACGGATAAATTTTAACCAAGGATTGAAAAATCGGCCCTTAATGAAATCATATAGGTCTACCATTTTGACTACACTAATAAAGAGGGACGATTTGTTTTTTGTATGTGCCCAAAAATTACTCTATCGATTTTAATAATAATCTATACAGTTAATATTATAAAACTGAAGAGTTTGTTTGTTTGTTTGTTTGAACGCGCTAATCTCAGGAACTACTGGTCCGATTTGAAAAATTCTTTCAGTCTTAGATAGCTCATTTACCGAGGAAGGTTATAGGCTATATATCATCACGCTAACACCAACAGGAACGAAGCCACGCGAGTGAAACCGCGGGGCGCGGCTAGTTTAAACATAAAAATAATTTACCTAGCATTTAGCAACATAGGCGCGCTATTTTTATTTATTTTTGTTCACAACACAAGGGAGCGAGATTATGCCATGATTTTTTTTTTAATTTCCTCCAAAATGCTAAAGCTAAATATAGATTATCATACTTACACAGAGACAACATCACCACGTCTATCAAAAACTAAATTACTCCTAACAAAATCGTGTCCTTGTTGGCATTTTATTCTCTCATACACGTGCGTCACGACGTACATCCGAGCTGACTGCGCTGCATTTGATACTGTTTTCACTATCTGAAAGATCGATATTAAAATTTGTAACTACGCCCACGACACGTATATTTAATGTTACATGTGAATTATGAAACAGAAAACTCAAACTCAAACAATTATTTTTAAACCAGATTGTAAATGTTTGAATACGACACCTAGTAGGTACCGCCTACGTAAAAATAATTTTCAGTTCCTACAGATCTAAGATTCGATAATACTACCTAATACCTTTACAATATAATATAAAAATATATTTATTTTTGTTTGATGTTAAAGGTCAGAAAAAAATAAAGAAATTGCGGGAAAAATCCTGTATATTACGAATATGTGTTCCTGTATGACGTAGCTTGGAATACGTTTGAAAAGATGTTCCAAATTAAGTCTTATTTAATAAAAATTAAGGTTTAAATTAAAATCCTACCTCATCATAATTATTAACACAAGGCCCACATGACTCCAAGTCGGGTTTGGACAAAATTTCCTCTGGTAAAACCAATATGTCTGAACCCTGGAACAAAAAATAAAAATTAATGAGTTTTTAGAAACTATAGCGAAATACCTAAATAATGTAAAATCTATTTACTTACAGGTAAATTAGCTTGGAGAAATTTTTGCGTTTGTAGTAGTGTATGGTCAGCAAATAAAATAAAACAACATTTTATTTTTAGTTTTTATTTTATACAGGGTTACTTGTAAAACACCAGCAACCTCGCAGGACAAGATAGCTAACATCATAAGTAACAACATTTGTTCTACGACTTTTGGCATAACGCAATAAATTATTTTTAAATGATTTTTTAAACTTTTATTGTACTCTCCTTACATTTGTAAGTCTATGTTCTATTAATTATCGGATGGACGACGCGACGCCCCCTTCCCCCTCTCGTTCGCTTTTTGTTTACGTAATTTTTGGGAGGCGTAGAGTTTATAATATTCAGACGGAAAATTAAATGAATATTTATTTTTGTATGAAAATAAAATCTAACAAATTATCAAAAGTCGAAATGTTGTTACTTATGATGTTAGCTATCTTGTCCTGCGAGGTTGCCGGTGTTTTACAAGTAACCCTGTATATATAAGGGATTTTAAATTAAACTATATGTGTTTCTCCTCTGAAAAAGATGAGACTTTATTTTAATATTTGCACATTTAACATACATATAACTTTTACATTAACAATGTTACTAAAATGAAAAATTTACTAACCTGAAAAAGAAACGACATTTAAAGTTTAATTCTTTAGTTTGAGAAGTCAAAGGCTTGCCTCGACCATGTTTTAACACTGGAGCCATATTGAATTAACAATATAAAGTTACAACACTTACACACAAATTAAACACTAGTTATGGCCCTGCCTTCATACAAAACTGCTGAATACGCCGTTCGCACGGGAATAGAATGTGGATGCGATTTCCCTTAGTTAGCATCCAAGCTTACGTCTTTATAATTATTAAACTGTATAAATTCATTCTTTAACTCCAGTCTGCATCGTGCAGACATGGGTGTAAAAGTCTCATTTTAGCTATTAAATGTAGTTTTTAAGTACATCTGAGTTTTCATTTGGGGCCTCCGGCTGCGGGACACTTCAACAAATATTATAACAATAATAACAAATAATAACAACAATCAACAAATACAAAATTTATCAATTAAACTACGTACATAATAATTATAATTTTTGAATGAAATGTGCTTTATGTTCTAACGGTACCAAACGACTGCACGTGGCACCTGCGGACAGCGTAAACTGGTTTATTCTGGTTTTGTGCGTGTTTCCACTTTCCACTATCAAGTGACGATTTATTTATTTGTTTTGTTTCGTAATTATTATGGTCAAATATTAATTATGAAACAAATTATTATGGACACGATATTTTATTGTTTCACGGTAGTCGCCTTGTCGTTTGCTCAAGGACGTAAAATTGAATGATATATTTTTTTTTATAAAGTCAAAACCATTTTCTTTCAAATAAAAACTTGTTTTTATTGAAAACAAAAGTGTTGCTAGGAATAAGTATAAAATTAAATAGTAATGTTAGGATATCGAAACATTTTTGTATAGGCCAGAACGATATAGTGGAAACGCGCTCTAAGATCTGAGTAATATACACACCACTACATATGCAAAAATTTCTCCAAGCTAATTTACCTGTACTAAATACTCAAAAAAACTATCGAAAGAAAATTTATTTTTTATTTTTAAAATAAAGACAGGTAATCGTGTTCGTCGCCTATTTTTTATAGCGTTGATCTTTTATATTATTTTGTATTCATTGTAAATCATTGCAATAATACATGTGCACGATATCACTATAAAATATATTTTTTATCAATTCAAGTATTGCGTAATGCAAGCAGATAAAACATTTATGTATACGGTATAACTACCTATGCAGATAAAAAATATGGAAAATTTTACACAAATCGTTTTATGCATGCTAATAAATATATTTTTAATAATTGTGAGTTTTTGTACTATTTCAAGTGTTAATTAAATTTTAATAGGTACTTGGATAAGTAGTCAATGGTAGATGTATAAGTATCTATAGGTACTAATATTATAATGCTGAAGAGTTTGTTTGAATGTTTGTTTGTTTGAAGTTTGAACGCGTTAATCTCAGGAACTGCTAGTCCGATTTGAAAAATTATATCGGTGTTAGATAGCCCATTTATCGAGGAAGGCTATATGTATTATGTATATCATCACGCTAAGACCAACAGGAGCAGAGCAGTGCGGGTAAAACCGCGGGGCACAGATTGTAATTAAATAAATAAGATCAATTTAGATCCTAAATTACTGGGTATCTAAACATTTTTATCGTCTTTATGAATTTTTTCATCGAGAGCACAGAGTTTTGGCAAAATTATTATTTGCCGCTAAAAATCGATTGTAGAAACAGGTGTAAAATGCATCAGCTGTCCCATACGCTAGGGTTGCCACCCGATCCTTGTAATAAAATATTATTATATTTCGCACTTTATACTTTATGGCGAAAATAAAGTTTACCACAATATTTCACGTTTCTAATCACAAGATGAATATTTTTAAAGGTATAAATAAATAACACCCTATATTTATATTGTTTTTTTTTCTTTAGCAATCGATTGAATATAATCATACTTACCGATTTAGCTGCTTCATGTATCAATGCCTCATAATGATTAACATTAAAATGTTTTGTAGAATCCACTATGGCCGCTTTGTAGACATCCTGAAAATTAATTAAATTAATTTTATTATTAACTAGCGGTCCGCCCCGGCTTCGCCCGTGGTACATGTTTACGTTTTCTCTACATAAGAACCATCCTCGTACTTCAAGGAATATAATAAAAAAAGAATTATCGAAATCGGTTCAGCCGTTCTCGAGTTATGCGCTTACCAACACATTTTGCGATTCATTTTTATATATAAGATAAGTTTTTAATAAAAATAAATACATAAATGTAAACTAAAAATAGAAACTTATTTCATTTACAGTTTAATTTTATAAAATTTTCAATTTAAAAGTTTTCAGATTATATTATTTATTATTTATTAAAAAACGTTACGGTGCGTTTTTAAATGTATAATTAACAGATAATTTTCATTATATTATTATTTACTTACATTAATTAGGTTATTAGGATAGGAATGCTATCTATATCTATGTATTAGTTATTATATGCAATAAAAGATGCAATAATACATTTCGTAACAAAGAAACATGATGTAAACAACATAGCGTGAGATAAGGTCCTTTCGTATCATTATATTATTTGTTATTTCCGCATAAATATATAAGTATCTCCTAACCATTTACTAAATGCAACAACAATACAAGCAAATAAATTTTCTTGCTTTGTTGCTATGAGAAACTACATAATATTAAACCGATTACATATCTTTCCCGTTTCGATACCTAAGTACAATTCCTTGTTTGTCAAAGACCTTTGTATTCTTTTATTCTTATATATAAATTGTAAAATTATTTTCTAAAAATACGAAAAAACATATTTAATTTTTTTACGTAACTACTTACATAAATTTTATTGCATTATTGCATGAGCAACGACAATCAGATATCAAGATATTTCTTTAAATTCAAACAATCCAAAGACCATAAAAATTTAAATATGTATTGTAATAGAATAGCATGCACATTTAATTAGATTTCAATAGTAAATAATAAAATTGTCAACAATAACAAAAAAACCTACTGACACAGAAAAAATAGAACTAACTACCGGCTAAAAATTTAATCACAACAAATGCATTATGAAATTCGTTCGTTGACCCAATCACGCATTTCCCGCGTGACGTATGTTATCTCTGTCTAGCACATTTAAAAGTGCATAGTCATCTCTGTCCCTCGTTGGGGTGTCCCTTAACCTATATTAGGGACGCTCATGAGATCACGTACGCACTACATTAAAATGACATAACTAATCTATAGACTAGATCATAGATAATATAATATGTACCTAACCAAATCTAAAAAATTAAATTAAATTATCTAAGTACCTACTGACTACAAAACTTAGTATCCGTAAGAAAATTCACTCTCGAAAGTCGTCACACAAAAAAAATAAAAATGCGATCTAAACAAAAAACTTGCGCACGACCCCATGCGTAAACAAACGTAATCCTTTTATTTTTCGTTTGTGTGTTTTTGGCCGATATCTCGGAAACTATCCACTTAAAGGCAAAAGTTATTATGACTTTTTTGTAGAAAGTAAAATTTCGCATCTACCTATTATTCCTTGTAAACTTTTTTTGTAAAACGTA
This sequence comes from Colias behrii, assembly GCA_029959065.1. Lineage (NCBI taxonomy): Eukaryota > Metazoa > Arthropoda > Insecta > Lepidoptera > Pieridae > Colias > Colias behrii. The sequence goes on from JARWMC010000025.1 coordinate 923,198, forward strand.
GCGTTTACTATTTATGGCCCATTTAATGAAACGTTGTATCGTTTTTGGCTAATAACTCTTAAAATATTGGATTAATCAATAAAATACATCTATCCATTTTTTAAGATCACTCTATTCTCTACAACTCTTGTTTGAAACTTTTTTTTAGAGTTCCGAACCTCAAAAGGAAAAACGGAACCCTTATAGGATCACTATGTTGTCCGTCTGTCTGTCTGACTGTCAACACCCTTTTTCTCAAGAAAGCGTGCAGGTATCAAGCTGAAATTTATATCGAATACTCAAGTCTACGGTCCCTTGAAGCTGTGAAAGCCAACGCAATCAAAAGATACAGCCGTTTTATGCTGCAAATTATCGCAAATTTCGACATTCGCAAGGGAATCAAAACCTACACTGTACTTCCCGTGAACACAGTCTTGAAATTTGGTAAAAAGCAATGTCTTATAGCACAGAGAAAGGAAAAATTGCTAAAACATACATTTTAGAGTTACAACATAATAAAAAGTAGGTTTGTTCGGAGCCCTCGGTGCGCGAGTCAGACTCGCACTTGGCCGGTTTTATTTCTAATGCCCACAATTTTTGAGTTATTTAATACCGGGCTTAAAATGGAGAATTTCAAGGTACGCATACCATATAATGCTACAAATTCAACAAACTTATTAAAAATGATGTCCTGTAGTACTTCAAAATTAATAGTTTATTTCCTCAACTGCAATAGTAATAGACTTTTAAAATATTTCATTTTATTATATTTCGTACAACTAAATTATATTGAGTATATTATTTTATTTTCTGATGCAAAAATAAAATAGAAGTAAACGAAAAGAGTATATGTAGAAAAATGTGTGATAAAAATCATTTTTCTATAAAAAAAAATCTAAATTTTATCAAAAATCCACTTGCATTGGATATATCTTCTTCGTCTTCATTACATCCTTAAAAAAAACTTAAGGCTCCCGCGTCACCCGCCGAGCGCCGACATTTCTACATTAAACGGATTACAACTCAAAAACTATGGGCACTTTGGCACTAAAAAATGGGTAGATGCATTTTGTTGATTAATCCAATATTTTAAGAGTTATTAACCAAAAACGATAAACCGGTTCATTAAATGGGCCATAAATCGTAAACAGTAAGTTTTACAAAAAAGTTTATAGGGTGTAAAAGATGCGAAATTTTACTTTCTATAAAAAAGTCGAAATAACTTTTGCTCTAAAGTGGATAGTTTTCGAGATATCGGCCAAAAACTTTTCTTTAAGATTGCGAGCGAAACTCCACCTGGATCTGTCAGCTTTTTTTGTGTTTTTATGGTCAGTAAGTGACCCTAAACTTCCCGTGAACCCAGAATCTTGAAATTTTGTATTAAGTAACGTCTTATAGCGCAAGACGCAGAAAAATTGCGAACCCTTTAGGTTTTGATTCCCTTTCAAATGTCGAAATGTGTGAAAATTTGCAACACAAACGGCTGTATCTTTTTTATTGCGTTGGTTTGTAACTATGATTTTTTCACAGCTTCAAGAGTTCGTTTTTTTCCTTTTCAGGTTCGAAGCCCTAAAAATTAACCGGGACTAGACTTAGGATAAAGTTGCTAGTAACATTTTTTTTTTTGCCCCACCCTGAGCCCATGGCTAGCTACGCCCATGTACCTAGGTACTATAATAGATAATCTATAGATTAATTCATATTAAATTAGTACATATATCAAATGAAAGAACGAAATATTTGTTTTGTATGTTTGTTTATAGACTCTAAACTTTGGTTCCGATAATTTTAAGACTGAAGTAATATGGGTCATGTTTTGTTTACAAACCATGCCAGTGACTAATGTTAAAACATACAATGTATTTACAAACAAAAACCATTTTTGCAATTATGGCAAAATATATGATGGTGGAATAATATAAAAACTCCACATCCCCTCGCACTTGGCTGGTTTCATTATTTATATTCAATTCATAGATTTCATCTTTAGATAATTTATTTGAAGGCAGTGAAGTTAAAGTGAAGTTATATGGAGTTATATTATATGGGACAGATAGGTAATAGATCTTAATACAAACATGACGAATAATAACATGGAAGTCATCTTTTAATTTAGTCGGGGTGCTATTACGGATTTTTAACAAAAAACGCTATTTTACGGTACCATTTTAACTCAAAGCAATTACACGTGAGAACAAAGTAATATCTTAATTTAAAGATAATATATTCAGTTCTACGATCATCTTATAAAAATTGTACGACGTCATACAAAATTGTCGCTGAAATACGATTTTCCCAGCACAATGATCGCATAAAATGCAAAAAAATGGGGTCTAAAACGGTACAATTTTTAGAAAATGAAAAGCCTAATCTATCTTCTTACTTATAAATTATTGAGGGATATATAGTCCTTTATAGATTCTGATAATTTTTTTGTATCTAAATCAAAATTTTAATTCAATTATTAGCTAAATTAAAAATACTTGTCGATTTCTTCATACATTTTGCTCTCGCGAGTCGCGGGTCGTCAGACCGCGCTCAGAAGCGCTCTTGGAAGGACGGGTGTATCGCTCCTCGTCCCAAAAATAAAACGAATTAGAAAAAGATTATTGTGCGTTTTCGTGATTTGAAATATTTGATACTTTATAAGAGTAAACTGTATAAGTTTCATATTCCAATTATTTGTAATTTAAAATTATGTTTTAAAAATTACCTTGCCTGAGATGCTCTTTTTTATGGGTTGTTGAATAGATTGGTGGGGTAAAACAATTCAAGATGGCGTCGACGAAAATTTGACTTTTTTTCGTGATGGGTGTCATTTTCATAGTTTTTGGGGTAGCTATTAACGAATATGAGGTCAAAACTGAAATCCAAGATGGCGCCGACGAAAATTGTACATCTTTTCGTCATGGGTGTCATTTTCATGGTTTTTGGGGTAGCAATTAACCAATATGAGGTCAAAACTAAAATCCAAGATGGCGCCGACGAAAAATTTGACATATTTTCGTCATGGGTGTCATTTTCATGGTTTTTGGGGTAGCTATTAACGAATATGAGGTCAAAACTATAATCCAAGATGGCGCTGACGAAAATTTGACTTTTTTTCGTGATGGGTGTCATTTTCATGGTTTTTGGGGTAGCTATTAACGAATATGAGGTCAAAATTATAATCCAAGACGGCGCCGACTAAAATTTTACATCTTTTCGTCATGGGTGTCATTTTCATGGTTTTTGGGGTAGGTATTAACCAATATGAGGTCAAAACTAAAATCCAATATGGCGCCGACGAAAATTTTACATATTTTCGTTATGGGTGTCATTTTCATGGTTTTTGGGGTAGCTATTAACGAATATAAGGTCAAAAGTATAATCCAAGATGGCGCTGACGAAAATTAGACTTTTTTCGTGATGGGTGTCATCTTCATGGTTTTTGGGGTAGCTATTAACGAATATGAGGTCAAAACTAAAATCCAAGATGGTCGTTGAATTTCAAGATCGCGTCATGGTAATACTGTCGCGTTATGGAGCAAGGCGGCGATTTTGGTATCTATGAATGTCGCCAAAGAAAATTCACTCCTGACACGTTTTCTCGGCACACACGTTCTTTTTTATTTTATTCTCTTCGTTTAAATGTTTAGATAAACTTTATTTTAAATAAAGTTTAGCGAATATATTTAAAGTTAATAATATCTGTCAGAATATAAACACAAAACTGATGATGATTGCCACAGAGTTGCGTTTTATATTACATTTCTAAATTCTAAATATGCATTTCAATGTTCTTTAAAATTATAAATTTATAAAGAATAGAAAATTCGATTGCTCTGGCGGGTCACGAGTGGCTGAGTTGGTTAGGCATCCGCCCCGGAATGGCGCGAAAGGATGCGGGTTCGAGTCCCGCCTCGTGATGGAATTTTTTCTATTCTTTATAAATTTATATTTATAAAGCATTTGAATGCCATAAAACCAAAAATATAAATTCTTTAAAATTGTTTTTTTCAAGACTTTCTACAAAACTGTAGTTGTTAACGTTTTTGTTATTTTATTTAAGTTTACTTTAAAGGGGTAAGAAAAATATACCTAATTATCGACGGTTACATTGGGGATTTGGTAATACCTACATAGCTGTCTCAAAAACCTTGAAAATGACACCCATGCCGAAAAGATGTAAAAGTTTCGTCGACACCATCTTGGATTTTAGCTTTGACCTCATATTGGTAAATAGCTACCCCAAAAACCATGAAAATGACACCCGTGATGAAAAGATGTAAAATTTTCGTCGGCGCCATCTTGGATTTTAGTTTTGACCTCATATTGGTTAATAGCTACCCCAAAAACCATGAAAATGACACCCGTGTCGAAAAGATGTAAAATTTTCGTCGGCGCCGTCTTGGATTTTAGTTTTGACCTCATATTGGTTAATAGATACCCCAATAACCATGAAAATGACACCCATGACGAAAATATGTAAAATTTTTGTCCGCGCCATCTTGGATTTTAGTTTTGACCTCATATTGGTTAATAGCTACCCCAAAAACCACCCACATTTGCAAATGTGTTTGCTACTTAGGAAAAGTTCAGATTTAAAGATATAGGTAATGTGACGAATTTAATTTATTTCATTCCGACTGTTTCTCGGAATAACATACATTTACTAAGAATTGCATACAATGCCGGGTTTAATATATTGCCGGTAACATAATATTATGTATGATAATAATTCTTAAAAAAGTATTTTATACATTTCTTAAAAAGCTTCGATATTGTATACAATAATACAATTCATATTCAAATTGTTGTAAAATAGTCACACTTTTTTAAGTTGGTTGAATACACTAAAATACTTATAAGGATCGTAACTACTAATAAAAGTAACAAAATGAATTTTTAAAGTTCCCAGTAATCTTCTGGAATCAATTTCAATAAAAATATAAAAAAAAAAATAATATCAAGTATGAAGATGGCCTATAAAATGGAATGCGCTATGTTTACGTGAGCGTGATGTCCCGCGAACCACGTTGCGACGTTAAATACCTAAATTTGAGTACCGCAGATTTGTGACAGCGTCCTTATTATCTTGGATTTATACTATAGAGCAAATGTTTGCGGTTATCAGTTCTTACCCAGCTGACCAAAAATAATAGTTATGTTTATATTATGTATATGGAATTTTATTCCTTCGAATTTTAATAAGCACATCAATACATACTCAGAGTTCAACATCTAGTTACCTACATTTTTCACACACTGTTATTTATGCTCATAATTTGTACTATGCAGGTAGATACATATATTTAATTATTTATATATAGTACAATTTTTTTTTTCGCCAGACGTGTGAATTAATTTTATAATCTAAGCTTTAGCTGACCATAGATATAATACCTATATAGATAAGACGTCAGAAGGAAAAGATTACGATTTTTACCAAAAACAAATCGAAAGGAGTGAAAGAGGACGTATCACGTAAGCATTTTTGTTGGAAAAGAATTTTCATGAGAAATTTTTTTTAATATAGCGAAGTAAAAATGTAAAACTATGTGATACTTTTATTAGTACCTATTAGTGCTATAAGGTACTTGCGAATCTATTTGTTAATCTGTTCTATTAACTATTTCCTAAATTCAGGTCTCCACTACAAGCTAAGTACTTAGTACTAAGATATAATGGTACTTAGGTTTATTTAGGGCTTGTAGATTACGTATCCTAGATATTATTGACCGGTCAACGATATTTTCATAACAACCTTAGAGATAAAATATACCTACTAGTGTTCCGATTAGAAAATCCGAATTTTCTTTTTAGTAAATAGGTAACTATGTACAGATAATTTGAATTTTTATACTTACAAAAACCTACTAATATACCTACCTATAACGTAATTGACAAAAAAAGTTTATTTTATTACCAATTTTTATTTTTTTTTATTACTAAAATTACAGGTGCTGGTTAAGTACGAATAAATAAAAAAAACATATTTTATTTAGGAATAGGTTTCTTGAATCTAGATTATCAGCGAATTATTGCTCACGGCTGAACCTGTGTAGGTAAATCTCGTTATGCACCTAACTAGGTAGTATGATCAAAGGTATGATGAAGGATTAATGTGGTTTATATAATTTAGGTGTTTATTATTTATTACGATGCATATACTTTATTTCATATTTGAAATGGAGTTGAGGTTAGATGCTATTGTTTATGTTTCACGTTAATTCAAGTGAAAAAAATCTTATATGTAGGTACCCTACCAATTACGCAGTGAAAAAATATTGTCCATTTATATTTAAAAATATCATTGAATATGTATATTATATTTAAAAATGTTCGTAAACTTTAAAGGAGTTATATAAAGTTATTTTAAACAAATACAAAAACAAATCTAGAATAAAATATTAAATAATAAAATTCTGAAAAAATTGTTTCACACGCACCATATTTAAAATCTCTTTCCTCTAAATATTTTCCTTAATTTATTTTATTACCTACGAATTAAATTACAATTTTCGCACCGCGTCAGCTATTCTCAAACTGTCCAAAAAATTTCAAAAAATGTTATTGCACAAATCGAAATATTTTTTATAAAAAATTTAAACTTACCCCACTAAAAGCGGCTCCAAAACACAGCGCAAACACAACATACACACAAGAGAACATTTTTACAACAACCGACCGCTCCGGCGTCAGACGCACGTGTGACAGCGCATAAAATAAAAGGTAAATACACGACTATGAATACAATAACAATTACTCCATATAAAATGCATCCGATTAATCAGCTTATCACACTATACACTGCTTGTTTTCAACACGATATCACTAACACTGTTAGTACTAAACCAGCAATGTAATGTAAATATTTATTTGTGTCGTGACTGGTCCCTTTTGTGTCTACGTGCACGCGCATGCGTGATACGCCGTGCATCGTTCGTTGACTCATGAGCTAGGATCTTATCAAAGAAAAATGTTTTTGTTAAAAAATCCTTTATTCATTCAGGATGAATAAGCTTTGATTGTAAAATTTCTATTAGTATTCCAGATTAAAAAGTATGTCAGACAAACTTTAATAACAAACAAATGTTAATATTTTTGACTTTTGTTTACTTTTAAATTCTACACGATTTTTTACACATAATTATATACATAATACTGCTAGGTATTAGTTTTATCTATACGTAAGTAGGTAACACTGAACGTAGTTTTGATGGTTACGAGAAAAATCATTCAAATCATTTGCCACACAGCTGCTTTCATTTTAAAAAAAATCCTGCACCAATGGAAAGTAACTTTGCACTCGAATCAATATTGAGACCTAATTAATTTTTATCTTTATTTGTTATTTTATTACATTAATAAGATATACATCACGCGGCAGCTGCATGATTGTCTGCATGCTATTGATAGTGACTTTCCCTATACAATGTATATTTTTGAAAAGCCGGTCAAGCGTGAGTCGGCTTCGGTCTCTTCAAGTCTTCAGACAGAAGAATTAAGAATGATTATGATTTATGACTATGATTTATACAAAGACGTTGTTCAAAGAAAATAAGAATTTATTGAATTTTAGAAGATAGCGCTTCGATTAAAGCTTTGATAAAATATTTCGCAAAGTTCAACATTTCTAAAAGTATATTTTTATTATAACGTTTATAAAGTACGCTATTACATAATAATAACGTCCATAAAAATTTCTTCTAATCCTAGCTCAAAAAGATCAGTAGTCGTAGCAACAAAATTTCCTAAAAATCGATTTATTGGTTGAACACGATCAATCTTAAAAGATTATCATGGCAAGGTCAAGATCACGTTTTAGCACGTGAAATGTAAAGAAAAATTGATAGATAAGTTATCAAATACTATATGTAACAGACGCAGAATTTTCATTACACCGGAAAGTTTACTGATATAGATCTATTAATGAGTTTCAAAGATTGCTAATAGGATTGAAAGATTGGGGCGTTGATACAGTTTGAGAACCGCATGCTATAATAATGTAGGGTGAAAGTGACTTTTTAATTGATCTGCAGATGAAGATTTAAGCTGGCCATACACGCTAGGGTGTACCTGACAGGTTTGCCTGTGCAGTTACGCCTGTCAGGTAAAGTTGAGTTGAGAAGAGGACATACACGCAGCGGTAAACCTGCACAAACTCTCATTTGAAACCATGCCCTCGGCCGCGGCGCTTGATATCGACGCAGTAGCTTTAATTGATTTATTATTTATTTTATTGAAGAAAAAGAAATATAAACGAAGATACCGTGAACGATGGTGCAAATCATGGTTATTGCAAAGTTATTGTTATTATACTCTCATGTGAACTTGTTGAAAGAATTGATATTTGAGCCGAATGATTTTCGCAACTATCTACGATGAAAAGACGTATCTCAAACTATTAGCAGCTATGACTCCTTTACACATATGCACGTGTTTCCCTGCTAGCACTCACTGGACAACTGACGACTACGTCGAACCGCCCCATACACGCTCAGGTTTGCCTGCACAGTTAAACTGCACAGGTAGGTATACCCACGCGTAAAAAATATCAATTTTCATATTTTTTCTGTCGCCTGAACAGGTGTGAAAACTTGCACAGTTCTGTAACATACACGCTCCGGTTAACCTGAACAGGTGACCTGTACAGGCAAACCTGTCAGGTACACCCTAGCGTGGTGGATTATGGCATGTACCCTCATAGGAGGCCCGTTTCTCAGCAGTGGGAACGTATATGGGCTGATGATGATGATGATTACACCAAAGGCAATGTTATAAATGTGATAGTACCTATCTATGACGCTCCTTCGCTGTACCCAACGAAACGATTTTTGATTACAGACTAGCTTTTAAAGCTTATATTCATTCATTCTTTTGTGTGGTAAGGTGAAAAGCAGGCGAGAGATCAGAGAACCTGTAAACCTACAGATACTTAGGTATATGATAAATCTGTAAAAAATCATATATGTATATGTAATTTTTCAATAAAGATATGTTAAAAATAAACATAATGCACTTAATGATAAACCAATATCTTGCATGTAAGTGGTTATCGCTAATGTCACCATTTAAATAAACATATAAACATTATTGGCAAGTTTATTTGCAAAAAAAATGTTTTTTTTGAAAAATAAGGTCATAAAGAAGTTTCACTTCTTACGTGTGTACACTAGTACACGCACACATTTTTTTTATAAATAAAAAAGTATTTAATTTTAACTGTTACCTTACATTGGTTAAAAGAATATGTGCCCAAAATATCTTCAAACTTGACCTAAACCACGCTAATTTTACATGTACTTTCCATGATAATAAGATACGATCATCATCCTAGTATCTTATGATAAATAATAAAATTAATTTAATAATAATAAGTAATAATCATGAATTTCCTTCGTGCCTCGCGCGTGGTGATTACAATTTCTGATGACCGATAGGGTAGGTCACAAATTATTTGCGCGTCGTCCATATTTTTACTCTATCTATCATTTTTAATTGCTATGGAAAAAAGTATAAGGATTATTTTTAAATTTAAGATTTTTCTCTCGACGATAATAAATTTATTTGGCAGTTACATACCTATTTTAGAACCTAATTTTTTGATGTTAAATATTGTATTTATATATTATTTTTCAACACTTGATGATATTCAGGCACTGTGTATTAATTAATTATCTGTATACAGGGTGTCCCACTATTGGTATACTAAGCGCGAAGGGACTTGTAGTTTTGCATACACTGATCACGTAAAAAATACTTAAACAACAAAATGACATAAAAAAATGTTTGCTAATTTTTTCCTGAAAATCCATGTTTTCTTCTCTACCTTCGCGCAGCCGGCATATACCGCTTCGCTAATGTGAGCATTTTGTCTATGAAAACGTAATCTTAAACGATAAGTCACGTGCTGGTATCAAAGTTGGGCGGGTAGCTTGTTAGGGATGTACACATAGAGTTTTAAGAATTCATCTATTTGAAAAAAAACTGCGTCTGGAATTTTATAAGTATTTTTTACGTACTCAGCGTATGCAAAACTATAAGCTCCTTTGAGCTTAGTATACCAACAGTGGGACACCCTGTATATTGCATAATGATATAAACCAAACTCCACTGCGTTCTGTCGAGCCGTTTTCAGTAGTGGGATCGCGGATAAGTTTATTATTTTACTAGCTTACCGCCCGCGGCTTCGCCCGCTTTGTCTAAAACCTAATAAATTATATACTAAAACCTTCCTCTTGAATCACTCTATCTATTAAAAAAAACTGCATCAAAATCCGTTGCGTAGTTTTAAAGATTTAAGCATACAAAGGGACATAGGGAAATAGGGACAGAGAAAGCGACTTTGTTATATACTATGTAGTGATAACATACTTATCTAGTAAAAAAATCAGGATATATTGAAATTCAATGGTATGTATTTGTTTTATTTAAAACATTTGTATGTACCTACATCAGCGTTTGTAGAGAAAATTATGACTATTATTTTCTTATTCAGTGTACGTAAATAAATCGTTATCTAAAGAGATCTGTTTTGTATACGTCATGATAGATTTATATAAATAAGCACATCGACACATTTATAATAACATGACGATATATTTTTTAATATAGTTATTTATTATATTATTATTAAAAAAATAATAATAGGTACCAGATATTATTAAATAAATTACTTGAATACATTATATATACGATTTGTAAAAAAAGAGACATTAGGTATCTATTAATTATTATTATAGCAACGAATTTTCCTACATTTACTATTTTTTTATGTTTCCGGTTTCCCTATGTTATTTTTAAAACTACCTTCGCAACGGATTTTCACGCATTTTTAACCGACTTCATTTAAATAAATTGGTCCTCGAGGTTTTAGACGAAGCGGGCGAAGCGGCGCGGTGGTCTGAAAACTAGTATAAAAATATTTTATTCACCACCCCCTACGACCTCTTTATCTTGAGTTATCTTACAAAAACAATCTTATCATTAATAACTTAGCTAAGCCCTTGTGAAAACACCAGTAATCACTTTGTTATTGTTTTTAACGTGATAACGTTTTTAAAATCGTTTTAGTCGGGTGACATGTTCAGAAACTTGTGTCACACCAAAACCTCACGAGCGCGATCGCAGGTATAACGAGAGAGAGACGGACCGATCTCCCGTCTCATCTCGAGCGCTGCCACCACAGAACATTAAAAACAAATAGAAGTGCTATAATGTCATAATTACTATGAAAACCAGTGTCGCCAAACCCACACATTTAAACCGATAGTTATACAAGTAAACTATGCCTTTGATTGGACAGCTTAATTTGAGTAAAAACTGACTTAGGTTATAAATTCAGCATTTCAATATGTACCCTAACGCACAATGTTACGGTTTATTTTAGTATAACATCCCTAGGTATATTAGCTGTTTTGTTTCTCATTGCACAGAAATTCCAAATTCGAAAACATTCAGCTACTCCACAACAGAGGGCGTTAGTTTTCGATAGATATAACTTTGAACCTCAACACATAGAGATAAGGTTGAAATTTGTGTCACTCAACATTAATGACATTAACTTGATATTTATCTGATGCTATGCCCTGAGGGCTGAGGGATGTCAGCCTTATGCTGAAAAATCTTATGCTTTCATAAAAACTACTTGCGTAATCGATTACAAACACTCTGCGTATTCGTAAAACATGGAAAGGACGTCTGCGAGTGCTCCGCTAAAAATGCCGTTTTGTACTGTCAAGTCTTGCAGAAGCAATTCAAACATGTCGAATATTAAAAAAGATGGAATAACCTTTCATTTGTGTATGTTTTTTTATTTTTTTAACGTACATTTCTAATTAAATGCAATTTATAATAATCGTCGATGTATCGTTTAGCGATATGATCAAGACAAATAATCGAGTCATGTTTACTCGATCATTGATGCGGCCCCACGAGACTATCATGGAAAGAAAATATACAAATTTAATCTTTATGCACTAAGTGATAAAGTTGAATTTAAAACGCGATAATGAACCGCATTCCTTACGAGACTATCTTGTAAAGAAATACAAATTTAATCTTTATGAACTAAGTGATAAAGTTGAATTTAGAACGCGATATTGAACCGCACTCCCCACGAGACTATCTTGGAATGAAATACAAATTTAATCTTTGTGAACTTAGTGATAGAGTTGAATATAAAACTCGTCGCTTAAAAGGTCGTAAATTTTTACGACTTTCGTGACACAAATTATTTTTGTGAATGTGTGATTGTGTTTCATTGTGTTTCATTGTGTTTCATCAGTGTGAGTTACCCTCCCCGCACCAAAATCAGCAGAAAGTTTAGTTAGAACATTTGCCAGCGTACTCCATCCATTACTTAATGATCTAAGTCCATTGCTGATATTATTTCGTCTGCTATCATTTTTGCACTCTAATACCGAACAACACGTCCTAATTATTGAATAAATATGGAAAAAAGGTTTGACAGCTGACAACCGACTCGAATATTTTTCTGCGCACAACTGAGAGCAAGTTAGGTGATCTTACCTTACCAGTGACACGTGGGCCACGCCCACATCACACTTCTATCTACTTTACTGTTCTGTGGCTGCCACCAATAAGACGTTATCACGTAAACATCTCGATCGTAAACCTACTTTACAAACAACCAATTTTTGACGTAATTCTATACCATTTATTATAAATACTAGAATGTAATAGAAATTATTATAAAACAATTTCATTTTCTAAATGTATCTGTTACTGCGCTCTTTTTAAAACTAAAAAAGATTTTATGAAACTATTGTATTAGTTTATTTTGATAGCCACAGACAGTAAGTGCCGGTCTCAGTAGCTACATAATTTAATTACAAAACCTATATAAACAATTTTATTTTAGAGCAATTCTTATCCAATTTCTTATTATATGCCTCATTTACATCTTAATCTTAATACTATTATAAAGGCGAAAGTTTGTATGGATGTATGGATGTTTGTTACTCTTTCACGTAAAAACTACTGAACCGATTACAATGAAATTTAGCACACATATAGAGGGTAACTTGGATTAACACATAGGATAGGTTTTATCCCGGAAATCCCACGGGAACGGGAACTATGCGGGTTTTCCTTTGAAAACGCGGGCGAAGCCGCGGGCGGAAATCTAGTATTCGTATAAATCGCGAGGTGAATAACGAACACGCATGTAAACAGTGCAGTCGCTTCATCTTGCGTGTTAGCATTGAAAGACACTGAAAATCAGTATATCGTTAATCTTAGAGCGGCCGTACACGGACTGCTTCAAGCAGTTGAGACCGACGGCTTGAAGCCGGTGAGCTATATACATTCTTTCACTGCCGTACACGGACTGCTCGAGCAGTCGCGACCGCTTCAAGTCAACTGCGCGTTTGTAGCGACAGCTCGAGCAACGCATCAACATAACAGATTTATTTTGTCACAAAATCCCTTGAAACGTCCCAACTTCGTCGAGAAAACCTTTGAAAGATGAAATACACGTAACCAAAGTCGAAGCAAGCAGAAATTAAATATATTATTATTCGTTACTGTAGTTATTAATGGCGGAATTCAATAAGGTATAAAAAAAAGACGTGTGGCACTCGGGGACTGGCGCGGTAAAACTATTGCATGCTATGCCTTCAAGCCATTTTTCGTTTTTTTTTTTTCGTTACGGAATTTGAGGTTTTTTCGTTACGGAATTTCTGGATTCGGTTCCCGCGCTCAAGGCCCGCGATAGAAGTTATGCAATAGCTTAAAAACATATTTGCATGCGGTACCACTTCCTCCATTGTAGTTAAAACTTCAGGAACAAATAAAATTTTCAAATATAAAACAAATAAAAATCCGTTCAGTTTTCAAAAATTATATTTACACAGATAATTTCAACTAATCTAATAAAACTAACTTATTTAATACCAATAAGATTTAGCGGGAACTTTGTCCTCTTTGATACCCATAGACTCCATTATGTCCATTTCAAATGTACATAGTTTCGGCGCGAATGTTATCTGAAAGTAAATAAAATAATTAAATAATAATAATATACACGGAAAACTGAAAAAAGTAAAGATAATTAAATAATAATAATATACACGGAAAACTGAAAAAAGTTAAGATAGGATTTTACGATAACAACTAAAGAATACCAAATAAATATTGTTTTTTTTTTTTTCATTTTTTAAAAATACTAGTTCTTTTAATTATAGGCGGCACAGCGACCCTTGATTCCTATGACAGTTCGTGTTAGTGATGATTCGTATGATGGGTCGTGTCGATACTTTACTATTTTATAGGCAAAGACGTGGCTTGCATTCAGCCACGTCGGTAAACATGTTTTTACAAATATTATAAACTGCATTTTTAACTCAAATTTTTATCGTCTATTATGCTGCTGTTGTATTAATTTAAGTTGTTTAACATAGATTAAGTAGGTAAGTAAAACGAGTTATCCAAAAATTAAAAATGCACCTTATCCTTTTTTCGTTATTTTTAAACCGTTAAACACGTATTCGCTGGTGTATATTTTATCATAAAAATGGATGTCTCCATTTTAATGGTATGGTATGTTAAAAATATGTAATGACGTTTCAAAAGTGCTTCTAGAAGAAGTCTAATTGAATAAATAAATGTTTGAGTTTGAGTTTGAGTTTTGAGTTTAATTTGTCTGAAAATTTTTTGATAACATAGGTAAATGTATATTTTTCAAGTATAGTCTCACTATTTGGTTTTAAAAATAGGCACTCATTCCATTATCGACATTTGTTTATCGATACTTTCCGCACTAGTCGATAAATACAAACGATGTAAGTTTTGCAGGATGTCAAAGTAAAGTCAGATTGAAATAATTTCTCGTAAACGCTACGAATTGTTATAACTCCAACGGAATATCGTTGTAATGGCATAAAGCTACGTAAAAATAAAAAAATACGATTTTTTGACGCCTCCAATTTGTTTCTAATTTAATGGTAACGCCATAACAAGGTTGTATCTTGGGAATAACTGTCAGTGTCATAGGGATCATGTTTCGCCGTGTCGAGTATAATACTATGTATTTTTATGTCCAATAACAATTATTGTCTATGGTTTATAATATATTTACCTTGGCGGCCTCCGCAGCAACTGTGTCCTTGTCTACATTTTCGATATAAAGATCCTTGCTTTTGTAGTCTACGGTCTCTTCCGCTGACTTCGGGATGGGTATTATTCTGCTACTTGATGTTGATACGCGGACCTGGTTAATATTAGTAAGTATAATTAATACAAAATTAAAAAAAAATTAAAACCAAGCAATTAATTTTTTTGTTACTTGCATAGTACTTGATATATTTCAACCGTTATGGTTTTTTGGTAACAGATACCTTTATAATTATATCTAGTAATCCTAGTAAAGTTTGTTCTATGTGTGACAGATTGTTTTTCTTTAAGTCTGACTACCTGTGCCCTGCGGTTTTACCCGCATTGCTCCACTCCTGTTGGTTTTAGCGTGATGATATATAGCCTATAGCCTTCCTCGATGAACGGGCTATATAACACCAAAAATTTTTTTCAAATCGGACCCAGTTCCTGAGATTAGCGCATTCAAACAAACACACTCTTCAGCTTGATAATATTAGTATAGATTAGGAAAGCTAGTTAGTTAACAAATAATTACTTGTTATGATAGTATTACCTTATCGCCTTCTTCCGTAAACCTCCATTCAATTTCTGTAGGTTTCAAGCTCTCTGGGTCGACAAGTTTAACTCCTGTGGTGACCAGCAGAGGGGCTTCTGATTGTATCACTATGCCGGGGAAGTCTTTGTCTTTGCCCACCTAAAGGAATAAAAATGTTTGTATAATATTGTAATAACTGATTGAATGGCATAAATTATGTTAAATGGATATCAGATCAGCTGAACAGTTTTTAATGATTTTCATAAGTTGAAAGTTGTCTCCGTATGAATTAGGATGATTTAATTAGTTAAATTTAAAAAACTTATATGGCAAAGCTAAGGCAATGAGCTAGTTACTTCTATAATATAAACCATTTTTCATATAAATACAGTAAATGCAATTAAAAATTAGCACTGTATACAGTGTGGAAATCTTCGATGGGACCTTGGAGGGAAAGTACTTGAAATACTGGATATAGCAAATTTTGCTGAATACTGCACTCAAAGATTTTCGAAAATTCACTTGCTTCAACCTTGAACAAACTAAAATGTAAACAAAAAAAACATTCTGTTTTATCTTCAAGTTTCGTGTTTCTTTCCTAAGAACTCTCAACTGAGTGAATCAATTTAAATGATACTTTTTTTCAAGCCACCAGTTATTGCTGTTTAAATTTTGTGTAATCTGCACAATATTCAGGCGTTTTAGTTTAATGTTAATAAATAATTATACTCACAACTCTCAAATGTGTGTTCAGCCCTTCCACAATGACCCAGTTCCTTTCCTGTATCACTTGTGATACAATACCTTGCTTCCCTTTGTCCTTTCCAACCATAATCTCAACTCTGTCACCCCTGAAAAATATATATTTACATTGTTAGATAAGCATATCCATAGGTATGAGCTATAAATAAAATATATTTTAATTTATCTGCACCTTCTACTATATTACCCATTGCTCCAAACAAATTTTCAGTCACATTGCTTCTATAATGAATTTCATCATATACTTACACAATATACAAGATCAAATAAATGATTATTGAATATTGTGTCGATGAATTAATCATCTTGTGTAATAAAAAGCTGCTTCAATATACCGCCATAAAGCGATCAACTTATGAAACAGTAGTAAAATTTAATGTATCTATTACGTACTTGAAGAAACTCCATTCTCCAACAGGCTCAACGAATACTTTCTTCCTTAGTGTTCCGCGCTCATTCTGACGCGCGAATTGTCCTGTCCATGGTCTATTTGTGGTAAAACGGAACTTCTTGCGGGCAACCTGAGCCGCGGGGTACTGCGGATAACCTTTCGGATTCTTCCAATACACCTGAAAATATACATAGAATTTTTAGGTTATGCGTTATAAAACAGACATTACTCAAAATTAGACTGTACCTACCTGTTCAAAGCTCCGTTTCACATAAGATTCGGGAAGATTAGAATATTTCAAAGTCAAATCTCCAACTTTCTTGGATAAGAAATTAAATATTCGCATTGTTTATGTATTTTCGTACCCACTTTTTCAATCGATTATCGAATTTCCAATTTTCAATTGTCAAAGTCACAATGAGACTGTCACATTGACACACCGAAAATAATAACCGGATGCGTTCAACAGACCAAGTATTTTGGCTTATTTCAAATTTGTGGATGACTTATTTACTTCAAACTCCTTCTTTAAAATTGTAAGTTGCTTAAAATTCCATTCATACAAATTACATTTGCAAGTCTTCTAAAAGGTGTCTACGCTAAGAGACTCTAAGAGAGGTACAATATAAAATATATATTATTGAAATTGAAAATGCTGTCAAACTATTGTCAAATCCATAGACTATACATATTTTACTGTCAAATCAATTAAAATTGACCGAGTGATGAGGAGTGATTAATTACGACATCCAAAATTAATTAAACAAATATACCTGTATGGTATATTTTAGTTAGACCGAAGAAAGTTTTGCATTTCATAAGTAAAAACCAATGTAAATTAATGAAAATCAAATCAAAAACGTTGTAAATAGCAAAACAAAATGCAACACTCATATGTATCCATAGACAACTGACGTAAATCAGCTGTCCAACAAATTTAGTTGTTGTAGGTGGCAGCACAGCATCACGTGAATTTTCATGGCGGTGTTGTAGGGCTAGTCCCGTATCGTCTTGTGATTTCACCAAAAAATTGCTGTTTCGAATATTCAGTAATAAACAGCATTAAATTCTAAACTGCCGGTAAGTAAAATGATATTTATATACCCGTTACAGTGATTGTTAATGTGCTAAGATGCTTTTACGCGGTAGTATTAGTTGTCAAAAACCTAAGTATAGTGGTAGGGTGTATTGGGGTGGTTTGGGGTGTATTCTTGAGTAATACAAGTCTGGCGCCAGGACGTCTGACTGCATAACGGGCGCCGTAAACCTGAACACGATATTGATTCACCCAAATTTAGGTTGTAAGAACTTTACATCATTATGATGGTCGTATTCATGAAGGATGGACTAATTATATCGATTTTTCAAGCTATTCGTTGTTTTAATAGTTTATCGCTAGTAAAAGCATCGCTGTGAAGGTTTCAGTGTGTGTTTTTCGTGTAGTTTTTCCAAGGTCAGATAATGAGTGGATATTTAATTTTCAGTGTTCAGGATGAGTGAATATTGGGTTATAAGTGCCCCTGGCGACAAAACCTGCCAACAGACATGGGATACCCTGAATAATGCCACAAAAGCTGGCAACCTCAGTGTCAACTACAAATTCCCAATCCCTGACCTGAAGGTATGTTTTTATTTTGACTAATTAGCTTAAAAACTTATTTTGATGTCTCATTTCTTAAATGAACCTTGAAACATTATTTCAATATTAAAAGTTAAATACTAGTTAAAATAAATCTATAAATAATTTTATATAAACATTCATAGGATTTATTTGATTAGTAACTGTGCTCATAACTCCATACTGTATTTAACATTTACTAAATACTTATAAATAAAATGAAGACTTCTTATAAGAAGTGAACAAAATACCAAAATATTAATAATTGTTCTAATCATATTTGATCTTAATAATATCAGTATGTTTTTAATTACAAGTCAGATAACATGCAACATAAAACAAGAATTTTAATTTAAATATCATATATTGTATTGTTTCTTGTGCATCTTCAATATATTATGTTTTATTTAATAACTTTTCTTACATTTTTATAAATTGAAACATAAATTCCTATGCACAACAAGAATTTGTCATTGATTAGAATAACAAATATTCTAATTAGCAACTTATATTATCATATATTATTATCCATCACATAATATAATATTCATTATATTATGTGATGGATAATCTCAAAGGCCGGCAAGACACTCACAATGTCCCCAATGTTTTGGGTTTATGGGCGACGCTGATTGCTTACCCTTACACATAAAAAAAAACTATCATTTAAAAATATGTATACCACAATTTTTCAGTTTGCAGTACTACTGTTAATTGACTGTTTTTTCTAGTAAAATTACATTGATTAAAATTACAGTCATAATATATAAAGGACAGTTCTATTTCTAAATAATAAAATTAAATATATGTATCACTGTATAAAATTTCATATAGATCTGATAAGGTCAAAGAATAATAAACATTTTTATGAATTTCACATCCATAATATAAGTAAGATTTTATTTATTTATATTAAAAAGATTTATTACAAAACAGGTGGGGACTTTGGATCAGTTGGTTGGGTTGTCTGATGACCTCGGTAAACTAGACACCTTCGTCGAGGCTGTGACCAGGAAGGTGGCGCAGTATCTCGGAGAGGTTGGTACTATTATATTTTACTAGCTGTGTTCCGCGGTTTTACTCGCGGTGCTCCACTCCTGTTGGTCTAAGCGAGATGATATATAGCCTATAGCCTTCCTCGATAAATGGGCTATCTAACACCGAAATAATTTTTCACCAAATTAGTAGTTCCTAAGATTAGCGCGTTAAAACAAACCCTTCAGCTTTATAATTTAAGTATAGATTAAGGAAAATTGTAATGCATCTAATGTTTATTTCGGTGAAGAAGAAGCTTGCTTAGTTTTAAATGGAATGTGTCGTATTTATATAACAGCAAGTAATGCAGGAAGGTAGCTTGGTTTTAAACCAAGTTTTAACTAAAAAAAAATTGGTTGCCTGTAAAGTCTGTTTACTGACGATAGTTGAACGTGACAACGTCCGATTGTGCTTCTTTGTCGCTCATTGCGCGCTCTCGTTTGCACTTCAAGCCTTACATGGAACGCCTCAGAGCGAGGTAACGCCGCATGAGTCATGTTTTTTTCAATTATAAGACGTTGTCACGTCAAAAATATAACAACACAATTACAAATAATATTTGCGCAATTTTAACGATATTTCTTAAAATTAATAATCTTAGTAACACATACAATTTTTGTACTATTTTTGTCCATGTATTTTCAATATTCCTACATTTATCAACATTGCATACTTCTTTATTTTATTCAATAATTTAAAAATATGTATACAAGCAAATGTCTTGAGTTCAATGCCCATATTAGTCATTATGTTGTATAGTATTTGAATATGGAATACCTTAAGTGCCTTTTCACACGTACCGGTTGCCGGGTAGCCGGCGCCGGATACCCGGTGTCAAATAAGCTTTCACATGTCCCGGTTGATGCCGGCAGTATCGGCTAGAGAGCCGACAAGAGTACAGTCTCGTTCTATAGTTTCAAAGATGGACCGTGAACAAATAATTGCAATGTGGCTTATCTGCGCCGGAAAGAAAAATCAAGAAATTATTTGGTTCATCCAATTAATATGAAAAGAGAAGCATTAGGTGCATTCTATACATTATTCCCAGATCTACGAGCACATGAAGACAGGTTTTTTCAGTTTTCTCTCGCAGACTGTACCTAGGCGACTCACCGGCCGGCGCGTCTGAAAGCTAGTTGCGTGTTCCATACACCACTGTCAGTTCGGCCGCCGGCTAGCCGGCTTACATTTTTTATGACAGTAAAATCATAAAAATATTCCTGAAAAAATTCTTATAAGTAATATCTGTTTCATTTCTCACATAAAATTGAAAAAATTAAACCCTTATTATTGTACTCTAACTTAAATACGAAATAAACAATTTCAGGTACTTGAAGACCAACGTGATAAACTTCACGAGAACCTCATGGCAAACAACAGTAAGTCTATTTTTTGATCTTATACAATAACATATTTTTTTTTACATGGCACTAAACATTTAGTATATTAACAGTCATTACGAACATAGATAGTTAAATATAGAGTTGTTTAGTGCCATTTTAAATTAAATTAGGCAGCACAAAGTGCTAACTTCAGAGTGTTTTGCATGTAAACAATTTTTCAATTTTAGAAAGAATTATTATAGCATGTGTGGGAGATTATTTTATAGATCTTAAAGCTATGTATAAAACGGGCAAGTGGCCGGCATGATTGAACTAATAAAAATATATCAATGATCATTTAGTAGACGATGAATAAAAGCACAGGATAGTGCGAAAGATTTTAGCATGTATCGCTCAATTTCGGTGGTCTTTACATTTCTTTTTTATTTTCCTTTATATTTATTTTTATTAATTTATTTCATATTATTTGCATGTTTATTTTTCTTTTGTGCCGTCCTTATTGAGGGGGCGGTGTTTTATTATCTATATTTTTTTTTTGCAATTCCAAATTGCACTGTATATTTGTATTTATGTTTTATTTTTCTTTTTGTACATATGCATATTTTTTATTTACGTACCCTTTACACATTAACATTATCCCATTCAATTCGAATGAATTCGTTTCGCACTAATTTGTAGCAAATTCTTTTTGATTGGATTTTTAATGTTCATTAAAAATTCATTAAGTAATGATCTTTAGTTGAAGCTAAGAATGCTGAGTGGTCAGTGTAAATATTTTAAGAGGTTCTTATACATGCGACTATTTTGAACCTTGCATCCTTTTGTATGTATTATACTGTACGACGTATAAGATTTGTTGCACCATGTTTAAATGTATGTTCTCTGCTTAAGTTGGTAGTATTTTGAGACTCGAATGCCACTGTTACGATACTATTTATTTACATTCATGTTGTTTACACAAAAATTTTCGTTTATCGCATTTTCATTACATCTTAGGCAAGTTGTAAAATATTTTACGATTATATGTGTTTAGGAATGTTTTATAGTGAGAATGCTAGTTCTGTAATTGCATTTCAGTGTCTGAAAAATGGAAAAAAGTATGCGGAAGTGAGTAATTACGTGTATTGTATGTATTCGGATGTAATATGTGAATTTAGAGCTTATTATTTATAAGTTTACCGCTTATTTCGTTTGAATATAAAATACTATTATTTTAAATTACAAGTTAACAGTCGTAGTCGTTTGCTACTTCGGGCTTATAGTTTGAACTATATGCTGGTAACTTGCTTTTAAATAACATTGTTTTATAATTACCTAGAGCGACTTACAGGAGCGAATATTTTTTTAATAAACATTGAACTGTTTTTAAGGGCTTGGGTTAACTTTACGGATTTCGTGTAATCTTTATCTGATATTATATTCTTCTGTGTATTATAATCTTTGACATAATATAGAAGATACCGACTGTATGTTAAAATACATAAGATTTATATACTATTCTTTACATCGCAGAGTAGCGCTTAGATAAGAACTGTTCATTTTATCTGTCATAGTTCCTAGGATACTTTATTTTAGTTAGAATGGAAGATCTATGTAATAGTCGATTGTAACACAAGTCAGTATTTGTGAAAACGTGTAATTATGCACCAAATTGTCGGTCATGCAATAATTTGTACCACAATTGATCGCAATCACTGCCTCGCAGACATTCATAGCTTAGTCATATCGAGCTTCCATATTGTTCATGCTTCGTGCTTCTTATTTTTATTATTACTTTTTTTTATTTATATTTTTTTATCTCTCTCCTTATTTCCTTTACTAACGTCCCGTCAAATAACCGAAGCGTGAAAAGTAGGGAGTCACAAAGATAAAAACGTAGGACACGCGCACAGGGACCACCAGAGTAGATAGCGTCGCGCGACGGTCTAGCGGCGCAAGATAACGATTGACCACGGTCGTATTTTGCAGAATCGGTAACGAACCGAACGCAAGATCGCAATGCGCTCGGGCAGTTTTATAATTTAACTAAAGCGAAAATAAAAGAGGCCGCCCGTCGCACGGCCCGTTTGCATACTATGCCGAACGCAGGCGTCGACTCGTACGGGGACCCGGGCGGGGGTACCCCCCCCACGCCGACGTCGCCGGTCTGCGACTCGGCGTTCTCGGAACAGCACGGGTGCTGGCCGTGTGAACAACGTGCGCTGACCGACTCGCAGCCGTCCAGCGGCCGCAGCTCGCCGCGCTGGGACGACGACGACGACCGGCTGCACCGCGCCCAAGGTCACCCCCCCGCCACCCACCCCGCTTGATCGGCATTTGAGGCTTCGCGCGCTTTACATACACAATTTGTAATAGACAAGAAGCTTAATATATCTAATACACTGGAGATTTCAGTATGAACATTAACTTGTAACAAGAAAATATGACGTTGAATGACGCCTGTATGTTTTTTTATCCCTTTCACACCTAGGTAGTTAGTTAGGTGTGAAAGGGACAAAAAAACATACAGGCGTCATTCAAGGTCATATTTTCTTGTTACAAGTTAATGTTCATACTGAAATCTCCAGTGTATTAGATATAAGCTTCTTGTCTATTACTTGTTACAAGTTAATGTTCATACTGAAATCTCCAGTGTATTAGATATAAGCTTCTTGGTGAGTTATGTCACGTGGTACATTCTATAAAGAAAGAACCACAAAATTATTGACATACAACCAAATGTGGCAATTTGATATAATTTGAGTGTCACGTGATACAGTCTTTCTATTCAGAAAGAATGCCCTGTCACGTGGTACATTCTGTTTAGAATGAATACCACAAAATTTGACTGTATATTAATTATGTAAAGTACAAAATATTGAAACATCAAACGCAACAAATAAAAGTACTGTTGCGAATGTTTATATATACTTACTGGGCAAAAGAATAACGTGCAATTTCAAAATTGATTCGTGAGTGATGAAAAGTCTCAAATACCCGTCAATTTTAATAATCCCGCTAGGCAGAGTAGGGCTAGATATGAATTCCATGTCCGCTACACACTGGCGCTGCCTGTACACTATAGGAACTGCGAGGTCGGTGATTGCGAAACTTAATCATTAATGTGTTTCACTAACAACAGGTGGCGCTAGTTACCTTGTTTCGGGAGCGCCATCCTGAATTGGAACGTATAACAATAGTAATAACGTCGAATTTAGGGTGACGCTACGTTATAGACCAAGCTATGTTACCCAAAATTCACGAGTTTGTATTTTTACGTATTGTAAGCATCTGTCGCTTGGCTAAATTCACGACTATACCTTATGTTTATAAATACAATATGTGTGTACTAAAGTTATTTTTGTTTTATTTTATTGCGCTTTTTTTTTCAGAACAATGAAAGTAAATAAATTAGAATATATTTATTGTATTTATAAATTATTTAGGTATTGCGTAGTCAATATGTAATACGCTATAATAATGTAATCTATGTAATACCAATAAAATATCCTCCAACTGCTAAGAGTCATTGTTTCGCTTTTATATTGAGTTTGCTTTTATTTTGTGTTTAAATATTATATTAAAAACTCGACTCACGTTAGGTTTCTGACGTGTTTTATAATATTATTTACTGTATCTAGAAATAAACGGTTCTTACAAGCCTTGAAATGTGTTATCCATATGATCGGATGAAAAGGTATTATTCATCACTACTATATTTATGACATAATAATCTTACACCGGTTTAAATATGTTAAGAGTTAAGACGTTAAAAATCGTGCACGTGCATGTTTTTCCTATGATATAATACTCAAGTGTTTTAAGATTTAAAATCTATGAAATATATTTTACTTCATAATAATTTTAAGGGTTAACGGTTTGTGTTCATGATTTTGTCTTCATTTTGTGTTTTTTAGAGTTGCTCCATTTAGCAATTCAGTGACATTCATACAGTTTTTTTTTTTTTTTTCATAATGGGAATTAAGACGATCTCAAGCCATTTTCGACATTAATGTTCGTTTACCGCATACGCAAATCCTTATTAATTATTATTAGGGTAAAACTAAAGTGAATTTCCTTCGAAAATATATTTTTCGCGATTTTTTTTAGTACCTAAGTAGTTAGGTACGGTATCTTAAGATAGCAGTCTGTAATTTTTTAAACCAAAGATTTGGAAAGTTGTAGTTGATGAAACCCAAGTTCATTATTTAAACATTCTTATATTAAGAATTAATTTATTCATTAATAAATGCGATAAATTCATGTATTTCCGAAAAATAAAAAATTCAACTTACGGCATTATCATCAAAGTACGCTACTTCAATTTGATTTTCTATGACTATAATCTTTAGAAAATCAATCACATGTCTGTTATATAAAATCTATAGGAAGTTTTATTATATGCTCCAATGTTTAAGTGAAGTACTACATTAAAGTAATACATAAAGAAGTAATACATTACACGACTATACTATAAAACTTATGAAGACTCAACTTTTATAGGTACATTTTAGGGTTTTTCAGAAACATATAGGTGTAGTTTTGCATGATGCATGGTTTTGCAACCAGCATGAATAATATTGTCTTCTCTTCTGTCTACCAAGAATTTGACTTTGGGACCTTAAGTATTTCATTTCTAATTCTTTTTCTTGAGTTTCTACAGAACTAGTTATGTTCGAAATAAATAAATATTGAGTACTAGCTGTTCCCCGCGGTTTCACCCGCATTGCTCCGCTCCTGTTGCTCTTAGCCTTCCTCGATAAATGGGCTATCTAACACTGAAAGAATTTTTAAAATCGGACCAGTTGTTCCCGAGATTAGCGCGCTCAAACAAACAAACAAACTCTTCAGCTTTATAATATTAGTATAGATTGAATTTATTATGTATTTATCTATTTGTTTAGATTTGAAAGATTTGTACTGTATTTTTATAGTGGGAAACTAAACACAATATTTATTCTCCTCTGGGAACAAGGCCACTACTTGATACAATGAAAAAAATCATACTTAATGCAATAATAAACAAGTTACTTAATAAATTATATCTTTTAATTCTTATTAGCTACCCACCTGAAACTTCTAAGCGTTAAGTTTCACAAAAAAAAAATAATATGATTACTAGGTACTTCAAAGATTGGCCTCTCATTATTTTTATTAAAAACAGTGTCATTAATTAATTTAATGTTTGATGAATGATTTGCATGATAAGTAGTTTATTTGTCCTGTAGTTGAATGTTATAGGATGTTATTGCATGAGAGTGGATGCATTCCGCTTGGTGATCACAATGCTGGTAATGTTTGATGCATGATTTTTATTATCTGTTCTTTGTGAAAGCAAAGAGGGAAGATTTACGTTGAAAATTTTGCTATGTCATTGTCACATTTGAATTAAATCGCCATCAATATGTGGAACTACAGATAATTTCAGCTAGTAGTGTTACCATTCAAATACAATATTTTCTGAAGATTAAACAGGAGAAACAAAAAGGCAGCAAGTTAGTCTAGACAATGTTTAGCAGTGTCATTGAAATTACATATTTATAAATCACAGAAAGATATTCATTGTAATGTTTTATGTCTTTAGTTTAGGGTCCTATTTCCAATAATAAAAATAGTAATAATACCATAGTGAGATTTATACCCACAAATTTTGAGATTATCTTCCCTCTTTGTCTTGCCTTGGTACGATTCCTTGTGAGCATAGCGGAATGCACCCATTGTACCTTAATGAGTACGTACTTCCTTCGTCGTTTTATTGTGTTTCAGTTGGCTTCTATATTATTTTTTTGGTTTGTCCATTTTTGTTTCAGCACTTACCCAAACGAACTAAATTATTTTATTTAAATCTAAATTTGGCGCGAGTTATGACGCTTTGTTGTAAATATGATAATGGTACAGATTAAAAAGGAATTGTTCAATTTTTTTACAGATATAAAATTTCTTGTTTTTACTGTGATTAAATTTTGTTATCGGAATAAATTTAATTAATGTACTACCATTATCAGTTGGTTACAATAAAACAATTACAAAGAACTATTTAAATCTGCTCTTTCCATAGATAAACTTTTGTTAAGTCTTAGCCAGTCTTAGCCATTGTATTAGAATCAATGTTACGCCATCTTAGACTGCCATTAATAATAATTTGAAAATGCAGTTCTTATTTTGAAATATGTTTTATGTATTAGTTCCAAAATGATAAAAGGAGTACATACTTGTATAAATATCCCAATATTATTTTTTGTTCTATTTTGCGTTCTTGTTTTAAATTTTCTAACTCAAATATTTTTTTCTTACTGTCCTATGGAATGAGCAACAATTGGTGAATTGAAATTTCAATCGTAATAACGATACAATACATTTATTATAATATTTATTGACTATTGTTCTACATAAGTATAGTACTCTGTAAATCAAAACCTTGTTTTCAATTGTCGTATCGTTATTACCCACGATATCGTGTCGTAGTCGTATGCAAGTCGTATAACATAATATTAATGTTTACAGGCGATCTGCCGACATATTTGACCCGTTTCCAATGGGATATGGCCAAGTATCCGATAAAACAGAGCCTGCGCAACATCGCCGATATTATCAGTAAACAGGTAAATCGTGTTTTTTATAGTAAATAATGTAATTAAACTTAATTTTTTGAAGTGAAACTTCTTAAGGCGCGTTGAAATAATTTTACTAACAACACGCCTAAAGAAGTCGCGTCGTGGCAATACCGTCATGTCATGGAGTATGGTGGATTTTGGTAGCTTTGAATCTTGCAAAAGAAATTTTACTTCTGACACGTGTGCTCGTCACACACGCTCATTTTTTAATAACTCAGGCCCCGGAATCACAGACACAATATAAAATCTATTGTGTCGTGGACCGATCGGGCCGTTCGGGGCTCAATGGGTTAAATGGTAAAAAGCTATAACTACTTAATAAAAGTATTTACTGATTGCAATAGTTTAAGGAATTTTTCAAAGATCATGCATTGTTTGTTGTGTCTTAAAAATAAGAACTTCAATTTTGGAAGTCAAAATTATATTTTTTTCTTTGTTCTTATAGGTCGAAATTTGAATACTAGTCTAGTCTAATATTATTCGTATTATTATTTCCAGGTGGGTCAAATCGACGCGGATCTTAAGGTGAAATCATCCGCTTACAACGCTCTTAAGGGAAACTTACAAAATTTGGAGAAAAAACAGACGTTAGTATGATTTTCATTTTATATTTCATTGTCATGGGAGTCAACCATCAATGAAAATGTTACAAAATAGGGAAAATTTTCCCTTTGTGACAATATTACCTATGTCACTTAGTAATACATAAAGAAAAGTAAGTTCTTATTTGTACTTGTCTCTGTAGTGCACAATGAATAATCTTTGATTGATTATTAATACAATAAATTCAATATTACAGAGGAAGCCTGCTAACCCGCAACCTGGCTGACCTTGTGAAGAAGGAACACTTCATTTTGGACAGCGAGTACCTGACCACCCTGCTTGTTATTGTGCCTAAGTGAGTTTTTTTAACCGATTTAAATCCGGATTTGATGGTAAGATTCCCTGTTTTTAATATATTATGTTCTAAATTGAGCATATTGAGATATTTTTTGAATTTTTAGAAATTTGTGAGAATTTTTTTCAAAATTTTTTTTAAATAAAAAAACCGTTCTTTTTGATCTTAAAATATTTTAAATACTCTATTTAATCCATAAATATGTCTACCGTTAAAATTTTATAGATATATCTTAACTCCTCCCTTAAATTTACACTTTTATACCATCTTTACAGTAATAACAAATGCTAAATAAAAAAAAAAAAAACTATTATGGCAGCGGTGGGATTCGAACCCACGCCTCCGAAGAGACTGGTGCCTTAAACCAGCGCCTTAGACCGCTCGGCCACGCTACCCGTGTGGGATAGCTGTAAATTTCGGGATAGCATGTTTTGTACTGATTTATTTTAACAAGAAAAATCGTGGTCATGGAGACATTGGGTGCTTTTATAATTTACCGTGGCACGGCACGGTACGGCACGTTTTTATCGTCACGGTAAATTAGGAAAGCAAAATGTATGCATTTATATGCAAACGCTTTTAATTTACCGTCCACGGCAACGGCACGCCGTGAACGGCAACGATCTACCGTGCCGTTGCCGTAGCATACTGGGCTCCCTATCAAATCGTCACGGTATTGTTGAGAGTGTAGTGTGTGCGTACAAGAAATTTGTATGTGTGCGTGCGTAGCCAAGAGGCGCAGGCGGCAGGTGGCAGGGCAGCGCCGGTGGCGGCCGCTTCATTTTTGCACAAATAGTACAAGCAAAATGGCGTTATTTATATATGATATTGTGGTGACTTTATTGGAACTTGTTGAATCAAGACCGCCTATGGGATAAAACGTTAGAAGACATCCGAAAATAATTGAAAAACTTATTTGGGTCTTCCTTGAGCTTATCAAACATTATTATTGTGTAGTATGACCCTTCTAAATATTTTACTTTTAAAAGCGGATGTTGCCAATACTTTCTCGTAATATGTCTTTTTTACGTCTTAAATATAACAAATAGAGTATAAGTATAGTCGCTGTCTCTTCGAGAACATGTCTGCACTTTGAAGACGCGCAAAGCGTAATAATTTCACGGCGAATTATAAAATCACCCTACGGCACGGCATGCCGTCCACTGCCACAAAACTTCAATCTCGTCCACGGTAATATCGTGCCGTGCCGTGAAACGGCAAATTATAAAAGCACCCATTGATGTCATAATTACAATAAAAAAATAGTTCCTTTTACGCACGGCAGGGGCGCTTTTCAAATTCCCATACAAATGCTTTCTATTCTAAAACAGACTTTTCTAATACATAAAATGAAATGTATTATATTATGCAATTTTACTGTGATAATTAGTTTACTGTGGTAAATGTTCTCGATACATTTTAAAATATCATTAGATTTAATTTAAAATTAACTGAAGTATTGGTTAAGTAATAACTAATAACAATTATGATTGTGATAATATTGCTTAATCTTGTTTTGTACTATTTTAAAATAGCAAGATATATGATCATTAATCAAAATAATAGCAATACCTTCATGTCCACCATTTAATAAGATATATTATAGTAGAGCCATTTTAATAGGCAACATTTGACAGTTCAACAAAATTCAACAACGTAACCTAGTAACGACGCGACGACAATAGAATAACATGATATTTCGTTTTGTTAGAACTGCACATTTGTTTAACTTTTTTCAATTACGATTACATATTTATAATAATAATGACCAATACAAGTAATTTTAAGAATTGATTTTACTGATAACCCATTCTCAACATAATAAACAATTTCTGATTTAAAGAACTAACGTCTCTACAATTTTGTGTCAATAAACCTTTTTTCTTTACCTTTCCTTTTTTCTTTATTATACCAGAGACGTTACTCTAAAAATCGAAATCTGACATCTAGAATCAAATGCATTGATTACTTGTGAATAAAAATCACCATAACTTAATAAATGCGTTGTGTTTTTTTAATAATGTATAATACTTGTCTTATTTTGCTCCCTAAATTTACGAAAGAAAGTATATTACTGGGACAGGGATTCGCCTGATGAATTTTAAAATTGACATGTTTCAAGTTCGATTGACAAATGTTTCAAGTCTGTATAGATTAATTTACTTTAATCGATGTTTTTAAGCAGGTTACCTCTCTTCGAAGTTAAAATTGATAGACGTCAAATGTTGCCTATTAAATTGGCTCGACTATAATAAAACAATAATTTGAATACAACAGGTCGATGTTCAACGACTGGAACGCAAACTACGAAAAGATAACAAACATGATTGTGCCCCGCTCCTCTCAGCTGATACACCAGGACAATGATTATGGACTCTTCACCGTCACTTTGTTCAAGAAGGTAATTTATAATTTATATTATAGTTTTATATTGATTCTATTAGCCTTTTTTGTATGATTGAACAAAAATCCAGTAAAATAATGACTAAAAATAAATTGAAAATGTAATATCTATAGTAGAGCCATTTTAATAGGCAACATTAGACAGTTCAACAAAATTCAACAACGTAACCTAGTAACGACGACATAGAATAACATGATATTTCGTTTTGTTAGAACTGCACATTTGCTTGCAACTTTTTTCAATTACGATTACATATTTATAATAATAATGACCGATACAAGTAATTTTAAGATTTGATTTTACTGATAAACCATTCTAAACACAGTAAACAATTTCTGATTTAAAGAACTGACGTTGCTACAATATTGTGTCAATAAACCTTTTTTCTTTTTAAATACCAGAGACGTTACTCTAAAAATCTAAATCTGACAAATATAATAGAAATCATAATAAATTAATAAATGCGTTGTGTTTTTTATTTTATTATTATAAGTGTCTTATTTTGCTCCTTAAATTTACGAAAGAAAGTATATTACTGGGACAGGGATTCGCTTGATGAATTTTAAAATTGACATGTGTTTCAAGTTCGATTGACAAATGTTTCAAGTCCGTATCGATTAATTCACTTTAACCGATGTTTTTAAGCAGGTTACCTCACTTCGAAGATAAAATTGATAGACGTCAAATGTTGCCTATTAAATTGGCTCGACTATAATTATGTATATCAATTTTGTATTCATAATATGATTTATTACAATAATTATTATTATACTCAATTATTTAACTTGAAAATAATAATTATTTCACCAATTTTCACTATAATTTCCATATTCACAGGTGGTGGAAGAATTCAAGCTGCACGCCCGCGAGCGCAAGTTTGTAGTGCGCGAGTTCAGTTACAACGAACAAGATCTAGCTGCGGGCAAGAACGAGATCACCAAACTCGTCACTGATAAGAAGAAGCAATTTGTGAGTTTGTTTGTTCATTTATTTTCATACTCGAAATACCAATATTTAATGAAATCATATATTTTGAAGTGAAAACTTCTTTAGCGGCGTTGAGCACTTTTTCTGTAATGGGTATAAAATCTTAAACTCGCGTCAGGACACGTGACCTGATCGAAAAAGCGTAAGACGGATACCATTCCAAAATATCAAACATGCTCAACGTTAATAATCAAGTTTTCACTTCTGCCGGCACTCCCGGAGTGCAACCCGTCTTTTTTTCATATATGTGAAGCCGGGGGATTTCGAACGGGCGCAAATAGCATGCATGCATTTTTAAAATAGAAAAATCTTGTATTAAAACTTTATGTTAATAATAAAACATGAAAAGGTGTTTTGGAAAAATCGTCTTAAAATGTCTGAACGACGTTAAAAAAACATTTATTGGAATTAAAGCCATACGTAATTGCAGTAATGTTCAAAGTGGATTGTACATATTCTATATATTATGTTCTATAATATATTATGTACAAATGGTTCGCTAATTATAAAGGAAAAAACTCTGCCCAATTTTTCTTCGGACAATTTTTGAAAATTACTGTAAGTCTAATTTTTAACCAGTGACAAAGTCTAATTTTTAACAAGTATTTTTATAATTAATTTGCTATTTTGATCTATATTACTGTAAAGTTTCATCCAAATCCGTCGAGTAGTTTTTAAGAGCAATCTTTCGCATTTATAATATTAGTAGCTTGAATATAATACGTTTTTCCGTTGGTCAGGGTCCGTTGGTGCGATGGTTGAAGGTGAACTTCTCTGAGTGCTTCTGCGCTTGGATACATGTGAAGGCTCTGCGTGTTTTCGTCGAGTCGGTGCTAAGGTTGGTTATTTATTAATTTATTTCAATTATTGATAAAAAATAATATGTATATCAAAAATTAATAAGAACACGAAATCACGTTGTTTTTTTTTTATGTTCGCGAATAAAATACTAATAAGTAATAATTTTTAGCTTAAATAAGTAGTTTATTGCATTAAAAATAAAAAATAAATTGTTAAAAAATGAAGACGCTTGCTTGCTGCAACTTGCAAGCACATGCGCGACTTGTAGTAAGTTAAGCAAGTCACTAAAACTTGCATGCGTTCACTTGCGCAAGTTCCGCAAATTTTATTATCAGTGTACCTTTCATAGGGCAAACCAGCATGATAATGAAATTCTCGAATATTTCATGAAGCGAGTAAACCTACGATACGGCCACGACATATTCACGCGATCAAACATAATATTATAGAATTCGAAATGGTGTCCTAATTGGCAATCGCACGCCGTAGTCGACTCAAATGTTTGTATTCATGCGAACTAAATTCGTAAGATTGTGCGATCAAAAATATATATGAAACTCGAATTGGTGTCCTAATTGGCAATCGCATGCCGTAGTCGTGCGACTCACATGTTTGTAAATCTATTCACACGAACTTAATTCGTACGATCGCGCGTATTTTACCAATTTCGATGGGATGGGAATTTTTGACTAGTGTGAACCGAACTATAATTTATTGGCAAAACGTCATAAGCTTATGTCCATTTATATCAATTCGGATACTATTCTTTAGCGTTTCTGCCATTTGTTTAGACGCACAGTACCGTTCCCGTTGCAAGCTGGTCCAATTCGCGCAAACATGCTCGACACAATATTCGAATCTTACTCTTGGTATTCTGCGGCTAAGTTATTATTTTGCAAAAAATATTATTTTTTGTAGAAAAAATTGTTTTTTTGTAGAAAATGATATTTTTTTGCAAGAAATGTTATTTTTTGTAGAAAAAATGTTGTTATTTGTAGATAAATTGTTATTTTTTGTAGAAAATTGTAGCAAAATTGTATTTTTTCGGCTTTCTATAATTAAATATTTTATATATTTTTTTTTATTATTGAACAGATACGGTCTACCCGTAAACTTCCAAGCGGCCGTGCTAGTTCCGAGCCGCAAGAGCAGCAAGAAGCTGCGCGACGTGCTGCAGCAGCTCTACGCGCACCTCGACCACTCCGCGCACCACGCCTCCAACACGCAGGACGTGAGTACACACCCACAGACACACGGACACACGCCTCCAACACGCAGGACGTGAGTACACACCCACAGACACACGGACACACGCCTCCAACACGCAGGACGTGAGTACACACCCACAGACACACGGACACACGCCTCCAACACGCAGGACGTGAGTACACACCCACAGACACACGGACACACGCCTCCAACACGCAGGACGTGAGTACACACCCACAGACACACGGACACACGCCTCCAACACGCAGGACGTGAGTACACACCCACAGACACACGGACACACGCCTCCAACACGCAGGACGTGAGTACACACCCACAGACACACGGACACACGCCTCCAACACGCAGGACGTGAGTACACACCCACAGACACACGGACACACGCCTCCAACACGCAGGACGTGAGTACACACCCACAGACACACGGACACACGCCTCCAACACGCAGGACGTGAGTACACACCCACAGACACACGGACACACGCCTCCAACACGCAGGACGTGAGTACACACCCACAGACACACGGACACACGCCTCCAACACGCAGGACGTGAGTACACACCCACAGACACACGGACACACGCCTCCAACACGCAGGACGTGAGTACACACCCACAGACACACGGACACACGCCTCCAACACGCAGGACGTGAGTACACACCCACAGACACACGGACACACGCCTCCAACACGCAGGACGTGAGTACACACCCACAGACACACGGACACACGCCTCCAACACGCAGGACGTGAGTACACACCCACAGACACACGGACACACGCCTCCAACACGCAGGACGTGAGTACACACCCACAGACACACGGACACACGCCTCCAACACGCAGGACGTGAGTACACACCCACAGACACACGGACACACGCCTCCAACACGCAGGACGTGAGTACACACCCACAGACACACGGACACACGCCTCCAACACGCAGGACGTGAGTACACACCCACAGACACACGGACACACGCCTCCAACACGCAGGACGTGAGTACACACCCACAGACACACGGACACACGTGGCACGAGCTTTTAGATCATAAAACAACTCACGTACAAAATAAAAAGTAAGGGCGGCCGTACACGAACCGCTTCAAGCAGTTGAGACCGACGGCTTGAAGCCGCGACCGCGCGGTGAACTATAGACATTCATTCACCGCCGTACACGTGGCCGCTCGAGCCGTCGCGACCGCTTCAAGCCGTCAACTGCATGACGAAATTCCATCGTGCAGTCAACGGTTCGCGAGCGGTCGTGAGGCATACACTGACTGCTAGAGCCGTCGACAGCTCCCACCCCCCCTGAAAATCAATGACTTGACTAGTCAAAAAAATCAACGGTTCGAGCGATTGGTAGCGACAACTCGAGCGGTCAACAACCGACGGCTCGAGCAGTTGACGCCGACCGCTCGAGCTGTCCGTGTACGTCGCTCAGCCGTTAACTACTCGAGCTGCCCGTGTACGGCCGCTCTAAAACTACCCTAGCCCGCGTTTTCAAAGAAAAACCCGCACGATTCCAGTTCCTATGGGATTTCCGAAATAAAAAGTAGCCTGTGTCTTATTTCATTGTAACCGGTTCAGTAGTTTTTAGATGATAGAATAACCGATATCCATCCATTCTCACAAACTTTTGTATTTATAATATTTGTAGAACTTATATATAAATGTGTTGTACATGTTTTGTATTGTTCCCAGAATGCTGAATTAGCCGGTCTCGGCTTTGGCCAATCGGAATACTTCCCGTACGTGTTCTATAAGATCAACGTCGACATGATTGAGAAATCCACTTCTTAAGCGGACATAGAATGGCTGTTATAGGTAAATTTATATTTATTTTCAATTACTTTTTATATTTAATAAAATTGCCAGTCCCATAGATTGTAAAACATTTTTTTGTTGATTTTAAACACAATTTGAGAGCTAAAAAAAGCTTGACTTTAATATTAAGGACCATTTTTCCTAATCAACATTCATTACTAAAAATATATATTTTTTTTTTTTTTTTATTTTAAATGTCCCACATTTATTTGTATGTTTTTTTTTATTCTACAAATAGTTTATTTTTTCCTTTTTTTACAGGTAATGTTACCAAGTTCTGTGCGTCTGACCGCGGTAGCCAGCAATAGTTGCAATATTGCATTGTACAATAATAAAATAATTAATTAATATACACTATTAGAAAAATATCGGTTTCCCAATTGAAAAAAAAAAATTCCAATTATATTTTTCTATAAATCGCGCGTTTTGAAGCAGGTTGTTGCTATTTATATTTAAATTTTATTTATAATGTTGCCATTATATGCTATAAAGCTTCAGAAATATAATATAATGAAACGCAACAAATGTTTTTTTTTTTTCAGTATTACGTTGCGTTTTTAGAGTAGATATATATAACAACTGTTACTAAATTGTAAAATAATGTTCAATGAATTATATTGGTATGATAAATGCAAACTGTACATAAGAACATTCCTCATATAACTTGTGTAGTACATAATAAATATTATTCAAGTTACTGTTTTTTTATTGTTTTATTTGTTCATATAATATTATCTCCCAGAAATAAACCAAGCATGAACATAACGGGCGATCTACACAATGGGCAGAGTTGGCCCAAGAAATTATCGTCGATGTTTGCCGCCATTACAGCGATTATGAATAATCATCTACAATAACGGCCGATCATAGACATTTAGGCCCTCTACACTATCGTGATTGCCTCTACTCGCCCAATACTGCCCATTGTGAAGAGGGCCCATAAAATAACATCTTTTATTAATCTGTGTTTGCAAGATACTGCTTATATAGCATTCTTATAACCAGTATCATATTATATTCTGTTTATCTCTGGAAGTTAAGACTTAAAAATGTTAAAAAATGTAAGTCAAGAAGTAGGTAACTCAGTGACTTGTGGTAATGATGGTACCAGTAGTCCAGAGTATTTATAGATACCCTAATATATGTATTTATAATATAAATGTGTAATAAAAGTATGATAATAAATAGGAGAGTTTAATTAATGAATGCTTATTAAATGTAAATGAAAAATTTTGTGTTTAGAAATAAAGAAGAAAGAAAATTAAAAGTTTAGTGTAAACAAGCATTGGTAAAACAATAAATAAATAAACCTTCCACAACAACAGCATTTAGATTTTTCCACAAGTTGATATACTTTACGTAGGTATATCTTATGCATGCAAAAAATTATGAATGAAAAGATTTTCCTTTTTCCTTTCTACTGTCTTGTCACTGAACTAAACGGCTGGACCAATATTAATAAATTATTTTGTAAATTCGAGATAGATATAAATTTAAAATTTGAACATGAGCAAAAGCTAATGCTTACCAAATATAAATAGGAATGTGTAAAAAAACGACAACTTTATTCAAAATACTTTAATAAACATTATAAATGCGATACAATAAACCAATAGCCTCAGTTTATACTTTATACTTCTTACTTCCATTCGTCATCATCGTCAGCTTGATTATCTGGTTCTAACATTTTGGAAAGTGGCGAGTCTCCTTCCTCATTCATTCTATTGAATAAAGATGTTAATAACTTCTTATTCAAGTGGTCCGTTTGTGTTGTTTCTCGCACAGGCATCTCAGGCATCGCATCTTGAGTATTTGTTGTTGTTTCCTCCTTTTCCGGCGTGTTTAATTTGACCATTTTTGCTATTTTACTGGATACTAATGATGGATATAATAACAATATAAATCGCCTGTTTGGAGGGTAATATAAAAAACTAAATGAATACAAATTCTAAACACATGAGTAATATGTACTGTTAGAAAAATTAAAATTCTACGAACGACAACAAAATAATAAAATCAAATGTCAGCTTGACTGTTGACGTTTGACAGTTGACAGAAGTATTTTTTAATATTTTTCGGCGCTATGATACTTGGTATTTGATTTTGAATAAAATTAATTTAGCAATACAAAGAGTGGACTGAACCTCAGTACCGCCTGCTCCCTGTTTCCTTTTTTATGAATAAACAAGTTTAACTTAATGTTGATGACCATTGACCTTTGAAAATTTATATAGATTTCGTTTTGTGAACGGTTTATAGGGTTCATAAGCGGATGGTAGAATGGATTTTCTTATATAATGATAATAAGTCTAATTTTAAGTAATACAATTTTAACGCGAAGAAAATATAAATTGTTAAAAAAATACTAATTGAAATACATTCATCTTAATTCCAACTAGTATTTTATAGTTTAATGACGCATATTTCCCCTTTTTGAAATCTTAATTTAGAGAAGTGGTTGTATACTGTATACTGTATACAGTGGACAGTGGTACTTGCAAGGCTAATGCTTATGTTTTATGAATCCATATTTTAATACAAGTGCGTGTTGCTTATTATATTTTAGTAAAACAATTTATTTAATCAAAATATATTAATTATTTTTTTTATAATTTATAAAATGATACACTAAGTTGCCATATCTTAATTGGATAATAAACTGGCAAACCCAAAACCGAACGTCATCGTTTACCATCCTTCCGACCAGCGACATTTTCTTGGACTGGTGATAATTAATTATTTAGGAAATTTAAAAAAGTTAGTAATAGTGCTAATTATTCATTGACATCTATTTAACGTTATTATCATTTTACAGAACTTTGTAAAATATGTATTACATATCAACATTTTTAGCATCAAGTGCACAGCTCTTACATAACTTTGCTGCCTAACCTGCATTTTTATCATCTGATTTTGTTGTGTGTGATATTCCAGGGCAAAATGTTGGGCCGCTTAGCTCCGGGTGTCTGCACCCAGGTGACCATGGTGGTCAACCATCAGCAGAACCGTAATATGGCCACTTTGAAGTCGATTTCTCTACGTCTCAAGTCGGTAAAGAATATCCAAAAAATTACCCAGTCCATGAAGATGGTGTCGGCTGCCAAGTAAGTTCTTTATTCAAATAAGAAAAATAAAATCTATTCCATTTTCAAATGGAATGTCAAAATCGATTTTTGAAAGTTCGAATGTTTGAAAATTTATCAAATTGTTTTTTAATTTGCAAAATTGCTCAACTACTTTGAAAATAGGCGATACTTTAAAATTTATTAAAGGTAATTATTTATGTCATTTTTTCCAGGAAAAAATGTTTGGCATACCTTTTTTTAACGAGTTGGTATTTTGCATGAATATGTTAGTAATAACATGCTATAAAATAATTTGCTAAATTGATGATTTTGTTTATATATTATGTCATGAAAATTCCAGGAGTATTCTATACTTATTAGTATGTAAATAACCAATCAATTAAAGAAAATATCCTTGTATCGAATGATAACCCTGACTAAGAAGTAAGGGAAACTAGGTATATATAATTAAAAATCACACTAACTTTAATCCATGCATAAACTTAAAGGCTTGTCAGGGGCCGTTATGGCCGACCCTAAGGACCAATAATTTTGCTTTTGCTCATTAACTTACAAATTTTCTTGTTGACTTCTAAGTTTCTAAGACTTAATTTATTTATTGAAATGTTCAAATAATTAATTTATATCACATAGAGGAAGCCTTATAACTAAATTGAATAAAAAAAGAGTACAATTTATTGGTTGACCTTTATATGACTTAGTAGTGTAGTATATCTTGATATATAATATAATAGACATTCATTTCTATGTGATAACTTAAGTTTCGATATTGGATATGTATAAATATAGTAAAATAGTATATAGTAATAGTACACTAATTATAACTATGAAATATCTAATATAGCTACATAATATATCACTTAAGGGGCCCATATTCACCAATATTTGTGTTTAATATAGGTACACCCGTGCTGAGCGCGAGCTAAAAGCCGCCCGCCCATATGGTGAAGGTGCTGTCATGTTCTACGAGCGTGCAGAGGTAAATATATCACAATTTGTTGCAGACTAAGTAAAATAAATTTATAAAAATTCCTTATACACTTATACAGGCTGTTTTTAACGTTATTTGCGTATGGAAATCTATATGTTCCTGTAATCTTAGTTCGAATTGGTAACACCCTCTATAACCTTATATTGTGATTATAGATACTTACCAAACCTAACAATTATAGCAGATGAAAAAGAACCCTTTATCCCATTGGTATAAACATAATATATCTTTTACATTTGCTTTATATTTATATTTTTTGATGTAAATAAATATTACAGGTTGCCCCACCTGAAGATGAGCCCAAGCAATTGTACATTGCTATGACTTCTGACAGAGGTAAATATCAATCAATCAATCAATCGCATCTGCTTTCTGAATCGTAATTGGTAAAACAATGTTGTGATAATTCAAAACTGCTTCTGGAAGAAATCTAATTGAATAAATAAATGTTTGAATTCTGTACCAATAGATATTACTACATAGTATAAAACAAAGTCGCTTTCTCTGTCCCTATGTCCCTTTGTATGCTTAAATCTTTAACCCATTGAGCCCCGAACGGCCCGATCGGTCCACGACACAATAGATTTTCTATTGTGTCTGTGATTCCGGGGCCTGAGTTATTAAAACTACGCAACGGATTTTGATGCAGTTTTTTTAATAGATAAAGTGATTCAAGAGGAAGGTTTTAGTATATAATTTATTAGGTTTTAGACAAAGCGGGCGAAGCCGCGGGCGGTAAGCTAGTGATAGTATATATACATGGTTAGTTTTTACTAAATTCGTCATACAAAATAATGTCGATGTTTCACATATGCCAGGTGTCCCGTGTCAAAATATAATAAACAGTATATTATTTATTATATTATACTTTAACATACTATTATTACAAAACACCGCATTGTTTGTAATATTGAAAAAAAAAATCCCAAATATACCTTTTACAATCTTAATATGTATATATAAATCTCGTGTCACAATGTTTGTCCTCAATGGACTCCTAAACCACTCAACCGATTATAATAAAATTCGCACACCATGTGCAGTTCGATCCAACTTGAGAGATAGGATAGTTTAAACATGTAGGTACCACGGGCGAAGCCGGGGCGGACCGCTAGTTGTTTTTATATAATGTTAATCATTCCCAGGTCTCTGCGGTGCAGTCCACACGGGTGTGTCCAAGGTGATCCGCAGCAAGCTGAACGAACCTGGTGCGGAGAACATCAAAGTGATCTGTGTGGGAGATAAGTCGCGCAGCATCCTGCAGAGACTGTACGGGAAGCACATCATTAGTGTGGCTAATGAGGTACGGGAAAAACTATTTGATATATTTGTATGAATTTTTTTCTTTATGGTATTCATTTCAATTTTAAGAAATAAATATTTATTTTTTCTATAAGTATAACCTATTTATTGTATTTTAAGGTAAGTTTAAATGTAGTGAGTATTCGATGTGTTTAAATAAATTCATACATACATACTGGCTATGTTTCAAAAAATCGAAAGTACATAAAAAATCTGGGTTTAAAATTGTAAGTTTTAAAAACTAAAGCAAAACTTTTAAAATTATTATCTGTTCCAGATCGGTCGCTTGCCCCCTACATTCAAAGATGCAGCGACCATCGCTAACGCTATCCTGACCTCGGGCTATGACTTCGGCTCCGGCAAGATTGTCTACAACAAGTTCAAGTCTGTGGTGGCCTACTCACAGTCTGACTTGCCACTGTTCAGCCAGAAGGCTGTTGAGGTATGTTTTTGATTAAAAATTAAATTTATTGAAGTGAAACTTCTTTATCGGAGTTGGAAAAAAATTTAGTGTAACATTTTTTCTTTACGCGTAACATTTTTTACGCGCCATCTTTTTCTTATCCCTACCACGCGTGATTCGACGTATTTCTGTAAAGTTGCACATATAGTAAATTATTTTTTGAAAAATAAGGAAAAAGAAGTTTCACTTCTTACGTGTGTACACTAGTACACGCACACATTTTTATTACATATTGTGATTAAAATAACTATGTAAGTGTCAATAAATCATAGTGTTCCACATTAAAAAAATAATAACATGTGTTTGTTATATTCTGGCAAATACAAATTAAATATTAAATATGAATGTATTATCTTACTAATTGTGTGTCATAATTAATCTAGATAGATGACTCAATTTTTGAAACTGGCAACTGTTATTGCAATTCCAAAAATAATTGAATTTCATTCAAGCTAATTTAATTTTTTTTTTTCGGTATTGACCGAAGTGATAAAATGATATAACCAATCTTAAATTTATAAAATGAAACAACAAATATTTTTCCAATTTTTTATTGTCAACAAAAACATACATAAAGTCTCTTATATTATGCAAGACATTGTATCTACATTCTACATAACTAATAAACCATACTCAAACTCAAACTCGAAACATTTATCTATTCAATTCTTCTTTTAGAAGCACTTTCGAATCGTCATTACATATTTTAAACATTTACCACCGATTCGGAAAGCAGTAAATACAGCAGCATAAAACCTCTTTTAAATCTATTTTTAAATTTCAGACGGCTCCCAAACTCGCCACCTACGATTCCCTCGACTCTGACGTGATGCAATCCTACATGGAGTTCTCCCTCGCGTCCATGTTGTTCTACGCGATGAAGGAAGGCGCTTGTTCCGAACAATCCTCCCGTATGACGGCCATGGACAACGCTACCAAGAACGCGGGAGAAATGATCGAAAAACTCACCCTAACCTTCAACAGAACCCGCCAAGCTGTCATCACCAGAGAGCTCATCGAAATTATCTCTGGTGCCGCCGCCTTGGACTAAACGAAATAAAAATTAAAAAAAAAAAAAAATTGGCGGGAAACTTTCTGTCAATGTCAAAATTTTTCCTGTCAATGTCAAAATTTGAATTGTTAATCGGAATAAATTATTAAACTTTTCGTCTAATGTTGTTTGATCCCGTATTTACTGCCGTAGTTAATGCAATGCTGACATTCCCGAACGAAGTCGCTGGATACATGTAATCACACGCAATACGTAACTGGCTTCAACATCTTATGTGTGTTTGGTGACGCTCGTTCTATTCCTTGTCGTACACAAAACTTTGTAAGGATTAAGTGGTGGTTAGCAATAAATAAGTATTTAGAAAATTTGCGTTTTATTTTATTCTTTTAATATCCTGTTCATAATGTACAAATAAGCCTTTTCTTACCTATCACAATAATATACTCCTGAATCGATTCAATGCTACTGAACAAAATTTGATTGAAATTAACGCTTTAGTTGGTTCATACTGAACCAAATTTGATGAAACAAGCATTTATAGAAGTTGAGAATGTAAATGTGAAGTTATGGCGACCGAAAACAAATTACAATTGGAAAATTACGTTAATTATTTTGAGTATTCGCAACGCGTGCGCTTATAGCATGCATTTTGTGTTCAATAAAAGTATAATATAACAGCTAATTCATTAAAAAAAATGTAGGGAGAAAATAATACTAGGTGGGTATACCATACCGCCTATAAAAAAACTCACGCGTTAGATACACCTTTCTTTTATGATCCAGTTAAAATTTTAATCCTAAAAATTGTCCATACGTCACTAATTATCTATGGCTGCATTTTATTAGATGCATTAGTTTAAACCACACCTTCGTACTTAATACATTCTATTCATCTTAGACACTATGTATCAAAGAAACTTTTAGAGTATAGAACCTACATAAGTACAAACGCTATCTAAAAATAATCTAATAACATTTTTTGATGCGGGTTCGATTCCCGAAGACAAAGTCCCGTATCCGTCGAAGCGGCGGAACTACGGATTTATTCATTAAAATAAATCAGATGTGTTTTGCACGGTTACACAGCCATCGCGGCATTACTTCACAAAAGAAAAAA
Source organism: Colias behrii (assembly GCA_029959065.1). Lineage (NCBI taxonomy): Eukaryota > Metazoa > Arthropoda > Insecta > Lepidoptera > Pieridae > Colias > Colias behrii. Next base: position 966,676 of record JARWMC010000025.1, read on the forward strand.
AAGGCCCAAAAGTGTTTCGAAGGTAAAGCATAATAGCGACAAATTACTATAGCCCCCGCCGCGGCCGCTCCGGCCACTGCAGTCGACCGTCAGCCAAAGGACCAAAGTAAAGTATTAAATATTCTGTACCGAGGCTGCCATCTGAGGTGACCATCACCTACGATTCTACCTAAGAGAAGTCTATTACAAGGAATCCGAAGTATCAAGAGATAGAGATGTTGTGTGTGATGATCGCGCACACAGTGGTCGTAAAGCGTGTTGTGAAAAGTGCGTCAATCTTTACGTTTACATAGATATCTCTACAGAATCTGCGGGCCCACTAACACGGCAGATGCGGTTGAAAACCGCTTCGTTATTTCGTAGCCAAACTAGTTATTTTTATGTATGAGTGCAGTATTTTTGTCACCGAAAACATGCCGAAAACAATGACTAGAAAATCTTTGTAAGCAGTTTTAAGTTTTTCGATACAACCGATCGCTCGTGATGAATACCTACGTCCTTAAAATGTTAACGACATTGTGACGCTGATATTATTTGAATGGCTAGGTCATAGTAACCTAGGCAGGGTGGCAGACATTAATTATTTAATTGTCGATAGAATTAGGGTTGGGTAAGATTAAGCCCTTCCGTTCTTCATGAGATTAGTTTATATTATCGTGAAGCTTGACTTACGAAACTATTTTTCATGATCATTTGGTTGCTTAGTTTGGTGGTATGCGTGTACATTTGACTAAATTTAGTTCCAATGAGGCATATAATTTGTGTAGCATTACCAGTGTGTTAAAATAAATTGTGTACCTACGTAATCTCTGGTTATAATTAAAAATTAAGTATATTATAGTTAGTTAGTTACGTGGATGTCGAAGTATGTGTACTTTTCATATTTCTCTTATACTCTAAGTAAAATACCAATTCGACTGTAATATTTCAATTTGAATTGAAATATCTGCTCGGTTGTTTGATATAAATCGTAATCTTTCTGATTGTAAGGTTCTCAATCATTATCATTTTTTCGCATTTTGTACTTACATGCTTTATTTTATAGGCTGTTCCACCCGGGTAGCTGTTTTGTATGTTTTTCAAGGTACCCTATTCCAAGAAAACTAGATATTGCTGTAGGGTGTTCTATCATAGGGAATATTTATAAAATATTAAAGGGTAAAGGGTAAGGGTATTAAAGGGTAAATGGTACAAAGAAATAAAACACAAAATTCATCATAATTATTTAATCTAACATAATTATCGAATCCATAGCAGTCTTAATTTAAAAATTATTCTAAAACAAGTGATCACGTCACACAACAAATATTTGGATTTATAACGAAATAATATATAAAATTCAATTATATTATAAGTAAAAAGGTGTAGATAGGTTACCAACACAACATTCGATCTTAAAAAACGGCACACTAACGCACACACGATTAGACAAAGTGAGATGGCATGATTCAACTACGGTGAGCGAAAGAGACAACTGACGTAAAATATGGCTAATTGGCCACATATCGACGTACCTATACCTTTTTACTTATAATATCATTGATAAAATTCGTAATTACTGCCTTGCTATAGCCCTTAGTGGTGTTAAAAACATCAAAACCTTAGTCTATTCAAATCCTATGTTTAAAAAAATACATATTATAAAAACTATGTTTGCTAAATGTCAGAGTTTTATAGATATCAACTATATTATGATTGCAACATAGCATATTCCTTTTATTACATTAATATAATGATAATAAAACTATATTATTTTATTTATACCACACAATTTAAAATACGTCGGTCATGTTTTAACCCAAGAACCTTTTTTGCATCTATGATTTTTTCTTTGTTTGTCAAATTGTAAGAAAATTTCATTTTAAAATGCATAATGGCGTGTATTTATGTTTTTTTAACTAGTAGTAAGTTAACATTTTTAGTATGTGACCTTTTTTTGTTTGGCTTGAGTTATAACCAATTTTTAATTTTGACAACGGAACGAAATTTTACAATGCCTTTATTTGTAAAATTAAGAGAAGAGATTACTCGTGCTTTCTTGAAGAAAAAAAAAGCACACAACTTTAAAGTCTAATTTTGATAAAAAATCATGTCCTTTGGACATTATAAGCTTATTGCTTATAATGTCCATTTCCTTTGCATCTATATCAATAGAACAATTATTTTGCTAATTATATTATAATTGTAGGTATTTTAGTCAAAGTAAAATAGATGGTCAAAAAGGTCAAAAGATGGTAAAATTTCCTTAGTAGTTATATCTTTAAATTAACACATAATTTAAAGTTACATATAATAATATATAGTGAATAGGCAGTAGTACTTCATATAATAGATTACATATAACATTATAAACTATATTTACAAACGCCGCCAGCGACATATACCAGCGTGGATAACCCTGAAATTAAAAAAATGGATAAAATTCGTGTAAAAAAAGAGCGTGCCCAGCACGTGTCAGAAGTGAAACTTCTTTGGCAAGATTCAAAGATGCCAAAATCGTCGCCTTACTCGATGACGTGACGAAATTGCCATGACGCGACCTTGAAATTTTACTCTCACGCGCCTAAAGATGTTTCACTTATTGTTTAAAAAGTAAATAGGATTTGTTAACTCTCTAAAAATTTAGTAGTGCCACAGTCAACAGAATATAAACAGTACGGAAACTTTCTACAAAACGTTGGAAACCGCTTACTTACACAAACATGCACCTCGAGATTTATAAAGTAACAATATCATTGCTTCAATGATTATTAAGTATTTATTTTATCTCAATTACTATGTACACAGTAACAAATAACAATATCATTGGTTCAACGATACACACTGTTATTATTAAATCTCAGTTACTTTACTGTTAGAATTCTATACTGTGGCTCTGTCTATATTGTGGAATATTTCTCTAAAATCTGGTTACTTATACACTTTGACACTAACTACTTACTACTTATAACTACTTGAACACTAACTTACATCACTCTCACTCGTGTAGGGCCGCAAGTCTAGCGGGCGATCTCCAAACAGCGGACGAAGTGCGTTTCAGTCTAGATCTGTCTATATTTGGGAATATTTCCCGTAAATCTGGAGTGTGTTCCCGAACAGAGAATAGCTTGTCAATGTGACATACTGGTATGCGGTTTTGGTAAGAGAGGTGACGGTAGCGAGCCTGTAAAATAAATGTTTAAATAATTAATTTAAATTATATTTCTAAGAAATTATTTATTTGATTAAATATTAATTATAGTAAATGTATTGTGTAAAGCAGTGTCGCAAAAATTGGCAATACAGTCGATTGTTCTATTAAACGCTGTTCAACAAGACAATCGATATAAAATCATGAATACAATTAGTTTCATTAATAAAAAATATAATTCGAATTTAATATTACAATGACAGGTTCGCGCAAGAATATTTACACAAGTCCATTTTTAAACTATTATCTTCGTTGAATGAACCACAATGGCTTGTATTTTTTAAATTTGAACTTTACTAAAATATTATTCGTGCTGAATCTATATTTTTTTATTTTAGTTAAATTCTGTCTTATTTTACCATACAGTCAATATTCTGAGCTAATTTTCGTTAGAAGCGACATTAATGGTAGTTTTTCCTATTGCACATGTCAAACTTTAGATAAATAAAAATATATTTTTTCACTAACCTTACTAGAAGACCACGTGGGCATAGGTCGTTCCACGGGATCGGCTTCTTCATCAGAGTTGAGGTATTGGAACCCGTCTTCCATGTACACTGGTTCTATTGGCGGATACTTGCGCGGTGTTTTCATTGCACTCACTGAAAATTGTTGAGAAAATCTTACTTAAAACTTTATTTTTTTATGTAATTATTATATACTAGGTTTCCGCCCGCGGCTTCGCCCGCGCAGTCAAAGAAAAACCCACATAGTTCCCGTTAACGTGGGATTTCCGGGATTGCGTCATTTTCCCGGGATAAAAAGTAGCCTATGTAAGGACATAGGCTATATTTTGATACCCGAGAAAGGTCTCGGGTATCAAAATATCTCCATACCAAATTTCATGAAAATTGGTTCAGTAGTTTAGGCGTGCCGCGTGATTGAGTAACAGACAGACAGACAGAGTTACTTTCGCATTTATAATATTAGAAATGAATAGTGATTACGTTTTAACAAGCTATGTCTTACAGGGCATGTAATAAGATGTTTTAGTGGCGTTCAAAAATATTAACATATACATTACGCCAATAAATGAGAGATAATATAAATAAAAAAATTATTAATGCATCTAAAGAAACATAGGTACGAAATTTTTCATATCTAGCAATTCTTAGTAACACCAATGAGTTTCATATTGTTTGTTAAATAGCTTATATTTAGTTTCAACTTTCAACTTAAGGGGCTGACAAGACCCAATTTTGTTACCAGTAACAGTGATTGCGCTCTCGTTTACTCCCATACAATTGGACAGTGTGCGCAAACGAGACCGCAATATCACTGTTACTGGGCGGGGCCAGGTCGTAGGAGAAAATAATAAGAAAATATTATGTGATTTGAGGAAAAGTGTGCGTCATATGTGAAATATGACTCGTTAGAGGTTCAGGTATGAATATGTTGACTTCGTGTTTTAAATTGCAGACCCGTACGTTAACTAAATAAACACATAGAATCGTTTAATGATGATTTTAAGACCAATCTTTGCAATTATTTTCTATCGAGCCGATTTCGTCCAATGTGTATCGAGTCCGTCCACGGTCTTCGAAATATGATGAATATTAACATATATTTTTTTTGATGGGCTAGAATAAATATATTTTCTTAAAAAACTGCTCAAATAACTTCAATTTGGTCTTGTCAGCCCCTTAAATAGCTAATATTTAGTTTCAACTTTCAACTTAGTGAACACATTTTCATATTCAGGCATTTAGTATTAAATATTTAGTCGAATTATCCTACTAATAAACAAATATAAAAAGGTAAATTATTAAAAAAATCCTTATTAAGTAACTCTTACCTTCCTCCATTCTCTGTTTTAACTTCTGTTTCTCAATGAACTCCCTCTGTTTCCTTTCAATTTCCCGCTCCATTAACGCGTACTCCTTTTTCATTCTGCGATTAAAAAATACGACGGATCTTAATATATTAACTTTTATAAATAAAACTTTTACTTAAATACAAGGTATTCTACAAAATATTTAATCATTTCCAATTATATAACGCATTTCAATAAAGAAACGAATCTTAAATGGCGGCGCTTATCATTCCCTTTCGCTTACACGCACGGCCATACGGCATGCAAAAAAAATAGGGAAAAGTAAAATCACTAAAATGTATTTGATTTTCCCTATAATAGTTTTTATCATAAATTTACAATGACAATTATGTATTTGCGATAGTAAATAATGTTTTATTGGAATTTGACAAAATATGTTCTTTGGGAAAAGTTGTTCAGTTTTATGGGCTCATTACAAGTATTATGGGGATTTTGTTGCATTCTGCATACGTAAATATGATAATTCATATAAATACACAAATACCATAACAAAAAAGTTTGTCAATAAACAATTTGAAATAATTTATAAAATTATCCATTTACATTATTTTTATTTTCTTTTTTACCGACCCTACCATATGTCAGTGTCAGTTTTGGCCGCCATTGAAGATTCGTTTCTTTAATGAAACGCGTTATACAAGGTTCATTTTATAACAACTTTGCCACATGTTAATTAATCCGGTCAAGTTAGACATAAAAACAGTTGCCAAATAACAATAAGTCCGTCAGAGGTAAATTTTGGTGGGAAGCTTGGGTGTACCATAACAAAATATGAAGTTTTAAAAGTCGCTATTGATCACATGTGTGCAACAAAAGTTATTCAGGGTCAAAGGTCAAAATTTCAGGTTTTTTGGATTTTTCTCGTAAACATAATTTTTTTTTATATAAAAATAGACCTTAAACCAAACTTCTGGATTTAATATTTCTCTACAAAAATGGTCTTCATGATTTCTTTCTTGTCACCATTCCTGAGATAACGCGATTTTAATAGACATTATATAACTTCCGGATTTTACCACCAGAATTAGCGGGAAAGCCTGTAATTATTAAAAAAAAGACGTGTGTCACTCGGGGACTGCCGCGGTAAAGCTATTGCATGCTATGCCTTCAAGCCACACCTCCGCGCCCGTCCCCGTGGGGAGCGTGAGGTTTTTTCGTTACGGAATTTCTGGATTCGGTCCCCGCGCTCAAGGTCCGCGATAGAAGCTATGCAATAGCTTAAAATCTCTTCTTCAGAGCAAAACAATTCTATTGTTTTTCTGTTAACCATCACTAAATTTAAAATTATATAAAAAAATTGGTTGTTTGTAAAGTAGGTTTACAATCGAGATGTTTACGTGATAACATAATGCAGTGGCAGCGCTCGAGATGAGACGGGAGATCGGTCCGTCTCTCTCTCGTTATACCTGCGATCGCGCTCGTGAGGTTTTGGTGTGACACAAGTTTCTGAACATGTCACCCGACTAAAACGATTTTAAAAACGTTATCACGTCAAAACCCACTTGTCAGCCTCCTCCAGCTGCCTCTTCCTCACCTCCCTCGCCCTCTGCTCCTCCTCTAATCTCTTCTGTCTCGCCAACTCCTCCGCCTTACGCCGCTCCTCCGTTTCTTGCACTTTGCGGGAGCTCTTGTTTTTGACGTGACAACGTCTTATAAATTGGTTTGCCGGGTGACACTTCAAGAAACTGCGTTACGCTCCGCTCACGTTATGCGCTCACAATGAGAGCGAGTGAGAGGCACGCGGGCATGGTTAGCCCGCCTAAGAGCGAGAGAGACAGACATAAAAAGTCGTTGTCACGTAAAACTTTCGCCCGTATACCGACTTTACAGGCAACCAATTTTTTTTTTTTAAGATAAATATATATAGAAACCCACTTGTCAGCCTCCTCCAGCTGCCTCTTCCTCACCTCCCTCGCCCTCTGCTCCTCCTCTAATCTCTTCTGTCTCGCCAACTCCTCCGCCTTACGCCGCTCCTCCGTTTCTTGCACTTTGCGCGCGAGCTCTTGTTTTTTCTGCAAAATAATAAAATAGAATAGAAAACACTTTATTGTACAATGCACACAAAAACAACATTTACAGAAACAATAGGTAACTTAAAATAAATGTACAATTTGGCGGCCTTATCACTTAAAAGCGATTTCTTCCAGGCAACCTTGGGATATAGGATAATAATATATTTGATTGATAAATAATGTACATTTTTAATGCAATAAGTTTTTTTCATTGGAGATAACATTTTTGTATGTATACTTCTTCGATATAGTGTCAAGGGTACATCCAGATGGAAAGAAGTTCTTAGTAAAAGAGAGACAACAAAATTTTTTTCCCATTTAAAACGCGAAGATATACGAAATAAGTGAAGGAATGTCTCCGAGCACTACGCACTACAGCATAAGTGTCGTGAGGATTTTCGTCCCGCTTTCCCCCAGAGCGTGCCGTGCGATAACGCACTTCGTTCCAAAAAAAAAAAATGTGTGCGTGTACTAGTGTACACACGTAAGAAGTGAAACTTCTTTATTTTTCAAAAAATACTATATGCAACTTTAAAGAAATACGTCGAATCACGCGTGGTAGGGATAAGAACATGGCGCGTAACGGAAAAATGTCACGCGTAACGCAAAAATGTTACACTAAATTTTTTTCCAACCCCGATAAAGAAGTTTCACTTCAATAATAATCTCTTACCTTCTCCACCTCTTTCAGCTTCTCCAGCTTGCCCATATCTGCGTGCAACTTTTTCTCTTGTTTCTCTTTCGCAGCAGCGGCCAATGCCAATCTTCTATCTCTTTCTGCCGCTTCTCTCGCTGCCGCCGCGGCGGCCATCTTCTCTTCTCTCTTTCTAGAAGGGTATAAATGTTATATAAATAGTTTATTAGTAAACTAGCTTACCGCCCGCGGCTTCGCCCGTTTTGTCTAAAACCTAATAAATTATAAACTAAAACCTTCCTCTTGAATCGCTCTATCTATTAAAAAAAACCGCATCAAAATCCGTTGCGTAGTTTTAAAGATTTAAGCATACAAAGGGGCATAGGGACAGAAAAGGCGACTTTGTTTTATACTATGTAATGATTAATATTTCTAGTTAGAATTTTAATTTTTTTTCGTCATGACGCAATAGCCGACTATAAAACGTCAATAGCATTTAGATTTCTTGTTTTAGGAGTATGTGATACATACATATACTGATTTTAATCGTAACTACTACTATAGCTCAGTGTTTAACTACAAATTACAGTTTAAAATCACATCAAGTTAATTTTTATCACAAAAACAAAACATACATAATGAAAGGTGAAGGTAAATAGCTTATTCAACCGCATTATCAAATCTCTAGGCTTTCATTAAACAAGTAAGCAAATGATAAAACTAACATATTTAACTACCTGCCTAGACAAGTCATTCAAAGGGCCTACGTAGTATAGGCAGTAACTTACATTAAAAATTAATTTTTAAAGTTACATTCAAAATTAAATATATGTAGCGTCAGGATCCGAGATTGTTTTAAAAAAAGGACAAAGGGTTCCACAAAATTACTTGGACTATACACGCTGTGCATTATATCGGTTCACCGTCCGTTATTTTTTTTAAACTTTGATGGTGGCGCCGTCATATTATACTTAAACAGCAAGGATATTTTAAACTACTTGCCTAGACAAGTCATTCACCAATACTATTAACATATAAAATACACTAACTTCTTTTGCATCTCCCTTTTCGCCTCCAACATGGCCTCCTTTTTCCTCCTCGCATCCTCCATCTTGTATTCCTCGGCAACTTCCCGCGCTTTGTTTATACCGCTCAGTTTCGATGTTGAAGAAAATGCTTTATTTACACTTGAAGCCGTGTTTACACGCGGTTTTGACGCTGAAATCGATACCTGTGAAATTAAATATTAATTGAATTTTTTTTAATATATGGATAACTAGCAAACCGGGCGAACTCCGTTTCGCCACCGGAGACACCTTTTCTTTGCTATAAACCTCACGGAGCCCGAGACCTTTCCAACGAATGCAAAACCATGGAAATTGGTTCGTGCGTTCTGGAGTTATAGCGTCAGGAAGGAAAACCCGACTTATTTTTATATACTTATTATGAAGAAAGGCAAAGCATATCAAAAACTAACACTTGGATAAAAAAAATTGGATGAAAATTCTATAGTGCTTCCAAAAAAAGTCAAGTTTAATATGTAATAAACTAGCTTTCCGCTCGCGGCTTCGCCCGCTTTGTCTAAAACCTAAAAAAATACATACTAAAACCTGCCTCTTGAATCATTCTCTGTATAAAAAATAAACCGCATCAAAATCTGTTGGGTCGTTTTTAAGATTTAAGCATACATAGGGACATAGGGACAGAGAAAGCGACTTTGTTGTATACTATGTAGTGAAATTTGGCACATCAGAGAACAATTACTATCAAACATGCACACATTACGCCTTTACATTACATAATCTTAATATATACATATAAATCTCGTGTCACAATGTTTGTCCTCAATGGACTCCTAAACCACTTAACCGATTATAATAAAATTCGCACACCATGTGTAATTCGATCCAACTTGAGAGATAGGATAGTTGCATGTAGGTACCACGGGCGAAGCCGGGGGGGACCGCTAGTTTACTATAGCAATATTTAGTATTGTATCCAAAAATAATTTTAGTACATTAGTCACACAACACACAAAAAACTTCCTTTTCACATTCCCTTTCACCCACAAAAGCAAGATTAGCAAGATTAGTAAAAATAATAACTAACATATACCGGAATAGTGGATTTCCCGTTGAATATCATGTTATTCATTTTGTTCAAGTTATCCGCCGATAAAACAACTTTGGACACTTTATCCGGGGGCGTTTGTGTGTCTGGCTCTTGTTGTACTTCCTGCTGTGAGAGAAAAAGAATAATTTGATTTATTTATTTTGTATGTTTGTCTATTGTTAGTGTTTAAACTGCTGAACAGAAATAGATGTGTTGTTTTATAGATTGATAGCTTACGCTTCAACATGCAATCTACAGATGTGTTTATTGTTATTAAAATAGGATTTTACACAGATATTAAGTTTAAATTTATAAAGAATAGAAAAAATTCGATCACGAGGCGGGACTCGAACCCGCATCCTTCGCGCCATTCCAGTCCCGCCTCGTGATCGAATTTTTTCTATTTTTTTTCTATTCTTTATAAATTTATATTTATAAAGCATTTGAATGCCATAAAACCAAAAATATAAATTCAACAGATATTAAGTTTATTCAAACTTTATTTAATAAGTATATTTATTTATTTATTTGTACAAGGTACCTTACAGTTAAACATACATTAAAATATAGAACATTTTGATAAATATTCATAATTCATAAAATTGTTGTAATTTCCTACTGACACAAGATGGTAATTAGAGAAGTATTATTTCATAATGATAACTAAATAAAAAAAAAATGAAGATGCAACTTAATTAAAAAATAGTACTTATAATAAATATATACCTTTTTCATGGCTCGTGTTTTGGTCCTCGTCACTCTGGACGCCATCTCTTCGAATTTTTGTACTTTTTCTTTTACTGCTGAACTAAAATATAATCATATTTATTAATTACTAGGTTTCCGCCCGCGGCTTCGCCCGCGCAGTCAAAGAAAAACCCGCATAGTTCCCGTTCCCGTGGGATTTCCGGGATTGCGTCATTTTCCCGGGATAAAAAGTAGCCTATGTCCTTTCTCGGGTATCAAAATATCTCCATACCAAATTTCATGAAAATTGGTTCAGTAGTTTAGGCGTGATTGAGTAACAGACAGACAGACAGAGTTACTTTCGCATTTATAATATTAGTATGGATTTTCTCTTCTTTAAAAATGTGAATAACTATTACAATTCTCTCAAAGGACGGAATGATTTAAAGAACAGCGATAATATTGTGTTTCCTTGTTTTTTTTTTATGTTTTATAAACTTTTCTAAAGTTATCGTGAAATAAAATTGCTATTAAAGTCACTATCAAATTTCTTGTTTCACTTTTGTCAAGTTATCATCAACGTTGCAGTTGTTTAAATTTCTTACTTTTAGGGCCGATTTTTCAATGCTTGGTTAAAACTTATCCGTCCAATAAAGTATTACACGATAATATTAAAATGTCACGTAAACTGTCAAATACGGGCAATTAGAATACGTTTTTAAAATGGTAGTTTTAAACATTATTCGACAAATAAGTTTTATCCAAGCATTGAAAAATCGAATCTAAATGAAGATAATACATATAATGAATAAATCGCATTTTAAATCCGTTAAGTTTGTAAATTATAAAAATGTTTACGAATAAAATACGTATGATTATAAATATTATACATACGTAGGTTCTTGCACTTTAGGCGCTTGTTTGGACGGCGTTTTCATCTCAACGGATTCATCGTCCGTCAATAGTGAATTGTCATCTGTTAAATTAGTTTTTGATCCTGTAATATTAAAAATATGTATATATGTTTAATATCTGAAACTTTAAGGATTTTTTTTAACTATTTTACAAAGTTATTGCGAATGATTTTAAATAATCAAAGTTATAATGAACAAAATAGATCTCTTTTATTTTACCCCACATTTTCAAAATATTTGAATTACCTTTCTCAATGACAACAGTAGAATCCATCACTTTTGGTTTATCCAGAACCACTGTTTGATTGCATGTTTCTAGAACTACTGTTTCATTCATATTTCTCTGTAAATATAAATATTTATTAATACATAAAATAAATTATCACAACAGTTAGATTTTTAGAGGACAATAATTGTAAGAGTCTAATTGTTTATTGTATTGAGAAATAAAAAAATGTGTGCGTGTACTAGTGTACACACGTAAGAAGTGAAACTTCTTTATGACCTTATTTTTCAAAAAATAATTTACTATATTATTATGCAACTTTACAGAAATACGTCGGATCACGCGTGGTAGGGATAAGAAAAAGATGGCGCGTAATGGAAAAATGTCACGCGTAACGAAAAAATGTTACACTAATTTTTTTTCCAACCCCGATAAAGAAGATTCACTTCAAAAAAATTTACAAAATAAAAATATTTTGTTTGCCCCGGCATGGCGAAAAAAGTGAGTTCATCACGAAGCGGGATTCGAACCTGCGTCTTTCACCATCAAATTTTTTCTCAATTTACCCAACTGTTAAAAATACTCACATTATTTTTCGGACTGACCAACGCGTGATTATACACTCCATTCGGCAAAACGACCGTTAATGTGTCCATAGTTTTAGATATAATTCGCGTTTTTTCCAAATCTTTAGCACTTTCAATCCCATTTTCAACCCCATTTTGAATCCCATCAATCTCTGTTATATTCCTACTTTCAATTAATACAGTTTTATCGTTCACTTTGTTAGTTTTAACAATTTTCTGTAGTAACGGTGAAGAATATTCCGGTTGTGGTATTCTTTCCTCCTTTATTATGACGGGTTGTTGAATTTCTACTTCGGTTGGCGGTATTTCAACTTCTTGAGGTGGTTCTTCGTCTTTTTTGCTAGAAAATATAATCATTTGTATTGAATTTTGAGTTTATTCTGCAGAGAAAATTTTGTGCTGAATTGTAATTTATTAAAGTTAACTTTTCCTGTAGGTTTCTTTTTTGGAAATTATAATCTGTATTATATTCCGTGGTCAAATTTATCGTTTTATTTGAATTGAGACAATACCTATTATGTGACCTTGAATATCTAATAATTTCAATTCAAATTCTTTATTAGCGATGTTAAAATTAACACAGTTTTAGTATAAATGACAATCAAATGATACAATACTCACTTTTTCTGCAATTTCCTCGTCCGTTTAGGTCGTGGCTTTTCGGCCGGTGATGCTGTGAACAAATTTTCATGACATAATAATACATATATATACTAAACATACACCATTTGCAACAACTGAAATAAGTTAATATGACGAAAATATTTTTAAATTTTAACAATGTTCTATGTTATTAAATTGTAAAGTTGCTAAAATAGTGCTAAAATAAATAACAAACCAATTCCACTATCTTGCGTACTCCGACTATCTTTATCAGTATCAGTTGAAGTTTCTGGGGCCGCCTAGAAAAAAGAACAGAATAGGTACAAAATAAAGTTTTGTTAAGTTTCAGTTAATTAATATTTGTATTTCAATAGAGCTCTATTTTTGAAGTGAAACTTCTTTATCGGGGTTGGAAAAAAATTTAGTGTAACATTTTTTCGTTACGCGTGACATTTTTCCGTTACGCGCCATCTTTTTCTTATCCCAACCACGCGTGATTCGACGTATTCCTGTAAAGTTGCCTATAGTAAATTATTTTTTGAAAAATAAGGTCATAAAAAAGTTTCACTTCTTACGTGTGTACACTAGTACATGCACACATTTTATTTATTGTAATAAAACATCAGCATCGGCATCTTTTATTATTGAAGTCCCATATATTTAAGAGGTAGATGCAGGATGCATACATCTGTTTCACTGATCGATTTTCTTTAGGGACAAGTGAGTGATCAACCTTCTGTGTCCTGTCAGACTGAGATATTTTTTTTTCTTCGTCTCCTCTGTGAATTTAACCCAGAACGCTCATGCATTTACAACTGTATTAATGATGCGGTTATTTCTATGTAAAGTACGGCCAACGAGAAGCGATACCAAATGTAAACAAAACACATGCAAGGTCATTGGGAATTGCAGGGGTTGGATTTATATAGTTTTAAAAAATATCCGGCAAATTGTAATAATACCAAAAAGGATAGTCTATTTTTATAAATTTTATCATAATTTGAATTATTGTATAATGTAGATTTAAATTAAATAACGCGAATAATAATAATTTTCTGAATTATAAAATATAATAAGAATAATAAAATGGCCGCCCGAATGTTGGCGAATCCGTCTTGACGTTGTTGTTTTTGCCGGGAGAACGAGACATTACGACCAAGGCACAAGATGGAAAGAGATAGATATTAGATTGTCAACGCCACAGTTGTTTTTTTAGGTGAATGACCTTTTGTATCGCTTCTCGTTGACCTTACTTTAGTATAATATATTATTTAAACTACCTTCTTCCCCCTGGTTCGTTTGGGTCTAGCTTCTGCTACTGCAACTGAATCTTCACTCTCTGTTTGTTTGGTCGCCCTGTTGCTCGCTCGCGTAGATCTTGTTGACGCTACTGCGAAATTATATAAAAAATAAATTAGCAGTCCCAGATTCAAAATAATGTTGAGCAAAATATATTAAACTAAATTCTATCTGAGAAATTTCCTGGTGAATTTTTAGTGAAATATACAGACAGGGTGACTTGTTATAGGTGTAATAATCTAATCAAATCAAATCAAGAACAAGACCTAGGCTTCGGCTAGGACCTAGAAAAGTCGAAGCCTAGTTCTTGAGCATGGTTTGTGTATAATTTAAGTTCTACAAAGCAACTATAATGTTAATTGTAAGATAGAGAAATGAAATAAATTAATAATTATAATTACACTAGTATACCTGGTGCTGTTTGTGTGTCTGTCTGTTTCTTAGTGCGTGTGGTCCGTCTCCTTGTTGGTTCTTCATCGCTTGTATCATCCACTTTATCTTTTTGTGCTGCTTTACGTTGCTCTGAAAGGAATATTTTGATTATTTGACGCTTTATTAGATTTGTAATTTTATTTTAAAAGAAATGTGTTTGTTTGTTTGTATGTGTCATGGACAAACAAAAACTACTAAACTGATTTCAAACATTACACAAACTGAGCTGCATTGGTGTTTGAGAGGAAAAAGTAAATTGAATGGAAAGGGTTACAGGGTCTTTTTAAATATTTTCAGTCTGTAATTTTACAAACATATTAATTTGGTTTAAATTTAAGTTCTACAAAGCAACTATAATGTTAATTGTAAGATAGAGAAATGAAATAAATTAATAATTATAATTACACTAGTATACCTGGTGCTGTTTGTGTGTCTGTCTGTTTCTTAGTGCGTGTGGTCCGTTCCCTTGTTGGTTCTTCATCGCTTGTATCATCCACTTTATCTTTTTGTGCTGCTTTACGTTGCTCTGAAAGGAATATTTTGATTATTTGACGCTTTATTAGATTTGTAATTTTATTTTAAAAGAAATGTGTTTGTTTGTTTGTATGTGTCATGGACAAACAAAAACTACTAAACTGATTTCAAACATTACATAAACTGAGCTGCATTGGTGTTTGAGAGGAAAAAGTAAATTGAATGGAAAGGGTTACAGGGTCTTTTTAAATATTTTCAGTCTGTAATTTTACAAACATATTAATTTGGTTTAAATATGTCAATAAATAATCCAAACCAAAATTATCTTTGTTTTATTTCATACTAGATTTCCGCCCGAGGCTTCGCTCGCGTTTTTAAAGATAAACCCGCGTAGTTCCCGTTCCTGTGGGATTTCCGGGACAAAAAGTAGCCTATTAGTCCATTGAATAAAAAGTTCTAGAGTGCGTGAGTTAGTAACGTAAGATGTTTCTTCGGAAACATGTCAAGAGTCCCTAGGTAATAAACATACTAAAACCCCGGGACACTAGGAGGAGCCCCGGAGTGGGGGGAGGGGGGGAATGGGTCCCTTTTTTTTCATTTTTCGCTTAAATCTCAAAAACGGTACATGTTAGAGAAAAACTTTCAAGGAAAAGTTGAAAGGCCATAAAATTATCTACAAGTTGTACCTAAATCATTTTTTCCTATATCCTACCGTTTCTGAGTTACACGCAGTAAAAAATGATACTACTACATACCTATGTTTATCACATCAATCGATCAAAAAATATTTCTTTCTTCCAAAAAACTCAAATGTGCAACTTGTGACCGGTATTGATAGATTGCTCTTAATTAGGTCTATAATTGGTAAAATAAACACATTCCTCCATGGAAGCCTTTAGGAGGAATCGATTGTCAAAATATTATATTAGGGTAGTTTGAGTTACTGAACTTGATCTTTTTATTTTTTTCTTCCAAAAAACTCAAATGTGCAACTTATGACCGGTACTGATAGATTGCTCTTAATAAGGTCTATAATTGGTAAAATAAACACATTCCTCCATGGAAGCCTTTAGGAGGAATCGATTGTCAAAATATTATATTAGGGTAGTTTGAGTTACTGAACTTGATCTTTTTATTTTTTTCTTCCAAAAAACTCAAACGTGCAACTTGTGACCGGTACTGATAGATTGCTCATAATTAGGTCTATAATTGGTAAAATAAACACATTCCTCCATGGAAGCCTTTAGGAGGAATCAATTGTCAAAATATTATATTAGCGTAGTTTGAGTTACTGAACTTGATCTTTTTATTTTTTTCTTCCAAAAAACTCAAAAGTGCAACTTGTGACCGGTACAGATAAATTGCTCATAATTAGGTCTATCATTGATAAAAATACCAGATTCCACCACGGAGGCGTTTACGGGGAATTGAATTTTATTAGGGTAGTTACGATACTTGAACTTTTTATTTTTTTTCTTCCAAAAAACTCAAAAGTGCAACTTGTGACCGGTACAGATAGATTGCTCATAATTAGGTCTATCATTGATAAAAATACCAGATTCCACCACGGAGGCGTTTACGGGGAATTTAATTTTATTAGGGTAGTTACGATACTTGAACTTTTTATTTTTTTTCTTCCAAAAAACTCAAAAGTGCAACTTGTGACCGGTACAGATAGATTGCTCATAATTAGGTCTATCATTGATAAAAATACCAAATTCCACCATGGAGGCGTTTAGGAGGAATTGAATTTTATTAGGGTAGTTACGATAATTGAATTTTTCACCTTTCATGGGATGTAGCTCGAAAACGGCTGCGAATAGAAAAAAATGATTTAGGTACAACTTGTAGATAATTTTATGGCCTTTCAACTTTTCCTTGAAAGTTTTTCTCTAACATGTACCGTTTTTGAGATTTAAGCGAAAAATGAAAAAAAGGGACCCATTCCCCCCCTCACCCCACTCCGGGGCTCCTCCTAGTGTCCCGGGGTTTTAGTATGTTTATTACCTAGGGACTCTTGACATGTTTCCGAAGAAACATCTTACGTTACTAACTCACGCACTCTAGACCCCCCTTGGAGGGACTGCGTCTTTCCAAACTATACAAGGCCAGTACGCAACGGTGTGAAACTAATCACGTATAGTTTGGAAATAACTTTTTTATAAAGTTCTTCCAATCTATACAACAGCAGTACGCAAATACTCGCGTATACTTTGTAGTGAAGTAAGTAAGAATAGCGCTCCAAAATATACAGCGCCAGTACGCATGCGGACTAATCGTGTATGTTTCCGAGTAAGCGCGGTGTCTTTCCATTGCTCGCGTTTATATTATTGTATTGCTGTTTTGAAATCTATCATTAAAATGCATGTGTTTTGTGTATATAATGTTGCGTACTTATCGTATATTTTTTGTATCGAGGATGCTTGTGTCTTCGTTACCGACTATACTGCACGACTTACAATTGACAATAGTGCTAAAATGTAAGAATCTAATAAGTCCAGAAGAAGACGGTTGCGAGGCGACGGAGCCCCGCTTCACGGGGCTCCTATTTTTGTGTAGTTAAAAAAAACACGAACCTAACCTAACCCATAGGTAACCCTTATATCTGTTACCTATTTATTTTTCTAAGCTTACCTAATAATATTTTTATTCCATATTTTACTGAATCAATCAAGAAAAATAAAAGTATATAGATATAGCTGTACAAGTCTTTGATTGCCTATATATTTATTATTTCGCTCAAGCGTAAGTGGTGTAGTAGCTATATTTAGTTATACATATTTTGCGTACTGATCGTGTATAGTTTGGAACGAAGAAGCAAGCATCCGCGTTACAAAGTATACACGATCAGTACGCAAAATTCGTGTATATATTGTAATAACAAACTTAAAAACAGCATTACAAAGTATACACGAGCAGTTTCCTATGGTTGCGTTCTGGCTATGTATAGTTTGGAAATACGCGGAGGGACTCATTCAATGGACTATATGTATGTATTATTCTGAGTCTTCAGATACCTATACACCAAATTTCATTGTAATCGATTTTAAGTAGGATTTTGCGTTAAAGAATAAGAAACATCATCACAGACTTTCGCATTTATAATATTATAATAATACTTACTAGGCACAGGTATAGAAGGCGGAGGCATGGCGATAGCATCTTTATCCAATTCTTGCTTCACTTCAACATTCAATAGCGATTCCATTTCCATGGGCTCTGGTGCGATTGATACCTTTTCTTCTTTTACTGAAAGTTTATTTAATAAATCTTAATATATTTAAATCTCATGTCACAATGTTTGTCCTCAATGGACTCCTAAACCACTTAACCGATTATAATAAAACTAGAGGTCCGCCCCGGCTTCGCCCGTGGTACATATTTCGCAATAAAAGGTAGCCTATGTCCTTTCTCGGGTATCAAAATATCTCCATACCAAATTTCATGCAAATTGGTTCAGTAGTTTAGGCGTGATTGAGTAACAGACAGACAGACAGAGTTACTTTCGCATTTATAATATTAGTATGGAAGTATGGATTACTATGTAAATAGTCCTTGTTTTATTTATATTAACTTACCGCCCGCGGTTTCGCCCGCTTTGTTTAAAACCTAATCACTACATAGTATAAAACAAAGTCGCTTTCTCTGTCCCTATGTATGCTTAAATCTTTAAAACTACGCAGCGGATTTTGATGCGGTGTTTTTTTTAATAGATAGAGTGATTCAAGAGGAAGGTTTTAGTATATAATTTATTCGGTTTTAGACAAAGCGGGCGAAGCCGCGGGCGGTAAGCTAGTATATACTAAAACCTTCCTCTTGAATCACTCTATCTATTAAAAAAAACCGCATCAAAATCCGTTGCGTAGTTTTAAAGATTTAAGCATACAAAGGGACATAGGGACAGAGAAAGAGACTTTGTTTTATACTATGTAGTGATAAGTAAATATAAATTTATAGTTGTTGGTGTCTCTTGGCAAGACTAGAAACAAACTGAATCAATTAAAATATTTCGCTTTGGCTGTGCCTCTAAATATTGCAATGGAATAGAATAAAACAATAATGATAACCAATACAATAGCTATTACTCAACATCATGCATTATGCATAATTGCTGAACAGATTTTGATAAAATTTTAGTAGTATTCAAATAACTTGAATCTTGTAAGAATTGGCTGTTAAGTGTTAACTGAAGAAGTATTTGATTTTCATGATAAATAATGTAAATCTATTTTAAATAATAATACTATTTAGATAACTTATTATAAAACGAACTTATAGTAGAAGAACACCCGTACAATGTACATATTTAAATGTTGTTTAGGTATCCCTTCACTTGCTTAAACCCTTAAAAATGTAAAATAACAATTAATTAATAAAAAAAAACATACCCTGCACAGCAGGTATAATGGGTTCCGCGTTTTCTTTGTCATCATCCTTGCGCCGACGGCCTTTCGTCTTCTCTAACGAATTCTCACGACGCAGCTTTTGAGTTAAGTTCACGTTCACCTATAAGTTTAATTAATTAATTATTTATTTATAATAAATAATAATAAATACATAATACAAAGTTTAAAATATTCTCTTGCTCAATAAGCAACAATAACGGTCTGTAAATATTCATTTTAATTATATTATACTACTAGATTTCCGCCCGCGGCTTCGACCGCGTTTTCAAAGGAAAACCCGCATAGTTCCCGTTCCCGTGGGATTTCCGGGATAAAACCTATCCTATGTGTTCATCCAAGTAACCCTCTATATGTGTGCTAAATTTCATTGCAATTGGTTCAGTAGTATTTGCGTGAAAGAATAACAAACACACTCACACATCCTCACAAACTTTCGCATTTATAATATTATTAGTAGGATTTGTCCTCAAACCAACCGCTATCGTAAAATAGTGTGAGTGTGAGAGTAATTAGTTACATTTGATACAAACCTACATACTTTTAATTCAAATCGCCACTACTACTGTTTTTCATAAACATTCACAACTTGTTATGTGAAACCTTATAACTTTATGTAGATAGATAAGTACAATAAATGTTCGTACAGTCAAAACCGTTTATGGCGACATCGTTTAGAACAACATACCGGTTAAATTGACCAAAATCAAAGGTCCTGGCTGAGTGTTATATGACCGCCTTATCGAAAACATTGGTTTTTACGACATAGTTTACTACGACATACCGCATTAAGCGACCACATTTGGTTAATATTTTCGGAGTATTATATCTGTAGAACGACCGGCTCAGCTGTATTGTAAACAATTTGAATAGGTAACTGTATCCACATCTGGCACGGTATAATAGTCAATGGCTATTATCGTAAAAGTAATCAAAGTTTAGGGTCTTTTGTAATTCTTAGAAACAAAGCACATGCATGCAGTACCTAGCCTGAAGGCCCGCTTCGTCATATCTCTTAAGTCAGTTTGTTACTTATCTTTACACAAGGCACACCAAAACATATTGTTGAGTTAACTGTGAAAATTGTAACATGTCGCAAAAAAGAAAACAAATCAATATCGAAGAAAAATCGCGTATTATTTCAAAGCTACCTGGCAAAAGAATATATTGTATCACACTCGACAATTTTAACCGTTTGGAAAGAAAGGGAGAAAATTCAAATCCGGTTGTTACAACTATCGGTTTTTACGACTCAATATGAGTAGTCCCTTCGATGTCGTTATAACAGATTTTGACTGTATATCTAATAAGATTAATTCTAAGTACTACAACAACATAATATATTATAATGGATTCTGAAACACATAAATCTGTTGTAAAATCATTTCAATCGTAAACAATTTTCTGTTAGCATGACTTAAATTCCAAAAAATATTGTTATAGTATATTATTTTTAATAGATTACCCTTATAGTTAATTATTAGAGAAGGTATTAATATTAACTCTCTTGCCAAATATTTATTAACTATCATTATAATTATTAAAAAAAAAAACTACATAATGAGTAATGACACACATAATTGCAATAAAGGTGTATACCAAAATGTTAAAACTAATTAACTACCACATACAATCACTTTTAAAACAGAAAGTACCTCATCGGACACAATCTCCACACTATCATTTAATGTTTTCTGGAAATAAATTTATAATAATTAACCATACAGTATTTTGAGATGAAAAATAATATTTGGAATCATAATAAATATGAAATTACTTTAGAAATAATGTTTTATTCACAATGTACTATTTCCCTATTTTTTACAACTAGCTGTGCCTCGCAGTTTTACCTGCATAGCTCCGCTCCTGTTGGTCTTAGTGTGATAATATATAGCCTATAGTCTTCCTTTATAAATGGGCTATCTAACACCCAAAAAATTTTCAAATCAGTAGATTATTCCTGAGATTAGTGCGTTCAAACAAACTCTTCAGCTTTATAATATTAGTATAGATAAGAAAGTGAGCATTTATAAATTCTTTTACATTATTTTATAAAAGGTCACAATAAAAACCATCTTACCTGTTTACTAATAATGCTCTGTGCTTTAACAGATGCATTTCTCTTTAGCCGTTTCTCTTGTTCGGGACTCGACATGCCGTCTACTTCATGCTTACTGCGTTTTTTGGATCCTCTCTTACTACTAGCGCTATCGGTAGAACTTCTATCGGAGCCGGACTTTGAATTCGCTTTGTTTGTTTTTGGTTCATCTAAAAGTTATTATTTTTTATAGTTTATGTAACTTATATTTTTTATATTTTGATGAAAAGAAGTGTTCAAAAGTATTGTTAGTTTGTAAAATTATAGTAAGGCTTTTATTGTCATATTATTGTGATGATAAAAATATACTACTTAATTGATTGTTACATAAGGACCATATCTACATTGAAATGTTCATAAATTTTCTAACAAAAATGTTAGTGCAAATAAATAAATGATATCTCTGTTTCAATATTCGAGATTAGTTTGCTCGTATTCAAGTTAACCGACATTGTTGAGTCAATTCGAACTACTTTACAATTTGGTTAGTTCATAAGCTTATGTTTACAAAGCTATAACAAACTCAATATAGCTTTAATTAATTACATACCTTCGTCCTCGTCGATGCTATTGAGGGTCGTCAAAATGGTTTTATCTTTGACAGATTTCTCTCGCGCTTTGGCCTTCCCATTTTGAAAATCCTCTTCGAATTTTTGAAAAGACGCAAATGCTGCCTGGAACGTAATAACTCTTACAAATATACTATTTCACAACACTGAACACGGATACATATGAATTTAAAACTACTAGAAACAAATTAAAGTATTTTAAAAACGCGGAATTTCGATATAGTCTGCCTCAATTTTATATTACACATAACACTTTTTATGTACCTTAAGATCATCATTAAAACTCTTGACATAAGCCTTGGGTATTTCAGTGATTTTCGGTAATATCAACTCATTAAAAATGGACATAATTGGAAAAATAACACCACTTTCATAGAAGTTTCATAAATTTGTCAAACGCTAAAACACTACACAATCGAAAACCGTTTGAAATTGAATCCAGGTTACCAACATTCCGACACAAACAAAATGCAACATGGCGGCCCAATAAAAACGCGTTCAGTTTAGCAAGTTTAGTAACTTGTACTAGATCTGTGTTTAGTAAAGACAAGTTGTAAATCATTGTAAAATTAAAGTTAGTTGTCTATGGTCTTAATGAATATTATGACTAAAATTGTATTGTTAGGTACTTTTTACCTTCTTTTTACTATAGGAAAACATAACACATTACACGGCTAGGATTTTTTATTTCCTGGTTTTGACTACAGATAGCGATTGCATTACGTAGTCTTGGCCGCGCTTTAAAATGACTAAAATTTAAATGTATAATAGAAAAAAAATTCTATTAATATAAAAATGTAGTACTTTATTTTCTTAAATAGCATATTGATCTGATTGATTTAAGGACATCTTAATTTTACGCGTAGGTATTCGGTAAAATCTTTTTCGTGCATTTCAGGTACACAAAGTAACTTTGGGTTGCCGATTGACCCGTGCCTTGCCCGTGGCCATCAAACAACCATCAAAGCTTCGCATAAACTCTACAAGATGTCGCTTTTTCAAATATTGCACGACTGTGTAATAATTGAAAACGAAAAAGGACATCGGCCACTGCCCATACATACCAAGACCTGACTATGAAATGTCGCGACCATGATTAATATAGGGCTTAAATGGTTCGCCTAACCACCCTTAGCAATCCCACATTGCAAATATATTATTTGAAACTGGTGGAGCTTAGAATTTTTACATAATTTGCCATTTTTGAGGTTATGGCTACGTATATAATGAATATGGTTTAGAGTTATACCTACAGCCATAACTAAATTCTAAGGGTGGACGACGTTGCCTATGTTATTTATTTGATTGTTATATAAGCCAATACAACACTGTAGTGACTTAAGTAATAAACAAAATCATGTTCATCAGCTACGCGTGTCATCAGTCATGTGTCATCTAACCTGTGTGTCTATTATGCCGGTAAAAAATACGTTCCGTTTTACATATTTCAAGTATATTATTAAATGTATTTATGGCAAAAAATATTTTTTAAATCTATAAATTATATCTTTCTTACTGTTTTTGCTATAAAATATGATAGGTGAAATAAAACAAAGAAATACATATTATTATTCTAGTATTTTTTTAAACGTAATCGCTAATTAACTCCCGCTGCGCTGTGAAAACGAAACGCATACCACAGGTAAAAATGAAAGACGTTTGGATGCGTTCAAACAATGTTATGAATTTGAGTTTATTTATTATTAATACATAACATTTTCCCGGCCCGAATAAAATAAGTTAGACCCCGTTAGTAAAAGCACGCATAAATTACTATTTTTTGATACACCGATGATTAATGTTCGCATTCAGGTCATATGTGGCCATCCTCCTTTATGATCTAATTTACGTTTATTTACCTATCATATAAAATATTATGTATTGTATGAAGAATATTAAATTCAGTTAAGTCAACGTATTTTCTGAATAACCAATCGCCTTTATATCATTTCTCAGTATGTATTGTTCTCATTTCTCAATATTATAATATTAAATATGTAATCAATCTTACACACTTCTAGAATGAATTGTATCGATAGTATCGTCGATAATTTGTTATATAAGTTTGAATTTCAACCATAATGCACACTGGAAATTGTTCAAGTGTTTTATTATTGCGCTTCCAGGACTAGAGCAATCTTGATTTTATGAAAGCTGAAATATACAACATCGGAATTAGATGAAAAAGATTTAGAAATATGGTTCCGTTATACGACATCTTGAGACTTAAGCTTGAAACATATTATGTTTATGATCCAAACACGGTTAGATTATTAGCAATATACCTACTGTAAGCTTTCTTATTTTAGGAGTTTTGAAGGAATGGGTTTGTAATGTTTGATATAGGTACCTATAATAATTTCGTATCATTGTATTAAAATAAATAAAAAATGGTATAACAGCAGAAAAATATAAAAAAAATATATTTGTATTCCATCAATACCTTATTTAAAAGAAAAATAATTATCACCCGTTTATCATTATACGACTGTTTTGTATTGTATAGTGATTGTATACTATTAACATTTTATTGTGCTGTCTATACAATCTCTAATATTGATAATATCCAAGATAATATCCAACAATACAGACAATAAATCCCCTGCATGACGTTTGCATGACATAGTAAAAAGTTTGTGATCTATTGCGACACAGTTCCAATTGCCATTGTTCCAGTGAAGTTTGGAACCATAGACAATTTAGTAATGTAAGCGAATCGTGCGAAGTCGCGCCAAAATAAAATGCAATAAAAAAGCTTTATAAAGCAGGGAATCCGTTCAAGGAAACGCGCTGTACAGTTAGCGGGAGAATTTAATGTTAACTTGGTACGTACTGTTTTTATTACTTATTTTTTAGGGGTAAATACTTTTTAACGGATTTTTTAAACAAGTCTGTCTTTAATTTCTAATAGTTGCGTATAATCAAACACAAGGAAATACTATTTATTTTTTTGTTATTATCACAGGTTATTATACACTGCACTTTCGATTTTATAGCTTTTTGTCGTTGTTATCATTCATTTTTTTTGAAGTAATTTATAATGATAGCATGTGGATTACACAGGCCCGACTGAGCTTGCTTTTTATCAATATAAAATTCTAACAAGTGATAACTGCGTTAAAAACAACCGACTTCAAACTTGCACTTGCAACATTTACAAATACAGACAAAAATGCTTATAAAATAAAAACTACTGGGCCTATCCGAATAAAATTTTTATGGGACCAATTCGACACCATCCCGCATCGAACAAAAAAAGAATCACGTAAATCGGTTCAGAAACCTCGGAGTAATCGGTGTACATACATAAAAAAAAAAAAACATACCGGCCGAATTGATAACCTCCTCCTTTTTTTGAAGTCGGTTAAAAACAGATTTTTTTAGAATTACATAATAATATATTAAAATTAACAACATAATATCATATCATGATAATCATAGCTTTAGTATGAACTAAGATAAGAATATCATAGCAATGTTTTCCCAAAAGCATTTTTCCCCACAACAGTACGCCGGCGACATAACGTCGCGTCCTATCGAGCGCCCTCCAATCTTGCCAAAACCACGCAATCTTTACTTTCATGTCCATATTTATACGAAGATATATGCAGAGCTATGAATAATGCAACACGGTACATCAAATTGTGATGGAATATACAAGTGTGGTATATTGGGGATGGTTTAATCTATTTGATAGTAAGTAGTGCTTTTTTGTCTTAACTTTCCTAATTAGCTACAACATTCATTACGATGTATACCTACCTACTCTTTGCCTACCTAGTAAGCTTTTTTATAAACCAATCTCACCAGTTTTGTTCGAAACTCGTAATAGGATGAAAATTCGATTATTTACGATCTTAATTAACTAATATTGAGAATCTATATATAGGCTTGTATGCTTGTTTCTTTGTTACAGATAATTTCAACAAACACTATAAAGGTCGAAGATTAACTGCGACCCAACAGACGTCATCCTGTCATCTGCATCGTATCGCTAACAGTGCATGTAAGTTCTTCTAATTTACTTTTACAAACTCCTCCACACATGATCGAAATCGGTCTAGCCGTTCACGCGAGATAATTTTTAGGGCATACCCTATAAAAATTTCAATTTGTTTTCCTATATTTCAAAGTTAACCTGGATAATGATTTGTGTTAGTGTGGCATTACCTTGTATCTAATCTGTGGCATTACAGACTCAATGTACACAAAAATTATTAATAGTCACTTTTTTTAAATTATAACCATATAACCTATTCGGAATATCGCTTATCTACCGGGAAGAATGACCAAGAACCTCGTTGTTTCTTCTATAATACACTCGAAAAAACAAATTCACAATACGCATAGCAATCAATAATCATAGTTATAGACCTAAAGTGTAACCTTAATTCCAATAATAACCTACAATTACATTAACTCGTAAGGTAACGGCACCAGTCGTGGACAAGCATCCAGTAATGGACAAAATAAATATTAAATTTAAATATTAAGACCAAAATTAACGTTATATAATTTGGCAATACTTAAAATAAAAGTTTGGTTCATAAGCTATCAAAATACGACATTTCATCTTATTCGGCCAAAATGTTTGAAGATGGCAGAACGTTATGTTTAGATGCTGCGACTCGTTTCGAAGAAATCCGTTTTTACTAAGAAAATCCTTAAGGAAGTGAGGACACAATTTTGGTTATAAGAATTTTTGTATAAATGTCAGCAAAATTTGATATTACTTTTATTTATAGTAGTTAAGTGTACGAAATATTACACGATTTAGTATCATGATAGGTTATGTTGTTTAAATAAAATTCATCAGTGTCCATAACTGGATTTAATTCCATGGATATATCCATTTATGGACATTTGTCGAAAATAAACTTTTTTTAAAGGTATTAATTACATGCGCTTTTCTGTATTGTCTTTTCTTTATGATTAATAATATACCTATCACGACCATTTCAAACAAAGGATTCCAATATTGTACAACAATTGTCCATGACTGGATTTGCTTTGGTTCCTATAATGGACATTGATATTTTTTGTTAAAATTACACTAATGGGTCCAACAACATAATATCTAATAGAGAGATCTAGAGAGTTCTCTGATGAACTGTTTGGATCGTTGTCTGCTGCTAAATTCCACCACCATATAGCACACACGCTTAAATTTCATCCACACCATCTTGACAACAGTTTAAAAAAAACTTTTTGCCTCGTGCTACAATTTGGAATCCATATCGATGGACCGATCAGATTAAGGCTGCTGGCGGATTCAGATTGGCGATTCACTTCACGAGTGTAGCGGAATGCCAGGAAACAGAGAGATATGGCGGAACATCGTGACGCGGGTAACATCTACCCCCCTAGAGTGATATGACGAAGAAGAAGAAGTCCCAAAATGGATGGAATGGCAGTACTTTTTTTAGTTATATTTTTCATCCCTGACTTAAAAAAAACCATATTGGTGTTTCTTAACGGACATAACTCGTATTTAACGATGCATTTGTCCAATTTTTGCCTAGAAAATGGAAATTGTTTTAAATATTATAAGTATGCAAAATAATTAATAAGTACTATTTTTTATAAATACATCCCCGATTTATTGTATTCCAATCATCATTTTCAAGATTCTATTGATAACTATAAGTCTTCTCCAATTGTAAATAACTGGAGAAACGACATTAGGTACAGTCCATAAATGGGTGTTCATAACTGGATGTTGTCCAAAACTGGGTGTCCATCATTAGATTTTTCACTGTCCAACACTGGTGCAAAAAAGTGTTTTTTTAATTTATAAATAACTTCATTATTTATGCATTGTAATCTTTTTTCTAACATTGGTTACGTTAAACTAACATTGAACTAAAGGTATAACTAAACAATATCCAATTAAGTTAAAAAACCTACGAGAAATTTGCAAAAAACTTCAATTTTTTCCTTAATCTGTACAAGACTGGTGCCGTTACGTTACATAATGTGTGCAATTTGCGATTAAAATTTTATCGTCGCATAAATATTAACTTCGTACTCAAGCCAAAATTGCACGTTCGTAAAATTAATTGCTTGGATCAAAGTGATAGTTATTTACTTAGAATTCGGTGAGCATCGTAATTTACATAATATAAGAGGCGCAACCCGAATCTCCGACATACTCTTACTGTGCCACGCCAAATAGAATTTTTGGTGGTAATTATAAGGAGCTGTTAAAACATGCAATTGGTAAATAATAAACAAAATCAATCAGTAAGGAATTACAATAAAAAAGTCAAAAGAGTCTTATTAGGAATCTTATTAAGTTTATTTGGGTATCATAGCTTTTTTGTGACAGCTTAAGGCTTATACATGCGCTAATAACCTTGACCATACTTGACGGATCTCAAACCTCTCCCGCTGCACCTTCTTTTTTCCTCGCATTTTGTATTTAAAAAGATACCAATCAGTGAAACAAAAAATCCTCGTCAGGGACTGTTGTGTAACTGATAATTTATTAAACATAAAATTTTCAGAGCTCTAAGTCAGCAGGTTACGAAGTTTATAGAGTATTTGCGGAAAAATCGATGACCACGGCACATTTTTTTTCTAGAAATCTATTAACTCTGGAAAAAAGTCCTCGCGAGCAATTAAAGATCAAAGACCATCCTATTTTATATATTTTTTTCGGTATTGTGCTTTATGTTGTACCAGACTTTATAGAGGTTGAACATAGTCGAAATTGCCGGGTAACGCCTTAATGAGATAAATACTAGAATTTATCAAGATTTCTAGGTAATGTTAATACATAATATTGTACGGTAAAAACGATTTGTAGCTGTGTCTTTATTTGATTTCTTGTGAAAAAGTGGTTTAGTAAAGAAGAATTTTTTGTATCTACAATAATTAACAATAAGAATTCATAATATTAAAATTGTGGCTGGACTTTTATTACATTTATCGTAATAAAACCGCGCGGAGCAGCTAGTCTTATATATTCGAAGTCGAAATATTTCGACTTTTTAAATAAAAATTGAACCACAGCTACTACAAGAAGTATCATATTTCTCCACGTAATTTTTGTAGGTACTGTTTTAACATTGTTAGAATTTGTGATAGATAATTTACTTCATCCCGACCGCGACATTACTTTAACCATTATTCCAAAAATTGTTAATCGTTTTATACAAGGATAAATAATGACTCGGAAGTTATAAATACATATCTACTTATTTTTCATTCACTTAAAAATTTCTCACAAGGGTGGTTTTAACAGCTCCATTCACATTGTAGGCTGCCTGCATTCGCAATGCACTGCACCATTAGATTTACAGCCAGCTGACTCAGCTCCACATACCGTGATATACAAGCGTTGTTTACATATAAATAAAATAAAAACCGTTTATTTTCAACGAAAATGAAGATGAAGTACTGCCAAGTTTTGAGGGTAGTTACGGACTTTTAGCCAGTTGAATTGGATAAAGTGGAGAATTTGCTTAATGTTTTAGTTATTTTTTCTTTTAAAGGATGACATACACAGACAAAACAAAAAACGTCTAGCATTTCACAGTCGCCTTCATACCTGTAATATTGTTATATTTCCTCTGATTGTTGGGTTGCCTGATAGAGATCGCTACCTAGCGATAAGGACGCCATTCGCTGTTTCTGTTAAGTCTTGTCTTTGTTTTATGTATTTTCAAAGCAATAAAGCATTTTCATTCATTCGTTAATTAAAGCGTCATATGTTATTAGTACTTGGATTTTCTTAATATTATTCGTTTATAAATATCAAAACAGTGATTACTTGGCTGTTAAGTCACATTTAAACTATATAGTATATATTATTGTTATGGATCGAATAAGTTGCCAGAACCCGTCACGTAGGTAACAAATTCAGTGCGGTTATAAATGTTGAAACAAAACACAAGAATGAATTCTGGTTTGTGGCTACGGCCATGTGCTTTGCCACCTTTTCTCGGGAATCGGGATATAGTGTAAATTCTATACCTAGAATTATTTCCTCATTCCTGCTACTAAAAAGCCAAATTATCGGCATAGATAATAAATCTAAAACATATTATCTTTCCAAGACATTCAAGCTTGCGTCTTCCGCTTCTCTTTCTTGTATGGCCCGGCCATTCCCGTTCCCAGTGAGGATCGTTATACCAACCTTATAACCTGTGAATCACAATAATTTCGAATTTTGAATTTTGACGGATTCTGCCGATGTCAAGTTTTGCATTCTTGTGTCTTGCGTCAACAGTTTATTATCTATGATAATATAAAGCTTTTTAATCTGTGAATTCAGTTTTAAATTAAATTTTGTTCCAAACGATACGTTAGTGTTCTAAAATCAGTCGTAGCAATAAAATTTCATAAAACTTTACGAGTTAGCGGAGTTGTATATTTGTATCTAAACTATAAAAATGTTCGTAAAATTGTAGTGAGGCGATGCAGTCTGTTGAATTATTTATATCTATGTAGTTTATACTTTATAGGTATGTAGTGCTTATTCAAACACGCATTATTTCTAGACATGATAATAAGGTGGTTGACATTTTTATATTGTAAAATTTCCAAATTCGATTTAGTTATTACTTGAGAATTGACAAAAAAAGAATGGCGGCTGAAACTATTAGTCAGTGCATAGAAGAATTAATCGATGGTAAGTCCAAGAATATTATTAATTTATTCAAAGTGACGGCAGTACAAAACTGAAAAAGTTATGTTAATTTTTAAATTTAACTGCTCATTAGCAATGTTAAAAACTTGGTGATCTAATCGGCATATCCTAGAACCATAAGGTTAAGGAGGCTGATGTTCTGCGTTAGTTTTATTAATAGAAGCTGAAAACTTTACGATTAATATAATACATATTCAATTTTAAGTACCTACATAGGTACTTAAAATTGAATATGTATGTCGTATTTGTACATACAAATACGACACGTTGTGGCAAATTTCCCACAATTTTGTAACAATAGAGTTTAAAATTCCCTCCGAACTAAAAACCAAAATCATAACCAACTATAATTCGGTAGAAATTCTACCTGACAAGGTTTCCTTCAAACGGTAACGTTTCGACACGTCCGAGCTGAATAAATTACTGGCACAATCGCCTTTGTGAAAATTGAAAAGCTATGTTAGCAGTTTGTCCTGGACGCAGGGTAGTGGCGAATTAGAAATGTATTGGTAGTGTTACGGTAGAAATAATGTTGACGTAATCTGCGGACTGCGAATATCGAATTCAATGAATTGTGCGTGCGAATTTTTTATGTTTGCATCGGACCGGTTATTACATTTGCTATTGATGTTTTATAATTATTTTAGTAGATCTATTGTTAGCTTAATTTTTAGATATAATATTTATTTAAGTCTGTCTTATATCGGATATAATTTTAGACCGACACTGTTTGCTGAATTTTACTGCTATTTGCCTGTCCTAATTTACCATAAGAATGTTAATTGAGTGTAATAAAACAATAAGCTGTTTTAAAACTAACAAAAATGCGGTGGTAACAGCATCTAGAGAACGAATTTATTCATTGTGAAGTTACCAACAATCAAATCCTTCCTTTTTAATTGTAATAAATAATAATCTTCTATTTAATAAAAAAAAGTAGACAATTCTTTCAGACTTCAATAAGACGTATCCACATTATCCAGTCCACATTTATATGACCACTACTCCAAACTTCGTACGCTTTCTTCACCTAAACAGAATTGTTCTCGAAATAATTCCATCGAGCAATATGTTACGTCGCATCTCACTCCCAGTAAATTGGCGACGGTAAGTTGTAGCACGCTCGCTTCCATCGTAGTGTTCATTTGTATTCGTGTGCAGTTTTCATGTTATCACATAGAAGAGTTGTTTTTTTTTGGGATTATATTGCTTATCATGATATTAGTATTATGGTAGTAGTACTATTAGTTGTACTACTAATTTTAAAATTGATATTTTTTATATTTCTTTTAGTTATATTTTAGATTTTTTTTTAGGAAATCAAGCATTTTTCCAATATCAAACTCATTCTCGAACTTCCTGAATGTGGTTTTTTCAACTAAATGCGTTTTTTTTCATATTTCATAATAACAACAGAATTCAGTTTAGCTGCTAGGTATATTTAAAATAATTAGGGAATTTCTTATACCAAGTTTGAAAGTATTACTTTATAGTTAATCTTTTACATTTTTCTTATGCCTATAAGAACTGTTTGATTGAAGAGGCGAGAAATTATTTAAAAATATCTAAAAATAAATATACGCGGACGAAATTGCACGGTGAACTGCATTCTGTCGTCTACAGACTTATTCGTCTAACTTTTTCGATATACAGAATAGTCACATAGTATTTCAATTCAACTAAATTGGTAGAGGTATATTGTGACACGTTCGGTCAATTCGATGTTCGCTGCCCTCATTTGTATTCGCTTGTAAGTTGTACTCTTGTTGTACTGCACTATATACTTGTAGAAACTATTATAAGTGTTGATTTTTAACACGCTTTTATTTTATATCAGAGAAGACAAACCAGCTAGCTATTAATTATTATAATAGGCAGCTAACTAGCAAGGCAATACAATATGAGCTTTTACAGCTAGGAACTTCCTTTATAAAGGCCAGGGGTAAAGAAAAAGGGTATACAAGATATCGATTTGCCTGTAACGCTCTGTTAAAAAGGAATTGTTTGATTAATGTTCTTGTAAATAGATACTGTTTCATTAGATCTAAATGAGTATATAACGTTTCTAATTAAAATTTCGAACTAACCACAGTTACGGTTATACTTTAATGTACTAAACTACAATATAAATAAAAGCAAGTACACATTAATTAATTTTCATACAGATAAGGGAAGCAGAAAATATAACGATAAAGCTTTGTAACTAGAGAGTGTTGACAACGCAGAAGCAGTGACATGCCGGACGTTGTTCTCACTAAATTATTACTGTTTCTACACTGTTTATTTATTTTATTAACTTATTTAGAGGATGCTCTATTATACCTATTATACTGATGAAATTGGAAAATATTGGGGCTTATCTATGCTTATATAATATTATTAAACCGAAGAGTTTGTTTGTTTGTTTGAACGAGCTAATCTCAGGAACTACTGGTCCGATTTGAAAAATTCTTTCGGACTTATCAAGGAAGGCTATAGGCTATATATCATCACATTTAGACCATCAGGAGCAGAGCAATGCGAGTAATTCCGCGGGGCACAGCTAGTTTAATATTATATGAGCTCGAAAACTGTACCTGGTATAAATAATGGGCTTAGACATTGATGATATATCCTACCTATGATCAGGGTTAAAAATTGTAGCTTTCTTTTGTTTAATTCAATTATTTGAACACTTTTTAGTGAAGTGTACAAATTGTAATAAATTTAAAAATAAGGCCATTACTTATACCATTTTAAGTTC
Organism: Colias behrii; assembly: GCA_029959065.1. Taxonomy (NCBI): domain Eukaryota; kingdom Metazoa; phylum Arthropoda; class Insecta; order Lepidoptera; family Pieridae; genus Colias; species Colias behrii. The sequence continues at coordinate 1,000,146 of JARWMC010000025.1, forward strand.
ATTTTTAAGGCCATTATATAAATAAATTTATAGATATTGGTTTGTAGCGAGCTCGTATTTACATATACGTATATTTATTACTGAATTAAAACATATAATAACATATAATAAACATATAATTCAATCCTTTCAGTAATGAACGCAAAGAAATAGAGTGCATCTAATGGTTTCTGCTCTGAAATGTAATTAACACATGCTATGTTTGCACCTAATGCGTATTAAAGATAGTATTCAGTTAAAAGGCGCTATATCTCGGTACCATGACGTCTTATAATAGCAGTATTATTTCCAGTGTGCGAAAGTGATGGCGCCAGACGACCTGTATAACCCGAGCAGATAGAGAATAGATCTGAAGATGGCGACGGGTACTTATGGTAGGGTTGGCAAATTAAGTTCTCTAACATCGTTTTTTTGGTTCATCCATTTGTTTTTAAAGTTTGTAACAAAAACTTCACGAAAATAAATAACAATCAAATGTAACGCAAACAATATAACAATCAAACTCAACAAAAACAACAATGATTATCAATAAAAGCATAACTCGGAATGTGCGTCAAGTACCTAGCTTAGAAAGCGAATCCTGCCTGATTATTTTTTTGCAACGCGTACTTCACTGTGTGAGTATAGACAGTGATAGAAAGTGCTCCGGTTATATAGCGCTGTTATTTTTCCACACTGGAAATACTACTGCTTAAGACTAGGTATGGAGTAGTTCATACATTTTAAAGTACAGTGCAGTGAAGCAAATGAGATTAGGCGAGTATCTTGTAGTTGTGACACGTATAGCATCTACAAAGCGTATATGAGTTTTATACGAGAACGGTCCAAGTAAATTCATGTTGTTTTTTCGAATTTTATGTATGCAAATGTGTTGTTATGTTACTGAGGGATAAGATTCTTGATTGATTTTCTAAAACGTAAACGAAGAGTCATAAATTGCATGGAAGAGTTATAACTTATAAAAGAGTAAATGCGGGTAGGTGAACAATATTTTATCGATCATACACTAGACGTACAGCCATTTCAACATTAGGTATAATTATTATTTAATTTTTATAATCTACCAAATCAGATAATTTTTATAATCTACCAGGTGTGTGTCGCAACCGGTTGTAGATTTTTGATTATTAAAAGTTATTTGAACTAGTAAAATGAGTGCGTTTTATATTGAAATCTAAAATGCAGTTTTATCAAGAGAGGAGGTAACTAGGTACCAATCACTATCGTTAGTTAATTTTCGTATTTGTTGGACGTTCAAAGAATCTATACTAGGCGATGCAAAAAGATAAACCTGATTCTGCAAGAGTAATTTTTCAACAAACTAGCAATACGAGGAAGTCGCCAAAATGTAGGATATTGCGAAATCTGACATGCGGTGATCTTATTAGATGATATGGCGAACGTAAATGTCTAGATGAAATAAAGAGTTCTTGTAAAAATATCGAAAATAATTGTATTTTATAGTTTACTGGATAGAGAGATTTATATCAACGTTATGTTCAATCTGTTGGTTTACTATTGTGTATACTTATTTATGTCGTACCACAGATAATATAATATGTAGTAACACAGAAGGACGAAGACAAGACGAAGACAGAATGAGGTTCTTCTTCTTTTTGAATGGAAAAAGGAAGTTTTTGACACGTAAATTTGAAAAGTTATCTTCATCTTTTCTAGAATTTTTTGCCTTTTGTTTGAAGTTCTATATCTTAATTATTGCTCAATATAAATCAAAAACATAAGGTTATTTGCTACGTAAATAATATAACAAGTAAATGATAATTTATCATCATTTTGTTATAGAAATTTGACCTTTTGCTCAAAATTGAATTCCACTGCACCCCATATTACGAATGTGTACAACTTAAAACATTTCAGTCATAATAACACGAAAATTACGAGAAACACTGAAATTAATTCCACAAAACGTAAACCCCAAAGGTACGGAGTGGATGGCAAACAGCACGTCTTCTTGGATATAATTAAATTGAATAGCCGAGTGCATTGAGGACGAAATTACCATACTAATACAATTATTTACATTGCTTGATAAAATTTAGCATCTATCGCGTAATGGAAACTTGGTTCTGCTCTGTTTCTAGAATTCTGTATCTTGGGTGTTGTATATTTTAATGATTTTGTTGTATTTATTTCATTTTAATACGAGATATACATAGATAGGAGATATAGTACAAGATTAATGAAATGCAACTAAGTGAAAAAACAAGAATATACCTAAAATAATATAACATCTTACTAAAACGTAATTTTCAAGGATAGAAAAGAATAAGATATTCAGCACTAGCAGTTATTTATCACCCAGATTTTTAACAGATGACTAAAGAAATCAAAACAAATTTTGCATGCATGGAGATTTTTACAGTTTTCTGTCCAAACGTGTTTCGAAGCTTTTCTAAATGAATATGAAAAGAAAATGAAGAAATGAAGCTTTTCTTAACTGGCTGATCAGCGCTGGTTCAAACTTATTGCCTAGTATTGCTGAGCATTTTGACAATAGACGAGAAATAGAGAAATATAAATAGGTATTTTATTTGCAATTTATTTTGTATGTAAGTAATTGTTTAAAAAGTAATTTAAAGTAATTTTTGTTTTGCTTGTGACACTAAAGTTCGTATTTATTTCTTCACTAGCTGTGCCCCGCGGTTTTACTCGCATTACTCCGCTCTTATTGGTCTTGGCATGATAGCAATATACCTTCCTTGATAAATGGACTATCTAACAGTGACATCAATTTTGAAATTGAACACGTGGTTCCTGGAATTAGCACTTGAACGTGCAAGCAAAGAAAAAAACTCTTCAGTATAGATAATATATCATTAGATATTAATAGATTGCAAAGACAGCAAAGATATAAATGAAAACCTACCTAAATCCTGAATTAGTTTAACACGAAGTGTGCAATAGTGGTATACGAAATTAGTACCTATTCGCAATCATTTCCTACAATCGCTATCTAAAATTCCTTTTAATTAAAGCAACAAAGGCGTTTGTTGTGGAATGTACCTACCTATACGTGCGATTGATGTGTGAGAGATACGTTTTTTTGCTTAGGAAAGTGTACATATGTTTAGAGCTTTCTTATTGAGTATTCACATAAAAGAACCCGGTATGTTTTTAAAGGCTTAGATGGGACACCATGGTCGAATATTTTCACTTCCATAAAGCTAAATATAGGCTTTATAATGGCTCAACACATTTATATACATGACTAGCTATGCTCCGCGATTTCACCCGCATTTCTCCGCTCCTGTTGGTCTTAGCGTGATGATATATAGCCTATAGCCTTCCTCGATAAATGGGCTATCGAACACCGAAATTATTTTTCCAATCGGACCAGTAGTTCCTGAGATTAGGGCGTTCAAACAAACAATCTCTTCAGCTTTTTAATATTAGTATAGATGACGGGTACATCCAACAGGAGTGGAGCACTGCAGGTAAAATCGCAGGGCACAGCTAGTAATAATATAAGTAAAACTTCTCCATCTTTGTCCATCCATTTAATTAATCTATTTACACTCCCCAGTATATATAACTCTACAGTTACCTATACTATAAATCTTACTACTATCCCTTATTGTTTAACTACATTACAGATAGGATATATGTAGTTCGTCCAATATTAGATGTATCAAGACATATGATAGCGAGCCGTTGTCGGGATAACAGCGTATATCTCGTTACATACTCAGACAAAGGTACGTTTGTATTCTAAAACAAGCAGTTGAGCTTTGCGTTTGGTACAAGTGATGGGGTGTAGCGATTTATGCTATTTATTTATTATGCTTTAATATTATGGCATAAATGAAACAAGATCGTGTATATTATCATAAACTTGGTATTTCATAAAAAGCCTAAGACTAGACTATTATACTATAATCGACAGATATTAGTTACATTGTGATTAGTTACGTATGATCCTGACGGAGTTTATATGAAAGCGCTCATAAAATCAATGCTTGTTCTTATTTCTTACAAAGTCTGTGATAGGACGTTGTATGACCGGACTCTCAGTGGAGTTTCGTTTGCAAAAATAGCGGACCTAAATCTGACTTCTGATATATATTGTATAGATCCCAGACATCCTATAGACAGATGTTGCCAACCAGTTTTGTGGTCCCCCTCTCCCCACCCCGGTAATTAAATATGGCATACAAAGAAAAAAATAAAAATTTCCAAAACATGCCGTGTGGGGTATCAAATGAAAGAGCTTATTGAGTAGATCACGAATATATAGCATACTATAACATTTCTTACACTTTCTCTAAGATTTTTTAGAAAATTTACGAAAATGCTCCATTTTTGAGTTAACTTTAAACCACTATAGATTGAAAACTCATGAATATATTTTTTAAATTATTATTTTAAATAATTAACAATAGTCCATTATTTACGATTCAATAGTTCGTACAGTGAAATAGTTGCATGGGGGAGTGGGGGGAGCATTCAAAGATGGCGAGTATATTTTCAAGTTTATGCCAGAAATAAAGGCCTAATACAAAAATATCGGTGTCAGGGCTTAGAATAATTATCTCTGCAATATGGCAGAACATTCTTGAATCAGCCTCTGTGTGATTAGATTTCAAATCGGTAACTTCAGTGAAAGTTGCGCCTTGCAATTTAAAACATTTTGTGGGGTCATCAAATCCACCACATACATATAGCTCACTTATTACGAACTATTGAATCGTAAACAATGGACTATTGTTAATTATTTAAAATAATAATTTAAAAAATATATTCATGAGTTTTCAATCTATAGTGGTTTAAAGTTAACTCAAAAATGGAGCATTTTCGTAAATTTTCTAAAAAACCTTAGAGAAAGTGTAAGAAATGTTATAGTATGCTATATATTCGTGATCTACTCAATAAGCTCTTTCATTTGATACCCCACACGGCATGTTTTGGAATTTTTTATTTTTTTCTTTGTATGCCATATTTAATTACCGGGGTGGGGGGAGGGGGACCACAAAACTGGTTGGCAACATCTGTCTATAGGATGTCTGGGATCTATACAATATATATCAGAAGTCAGATTTAGGTCCGCTATTTTTGCAAACGAACATCTCCTTGGAGCCTGCTCTATAGGTAGTTAATTTCCAATCTATCACTAAAATGAATTTTGCATTCATTTGCATTCATACGTACGTAATAAGTAATGATTTCTTTTATTTCATTATTTTCGTTAATTGCAAAATTACGTAAATATTAGAGAAGTACATTGCTTAAAACCACGTGGAGTATATAAATACATGAAATCCAAACAGACAGGTGAAAATATCTATAAAATTTTGTATGGGTATTATATTATTGACCGAAATAAGTTTTTCACTCGAACCAAACCACATTGTATATAGAGCTAGCTTTTCAGCATTCAGATCTATCCATAAAGGCTTCGATTTACGTAAACCCACTGCATTTACATTCTATTATAGAAAACTTTTAATCTAATTAAGAACACTTCTTGTATTTAAGTTTTATAAAGGTTTTTGTTTGGAAAATTTTGGAACTTACACATTTTTAACTTGAATGTTAAGTTATATGCTGAATTAATTTGGAACGACATCACTACATAGTATAAAACAAAGTCGCTTTCTCTGTCCCTATGTCCCTATGTATGCTTAAATCTTTAAAACTACGCAACGGATTTTGATGCGGTTTTTTATAATAGATGTAGTGATTCAAGAGGAAGGTTTTAGTAACTATATAATTTATTATGTTTTAGACAAAGCGGGCGAAGCCGCGGGCGGAAAGCGGAAATAAAAGTAACTTTTATTTGTAAACTAGACAAATAAAAGTTACTTTTATACATAAGATCTTACCATTCTTCATTCTTGTTATGATAATATGCATAGGTATAAGGTACCTAATGGTTAATGAACCGAGTAGTATTTTAAATCAATATCAGCTGAAGTATTTTTTGGTTTTGTTACTACATAACTTTCGTTTGGGCGAACCGATTTTGATGATTTATTTTATTTGAGAGCTAGGTCACATTTAAATTTTCTCTAGTTCTGGTTTAGTTTTTTTGTTTGAAAATACAAAATATTTACATGTGGTTTGAACTGCATTATTTGAAACCAAACCTTGATAACGTCTCATAATCCGTTCATCCGTTCTTGAGGTATACATATGTAATGTAGAATGTAGATATTTTGTAGGTACTAATGCATAAATAAAACACGAAATCGTAACTTATTCATATATTTTCGTATTTGAAAATTCTTGGTACAATTTACAGTTCTGGACTTAATAATAAAACTAAATTAATGATTCGGAAATTTATAAAGAATGTTCAGCACACTTATAAGCTGTATTGAGATATGAATTATGCTTGTTTTTGATGCTTTTAATACTACAAAATTCCCAATGTTTTTATAAAACTCTGAATAAATATTAAATATTAGTAGGTAGTTAACTACCTACTAATAGTTTCGCTTTTAACTTGAATCAATCTTATAATAACAATAAATAACAGGAAATTTTCCTATTTCATAAAAAAATTAAAAGTATCACGCCAAAATAAAGCCTATTTTAGGCAATTTTTATTTCTACGCAGTAATTCACAGTTAGGTTAGATTATTCCAATACACCAGCATTTGTATGCAATAATGTATTTCGCATCAAATCAATCCATTTTCCAATAAAAACGAGAATATTTCGATCATTTCTGACGTACGAGTAATCGAACGCAACTGTAATTTTCCCTACATAATAACATTTTTATTATTTAATAGGATTTGAAATTTTATCGTGAATAGACATAAGGTTCATATTTCAATACAGCTACCCTTTCACACGTGAGGGATGGAAGTACGGTTAACAAATTAGGGTTTTATATTTTGGCAGTTATAAAGAGATATATTTAGGATAGCAGTGTACCGTCAGCAACAAAGGCCTTTACCAATGCCACTTTATTATTTATTAACAAAAAAGTATGTATGTATGTAGATGCATACTTGGTTGAAGTTTGTAATTTTCATGGAATTTAAAACTAGTTGACTCTATTGCTGACGCTACTTACAATAGTTTACCCTCAAAGAGCTAACGAGTCGTATTCATTCAAATATTCAGAACAGATTTAGGTGGCATTGCCCTATGTTTTACATCGTACTATTAAGGATAATATGATATGGGTTTTTGTCAAAATCATGTGCTTTTCACTTTAATGCAGTTTAAAGCAGGCATCTTTCAACATGTCTAAATTATCTTCCGAGCTTGTAGGTTAGTCTTTTAAGCGACTTTTAAAGCTCCAAGTATAATTTTGTTTTTGCTTATTTTAAAGAATCTGAGTTAAATTGTACCTTATTACAATTCGATATTTAGATGCAAATATGTTTATAAAAAAAATGTTTTCAATCACACATACTATTTTTTATGTAATTTCGTCCAATATGTATATCTCTATTTTTAACAGATGTTTGAATTTTGTCGATTTTATCTATGAGATAAATACAGGACTGTAAACTTAAACGATATGATTATTAATTAAAGTTAATCGTTGGTAATAAATTTCGTATTATTTATAAAATCGTAATTATTTTCCATTAGAAATTCTTTTTGAAAACAATACTTTAAATATTCGGTGTTTGAAAAAACATGACAATACTATTAGTCAGTGTTTTTAAACCTTTTTCTTTACGTTAAAATAAATAATTTAATGAAAATTGTTTACTTTAGCCCACCAACATCAGAAGCTTTTTCATAGCCTTATACGAGTACCTCATGGTCTCTCGGCCTTGGACCTTAGAATTTCGATGCCCTATTATAATTATTTTAATTGAACATCTGCAAATTACCTTTTTTTTCATAAAATTTATGAAAACACAAACTTAGTAATACATATTTACCACATTTTTTGTTAAATTATTGTTTTGTTCAATACTTATTTTATTTTTAATTTAATTTAAATTACAAAAAAAATGAAAGGTTGAAAAACACTGACAACCGAGTTGTCTATGATAAATTAATTCACTAGCTAAATGGACAAAAATCAAACTCCCATTCCTGGAACAGGTAAACAATTATTTACATACATAAGCGACTATATTGCTTTCTTCATTTAGTAGGTATACATTATTTTAATATACATTTCATAATTTTCTAATATAATCGCGTAGAAATGCTGTAATGTTTGGCTTATCGCGTAATTTATCAATATTGCAAATTGACTGTCTCATCATCTAATTCAAAATTTATACAAAATATTATAAACTATGTATATTGGTATCCATCGTTTATTTAAAATAGTACGAAATTATTGTAGGTAATAAGTTAAAGTTAAATAAAACTGGTATTTATTGAAATTCCTATACGTAAGTTTACACAATAAAAATCTCGGTAAAAATCAATATATACCAAGATAAAGCAAACATTACAAACAATCTATATAATTTCTAAAATTTATATAGTTTTCTTCGAGTCGGCATGTCTCTAAATTATACTCTCACGCGCCCGACACACACTTTGCTAAATTGACAATATTTAATAGAACATCTCAACGCGACTGTATTTTTCAAACACGTCGCTTACGATTTGGCAAATTTTCTAAATTTTCTATACATTTATTGCATATCTATATCTTTTGTGCAATTTATATTATTATAATACTAAGCGTAGCATAAGTGCTTATATTTACATACTAAATAGGTATATAGTACAAAACATTTTTTTTTCTAAATATTTTGTTTACTACTTATATTTTAATTAATTGAACTATATTTGGAACAATTTACATTTGAATATAGGATATTTCAAAAAACAGAGCATAATAGTTTCTTGCAATCTGAAAAATGATAAAATATAAATGTGGAGATCGGTTGAGTGTTGCCAGAAAAAAGAAACATTTCTGAATTTCTTCTTTATGGTAACGAGGCACTGGGCACAAAGAAAAAAAAGCAACACTGCTCTTTGAAATATCTTATCTGTATTTTAAGAAATTTTAAAGCGTCCGCACAGAATTCCTTCAGCATACGTGCTTCACAACTAGAGCTACAAGGTATTTTGTGCTCACATCCATTATGGGGATCTTATTTAAACTAATAACAGTTCTCCCAGGCAGAATAAATATAAATACGTACCAACTAATCCTCAAAAACATTCACGGCAAACATACAATGATCTGTCAAATTTAATTGCAGTCAAGTGACAGATTAAAAAGGAATTCTGCCGGGGAAAACTTTTTAAAAACTAATCCATTAATCAAACACTGGCCATAAACAATACTAGAGTAGTAAATAAATTATGCATGTACACCAAAGACAGTAGAGTAATTTGAACACAGGTAATAGCTTAAAAATAATGTTAAATTTTAGCTTATAATTTTATTAATTCCAAATAAAGCGCTTTCAGCACAAAGACTATATTATGATATATCATAATGCCGCCTTTGGTGTGCAATACTCACCATAAACACACGTATGTTTGAAATTTAAAAACTATATCGAATACAATAAATGAGCTCACATTTTGAATTTGGAATTACACAAATTGACAGTCTGTTCTCGGTATATAAAGTCAATCGTCGCATGTTTTGCAACAGTGCTCTTTGTAGCGTCTCACGGCGCACATGTTCATGGCCCGTACGTTTTCACAGTACCGGGACGTATCTTTGCATACCCCATCTGTTGATTAAATTAATAGCAAAGCTTTTAGAAACCATATAGCTCTTCTGTAGAAATAATTAAAGTGAAATCAAATTACATGGCATGCATTGCTTCGTGGTTTTAAACTTGTATGGACTATAAATTATTGGTAATATATTTGAAATATCAACAATTTGTATCAGGCATCTTAGCAATAAATGATTAAAAATAGAAATAGAGTCAAATAAAAATTTCTTTAAAACTCGTAAACTTAATCTTGTGCTGAATATTATTTTTATACTAAAAGGCAGTGGAACATAATTTTCTATATAATTATTTAAGACTGTTCACTTCACTTATCGATGATGCATATTATAGATTATTTTCTTATTACGTACAACGCAAAATCGAGTAAAATAAAATCAAAATGACGTATTATTCTCTTATTAATAGTCTATTTCCAATCAATACTTAGCAATAAATATAACACATACCATTAACACAACTCGTTACACAGTTCCTGGTAACATCAGGTCTCTTAGAGTTACATAGGGCCGCGGCTCTTTCGCGCTTAGCTCGTCTCCGTATATCCGGGAACCGCCATACACATCGTAACACCCGGTGCTGCCTGCCTTTTTGACCGCAGTCGCCTATACACTGGAAAATATGTTTTGTTAGTTGTCTTTTTAACACGCTTTTATATATCTATACTTAATATTATAAAGCTGAAGAGTTTGTTTGTTTGAACGCGCTAATCTTAGGAACTACTGGTCCGATTTGAAAATTTTTTCGGTGTTAGATAGACCATTTATCGAGGAAGGGTATTGGCTATATATCATCACGCTAAGACCAACAGGAGCGGAACAATGCGGGTAAAACCACGGCACAGCTATACCTTCTATGTTGACTCTTTTACACTAGATTTTGAATGACTTCAAACGGTCATAATATTATTTAACTCTAACGTTGTAGGTACACTTGTTAAGGATCGGTGGCAATGAAATAATTTCATGAGATTGTCGTATTAAAGTGCTTTTTTGTATAAAATTATTAAAAAATATGCTATCGTCTTTTGTCTAAAATTGAATATGTAATTTCAAATAACTTAATAACTTTCAAACTAAGTTCTTATTTGTCGTCTCAATAGCTTTTGTTTCTTTAAACAAAACGTATCCTAACAACAGGAAAAAAATAACAGTGAATTTTTATAATTTTACTAATGCGAAAGTCTTTGACTCCAACTAAAGATGAAACGAAATATTCTCATTGTAAAGGATTTCGCAACTACATTCGAGCGATGCAAGAATAAAATTGTTCAAATATTTTCATGAATTTATTCGACTTGACAATTCACAACACAATGGTACCGAATTATTCTCAGCATGGTCTGTTCAAAAGGTTAAATTAACATTCAGATATTGTAAAAGAGTATGAATCAATTGTGACTTTATGTTTCTAGAAAGTAACTAATAATTCTGCAGTTGGTTGCCAACTTTTCGTTTTGGTTCATTTCTTTTAATGTTCTTGTTATTGGCAAGATGCGTTTTGTTATTTTGCATTTAATGAATTTTTGAAGTGAAACTTCTTTATCGGGGTTGGAAAAAAATTTAGTGTAACATTTTTTCGTTATGCGTGACATTTTTCCGTTACGCGCCATCTTTTTCTTATCCCTACCACGCGGGATTCGACGTATTTCTGTAAAGTTGCATATAGTAAATTATTTTTTGAAAAATAAGGTTATAAAGAAGTTTCATTTCTTACGTGTGTTTAAGGTAGTTATATTGGTTGGTAGACGAAATTTGAAATAAAAGAAAGCTTTGATTAACATCACAATGGTAAGAGTTAAAAATATTTGTTTTAAAAGTATAAATTATGAAAACAACCATTCCAAATTTTCATGGACTAAATAAAACTATAAAATAAATAAATATACCTAATATTTGTATGTGTATATTTTCAACATTTAAAATGAAGACAATTCATAAGTAAGTAGGTACGTTCCGTGTTAAGAAGAACCGCACACTGAAAATAGTTTCAACTTTAAGCTTAAAAAGATTATGTTTAAAGGTTAAAAGAAACTATTTAAAGCATTAAAACTCTAGCATGCTCATCTGGCCTTAAACTATCAACTTGTAAACTGCTTTCGATCAATAGGCTAAAATATATTTTATATTGATAGTCTGAAATAACTGAACGTCTAAATAGATTGTATTTGCTCTATATTCAGTAATAGCCGTCGACTCTAAATAATAATAAAATAGCTTTTGAAATTGATATTTTTGGTTAAGGCATTCAAATGCTTTATAAATATAAATTTATAAAGAATAGAAAAAATTCGATCACGAGGCGGGACTCGAACCCGCATCCTTTCGCGCCATTCCGGGGCGGATGCCTGACCAATTCAGCCACTCGTGACCCGCCAGAGCAATCGAATTTATTCTATTCTTTCAGTTTTTATGTGTCAAAGGGACACACCGCGCGCCATCTATTGAGGTGATAAACAACCATCTCAACCAACACGAAACACTTTACAGTGAATACAATATTGTAACGATGGAACACGACCTTTTTTGTTGAAATTGATATTTTTGGTTAAGGCATTCAAATGCTTTATAAATATAAATTTATAAAGAATAGAAAAAATTCGATCACGAGGCGGGACTCGAACCCGCATCCTTTCGCGCCATTCCGGGGCGGATGCCTGACCAATTCAGCCACTCGTGACCCGCCAGAGCAATCGAATTTATTCTATTCTTTCAGTTTTTATGTGTCAAAGGGACACACCGCGCGCCATCTATTGAGGTGATAAACAACCATCTCAACCAACACGAAACACTTTACAGTGAATACAATATTGTAACGATGGAACACGACCTTTTTTGTTGAAATTGATATTTTTGGTTAAGGCATTCAAATGCTTTATAAATATAAATTTATAAAGAATAGAAAAAATTCGATCACGAGGCGGGACTCGAACCCGCATCCTTTCGCGCCATTCCGGGGCGGATGCCTGACCAATTCAGCCACTCGTGACCCGCCAGAGCAATCGAATTTATTCTATTCTTTCAGTTTTTATGTGTCAAAGGGACACACCGCGCGCCATCTATTGAGGTGATAAACAACCATCTCAACCAACACGAAACACTTTACAGTGAATACAATATTGTAACGATGGAACACGACCTTTTTTGTTGAAATTGATATTTTTGGTTAAGGCATTCAAATGCTTTATAAATATAAATTTATAAAGAATAGAAAAAATTCGATCACGAGGCGGGACTCGAACCCGCATCCTTTCGCGCCATTCCGGGGCGGATGCCTGACCAATTCAGCCACTCGTGACCCGCCAGAGCAATCGAATTTATTCTATTCTTTCAGTTTTTATGTGTCAAAGGGACACACCGCGCGCCATCTATTGAGGTGATAAACAACCATCTCAACCAACACGAAACACTTTACAGTGAATACAATATTGTAACGATGGAACACGACCTTTTTTGTTGAAATTGATATTTTTGGTTAAGGCATTCAAATGCTTTATAAATATAAATTTATAAAGAATAGAAAAAATTCGATCACGAGGCGGGACTCGAACCCGCATCCTTTCGCGCCATTCCGGGGCGGATGCCTGACCAATTCAGCCACTCGTGACCCGCCAGAGCAATCGAATTTATTCTATTCTTTCAGTTTTTATGTGTCAAAGGGACACACCGCGCGCCATCTATTGAGGTGATAAACAACCATCTCAACCAACACGAAACACTTTACAGTGAATACAATATTGTAACGATGGAACACGACCTTTTTTGTTGAAATTGATATTTTTGGTTAAGGCATTCAAATGCTTTATAAATATAAATTTATAAAGAATAGAAAAAATTCGATCACGAGGCGGGACTCGAACCCGCATCCTTTCGCGCCATTCCGGGGCGGATGCCTGACCAATTCAGCCACTCGTGACCCGCCAGAGCAATCGAATTTATTCTATTCTTTCAGTTTTTATGTGTCAAAGGGACACACCGCGCGCCATCTATTGAGGTGATAAACAACCATCTCAACCAACACGAAACACTTTACAGTGAATACAATATTGTAACGATGGAACACGACCTTTTTTGTTGAAATTGATATTTTTGGTTAAGGCATTCAAATGCTTTATAAATATAAATTTATAAAGAATAGAAAAAATTCGATCACGAGGCGGGACTCGAACCCGCATCCTTTCGCGCCATTCCGGGGCGGATGCCTGACCAATTCAGCCACTCGTGACCCGCCAGAGCAATCGAATTTATTCTATTCTTTCAGTTTTTATGTGTCAAAGGGACACACCGCGCGCCATCTATTGAGGTGATAAACAACCATCTCAACCAACACGAAACACTTTACAGTGAATACAATATTGTAACGATGGAACACGACCTTTTTTGTTGAAATTGATATTTTTGGTTAAGGCATTCAAATGCTTTATAAATATAAATTTATAAAGAATAGAAAAAATTCGATCACGAGGCGGGACTCGAACCCGCATCCTTTCGCGCCATTCCGGGGCGGATGCCTGACCAATTCAGCCACTCGTGACCCGCCAGAGCAATCGAATTTATTCTATTCTTTCAGTTTTTATGTGTCAAAGGGACACACCGCGCGCCATCTATTGAGGTGATAAACAACCATCTCAACCAACACGAAACACTTTACAGTGAATACAATATTGTAACGATGGAACACGACCTTTTTTGTTGAAATTGATATTTTTGGTTAAGGCATTCAAATGCTTTATAAATATAAATTTATAAAGAATAGAAAAAATTCGATCACGAGGCGGGACTCGAACCCGCATCCTTTCGCGCCATTCCGGGGCGGATGCCTGACCAATTCAGCCACTCGTGACCCGCCAGAGCAATCGAATTTATTCTATTCTTTCAGTTTTTATGTGTCAAAGGGACACACCGCGCGCCATCTATTGAGGTGATAAACAACCATCTCAACCAACACGAAACACTTTACAGTGAATACAATATTGTAACGATGGAACACGACCTTTTTTGTTGAAATTGATATTTTTGGTTAAGGCATTCAAATGCTTTATAAATATAAATTTATAAAGAATAGAAAAAATTCGATCACGAGGCGGGACTCGAACCCGCATCCTTTCGCGCCATTCCGGGGCGGATGCCTGACCAATTCAGCCACTCGTGACCCGCCAGAGCAATCGAATTTATTCTATTCTTTCAGTTTTTATGTGTCAAAGGGACACACCGCGCGCCATCTATTGAGGTGATAAACAACCATCTCAACCAACACGAAACACTTTACAGTGAATACAATATTGTAACGATGGAACACGACCTTTTTTGTTGAAATTGATATTTTTGGTTAAGGCATTCAAATGCTTTATAAATATAAATTTATAAAGAATAGAAAAAATTCGATCACGAGGCGGGACTCGAACCCGCATCCTTTCGCGCCATTCCGGGGCGGATGCCTGACCAATTCAGCCACTCGTGACCCGCCAGAGCAATCGAATTTATTCTATTCTTTCAGTTTTTATGTGTCAAAGGGACACACCGCGCGCCATCTATTGAGGTGATAAACAACCATCTCAACCAACACGAAACACTTTACAGTGAATACAATATTGTAACGATGGAACACGACCTTTTTTGTTGAAATTGATATTTTTGGTTAAGGCATTCAAATGCTTTATAAATATAAATTTATAAAGAATAGAAAAAATTCGATCACGAGGCGGGACTCGAACCCGCATCCTTTCGCGCCATTCCGGGGCGGATGCCTGACCAATTCAGCCACTCGTGACCCGCCAGAGCAATCGAATTTATTCTATTCTTTCAGTTTTTATGTGTCAAAGGGACACACCGCGCGCCATCTATTGAGGTGATAAACAACCATCTCAACCAACACGAAACACTTTACAGTGAATACAATATTGTAACGATGGAACACGACCTTTTTTGTTGAAATTGATATTTTTGGTTAAGGCATTCAAATGCTTTATAAATATAAATTTATAAAGAATAGAAAAAATTCGATCACGAGGCGGGACTCGAACCCGCATCCTTTCGCGCCATTCCGGGGCGGATGCCTGACCAATTCAGCCACTCGTGACCCGCCAGAGCAATCGAATTTATTCTATTCTTTCAGTTTTTATGTGTCAAAGGGACACACCGCGCGCCATCTATTGAGGTGATAAACAACCATCTCAACCAACACGAAACACTTTACAGTGAATACAATATTGTAACGATGGAACACGACCTTTTTTGTTGAAATTGATATTTTTGGTTAAGGCATTCAAATGCTTTATAAATATAAATTTATAAAGAATAGAAAAAATTCGATCACGAGGCGGGACTCGAACCCGCATCCTTTCGCGCCATTCCGGGGCGGATGCCTGACCAATTCAGCCACTCGTGACCCGCCAGAGCAATCGAATTTATTCTATTCTTTCAGTTTTTATGTGTCAAAGGGACACACCGCGCGCCATCTATTGAGGTGATAAACAACCATCTCAACCAACACGAAACACTTTACAGTGAATACAATATTGTAACGATGGAACACGACCTTTTTTGTTGAAATTGATATTTTTGGTTAAGGCATTCAAATGCTTTATAAATATAAATTTATAAAGAATAGAAAAAATTCGATCACGAGGCGGGACTCGAACCCGCATCCTTTCGCGCCATTCCGGGGCGGATGCCTGACCAATTCAGCCACTCGTGACCCGCCAAGTCAGGTCAGGCATCCGCCCCGGAATGGCGCGAAAGGATGCGGGTTCGAGTCCCGCCTCGTGATCGAATTTTTTCTATTCTTTATAAATTTATATTTATAAAGCATTTGAATGCCTTAACCAAAAATATCAATTTCAACAAAAAAGGTCGTGTTCCATCGTTACAATATTGTATTCACTGTAAAGTGTTTCGTGTTGGTTGAGATGGTTGTTTATCACCTCAATAGATGGCGCGCGGTGTGTCCCTTTGACACATAAAAACTGAAAGAATAGAATAAATTCGATTGCTCTGGCGGGTCACGAGTGGCTGAATTGGTCAGGCATCCGCCCCGGAATGGCGCGAAAGGATGCGGGTTCGAGTCCCGCCTCGTGATCGAATTTTTTCTATTCTTTATAAATTTATATTTATAAAGCATTTGAATGCCTTAACCAAAAATATCAATTTCAACAAAAAAGGTCGTGTTCCATCGTTACAATATTGTATTCACTGTAAAGTGTTTCGTGTTGGTTGAGATGGTTGTTTATCACCTCAATAGATGGCGCGCGGTGTGTCCCTTTGACACATAAAAACTGAAAGAATAGAATAAATTCGATTGCTCTGGCGGGTCACGAGTGGCTGAATTGGTCAGGCATCCGCCCCGGAATGGCGCGAAAGGATGCGGGTTCGAGTCCCGCCTCGTGATCGAATTTTTTCTATTCTTTATAAATTTATATTTATAAAGCATTTGAATGCCTTAACCAAAAATATCAATTTCAACAAAAAAGGTCGTGTTCCATCGTTACAATATTGTATTCACTGTAAAGTGTTTCGTGTTGGTTGAGATGGTTGTTTATCACCTCAATAGATGGCGCGCGGTGTGTCCCTTTGACACATAAAAACTGAAAGAATAGAATAAATTCGATTGCTCTGGCGGGTCACGAGTGGCTGAATTGGTCAGGCATCCGCCCCGGAATGGCGCGAAAGGATGCGGGTTCGAGTCCCGCCTCGTGATCGAATTTTTTCTATTCTTTATAAATTTATATTTATAAAGCATTTGAATGCCTTAACCAAAAATATCAATTTCAACAAAAAAGGTCGTGTTCCATCGTTACAATATTGTATTCACTGTAAAGTGTTTCGTGTTGGTTGAGATGGTTGTTTATCACCTCAATAGATGGCGCGCGGTGTGTCCCTTTGACACATAAAAACTGAAAGAATAGAATAAATTCGATTGCTCTGGCGGGTCACGAGTGGCTGAATTGGTCAGGCATCCGCCCCGGAATGGCGCGAAAGGATGCGGGTTCGAGTCCCGCCTCGTGATCGAATTTTTTCTATTCTTTATAAATTTATATTTATAAAGCATTTGAATGCCTTAACCAAAAATATCAATTTCAACAAAAAAGGTCGTGTTCCATCGTTACAATATTGTATTCACTGTAAAGTGTTTCGTGTTGGTTGAGATGGTTGTTTATCACCTCAATAGATGGCGCGCGGTGTGTCCCTTTGACACATAAAAACTGAAAGAATAGAATAAATTCGATTGCTCTGGCGGGTCACGAGTGGCTGAATTGGTCAGGCATCCGCCCCGGAATGGCGCGAAAGGATGCGGGTTCGAGTCCCGCCTCGTGATCGAATTTTTTCTATTCTTTATAAATTTATATTTATAAAGCATTTGAATGCCTTAACCAAAAATATCAATTTCAACAAAAAAGGTCGTGTTCCATCGTTACAATATTGTATTCACTGTAAAGTGTTTCGTGTTGGTTGAGATGGTTGTTTATCACCTCAATAGATGGCGCGCGGTGTGTCCCTTTGACACATAAAAACTGAAAGAATAGAATAAATTCGATTGCTCTGGCGGGTCACGAGTGGCTGAATTGGTCAGGCATCCGCCCCGGAATGGCGCGAAAGGATGCGGGTTCGAGTCCCGCCTCGTGATCGAATTTTTTCTATTCTTTATAAATTTATATTTATAAAGCATTTGAATGCCTTAACCAAAAATATCAATTTCAACAAAAAAGGTCGTGTTCCATCGTTACAATATTGTATTCACTGTAAAGTGTTTCGTGTTGGTTGAGATGGTTGTTTATCACCTCAATAGATGGCGCGCGGTGTGTCCCTTTGACACATAAAAACTGAAAGAATAGAATAAATTCGATTGCTCTGGCGGGTCACGAGTGGCTGAATTGGTCAGGCATCCGCCCCGGAATGGCGCGAAAGGATGCGGGTTCGAGTCCCGCCTCGTGATCGAATTTTTTCTATTCTTTATAAATTTATATTTATAAAGCATTTGAATGCCTTAACCAAAAATATCAATTTCAACAAAAAAGGTCGTGTTCCATCGTTACAATATTGTATTCACTGTAAAGTGTTTCGTGTTGGTTGAGATGGTTGTTTATCACCTCAATAGATGGCGCGCGGTGTGTCCCTTTGACACATAAAAACTGAAAGAATAGAATAAATTCGATTGCTCTGGCGGGTCACGAGTGGCTGAATTGGTCAGGCATCCGCCCCGGAATGGCGCGAAAGGATGCGGGTTCGAGTCCCGCCTCGTGATCGAATTTTTTCTATTCTTTATAAATTTATATTTATAAAGCATTTGAATGCCTTAACCAAAAATATCAATTTCAACAAAAAAGGTCGTGTTCCATCGTTACAATATTGTATTCACTGTAAAGTGTTTCGTGTTGGTTGAGATGGTTGTTTATCACCTCAATAGATGGCGCGCGGTGTGTCCCTTTGACACATAAAAACTGAAAGAATAGAATAAATTCGATTGCTCTGGCGGGTCACGAGTGGCTGAATTGGTCAGGCATCCGCCCCGGAATGGCGCGAAAGGATGCGGGTTCGAGTCCCGCCTCGTGATCGAATTTTTTCTATTCTTTATAAATTTATATTTATAAAGCATTTGAATGCCTTAACCAAAAATATCAATTTCAACAAAAAAGGTCGTGTTCCATCGTTACAATATTGTATTCACTGTAAAGTGTTTCGTGTTGGTTGAGATGGTTGTTTATCACCTCAATAGATGGCGCGCGGTGTGTCCCTTTGACACATAAAAACTGAAAGAATAGAATAAATTCGATTGCTCTGGCGGGTCACGAGTGGCTGAATTGGTCAGGCATCCGCCCCGGAATGGCGCGAAAGGATGCGGGTTCGAGTCCCGCCTCGTGATCGAATTTTTTCTATTCTTTATAAATTTATATTTATAAAGCATTTGAATGCCTTAACCAAAAATATCAATTTCAACAAAAAAGGTCGTGTTCCATCGTTACAATATTGTATTCACTGTAAAGTGTTTCGTGTTGGTTGAGATGGTTGTTTATCACCTCAATAGATGGCGCGCGGTGTGTCCCTTTGACACATAAAAACTGAAAGAATAGAATAAATTCGATTGCTCTGGCGGGTCACGAGTGGCTGAATTGGTCAGGCATCCGCCCCGGAATGGCGCGAAAGGATGCGGGTTCGAGTCCCGCCTCGTGATCGAATTTTTTCTATTCTTTATAAATTTATATTTATAAAGCATTTGAATGCCTTAACCAAAAATATCAATTTCAACAAAAAAGGTCGTGTTCCATCGTTACAATATTGTATTCACTGTAAAGTGTTTCGTGTTGGTTGAGATGGTTGTTTATCACCTCAATAGATGGCGCGCGGTGTGTCCCTTTGACACATAAAAACTGAAAGAATAGAATAAATTCGATTGCTCTGGCGGGTCACGAGTGGCTGAATTGGTCAGGCATCCGCCCCGGAATGGCGCGAAAGGATGCGGGTTCGAGTCCCGCCTCGTGATCGAATTTTTTCTATTCTTTATAAATTTATATTTATAAAGCATTTGAATGCCTTAACCAAAAATATCAATTTCAACAAAAAAGGTCGTGTTCCATCGTTACAATATTGTATTCACTGTAAAGTGTTTCGTGTTGGTTGAGATGGTTGTTTATCACCTCAATAGATGGCGCGCGGTGTGTCCCTTTGACACATAAAAACTGAAAGAATAGAATAAATTCGATTGCTCTGGCGGGTCACGAGTGGCTGAATTGGTCAGGCATCCGCCCCGGAATGGCGCGAAAGGATGCGGGTTCGAGTCCCGCCTCGTGATCGAATTTTTTCTATTCTTTATAAATTTATATTTATAAAGCATTTGAATGCCTTAACCAAAAATATCAATTTCAACAAAAAAGGTCGTGTTCCATCGTTACAATATTGTATTCACTGTAAAGTGTTTCGTGTTGGTTGAGATGGTTGTTTATCACCTCAATAGATGGCGCGCGGTGTGTCCCTTTGACACATAAAAACTGAAAGAATAGAATAAATTCGATTGCTCTGGCGGGTCACGAGTGGCTGAATTGGTCAGGCATCCGCCCCGGAATGGCGCGAAAGGATGCGGGTTCGAGTCCCGCCTCGTGATCGAATTTTTTCTATTCTTTATAAATTTATATTTATAAAGCATTTGAATGCCTTAACCAAAAATATCAATTTCAACAAAAAAGGTCGTGTTCCATCGTTACAATATTGTATTCACTGTAAAGTGTTTCGTGTTGGTTGAGATGGTTGTTTATCACCTCAATAGATGGCGCGCGGTGTGTCCCTTTGACACATAAAAACTGAAAGAATAGAATAAATTCGATTGCTCTGGCGGGTCACGAGTGGCTGAATTGGTCAGGCATCCGCCCCGGAATGGCGCGAAAGGATGCGGGTTCGAGTCCCGCCTCGTGATCGAATTTTTTCTATTCTTTATAAATTTATATTTATAAAGCATTTGAATGCCTTAACCAAAAATATCAATTTCAACAAAAAAGGTCGTGTTCCATCGTTACAATATTGTATTCACTGTAAAGTGTTTCGTGTTGGTTGAGATGGTTGTTTATCACCTCAATAGATGGCGCGCGGTGTGTCCCTTTGACACATAAAAACTGAAAGAATAGAATAAATTCGATTGCTCTGGCGGGTCACGAGTGGCTGAATTGGTCAGGCATCCGCCCCGGAATGGCGCGAAAGGATGCGGGTTCGAGTCCCGCCTCGTGATCGAATTTTTTCTATTCTTTATAAATTTATATTTATAAAGCATTTGAATGCCTTAACCAAAAATATCAATTTCAACAAAAAAGGTCGTGTTCCATCGTTACAATATTGTATTCACTGTAAAGTGTTTCGTGTTGGTTGAGATGGTTGTTTATCACCTCAATAGATGGCGCGCGGTGTGTCCCTTTGACACATAAAAACTGAAAGAATAGAATAAATTCGATTGCTCTGGCGGGTCACGAGTGGCTGAATTGGTCAGGCATCCGCCCCGGAATGGCGCGAAAGGATGCGGGTTCGAGTCCCGCCTCGTGATCGAATTTTTTCTATTCTTTATAAATTTATATTTATAAAGCATTTGAATGCCTTAACCAAAAATATCAATTTCAACAAAAAAGGTCGTGTTCCATCGTTACAATATTGTATTCACTGTAAAGTGTTTCGTGTTGGTTGAGATGGTTGTTTATCACCTCAATAGATGGCGCGCGGTGTGTCCCTTTGACACATAAAAACTGAAAGAATAGAATAAATTCGATTGCTCTGGCGGGTCACGAGTGGCTGAATTGGTCAGGCATCCGCCCCGGAATGGCGCGAAAGGATGCGGGTTCGAGTCCCGCCTCGTGATCGAATTTTTTCTATTCTTTATAAATTTATATTTATAAAGCATTTGAATGCCTTAACCAAAAATATCAATTTCAACAAAAAAGGTCGTGTTCCATCGTTACAATATTGTATTCACTGTAAAGTGTTTCGTGTTGGTTGAGATGGTTGTTTATCACCTCAATAGATGGCGCGCGGTGTGTCCCTTTGACACATAAAAACTGAAAGAATAGAATAAATTCGATTGCTCTGGCGGGTCACGAGTGGCTGAATTGGTCAGGCATCCGCCCCGGAATGGCGCGAAAGGATGCGGGTTCGAGTCCCGCCTCGTGATCGAATTTTTTCTATTCTTTATAAATTTATAAAATAGCTTTTGTCATTAAGATATGTATTATATAGCTTTCTGTTGGTGGAAGAATTTTTGAAATCAGCCCAGATAAATCAGTTTATAGTTATATTACTAGCCATTTGTCCCAGCTTCACTTGGCATCAAAATAAAATAAAATATAGCCTATGTCACTCTAGAACAACGCATATTTCTGCTGCTGAAAGACATTTTAAAAATTGGTAGAATTGTTTTTACGTTACCAAGTGCTTACAAACTTATCAATTCTTTAATCTTTACAATATTTTTATTTGCTTAAATATATAAGTTTGAATAAACTTCAATTCCGAGAGACTAATTGGATAGATGGAAACATTTTCTAAAAATCCGCATATAGCTCAAAAGTTTGTACGGCGGTGGTATTTTAATATTTGCTATTTTTGGATGTGAATGAAAATACGTTTAGAAACAAATTTCGTATGTAAAATTTTTATTTCAGTATTCGTATGTAAATATATAAATAAGAAATTCTAAGAATATTGTTATTTTAAAAATGCATTATTAAAAAATCTCAATATTCTAGTCTGATAATTAATTTAAAATGAATAGCATTTTAAAAACAACACACTCGAACCTTTTTTATAAATTATATTTATTTTTGATAACACAAAAGGAGGATGGCCACATATGACCTGAATGCGAACATTAATCATCGGTGTATCAAAAAATAGTAATTTATGCGTGCTTTTACTAACGGGGTCTAACTTATTTTTTTCGGGCCGGGAAAATGTTATGTATTATTAATAAATAAACTCAAATTCATAACATTGTTTGAACGCATCCAAACGTCTTTCATTTTTACCTGTGTCATGCGTTTCGTTTTCACAGCGCAGCGGGAGTTAATTAGCGATTACGTTTAAAAAAATACTAGAATAATAATATATATTTCTTTGTTTTATTTCACCTATCATATTTAATAGCAAAAACAGTAAGAAAGATATAATTTATAGATTTAAAAAATATTTTTTGCCATAAATACATTTAATAATATACCTAAAATATGTAAAACGGAACGTATTTTTTACCGGCATAATAGACACAAGTCACAAAGGTTAGATGACACATGACATGACTGACGCGTAGCTGAAAAACATGATTTTGTTTATTATTTGTGTTGTATTGGCTTATATATCAATCAAATAAATAACATAGGCTACGTCGTCCACCCTTAGAATTTAGTTATGGCTGTAGGTATAACTCTAAACCATATTCATTATATACGTAGCCATAACCTCAAAAATGGCAAATTATGTAAAAATTCTAAGCTCCACCACTTTCAAATAATATATTTGCAATGTGGGATTGCTAAGGGTGGTTAGGCGAACCATTTAAGCCCTATATTAATCATGGTCGCGACATTTCATAGTCAGGTCTTGGTATGTATGGGCAGTGGCCGATGTCCTTTCTAATGTTTAGTTTAAACTTTAAAATGCACAACAAGCCTTGTTAAAACTAATGCTAGTTTTTCTTTAGATTTCCCAGCAGACATTTGTTGTCAATAAGGCTAAAAAACCTTTTTAAAACAATAAAATAACTTTGCAAAAACTTCAAGTTAGATCCAAGTTATCGACGCACGTGTCATTGACTTTACAGAGTAGAATGCAACGAATGAAATGTCCTCTATTTGACATTCAATTTAATGAAACTTTTCTCTATTGATAGCTTAAAAGTTTTATTGATATTGAATTATGTGTAATGGCTTTAAATTTAATTTTTTTTCTTGAAACTTTTATTTTCTATAAGATAGAACGGCTGAACCGATTTCGTTAATTCTTTTTTTTATTATATTCCTTGAAGTACGAGGATGGTTCTTATGGAGAGAAAACGTCCCTCTATAATTAATGCTTAATTTTTTGTCACAATTACCTTACTCCAGGGGCCCACGATCCAAACGGGTTTGCACTTTTGTTTCTCTTTGCGCGTCTTCTCAGGTCGATGTGCGAAGGAACACGCAGTTT
Source organism: Colias behrii (assembly GCA_029959065.1). Lineage (NCBI taxonomy): Eukaryota > Metazoa > Arthropoda > Insecta > Lepidoptera > Pieridae > Colias > Colias behrii. The sequence goes on from JARWMC010000025.1 coordinate 1,024,441, forward strand.
CTGGTAGTATAGTTCCGTTTTCAGCAACGCATTCTACTCGACGACGGGTGATTGCTAAATAAACGTAATAATAATGATTTTAATAATATTTTAATAATACTGTAAAGGACAAGCAAAATACAAAATATGGTCTTTTTTATATCCTTGTTTAATAATCTTCACGTAGAATCGAACAGGGTTACTTTTACAAATTAGTGTAAGTGGATTGATTATCCATAGTCATATGACTTCAAAAGTTTTATTTATAACGTTATTTCGTTGAAAACGGGGAAAAGGTAGGTACTGCATGCTAGTTCATTTATCACGCGGAAAGGACCAAATACCAAAGGGAGAAATTTTAATTAAGAAAAAATAATTTCAAAGTTTTAGAATAAACAATAAGGTCTGTTTTTAAACATAAATATTTTCTCCTTATTTTATATAAATAAGATACTTACCAGCTCCTGTTGGTAAGCATCTAACAGTCGACCACGGGGTGGTACTCCAATTAGAGCAATTTTTTCCAACACACTCTCGGACTACAGTCGGCTGTAATGCTATCCTCTTGAGACATTCTTCTGTTTCTACTGTTGTTGTGTTGTTGTTCTTCTTGTGCTATGTAAGTAGGATATTTATTTTATGTGGATTGTTATAAAAGTATGAAAGAATTATTGTTTGAAGGTACATACTTAAGGATGAAATGTAACAAAATTTTCATTTTACTATTAGACTTATTACATTTAGGTCTACATTTTTTAAAGTACAATATAATATCAACCTAATCTCTTCGTGCAGGCAAATAAAAATTTGTATTTAATGGATGGACTTTTACTATGTGACTGATTGAAATATAAGCATTTGACTGCAGCTTTTTATCAGTAATCATTAACAATAATTACCTGACAGGCAGCCCCTCGGACTTCATGACCGGTCTGACCACACGCAGCATTGCAAGGAGACCAATCTGTAGTCATCCATACATACTCGTGGGCATCTGCTGGTGTAGATCTAGAAAACAATCTATAATAAGTGTCATTGTAATTTATAGTGGTCGAAAACAAAATCGATGTTTAGATCTGTTTTTACTGCTACTTTATCAAATTATGTTTACATAGTCTAGTCTTCATACAATAATATGTTTGTTGAATTCATTGCAACTTATGTTGGTTTGTTAGTTTTATTTTCATGCACTTTCGTCTATCTACTGAGAATTGCATTTTTCCTAATTTATGCTAATACAATACTTACACTTATAAATACTTACTTTTCTATTGCTGTTGTAGATTCAACTAAATCTCCAGCGTCTGCTTTAGATTTACCATATCCTTCTTCAATTGTATTCCGATTATAGTCTTCATTGACTATTATTATATCGGAATCATCATCCATAGGGAAAACAATTTGCTTGTTTTCTAGATTAATCACTTCTGATTTAGGCGGTGTCCCATAGTTTTGGTACATGATCCCCGGATCAACCATTCTTTGTCCTCTCGAATTGCCCAACGTCTGAAAATTCCAGAACATCTGCACATATCAATTATAACTGCCCAATTATATAATGACTTAAATCCAGATTAATGATGGATGAATTTTGAGTCTTATTACTATAAATAGAAGACACATTTTCAGCTGCAACCCGTGTTATTACGAACCACCGAATGAGTGATGTTCTATACAGATTTAAAAGTAAACATGCCATAGTTAGTCCTAAAAACCATTGAGCCATGCTCTATTCTGGTAACTCCTCACCTGTATTTGCATTATAAGGTAATGTAGGCACGGCAATAGACGGGAGCCTCCGTTTCTATTGGGTGGTAGCATCTGAGATGATATAGCACTCTCCTTAATCCAAAGCGGCGTGCGAAAATTGTTTATGGTTATTGCTAACGTTAAAAGCATACTATAGAATAGGGGAGACTAGTGGATTTATTATTACGCTCTTATGTATAAATCCTGCATTTATGTAAATAAATTCTTTTCAAAGGATGGTTTTATTAAAATATTTCTTATTATCAATGTAATAAGCATACGAAAATACGTTATTCATATTTTTATAAAGTTTAGTGAATCGAAGGTTACATTGGATCAAAAAATTCTGGTAATTTAGATTTTCCATGAATATATGACATATGCCACAGAGGCATAAATTATCAAGATGATTTTTCTTAAACCAAAGTTAATTTTGATTTAAATGTATCATTAAACAAATCTATGTGAACTAAAAGTTTTATCAATAGCTTAAATTAATCCGTTCCTCCACTTTACTATAATAAAATCAATACTAATTAAACTAATTAGTTGGTGCTTCTTCAGTTAATTCTCATTATCTCCTTTGGTAATAAAGACAATCCTATTTTATTGCCCAATACGAGTATTTAAGATATAAAACACTCCTTTTTAATAACAGTAATTAAGGAAGCTGAGATAATTATTATGGGAGACGATTATATGGGATTTCCCCTATTCTTAAATAGAAAAAGAGCACGTTGTGGTTCTAACAGCGTTTTTAATGTTTTAACGCAGTTGTCCTTTTAACCCGATTACGATAAGAGAAGTAAAGGTTTTCAAATACATTAATATTTTTTAGAAGTTACGTATAATATTATTCTTTACAAGTTATATGTTAAGTATTGATCTAGCTGTTTCAAGCATTAATCGAACAAACAGAGGTAGACGAAAATAATACTAGTTCGTTTCTTCTTTTATTACCGACTACCGTCTATTGTATTTCCATACTAGCTTACCGCCCGCGGCTTCGCCCGCTTTGTCTAAAACCTAATAAATTATGTATATGTTACCGGAAATGTATGAAATCAAGGAATTGTATACAATTCCTAGGAAATGTGTACAATTCCGATACCATTTGGGAAATGTATAAAATATTGTTTAAAAAACTATTTAATGCATGCATATCCTAGGAAATGTATAATCTTCCTAGGAATTGTATACAATTCCAATATCGTATTAGGAAATGTGTAAAGTAAATGCTTTCTGTAATAAAACACGTTGTTATTTTTTTTATTATAGCTCTTATTGATACAATCGGGTAACAGTCATACCGTAAAATTGTAATATTAATATTATGTTCATATTATTATCTTACTAATTAACATTTTAAAAATCAACTATCTAACTTTTAACGTAAATATCACAAAATCAACTTATATTTATTCTTATAAAATCAAATTTTCATTTGGCAAGTAATCAGTCCCCTCGTCCCGCTGACCCCGCGTATATTTGGCGCAGTCGGATTGTATGATCCGCCGTATTACATTACGGCTAGCTGTTTTAATATGCCGAAAATTCGTCTTTTTCCAAAATTCTACAAAAACACGGTCGCGAGCCGACGGAGCCCCACTTCGTGGGGCTCCTATTTCTGTGTAGTTTTAAAAAACACGAACCTAACCTAACCCACCCCCTTATCCAAACCAAAAATTTCTGATTACGAATTATCGGCATAGTTACAAAATGCCGACCGTTTGTAAACGGCCAGATTATATACAATTTGCCTGCGACATATAAATATCTTAAATGTTTTACATTTCCGATAGCTATTTAGGAAATGTATAGATTTCCTAGGAAATGTGTATAAAATAATTTATTTCACACATTTCCGTGCGATTTTAGGAATTATATACATTTCCTAGGAATTGTATACAATGACGGATTACATACATTTCCGGTAACATATATACCAAAACCTTCATCTTGCATCACTCGTTCTATTAAAAAAAAACCGCTTCAAAATCCGTTGCGTAGTATTAAAGATTTAAGCATACCTACATAGGGACACAGGGACAGAGAAAGCGAGTTTGTTTTATACTATGTAGTGATTAAGCATTGAGCAAAAATATTTATTTTTATGTACTCTCCAACTCATAGTCTTTCCTATTATATTTGTGACGTAAATCAAGTTTTAACTACACGTTGACAATGGAATTACATAGTAAAAACAGTATTCAAATTTAGTAAAGTCATGTAAACTTTTAGATGACCCATAATGATTAGTTATCTAGTAAGTTCCATCGTTAAAGTGGCAATAAACTTTATAGATGCTTTTATTACGCCTGTAAAGTTATTATTATTGAATGTTATTGTACACTTGGGTGAGGAAGGACTTAAAGTTTGTTTTATTGTGCAGAAGTTTAATATTTGGTAAGCCTTTTAAGTTTGAGGATTTTAAATTATGGAGCTATTTTGATGGTTTTTTGCCGATTTAATTGGAATAGGTGTGGATATTATTGCATATAGGTATATAGACGATTACTCAATATTTGTATGTAAATGGAATAATGGGATATTCTAATTTTAAGCATTTAATCTAGTACCTAGGTAGTTGGGTCGCAAAAATAAATGTTGAAGCGACTGTTTTAATTAATAATATTTTTATGAATATTGTCCTCAATTTAACTTGGTACCATTTTAATAAGTGTCTGTTTTGAGGGGCTTTTTGTGTTATAATGAGTTAAATAAGTGATGAATCACACAAAAGCTTCTTTAACACGACAAAGTCGTGGGAGTAAGCTTGTTGTTCCTCGGTCTTTGAAAATGTTTGTGTTCATTGTTTTTTCGTTGCCATGGCAACAATAGGAATCGAATTATTGAACAACTCTCTTAAGATGAGTTCGTTTGTTCCTTTTGTTCCGGTAAAGGTTACGTAAATACCGTATTTTGTATTTTTGATAAGAAAATCGCAATTAATTTATGGAATTAATGAATTAGAATATTTCAATGAGCCCGTATTTCATTAAATTGTCGTCTATATTTTAATGATCCATTAGGTGGTAAAATATGTTTTTTATTTAATATAGATAATATTGTATTAAATTTCAAAGATTTATAATGATTCTGTTATTAAATTATATGCTTTTTTAATATACTGTAATATTTAGATAGATGGTATACGAGTTAAATCTAATACTCCAATCTTTCAATCTTCTATTCAATTCTTTTTTAATCACACAATAAATACTTCCGCATCGGAATGTTAATTATTCAAAAACGGCTGAACCGATTTTGATGAAATTAAACACACAGATAGTTTAAAACTATACTTTTATAGACGCAATTATAAAGAGTTATTCCTATTATAATTACCTCATTCTCATCATAAATGTCCCTCGCTTGCGAGTTGAAGCTGGGTGCAGGTTTTGTACTAGTGGTCCCACTGCCGTATAAAGCGTCGCGTACTTTGTCCACTTTACCTGGTAAATGTGTTTTAAATGCATTTATTTATGTATGAGAAGACAATAAAAAAGATAAAATAATGTTTTATGTTTTAAAATGTTCAGTTCGTTTGTCTGCTACAAAATATTAACGATGGAGTTCAACATTTTGACACGATACTTACAGCACTCTCCAAATTATTTTTTTTATATTGTAATGAATGAATTTCTCATTTTCATGAATATAACTATTTACTATAGGTTTACTGTTATAACCTCTGTTCAGATTATACCTAATACTTAATTCTAATAGTAAAGGTGATTATTTCAAAAGCTTCTTTTTTAATGTCTGTACCTAATACTTTTCTTTTTATTAAAATAATTTTGCTTTATATTTAATTAAACGTAAATTTAAAAGTTTTATTACCTTTCTGTTTACCCTTATAGTTCTTTTTCTGGTCACCAGGTCTCTGCTCGTGGGACTGATCATCCGATCTGCCTCCAATCATTGCTCTGTATCTGCCGTCGGCTCTGTAAGGAAATAATTTGCCTAATTATGTATACTATTCTATTATTTTCTACTGCTAAAACGCGGTTCACAAAGAATGTCTATTTACTTTGCTGGCCAAGTCAAAACACGATATAATTTGTTGATGATAAAAATACATAAAAATACACAAAGACGACTATTTAATTTCTACGCTAAAGTAGATTTCATATAAACTACTATCTATTTGTAATATTATCTTCATGATTCTATAAAAGCTTGTAACCTTAATGGTATTAAAGGAATACAATAAAATAATTTTTATAACGAGATATTCTGAGAATTATTAGAAATTCGTTTTACGGAAATAAAACTTTTTCTTAGGATTTAGAATTGAGTAATAAGTTGTACTGTACGAGATAGATTTTTACTTTCATCTTCAATTCAATTTGAAATTAAAAATATATTCAATTAATTTAATAAAGAGATTGAAAATAAATAATTTTATTAATCAACAACTAATGTACCTTTTAAATAGGGATGTAACGATACCGATACCGATACCGATATATCGGTATCGCCGATAATAAAACAACCGATACCGATATCAAACAATTCAAAAAACCGCGCCCAATGAACGATGCGGGAGGCCGCCCGCGCGTGCGCACTTTGTTTTCTGAAAAAACTCTACCAATAGTAAACTTTTATTAGGTACTGATTGTATTACGCAGTTCATTAAAGAAACGAATCTTCAATGGCGGCCAAAGCTGACACTGACGTATGGTAGGGTCAGCAAAAAAGAAAATAAAAATAACGAAAATGGATAATTATTTTATTAATTATTTCAAATTGTTTGTTGACAAACTTTTTTGTTATGGTATTTGTGTATTTATATGAATTATCATATTTACGTATACAGAATGTAACAAAATCCCCATAATATTTGTAATGAAACTTAACTTAACATAAAACTGAACAACTTTTCCCAAAGAACATATTTTGTCAAATTCCAATAAAACATTATTTACTTTCGCAAATGCATAATTGTCATTGTAAATTTATGATAAAAACTATTATAGGGAAAATCAAATACATTTTAGTGATTTTATTTTTCCATTTTTTTTTTGCATGCCGTACGGCCGTGTGTAAGCGAGAGGGAATGATAAGCGCCGCCATTGAAGATTCGTTTCTTTATTGAACTGCCTTATATGTGTATTACTTAAAGTTTAACTGACTTTGTAAAATAATAATACTAAAATAAATGGTTATGTTGTTTTTTGATTTGGCATTTTTATTTAAAAGAATACGATTAACAGTTGAGTCTCTGTTAAATGTTGGTAACTTTTTATGAATAATTCACTATTTATTTTTCTACCAAGCCATCGATATCGGTATCGGTATCGGTATCGCCGATACATTACTACAAATATCGGTATCGGTATCGTATCGGCAAAATCATGTATCGTTACATCCCTACTTTTAAATATTGAACCTAAACTTGCACATAAAATAAACAGAGTTTACCGCGCCTACACGTTTACATAAGCAATAATGTTGTTGATTTATTAATGTATAGTAATGAATGATGATATTAGCTGCAAAACGAATAATGTATGAGTAAATATTGTCATTTTATAATGAGAGTGAAATACTTACGCTGTTTTTAAATATTAGTTGCATAATACAAAGCTAAGCCATGTCCCGTTTTTGCTCGCATAATTCGGGAACGAAATGCTATGCTTATAATATTATTATGTAACTCGATTTTGTGTTAAATAATAACAAACCGCCGCACTACAGGTCTAGTTCTGATAATTAATACAATTTAAATGACACGGGAGACACCTTTCTAATAAAAAATGGAATCATCAAAATCGATTCACGCAGTCGAAAGTTCTGAGTCAACAATAAAATTAAGAGGAATTGAAAGTCAATTCAAAAAAGATTTTACTCTATACAATATTAGTTTTCTGACGTGTAAAACGCTAGAGACTACCTATATATTTTTAGAACAAAACATTTATAACAATATAGTTTATTATTAACGCGCTGCAGAACGCAGAGCTGAATTTCCATGACATTTTCTATGCCCTAGCGTGCTGTTTTCTCAGTTGCTTGTATAATAAAATTTTATAGCGGCCATCTTCCTTGATCGGTCACTTCTACACAACAGATTCTAATGCTTTAGTTGCTTCATATTTTAGTTAAATGGTTTTGTGAATTTGGTATTGCTGTGTTCGTTTAGAAGACTGTTATTGGTTAATAGAGTTATAGATAAGAGGAAAATAATCGAAGTTTATTCAATGAATAGCTAGAAATGATTCTTGTTTTACAGGAATTGAGGTCAACTTATATTTTACGGTATTTTTAATCTATAAAAAAAAAATATTTAGAAATATTAATCTAAATAAATTAAAAATTTAAAGTCATAAAAACACAAAAATCTGTGTATCAATAAAATGGTATGTATTTCATTATATCTTTCACGTTTTTGCAAATTATTATCATCAAAAAATGTCAACGTCACAAGCAGATATTACCTACAATAATTCATTACGTTGTATTTTCAACGGTTAAAATCAAACTCTACTTACCAATCTTTCAGTTTATTTGATTTTCTATTAAGAAACGTAATAGTGTTTTCAAGATCAATTTAATAAAATTTATCGTATTTTCTGATTTTTAATTTACTCAAATCAAATTAACTGACCCACGCAACATCGGCTGATCTAACAAGGTTAGATTTTTTATTTTTACACTTCTATAGACCACTCGTGTAGTTATTCATAATATAGCTTTTTTTAGATAATCAGACTATCGAACACAATAATAAAATTACAAATCGAATTAGTAGTCCCTAGTGCGTTTCACTAAATAAACAAACTCCTCATTTTTACAATCTATGTACAGATTACCTATGTATAAGATTTAGAGATATTTATTTCAAAGAATTTTTACAATTCACTTATTCTAACGTTTTATAATAAAATTATAAACTTGTATACCTTGACAAAAAATAGTTAAAAATTTGCGGGTGAGTGGAAATTATTTTGTGCAATAATATCGTCTCACGACGCGACGGTATGGCTGTGTTCGTAAGGAATGTTAACACGGATATAATGCAACTAAATGTGACATCGATTGCATGAACTAAAATAAATATTAATCGTAAGTTTATTTTAGTTTATTTTATAAATATATACAACAAACAACAGTTTTCTCATATTGCAGTTATACTTACCGATCCTGCAACGGCGAAGACGGTTCATCCAAAGCCTTGTGCCTCTCGATCTCTTCGCTAGATGGAAACTCTCCAGGTCTCGGCTTCACAAGCAAGGTCAGATTGGCGCTGGACCTCCCAGCCACGCAGGTATAGACGCCATGGTCACGTAGGGATAGAGATGTTATGCGGAGTGCTCCCTAGGGAATAATTAGGGATAAAGTTGATCAATTGTTATTAATATTGTTTAATTATAGAGGACTAAGTAGAAGGGTTAAGTAGTGGGATACATTTAAAGAGGACTTCGGTTAAGTAGTAGAATAAATTTATAGATAGGCCTCTTCGGAAGTTTTAGAATGACGAAGTTTCGTAATTTTTGATCATCATTATGAAACGCTACATGGAGTTCCGTGGAAAATACACATAGGTACATAATATGATCGCTACCAAACTGAAATAGAAAAATTATTTATCTTATGCCGTGAAATGTGTTTATGTCAAGAAATCGTTTTCTATTTATATTAAGACACATGGTCATTTTCTCAGTACAAATCCAGGACGATCTTTTATACTGTAATAGAAATTCATTCGTGCGGAGTACAGAAAACTCTACATTTATTACTGTAGTAAGTTAATTAAGAAAATGCTCGTCTAGATATTAGCTATATTAATAACACGTAAAAGTAATTAAGGACCTAATTATGATCCCTTAGAGACACCTGCGCGCTCATCGCTAATATAAAAAGTAGCGTTAAGATATTTAATAATGTAAGTATTCCGTACAACCGTAAAAGAGTACTTGTTAAATATTTTCCACTTGCTTTATTTTGAAATATTATACAAATCCTCGGAGCACTGTAGTAGTAAAGTGGAGTGAACTTGTTCGAATGCTTTGTTTATTTATGAGATGAACAACTACGTCCTGCTGTTTACTTTAAGGCAATAGTTGGCGAAAACAGAGAAACTAATTGTGCGAGTTGAATAAATTTAAATTTCGAAGTTTGCAATATAATAAGGAAATTGTGTTGAATTAAAAATTTACTACTCCTGGAGTGGAACCAGACTTAACAACTTGTAATGACTGTCTGTACCGAATTGTTCTATAGAGATTGGTCTACTAAAATATTTGTGACTGAAATAACTTATATAAATTGTCCTCAATTTGAATAATAACGAAGTTGCAGGTACAGAATTGAGACTGTTCTATAGTTTAAAGGTTAAACGAGATGCTTTGAATAAACCGATTTGTATTCAAAAATATAACTTGCATGTTTTAATGTTAAGATGAATGTGATTACACAAAACAAATCGTGTAAGGTATTCAATTTTAAGCAAATAATCAACTAATGCTTTTGAAACCTTACCTTTTTCGATATTTTATATTTCTTCGACTTAGAAATTATCTGACTATCCTTTGCCCATTGGATTTTCGTTCTATTGTACCCTTTCACTGGACATTTTATCTTCACTTGTGTGCCATAGAATATTGTTGCAGACCCACCAACTTTCACAGTTACCTGTATAAACATTTTCGGCTTTATTTAAATATTCTTATGAATATAATACATGTTGATTTCTATCAATAATATAAATATAATTCAACATTTAAAATTTTACTTAAAAATAATTTAAATCAAAATGCGAAAAAAATGTTCTGGTAAACAAGTACATCGGTAAAATATTATCAATTTTCATTTTAGAATACAAATTTCAATTTAGCTTTCGTTTAACAATATCAATTTAGGTTTCGCTTAACAGTCTCGAAATAATTAGTGTATCAAATACCTTTTTCTTCTTAGGATCATGTTGTATATACGATGAATTAGCCAGTGATATTTCTGGTGCAGACGTATCCAATAGACATGGTCTGCTGTTACAAGACTTGGTGGACGCTGGTCGTGGTGAATTGCATTGTGATGGCGGTCGTTCCACCACGTGGGATTGGGCCATCACTTGTTTACATATCACCTGTTGAGAATTAGGTATATTAGACTTGATGGATTAATCTTTGTACGTACTTGAATGAAATAATAAATTATGTATAATTCCGGACATATATAAATTGTATATTATCATTATTGTTATTTTTGTAATCTAATTATTGTAAAATTTAAATGTATGTTATCATGTAACTGTGATGTAATTTAAATATAATATTATGATTGTATTGTAATACCTGCATAAGGTTGCTAATTTGAATTTGAAAAAAACAAAATAGGGAAGTACATGCTGATTGACATAAGATCGTGGTCAGTGTTATAAAGCCAACTTACCAACTAACTAACAATACAATTAAAAGAGGTGATGAAAGTTATCTAAAGAATAACAATACAATGTAACATGTAATAAACAAGTTCCTGTATAATAAATAGCATTATGATGATATTTTTCTTAAAATTCTATAAAAGAGATGGTAACGAATTGATAATTAATCTATGGAATAAGAAAGATTTAATGAAATTTAGTGAAATTGTGCAAGAATGTAAAATTTCCCACGACTCTACACACCGAAACAAGACGCGTACAACAAAATTCTATTCGCAGGTGTTTTCCAGGCCAATAAATTGAAATAGAATTCATTCCATTAGCAACAATACTGACTCGAGTAGCCAATTAAGCCAAAAAGTCAATAAATGCTTCATTCTTGAACTAATAATTTTGGAAAATAGTAATAAGAAATTCGATTAACGAATGCATGCAGTCGTAGTAAATTTTTGAACCATCTATTTTTTTGAATTTAGTAAACATTTTGTAAACACTACAAAGTTTTGTCGTCTATTTATTTCTTCACCATTTTTTTAAATTTCGATTTCTGTTGAAATTTCTCATACTCAATTCGCAATTTCGTTTTATGTATATTTTTTATTAAAAAACATCTTAAAACCACTCTACACATGACGTTATGTTTTATCGTCTGTTAATATTTACCGACTACCAGGATCACATAACAATCAAGAAGTAGTATTACGATACACGTACAATATGGTATCAGCCCCTTTAGCCAAACGTCAAAACGCAAAGGAATAGAATCCGCTAGCGATACTAATTGTCATAAGCGTACGATATTTCGCTAAGGATTTGTTCACCCTACCAACGACAACGACGACCACGAACAAAATTTTCATCCAGTCGCAATTAAATAAAATTGTGCAAAACACAATTAAAAATGAAATTTAAGAATTTCCTGTCGTATTGGTGTTTGGAAAAAATTTTTTTGAGATCAATGGATAAACAAACAGGTTTTTCATAGAAACGGTGGCTCCTAGAAAAAAATGTATTTAACCTTTTTTATAGATAATTAGATGATCTACAATTTTGGTTCAGGTGATTGTATGATAAACTTACCGTCTCGGCGAATATCGCAAAAAACCCTATTTCTTTTTATTAATTGACCTCGATTTTTTTTATTTCCGAGTACCAGAATGACGGGAGATTTTAATATTGATTTTGAACAAATTTCGGCAAGATTGGAACTTTGGTCGTGGTCGTCTGCGTCGTTGGTAGTGTGATCGAACCATTACCAAAATGTCATGAGCTTATGTCAATAATTAGCGTTAGCAGTTTCTATTCCATGGCGTTACGTACGTTTGTCTAAAGGCCCAGTACAATATGGGGGTCTTCAAGCGAAGAGTGAATACCTACTAGGGAAGCGCGTACCATCTTAGACCGCATCTTAGCTTACCATCAGGTGAGATTGTGGTCAAGCGCTTCCCTATCTAGAATAAAAAAAAATAGTAATGAGAATCATACCTCTCTCTGCTTCACACCACCGCCACAAGTCTTAGAGCACTTGGACCAGTCCCCCGAGTGCCACCTCACGGGACAGTCGAGCACGTTGCAGTACTGCCGGTCCGGCGGGGGCGGCTGGGGGCACATGCTGTTGGGTACCACCACTGTGTTCGTACCTCCGCGTGTTACCTGCGATTATATAGGATAGAAATTGATATTTTTTGGTTTTATGGCATTCAAATGCTTTATAAATTTATATATATATATATATAGGATAGGTTATATTTTGCACCACCATTTCTTACTTGTGATATTATATAAATAACAGGTTATACTTCCTACCATCACATTTTACCTGTGAGTATTATAGTATATTATATCTATCACCACATGTTACTTGTAATAAGGTTATACGTAGAAACTTATTAGTAATCTATGTTTAAAGGCAGAATAAAGTGGATCAATTTTATGGTTACCCTAAAATGTTGATAGCTGAAATGAAAAGTACAATCTTGAAACCGTAAAATAATATAAATGATTCCGTAAAATAACTTTTTACGATTATTAAATAAATGTATTTTAATACTTTTGGGAATATTTTTGCATCGATATTATCAATTTCATAATTTATGTAGAGTTATTAGTTTTTACTTCGTATAAGATAAAATGTATGCATCACAAGTTCCAATTAAACAAGTTCATATTCAATAGATTTGAAATGAAAGAGCTTATAAATAACAGTAGGCTAAAAATATATGCAGTTAAGTCTTTAATATTCTCGTACTGTTTCAATTTATATTTCTATAGAACAAAAATAAATGAATAAAATATCTAAACACAGATTTGTAAAGATTCGAAATAGCTCGGCAATATTAACTAAATTTGATCTTTATTCCGAAAGTGTTAAGTTTCATAATATATCTTGCTATATCAAGACTTCATTGATAGATGTCGGTATAGAATTTCTAGGTCAGCATTTATAAATCAAGTTAGCTTTGGAACAGAATTTCAATTCCAAGTTGTCGAAATGTGGCACACGTTGGAATGATCACATTTCTACAAATTCAATTTATTTTTGTATTTTCTTTGTATTAAATAACAGATTTGGAATATGTTTCCTTTATGCATCTACTTTCAGATGCATTTCTTTTCTTTTTGGATAATTATAAACATTGAAAAGCCTCTTTATATATTCTTTACCAGTAAATTGATAATTCTTAGCAGTCTTTTCATGTGAAGTTTCAAACCGTTGCTGAATTATATTTATAGTGTACAAATGTTTTTTTTTTTTAAATTTAGTTTTGAATACTAAAACTGGTGGCATATGGATAATAATTTTACTATTGATTTACGATTCATGCTGTTTACGGACATTTTTCCTGTTGTTTATAGTTTTTGATAAAACCAATATTGAAATACGGGCATTCTTCTTTAAGAATATAGATTTAAAAACATCAGCCATGTCGTATAGAATTCTATTTCCATTATAAATAAATAAAATTTACTAAATTTATTTTAGAGACAAACCTCATGTATGCAGGTGACTTCCCTTGTTTGTATTCCAATACCACAGGACTTTGTGCATTGCGAGAATTCAGTGTAGTTCCATCTGTTGAATAAAATTTATGGATTATTTTATGTTTTAAATCTTCTTAGCTCTTAATAGGGTTACGAGATCATTGTTTTTTACGAGAGAGGTTCTAGGTGCAATTACTTGTAGGCACGGCGAATAATACAAAAAAGGGTTTTCTTACGAAAATGGTGTTTTCTAAATTGTTTTGCAAATTAAATTAAGCGTATTTATGTAAAGAAACGGGTGATAAAAGTCAACGTTATATAAAAAATTTGTTGTTATATTCCAGCAGTGAATATTTTTAGAAAACGAACGAATGTAAAGGTGAAATATAAAAACTCCGTAGACGAGATTCTAATTTCGCTCCACGCGTAATTAATGCAATATTTCGCACGGCAACATTTTAAAGGAATGAGAATTATAACAGTGCTGCCAACATACTGAGGAAAATGAATGGGAATTATAACAGTGCTGCCAACGTACTGGTGTTATTCAGTGTTATTTGAACGCAGCGTAATGTGGCATGAATGTGTTAAAGTATTTTTAGTCTCTCGCTTTTAGCGTTGATAATAAAAACAAAGTATGCACTCTTCTGTACTGAGCGGTGTTGATATAAAAGGAAATTCCTTTATGGCTTGTTGCTCAAAGGTTTTTTTTGGTTTACGTTACGTGTGTTTTTAGTTTGTTGCTGTTAACAAATTTATTTTATATAGTAGCTTTACGCCCGCGGCTTCGCTCACTTTTTCTAAAACCCAACAAATAATAAGTATACTAAAGCCTTCCGCGGGCCACGCTATCCATTGGTGAAAACAAAATAAAAATCGGTGCAGTATTTTTTGAGTTTATAATGAAAAAACACAGACAGACACGACGTTTTATATTATGTAGTGATTTCTAATTTAAAATGAAGGACATCGCAAAAATTTTGCCAAGAAAATAATTTAATTTTTCGACAAGTCACAAGGTTTATTTGAAATATTTAAGATGAATCGAATAACAACCGGATATTAAACATCCGAAGGAAATAATATGCGGCGGGGTGAAATTATATTTTCTTTTTACGATACAACATAAAAGCACAGATAATATAATACAGATAATACATAAAAGGGAAGACTTTCTGCTTTCATAACGTCGGTTAATGGAACCTTGCTGTCTATAAAGTTTTTAATTGATATTTAATTTATTACGAAACAAATTATTCAGTTTTTGTTCTTGAATTTTGGTTTTAATTTGTCTGTACATTGATGAGTTTATTACAGTGGTTGTGAGTTTCAGCTTAGCCTAGAAATTTGTATTTGGACACAGTATTAACCGACTGAAATAAAGGAGGAGATTCTATGTGCACCTGTTTGTATTTTTTGAAGTGAAACTTCTTTAGGCTTAAAATTTCGATTCATGGCAATACCGTCACGTCATGATGTAACGCGACGATTTTGGTATCTTTGAATCTTGCCAAAAAAGTTTCACTTCTGACACGCTCTTTTTACATAAATGTTATCAATTGACGAGTGCGAACATTTCTTTGAATTTCAATTAATTGTTTCAAGAAATTTTCCAATTTAAATTTTGAAGACAATTTTGAAGTTCTTTATAAGTACCTAATTGGAATATTAAAGAGCAATATTTAATATTGTAGGTCACTATATTTAATTAATGTAATGATGAATGAGTGATATTTTCCATTTCTATTGGATACTTTTCTTTTAATAGTGTGTCTAATCGTAATTGAATTTTGTCTTTAAAGGTAAATTAATGTTTTTAAGCTTATGATACACTTTAAGTTTTCCAAACGTAGTGTTATAAGTAAAATCTAGTGTATTTATCAATCATCCAGGTGATGTATGTATCACAGCCAATTAGTTAATTCAGCCGTTTCATTAAAAACCTAGGCTTTTTATTAAACGGCATCGTTTTATTAACTTTTCTTAAAGTACTACTAAAATAACTTTAAAATTTACAAGATACAGCTAGATATAGTCAAGGTAGTTTATTACACGCGTTTTAATCTATAGCCTAGACTTTCAATTAAACGGCTGATGTGAACTAACCTGGGAGGACAGGGATGGTCGTTGCATGTTCTGACTCTGTTCTCTGGTTTAGTGAGTGGATCGCACATGTAGGGTGACGCGTTCTTACCGTCTTCGTCTCTTACACATTGTATTATTAGTTCCTGTAACAAATGGTTATGTTAGATTATCCTACTTCCTACTGTTATATTATAAATGCGAAAGTATGTGAGTATGGATGTATGTGTGTATGTTTGTAACTCTTTTACGCAAATATTACTGAACCGATTACAATGAAATTTAGCACACATATAGAGGGTAACTTGGATTAACATATAGGATAGATTTTATCTCGGAAATCCCACGAGAACGGGAACTATGCGGGTTTTTCTTCGAAAACGCGGACGAAGCCGCGGGCGGAAAGCTAGTAGGTATATAATGCGGTTCTGTTGTTGCTGGACAGGAGATAGGTTCCAGTTTGGTTATACGTTTAGATTGATAGCTTTGCGTGCTGAACGTCTTATATTATTATAATTTCATAATTACCTATATCCTTAGATCATTAAATACTTCTCCTTGGTCTGAGATGATATCAAATTATATTACATAACATACTTATAATTTAATTAGAAAAAAATATCAACACCCTTAGTCAACACCGCTTAATTTCATAATGCTCTTTTAAAAACGAAGTATCGAATCGTGTTCTAATCTAATTGTATTGTAAATTCCAGTTCCTCGTACTGTGAACGATTAATAATTTAATTATTACAAAATAAGCGTTAACTAAAAATCAGTAGAACTAAGTACAAGTACGTAAGATTTATCAGTGAGTCCAATCTTCCAAGATATCCGTTTTAAATTAATGAAACTACCCTTTAAGGCAATAAAAAATAAAAACCTTGAGTCGCCACTTATAAAGAGATAATAAAAATAGATCTCATTGTCTACCAGTCGTATGTAAAATAGCGTTTTAAAGGTAAATTCCAAGAAGCTTATATCTAATACACTGGAGATTGCACTATGACCATTAACTTGTAACAAGAAAATATGACGTTGAATGACGCCTGTATGCTTTTTTATCCCTTTCACACCAACTTGCTAAGTTAGGTGTGAAAGGGATAAAAAAACATACAGGCGTCATTCAACGTCATATTTTCTTGTTACAAGTTAATGGTCATAGTGCAATCTCCAGTGTATTAGATATAAGCTTCTTGGTAAATTCACCTCCAGGATTGACATTTACGTATCGAAATTGAATATTTTATCTGTGCCCGTCGAAGCAAAGACATATCGATTTCCTGTTGGTAATTTGACCTTTTTACTAGTTACAAATGGGAAAAGGTCGAATTACGTGTTAAGGGTATGTGAACGTTTAATCACGATAAATGTTTTTTTAACAAGTCGATTGAATTAAGAATTATAATTGAAAACGGCATCTCGTAAAAGAAGGACTAACATATTATTTCAATTGTTACTTCTCAAGATAAAAAATAGATAGGTATTTACCGACAATGCGATAAATATTATAATTTTATGAAAAATTACATGATCCCTTTAAAACTTAATATATCTATAGCTATGAAATTTAAAATACATAAAGATTTCAATCTATTGAATATAGTTCATAATATTAGATATGTTCCCTGTAAATTAGAAGCTCATATTATTCCCGTAACAATTTGATCGTCCAAATTAAATAATTAACAACAAATTTAAATAACTGAATGAATTAATTATCTGGTATATTCATTTATTTCTATAATTTATAATGTTATTGATGAGTCTTTCTTTCTTTCTTTCTTTCAAACGCAAGAATTTTTCAAGAATAAGCCAATAAATACCTGAACACCACTTAAACAAGAGGCACTGCAGCTTGTGTATCCCTTCTCCTTCCAGGAATAAGACTTCCCGGGTGACCCCGGCGCCACTCTGATGTTACTCGATGTACCGAATATTAGTGACCTATTGGAAAGACATACCTAATTATAATGAACAGTCATTACTTTGAAAATTAAGATTTTAACGGATTTTAAACGCGATTTATTCTTTATATTATTAACCATGCTATTACATATTATATTATGTTATTTTATGCTTTGTTATTTTTTTGTTTGAGAAATACAGAATAAAAATTAAAATATAAAGTTGTAATGATAAGGTGATTTGCCCTATTGGCTAGTTTTCAAAATGATAATATACCTATAATAAATAATCATTAATCAAAAACATGTCTAGAAGCTATTTATATTTTAAAACTCTGGTATTAAAAACGAGAAATACTAATAATAGATGCATAAATGTTACTATTCTAACCTCACAATATAAGCGTTAAATATATAACGATACTATAATTGAAAAACAAAAGAAGTAGGAATGTATAGATAATTTGATTTAAGCAGTATTATGTGTTATCGCTATTAAGTCGATATCGAATTTACCGCAATCTTATCTTAAAACGCATGACAGAATTAGTTTATGTTTAGCTCCAGAGTCGACGTGAAATATGTCGCTAGACGTAAATATAAGTGAACCAGATGAATTCAACTGCATGGAACTGCATAGTGCTATCAAAAATGTTGCTGATGCCATGGATATTAAGGAGTTCAGTTATCATGTGGATTATTTGAATGGCAGTGGTTATATAGCTAATGTGTTTCGAGTAATTATAACAGAAAATGGTAGTGATAAACGTGTCAGTGTTATAGTGAAAACACTTGTTAACACGGCGAGGAAGGAATTGTTTCGTGAATTACATAATCGAGAAGTGGAAGCGTATATTAATGTTATAGAAACGTTTAGAGAATTGCAAAAGGATATAATTGATGCGAAACGGCTTGTATTACCTGTTTGTATTTATTCCAGTACAGAAAAAGGGAATGAAGTTCTTATATTTGAAGATTTACTAGTGTCAGGATATGAAGTGAATGATACATTGGATAAAAATAATAAACTAGAATATTCACATGTTGAATTAATATTTTCTAATTTAGCTAAATTCCACGCTTTGTCACATGTTTTT
Organism: Colias behrii; assembly: GCA_029959065.1. Classification (NCBI taxonomy): domain Eukaryota; kingdom Metazoa; phylum Arthropoda; class Insecta; order Lepidoptera; family Pieridae; genus Colias; species Colias behrii. Next base: position 1,043,625 of record JARWMC010000025.1, read on the forward strand.
GAGAAAAATAGGAGCGAGTTGTATAATGATATAACAAAGAACTTCCATGATTTACTATTTCAAGATAGCTTCTTAAACAAAAGCAAACTTAGAAATTATTTTCCCGAGTCTTTTGACATTTCTCTTAACGTTATTAATGATTTGGATATTAAGAAGAAATTAGAAACAATTAAACCAAAGCTGTTACCGCTCTTCCGTATGTATGTTGAGCCAAGGAAAATGAATGTATTTTGCCATGGAGATTTTTGGATAAATAACATACTGTTTAAAAGAAAGGTATGTTTTGTATACTCATATTTTTCGTAAAACAAGCCAGCTGGAACTGCTAAACACTTATGTTAACGTGTACTATTGCAAAATTTTTGTCTTCTCTATATATTTTTGACTCTATATTGGTAAAATTATACAGTAATACATTGCACTAAAACAGTGATTTAAACTAAAAATTTCCTCTAAAAGTCTTAAAAGTTAGCGACTCTCTTGTTAAGTTTTGTAAAAACCTGTACCTAATAGACAAGAAGCCTTCCGTTTAAAAGTTCACATAGGTTTTTACTTTTGGAACTTTGTTTTGTCTGGATTAAACAGTGAAAATTTACAGTAAAATTTACACTTTCTTGAATTTACTTTTTTTTGTTCCAGGGCGAGACAACCAAACTATGCTTTTTGGATTTCCAAACAATGAGATTTACCAATCCAGTCACCGATTTCATTTACTTCATATACTTGTGTACAGATGCCCAATTCAGATCTGAATATTTTGATAAACTTATCGATGTTTACTATGACAGTTTTGAATCTTTCTTATCTCTCTTTGATATAGAAGCAGATCTTATAATAACAAGAGAAGAATTAGTTAAAGATGTAGAAGAAACAATGGTATTAGGTTTATTAATTGCATTAGTTGAATTGAGAGTCGTAGCCGTTCCCCAGGAAGGTGTTGCAAAAGAAAGTCAAACTGACTCTGATCAAGATCTCTCGAAGATAACACAAGAAGACAATAGCATGTTTATAGCAAGAATTAACGATGTTGTCACAGAATCTATAGGGAATGGTGTTCTTGATAAGCTATTAAATGTAGCAGCAGCGATAGAATAAATAAAATATATAATATATTTTTTATTGATCTGAAATTTATTTTATTTAAATTTATAAAATATCTAGTTAGTTAGTGAGATAATTTTAAAATTGAAATTCTCACAGCGAGAGTTTTATCACATCCATCGTGTTCGACAGTGGAGCAGATGTGGCTTAAGCTAACACTCCGAGGTAAGACTGCGATTATTGGCACCGCTTATCGTCCGCCTTGGTTGGAGCCCGATTTATTTTTTAATACTTTATCAGAAACGATAGGTTCTTTCTTATGGGCAGATTATTTGGTTTTATTAGGGGATTTCAATATAAACAGTTTAGATCGAAATCACCCAAATGTTAAGAAGCTAGAACTATTTCTAACCACTTTTAACCTCGTTCAACATATTACGACGCCTACACATTTTACTGCTCAGTCAGAGACTCTAATTGACTATGTATGTACTAATATACCCATAAAAAATTTAACCGTAGATTTTATAGAATCACTAAGCAGTCATGCTTTTATAAGCTGCGTCTTAAATATTCCTAAAGATAAATTACATCCCAAATGTGTATTGTATAGACCTATCAAAAATATTGACATAGTCTCTTTCAAACAATCTTTAGATAATATATTATGGAAAAAGCTAATGTTACTTGATAATATCAACGATCTAGTTTTTAATTTTACGTATTGTATAATATCACTATTTGATTTTTATGCCCCGAAAAAATATATAACAATAAGAAACTCTAGTCATCCATGGATAACATACAATATTAAAATGATTATGAGGAAGCGAGACGAGGCACATATTTTGGCCAAGCGGAGTAAGCTTGATGTGCATATTAAAGTGTATAGAGAAATGAAACAATATGTAATAGAGGCTCTTGATAGGGAAAAGCAGGCATATTTTAGTACATATTTTAATAACAATAGAAGCAAACCTGTAAAAATGTGGAAACATATAAAAGATAATATACAGTCTCAACCTAACCGAGACAGTGTTTTGCCTCCACATTTAAATGATCCCAATAATATAAATTCACACTTTCTTAAGCTTTCGTATACTAGTCATATTTCTATATCTTCACTTACATATTTTGAATTTCATCGTCATAGCAGTGCAGTCTTCAAATTTGAGCCAGTTGATGAAAAAATTGTACTAAACGTCATAAATGAAATAAAATCACATGCTGTTGGTGCGGACGATGTTTCTCTTGAGATGTTGCTTCTCACCCTGTCTCATACACTGCCTATACTGACACATATAATTAACACCTCGTTTAAGACAAATTCTTTTCCTGATCTGTGGCGACATGCGCTGGTGCGGCCTTTGCCCAAAAATGAAAATCCAATAAATTACACTGACCTACGTCCAATAAGCATTCTTCCCTGCCCATCCAAGATACTCGAAAAAATTGCTCATAAACAACTAATGCGTTTCCTGGAAGCTAATTCGGTGTTACCAGATAAGCAGTCCGGTTTTAGGAAGAATAGGAGTACGACCACCGCGTTACTCGATGTCGTTGATGATATCTTGGCTGCTCAAGATGAGGGAATGGTTACTATGTTGGTGCTTCTTGATTTCTCACGTGCCTTTGACTCCATAAATATATCTTTATTGCTCTCTAAGCTCTCTTATTATGGTATTAGTCCGGAAAGTGTAAAATGGTTTAATAGCTATCTAAGTCAAAGAACTCAAACTGTTGAAGTCACCAGTGATGATGGAAAATCAAAATTCTCATGCCCTCTTCCTATCGAGACTGGAGTTCCCCAGGGATCGATTCTGGGACCACTTTTATTTATTTTATATACCGCTGACTTACAGACCACCATTAAACACAGCAAATTTCAAATGTACGCAGATGACACACAGCTTCATATTTCATTTTATCCCAAAGATATTAGGCATGCAACTACTCTTCTAAATGCTGACCTAGAACGAATCTACAATTGGTCACAACGAAATTCTTTGATTTTAAATGCATCAAAGACTAAATATATGTTACTAGGTAGTCCTAAGTCAATTGCAGCGGCTGAGCAGTATAGTGTTAGGGTTATGATTAATAGCGTCGATATTGAAAGGGTAAAAGAGGCTCGTAATTTGGGAGTGATATTGGACGAACATCTAAGGTTTGAAAGACATATTAACAATATTATATCTAAATGTTTCTATAGGTTGAAAATGTTATACAGGATAAGGCGGTACTTGACTACTGAACTCAGGGTAACTTTATGTGAGGCTCTGGTATTATCAAAATTAAATTATTCTGATTCGTTGTATGGCCCTAGACTCCTCTATAAAACTAAGTGCGCCATACAACGCGTGCAAAACGCGTGTGCTAGGTACTGTTGGAATATTCCACCAAGAGAGCATGTCAGTCCATATCTTAGAGAGGCTAAAATCTTGAACATGGAAGCTCGGAGGCGTCTGCACCTTGGCATATTACTCTTTGGTATAGTCAATCTTAAAACTCCCCAGTACCTATACACAAAACTAGAATGGCTTGGGCAACATAACTTAAATATCAAAACAAGATCAGCGCTTCAAGTTATGTCAGTGCCCAGACACCACACCACTGCCTTCAGGGGAGGTTTTAGATACAATGCCACCAAGTGCTGGAATGATATACCACCACCATTAAAACAAATTAAATCAATTTATAATTTTAGACTAAAATATAAAAAACACATTTTTGAAACATTACATTACTAAGCCTTGGTGAGCATGGTATCTTCAAAAAAAAAAAAAAAACAATTTGAAACCTTTTATTATTATTATTATATCTTCTCTCTATTTTTTATTTTTTCATTTATATCTACTTATATATATTATATATTACATTATGTTATGTTTCTCTATTGTATAAGTATAATATAGTATGTATGACACACCGTATTCTTTTACGTAATTTAAATATATATATATTTTTATTTTTTATTAGTTACACAAAAAAAAAAAAAAAAAAAAAATGTAAATGTACTGTGTACTCCATACGTCACAAGGGGTTGCTGAAAACCAGTGTTGTGTAAGGGCCCTGGCTCTTGCACAACTATTTGCTGAGTCAGCCCCTTTTGTCAGCAACCAACGAGCCGCGCAGTATGCTGATTTGCCCTATCTTCTCCGTTCTTTTTTTTTATGTAAAAAATATTATACAAATTAAGGGTCAATTAGTTTTTAAGTTTTTTTTTTATGTGTTTTTTTTATTGTTATATTGTGTGGCATATAGTTATGACAATAAATTTCTTTCTTTCTTTCTTTCTTTCAAAAAATTTTGAAACTATCAAATAAAGTGGCCAGAATTACCTTAACGTTTTAGTTAATACCAACTGAGAACTGACTCTCTGTTGATTAATGTAATATATTTAATTTAGTGTGCTGTTCACCAATCAATTCATATTATTTAATTACCAAATTTATGCAGTTATAAACAGTGTAAATCTATCCTCCTTTTCTGGTAACGAAATGACATAAATCTATGACTGATTCACCATTATTAAAACAATTTACATCTTATCATATTATAAATACCTGTCTCCTCCATAAGACGGTGCACTGGAATCACCGAACGAAGTTCCATACGCCATTGAACAAGGCTCCATCACACATCTCTGCGTTTCTTCAGTGGGTTTAGGTCCCATGCACTTACTATCTGGTAGTTTAGCTATCGTTCTACTGAATTCTAGAAAGATCTTGCAATGCACTTCCTTTTTCCTCCAACCTTCACCGCATGTGACGCTACAAGGCCCCCAATCGTCATCTTTGATGTAGCTATAATGATACAGTTTATTAGGAACGTGAATATTCTCTTGAAATGGATTGGTTGAAACATCAAGCTTGTATGAATTTAATTTTTATTGCTACAGTAATCAAACGGGGAGTGATATTATCAATACCATGTAAGTCATGTTATTGTATAAGACTCGTTTTTGTTGATTAAAAAAATGAATAAGATTTACCTCTTTTATATCTTTGACGATTTAAATATCGTTGTGTTAGATGGATCAATTTTTAAGTTTCAAACTTGATGTTTAAAATATATTTAGTTAAAATACTATTAAATCGAAATATTAGCTATTATCATTCACACGTTAACGCATGCAAGGTGTTGGGGCGATTAACATACGTTTACAAATCTACCAATCAGATTTGGCTGGCATATGTAGAAGTATGTGCACCGATGTATGTCTGTATGTATAAACAATTGAACCTGCAAAACTTGAAATGTTAAGAGAAAAAATATCTAATCTAATCAAACATTGTGAAGAAAACTTTTCGTAAAACTTAGCCGTGTCAGTGTCGGTGCCAAATGTTTAGTATCTCGGAGTATTGGAAAAGTGTTTCGAAGCTAAAACAAAAAAAAGATAAACTTTTAGATGGTGTAGTATGTGCAAGGAATTACAAACTTTATTGTGCAGTGCATAGAGTAGAATAAAAGGAAAATCGTACAGTTGAAAGCAATGGTCCGTGATAGAATGAAGGGTCCTTGTAAAAATCGAAGATTAAGTACACGCGAAACTGACCAGTATAACAGGGGGAATAAAACGGAATTAGGTCGAGTTTTCTGTGTCAAGTGTTTTGGATTGTTAGTTACATTTCGACTGGCGTAGAACAATATATTAGATCGGATCTGATATTCTTAATAAAAATGTGAATTATTTCAGTTCAGAAATCGATTTTAACAAGAATATACTTTTCGTGGTTAATGTTGAAATCGATTAATGAAGCAGTTAAGCTAATATTAAAAGAAATCTAACAGCCATTGGAGTCGTGTAAAATGAGAGGGGTAATGTCATTCCTTGTAAAAATGTGATGTCGTTCTGAATCGAAAAGTGAAATCGTTAAATACTGGAGCTGAAGGTACAATACCTTACATACAACCAGCCACACGCAAAGAATATTTTGAAATTGCTGAAAACAATAACAAAATACTCTAAGCTATCGCAGAAACACTGACAAACACTTCATAGGATTTAAAACATGCCATTTTGCTGTGATGTTGAGTTTAATTGAAGGAATTTTGAGAGACAGAATTTTCTGTTCCAACTGCCTTCTGTTTTGACTTCGTTATTCTATCTATTTACTACATAAATGTCTTTGGACTGAAACGAAATATACCATTGGTTCAGTAGGTATGTACTTATTAAATTATATTTATAGACTCATGTTAATAGTGAAATTTATTTTATAGACTACAAGCCCGCATAGGAAAAAAATATGGGTCAATTGAACCACCAGGGGACATATCTAGAACGATAGAAGAGCATAAAATAATAAGATTCATCACTATGCCGTCACTTGTAAGCTGTCCAACTGAGTGCAGATGAGAATTCAAAAGTACAGGTAGATTCGGTAAATTTTGGTCATATATTTTTGTACGGCATTCTTAACCATCGATAGATCCATTAAAAATAATAAGAAACCGCTCAGTGCCGTACAAAAATGGTGGTCCACAAAGTCGGAATTTTTATTTAATTTCCGAGAGTTACCGGGGGTAAATTTGGTCATTTGACCATGTACGGCATCTGTGTCATACTATTTCTATACTGCTTTTAATCCATTATTCCGCAACGCCGTACAAAAATCATGGGGACAAGGGGAAAAAATCAAGAGTTGCAATCCCCTCTCTTTCACCACTCCAGGGGGTCATTTGACACAACACGAAATAAATTTATTTTTAAAGTATTTTATGCATAGATAATATTTTTTCATGTGCCGTACATTTTCGTTGGTTCAAAGGGGAAAAATCTGAAAAAGAAAAAAATCCATATAACGAAATGTTTGCTTTATATTTTGATAATAAAATATAAAATACATTAATATTAAGAAGCTCGAGGTGGTTAATTATCACCTTGGAAAGTCGGAGTCAGGTGGAATGGACTCCGTTAAATTGATGAACTAATAAAGAAGCTATGAACGAAAAGATGTGAATTATATGCAATCAGCCCATGAATACAGGTAAAGTCACAAGCAAATGCTAGTAATATATACATATTCAAAATGTACAAGTAAAGCGCTTTCAAATGATACCAAACACGGCATATTTATCTTAACTTAATTTTTTTACTCTGTATGTTTTGTCCGCTAGAGGGCGCCACATTAGATTTTGTGAAACCCCATATAGCCTTTAGCTAGCTGGTCGCTGGTTATCCAGTGAACAATTCAGACGCTTCTAATGATATGTCATTTGTCGAATTCTGATAAGTAGTTTAGAAGTTACGAGGGAATAGATGAACATACATACATGACCTGTCAAAATCATAACCCTCCTTTTGCTTTGCCGTAGTCGGGTAAAAATATGTTAATGCCGTACTGTATCAGATGGCCATAAAGCACCCTTAAAATTGTAGCTTTCGTCGCTTTCATCAGCCTAAAAGATGTGGTCTGCACAAAAATGTACGGCATCGTTTTTTCCTAATTTATCTATGTTAATACTATTTATAACAACGAATAAAGTGTAGAAAACTATTATATTTCATTAATCTACGATGTTTAAACTTTTACAAAATTTCTGTTTTTGCATTTCTCTATAACTTTTTTTAGAACGGTTTCTTTTGAACGGCAATACTATACAACAATTGAATTTTACAATATCATGTTAAAAAAAAAGTTCCCGTACAGGGTCAAATGACCTTACAGCTCTTTATATCAAGAATTCGATGAAATTAAGATGATTATTGGTATACATTTAAAAGAACAATTATTTTTTGACGGCATTGCTTTTAATAGTACTTTTGAGTGCTAGATAATGTTTTGGAACCGAAGCCGTACTTAGTCAAATGACCCCCTGGAGTGGGGAAAGAGAGGGGATTGCAACTCTCGAAATTTTCCCCTTGTCCCCATGATTTTTGTACGGCGTTGCGGAATAATGGATTAAAAGCAGTGTTGAAATAGTATGACACAGATGCCGTACATGGTCAAATGACCAAATTTACCCCCGGTAACTCTCGGAAATTAAATAAAAATTCCGACTTTGTGGACCACCATTTTTGTACGGCACTGAGCGGTTTCTTATTATTTTTAATGGATCTATCGATGGTTAAGAATGCCGTACAAAAATATATGACCGAAATTTATTTATTTATTTATTTATTTATTTATTTATTCTTTATTGTACATTAGGTTTAATCTTATTTTATAATATCTTAATGGATTTAAATGTACAAAAGGCGGCCTTATGGCTCTAAGCCATCTCTGCCAGGCAACCTTCAGGTAAAGGACAGAGCATAATATACCAAAGGCTAGGAAGCCAAATAACTAATAAATTTAAAATAATTAATTTGAAGAAAAAAAAAAAAAATAATAATAATAAAATAAAAATAAAGCACAACGTCACACATAATTTATAAATACAACATAAATTTATATATAAAAATTACTTATATTTATATACATATAAAATGCATAAACATAATTATACATAAGATTACAATATATATATACTTCACTATAAATACATAACATACATACTATATATACATACTATACAAAATATACAATATACATATAATATACAATATACATACAATATTTATATAGATAGATAGTAGTCTTTAAGCATTTTTTTAAAAGATCTTATCGTCTGGGCGCCACGAATCGTTTCAGGAAGGGCATTCCATAAACGGATACCCGATACAGTAAACGATGAACCGTATAATTTAGTACCATGCACAGGAAAACGGAGGAGAAAGTTATTAGATGATCGGAGAGTATAGGAGTCAGAAGCAAGGTAATGGAAATTGGATTTCAAGTAGCAAGGAGTACTGGGATGAAAAAGAATGGAATAGAGGAGATGGAGAGTGTGAGCATTCCGACGCAGGCGTATAGGTAACCACTTGAGCTTCTTGCGAAATTCCGACACGTGATCAAATTTACGTAGACCATATATAAATCTAATGCCGAAATTTTGCAATCGTTCAAGTTTATTGAGCTGATCTTCGCCGAGGTTCGTGTAACAAGAGTCCGCGTAGTCTAAAATGGGAAGGAGAAGGGATTGAGCTAGCATAACTTTGGTGGGTATAGGCAAGAAGCGACTCAAGCGTTTCAAAGAGTTTGCGGCAGCAAATACTCTTTTACTAACTGCTTTGACTTGAGGCACCCATGATAACACCTCGTCGAAAGTTATGCCTAGATTTTTTACTTCAGAACTATATGGTATGACAATTCCATCCAAGTGCACAGGAGGTAAATCGGCCCAGCTTATTTTTGAGCGAATTTGTGGACTTCCAATTATAATAACTTGACTTTTACGTGGGTTGATCTGAATTCCATAAAGTGTACTCCACTTACTGATGGAAGCTAAATCAGTGTTGGTCGCTCTAATAGCCTCCGGCAGGGACCCTGCGTCTGAGTGAGTGTAAATTTGAAGATCATCTGCATACATATGGTAGAGAGACGTTATATGAGGAGTCAAAGAATTTATGAAAATTGCAAAGAGGAGTGGAGACAACACGCCACCCTGAGGTACACCAGCAACGAGATTACACCACGATGAATATTGATCACCATTCATAATACGCTGCCGACGACCAATCAGGTAACTACGAAACCAATCAATTGCCGGAGGAGAGATATTAATAGATTTTAGCAAACTCAACAGGATTTCAAAGTCAACGGAGTTAAAAGCTTGACTGAAGTCTAACAAAGTTAGAACTGTGAGATGCTGCTTGTCCATACTTAAACGAATATCATCAGCGACTTTGACTAGGGCAGTTACCGTGCTATGACCAGGGCGGAAACCGGACTGGTAAGGACTTAGGATGTTGTGACTGTACAGGAACTGGCTCAACTGTTTATGAATTAAGCGTTCCAGTACTTTAGATAGAAAAGGTAGGATAGAAATAGGACGATACTCATTGAAGGATGTCGGATTGTTTTTTTTAGGTAGGGGGATAACATGAGCATCTTTCCAAATGGAAGGGAAGCTGTGGGACGTAATGGAAAAGTTCAGGATGTGAGTAATGATGGGAACAATTATATCAAGGATTGGGATGATCATGTTACGGCAAATACGGTCAGTGCCAACGGCTTTCGAAGTTATGGACAAGATAATCTTCTTAACATCACCAACGGCAAATTGAGTAAAAGTAAACGGGGGATAGGTAGGAGTTGGAAGGCTAGAGATCTGATTTATGCAGGTTTGGCTACTAAAATTAGGAATAGGACTGTATGAACAGAAGAAGTTATTAAGATTATTAAGATTGAAGTCGGATGGGAATTGATGATTATTATTTTTCCCAACTCCTAATGATTTAAGAAATTTCCAAATATTTTGGGGGTCGCCGTTTTCGACCGAATCGTGGATATGGCGTCGTTGTGCATCCCTACACATAGTGTTGCAGTGATTTCTTATATTCTTGTATTTTTCACGTTTATCATCAGACTTACAGGATCTCAGTTTAGCTTTTGCACGATTTTTCTTCTTTATCAAAAGTCGGATTTCGGGAGTTAGCCAAGGTGAAGGAGCTTGCTTTAATTTTACTGGCCTAAGTGGTGCATACCTATCGTATAACTGAGTTATTAGGTGATTAAAGTTCTGAACCTTGTCGTCAATCGATTCAGCGTTTAAGACAGGCATCCAATTAATATTGCGGGCATCATCACAAAGTCGCTCCTTATCCACACCACCAAAGTTACGACGCAGGACAGTTAATTTTTTAGCACGGGGCAACTGGATGTTGTAGGAGAGGAAAATAAGGTCGTGATAGGAAAAGGAGACGGCTGGGAATTGCCCGTGCTTAGGAACCAGATTAGGCGCTGAGACAAACATTAAATCTAAAAGAGAAGGAGTAGAGTTTGGAAAGAAGTGTGTTGCTTTTAAAGATAGACAATGTAAATTAAAGGAGTCAGTGATAGAAAGGAGTTTAGAGCTACGCGAATCTTTTCTTAATAAACATGTATTAAAATCTCCCATCAAAATGACATGAGTATATAAGTATAAAGAGGGATGTGCTCATCAAGAGTGTTTTCAAAGTTGTTGAAGAAATTAGTGGTTACAGAGGAGGAGAATTTACCGAGTCTACCTGTACTTTTGAATTCTCATCTGCACTCAGTTGGACAGCTTACAAGTGACGGCATAGTGATGAATCTTATTATTTTATGCTCTTCTATCGTTCTAGATATGTCCCCTGGTGGTTCAATTGACCCTTTTTTTTTTCCTATGCGGGCTTGTTGTGCTAGAAAATCCGCGGTTTCACTTTAAAACTACAGGGATAAAAGTAGCATAAATCAATCTCTTTGCCTTTCAGCCAAATCAGCTCAGTAGTTGTTAGTGTGAAATAGCAACAAACTATGAACCATCTCCCTTTTAATTAAAATGGAATTCTGCGAAATACAGAAATCGGTTCATATTGCTTCATATTATATTGAAAAATACTTTTGTAACATTTCCCGAAAGAAGAAATTTTAATAAAATTTCATTAAGAGAGTCAAGACAAAACGCAAATATCTTCCTTTTAGCATCTCATCAAAATAGCATGTTAGTTTACTTATACTAAGGAGTCTCATTTTATTAAAAATACTTTAGCATATTATTCATGCATTATTATGGCCTTAAAGTATTATCTGCTTCCATATTAAACCTTGTGAAGACAGTAAATATCCCGTAAAATATGAGGCGCATAAATATTTTTCATTTCAGTAAATCGAGATGATAAAATTGAATGCTTAATGTTAAACAACTTATAATTAAAACATGAAATACTGAAATGTGATAGCCTGGATTAAATATGTTTATAAAGAACTGTTAAATAGCCTTTATTAACACTCGTAATAAATTATTTGAATACGATATTAATGCACATGTTTGGCTGAAATGTGTTGCTACTTAATGGAAGTTCATTTTATTAATACTTTATGTGATTTGCATGTTTCGGAAATATTTTGTTTGAAATGATGAAGTCTATTTTTGTACGTATTAAATTATCTAATCTAATATCTAATATATATTATAAAGGCGAAAGTTTGTAAGGATGTATGGATGTATGGATGTATGGATGTTTGTTACTCTTTCACGTAAAAACTACTGAACCGATTACAATGAAATTTAGCACACATATAGAGGGTAACTTGGATTAACACATAGGATAGTTTTTATCCCGGAAATCCCACGGGAACGGGAACTATGCGGGTTTTCCTTTGCAAACGCGGGCGAAGCCGCGGGCGGAAATCTAGTAAATTTATAAAGAATAGAAAAAATCGATCACGTATTAAATTAGTTTAGTAAAATGTTAAATTTGTTAATATCTTAACAAAATTATAATAGGTATAGAAATAATTGTAATGGAAAACAAAGTGTAGATGAATATGCCAATTTACTAAAACAAGATATATTTTTGTAATTGTATTATTTGTACATCATATTAGGAACGCTGTCTCCACAAAGCAAGGTCATTTTTGTTTATATTATGTATATAGTTATATTTTAAATTAATCTACATTTCACATTAGGTAGGGTAGGTTTAAAACAGCACAATTGTGATTTTTTCGTCCTAACAAAGGTTTTTCACTCCACACGGTAACTCTGAAGACATTGTATTTCTTGTAATTTTAATACTTTGTGTATAAATGTCAAGGTTATAATGTTAAGAATAGGGCTTTCTTCTTCTTTATGTATCCGTAAATAAGCCTGTTTTCTATACGGAGAGAAGGATTTTTTAAACAATAAAATATTCTTCTATTCCTATTTATCAAGTGTGAATATTTCGTTGCAACTTTTTTCAGCTCATAACATGAAAACATATAGAAAAATGTATGTTAAATCATCGTGTATCATATAAATAGTAAAAGGAGACGATTAAGGCGCTTAAAATATAAAATATCAAAATATTAAAGATTTACACACTTTCCTATCTTTAAGAATCTAATAGAACATAAACTATATTTAGGACATAAATCCCACAACACTCATAAAGCTATAATATACTCAGCTATAAGTGTATACAATGTCTTCAGTGTTACTATAGCAACAAATAAGAGAATGCTTACGTGGCTTCGACTGGCACGTCTGGATCTCCGATGAGCTGTTCAGCTTTGGCTTGGGACGGAGGGTAGGGCTGTATGAGTGGCTGCGTGTGGTACACCACGCCTGGGAGGAGGTCTTCTATGTCGTCCTAGAATTTATATTAGTTTGTAAATGATGTAAAGGTTCTAATGTTAGTTGTTTTAGAAGTTTACAAATATGACTAGTTTGTAAAGATGCTAGGGTTCCAGCGGCAGTTGCTTGCGATATTTTGCAAACAAATTATCATATTTGTTGTACTTGAATGTTCGGTATGAAATATTAAGCTGTAGAAGTGTGTATAACAAACTGTAGAAATTAGTGTAGAAAGACGTAATGTGTTTTAAATTAACATCTTGTTAGGAAAATACTTCTTAGAAGTTCCACGCTGATACGTGTTGTTTTTCCTTGTCTCTATTAATATATTAAATCACTTAACCAAATCTTGAACTTCTATCACGTGAAGCTTCATTCTTCCGGAATGACACAGGCAATTTATTTATTACATATTTCTCATTTCTCAGTATCATTACCCATTCGTATAGAGAAGTTTTAGCTATTATTACTACTACAAAAAGTAGTAACTACGCAGGACTATTTTATTATATTACTTTAATCATTTAACGACCATCATACCTCAGGATCTTCAGCTTCCCTATAAGCAGGACAGCTGATCCCCGTAGAACAAGCCCGGGATATCTCCGGACGTGTGTTCGGATCGCACACCCCTCCACCCGGTGTGCATTCTACACCTCTAACTTGAATGCCTTCGCCACAGGATACTGAGCACTGTATGATTGTAATAAGGGTTAGTTTTCCATGAGCATTATCAATTTTGATTGTGGTTAAATTTAATATAGATATATCTCTCTCTCAGATATATCTGTTTTTATTTCAAACTAGATTTCCACCCGCGGCATCGCCCGCGCAGAAGAAAGAAAAACCCGCATAGTTCCCGTTCCCGTGGGATTTCCGGGATAAAACCTATCCTTTCTCGGGTATCAAAATATCTCTATACCAAATTTCATGCAAATTGGTTCAGTAGTTAAGGCGTGATTGAGTAACAGACAGACAGACAGAGTTACTTTCGCATTTATAATATTATAGTATGGAAATAGATTTTCTTTAGCTTGTAATAAGGTAGCATTATACATCAAACGAGCGAATGCTCATTCTATCCCCACTATGTAAAATTATTTTAGTGTAAACAAGCGTAGAGCCACGTAGAGCATTCATTCGTTGTTCTTAGTGCGTTTGAAAAGATTCTATGCAATGTTTTAATACTGAACAAAACTGAATACGAGTTTTCGTTTACACTAAAAGATCCCGAAAGAATGCTCTCGCTCTAGTTCTATGTTCGATGTTCGTTTGATGTAAATGCACCGTTAGAAAAACACTTCTTCCTACTAGTGTTATATTCTTGATTTTCAATATACAGTAAAAATCTATTTAATAGTATAGTGATTAACGTTACTGTATTTTCTTAAACCACAAATATAGCAAGAAAAACATTTATGATTCTTAATTGTATTAAAAATCCGCTCTAATTTTGCTGAACACGCGAAAAAGTAATTGAATAAAATGAACGCTAGTTAGAAATATCATAGAAATTGGGTTCAACATCTCGCAAACTATTGTATTTATTTACTAGAGAACAGGCATGATAGCGTTTTTAAAATTAATGCCTGAAGTACAGAGAAGGAAAATAGGATAGAAATGAAATAAATTATTCCACTTAAAATCAAAACTCCAACCTTTTGTACTGATTTTAAAATAGCCTACTAAGAAAAACACTTTTCAAAGAAATGCTGACCTATTGAACGGTTGTTAACAATAAAAACTTTTAGCGTCTTGGAAATAATTACTTGAAAGAAATGCAGGCGCTATTGTTAAGTTTGCACAAAGACGCTTCTAGAATTACAACAACTTAGACGCTTTCAACAATACTTGTTGAAATATACATATGAAAGTTTTATTACTTGCACTTGCAAGCTGTACCTACTGCCTTTGTTCTATGCGACTCTGAACTTAGGCAGCATTGGAAAAGCAATTGTAATAAAATTGCATAGATTTTAGTTTGCTTTGACAAGAACAGCAATTGTCCGCGATGGTTGGATACCTCCAAATAATTGTTGTAAACTTATCGGTTGTCTCAGGTTTGAGTTCACAACAAGATGTCTAGACTCAAGAATATAATATCTTTGTCTGATAATCCTTTTAACCGTTTTTCATATATGCAAAATGATCATCTACCGTTATTTTGCTTGCTTATTCATCTACAATTTGAAGTATGGTAGGTAAGTATAAAAATATTAAGCTATTGCATAGCTTCTATCGCGGGCCTTGAGCGCGGGGTCCGAATCGAGAAATTCCGTAACGAAAAAACCTCACGCTCCCCACGGGGACGGGCGCGGAGGTGTGGCTTGAAGGCATAGCATGCAATAGCTTTACCGCGGCAGTCCCCGAGTGACACACGTCTTTTTTATATATATTAGATGGAAGATCTGATAGGCAGTTTTACGTCCTTGTAAAGCATGAATCATTATCCATTTATAGTTCATAGTTCAAGTTCAGCAGTATGTGATCAATGTTTTACATAACATCTACCAACGTATTTTCTCTGTGATCAATACTTACATAAAACATGCTAAAGTTCGCTTTTCTATAAACCCCATATAGTACAACATATACCTACTTTCTACTGCTGTCATATAAAACCAATTTTTTGCTTCTGTAATAATTGCCATAAGGCTGTAAAGAAATATTGAAATAGTACTCAATATAATCTTACCCCAGACCATGGACCGGCCATCCAACTCGGACATTCCTGTTCATTACATGCTTGTGTGGACCTGGGAGCTGGAGAGACGCATCCCGGCTCTGAACTTGAATCTGCAAACATTTAATCATTAATTATACAAAACTAGCTTTCAAAGGAAATTCCCATGGGAATGGGTTGTTTCATCGCAGTCAAAAATACCGCCTCTAGTCTCGATACTCGAACTATAAAATCGTGATAAAATCTCTACCAAACAAACTGCCACAATTTCGAATTTATAATAATAGTTCTAATAAGATATTATATTACCTGTGATATTAATAAAGAAGTAAGGATATAAATAACGATATCCATAGAAATAAATGCTAAATGTAACGACGTACTTTTCTGACTGAATTAAACATTTTTGATGTTTATGAAAATGTTCGTAAATATGTTTCGAAGTGTCTAGTCGTCCGCTAAACGGATGAATAAAATAAATTAGTCGTCCGATTACCGGATGAATAAAATAACTTAATCGTCCGATTACCGGATGAATAAAATAATTTAATCGTCCGATTATTCGGATTACTAGATAACCTTTTAACACTAAAGCTAGTTGGGTTGGACTAAAGCAAAGGGGGCGCAGGACTTAGAAAATTTTTGATGGAGTTGGTGTCATTATAACACCTATTTATTATTGTTTTATCGTAAAGATTACGCTAATATAAGCATGTTTTATAGGAACAACTTTTCTCTATTCGCCCTCAATTCGTTAGGTTAGGTTTAGGTTAGGTTAGCCGTTAGGTTAGGTTAGGTTAGGTTTCTTAAAAAAAAAACTACACAGAAATAGGAGCCCCGCGAAGCGGGGCTCCGTCGACGCGCAAAAAAAAAATCAAGTTTAGGTTAGGTTAGCCGTTAGGTTAGGTTAGGTTAGGTTTCTTAAAAAAAAACTACACAGAAATAGGAGCCCCGCGAAGCGGGGCTCCGTCGACGCGCAAAAAAAAAATCAAGTTTAGGTTAGGTTAGCCGTTAGGTTAGGTTAGGTTAGGTTTCTTAAAAAAAAACTACACAGAAATAGGAGCCCCGCGAAGCGGGGCTCCGTCGACGCGCAAAAAAAAATCAAGTTTAGGTTAGGTTAGCCGTTAGGTTAGGTTAGGTTAGGTTTCTTAAAAAAAAAACTACACAGAAATAGGAGCCCCGCGAAGCGGGGCTCCGTCGACGCGCAAAAAAAAATCAAATACCTACGTGTGCCCTCCTCCCCCCACAAAAAAACCTATAATACGTGCGGCAGTTCTCTAAAGAATTATCGGACGATTAAATTATTTTATTCATCCGGTAATCGGACAACTAATTTATTTTATTCATCCGTTTAGCGGACGACTAGCGCTGTCCAATATGTTTTTTGTTAGTTAGAAGTGGTAACTAATATTTTAAACTGTGCCAACAATGAACCGAAGCGTGAATGTTAAAAGTAAATTTGCGAATGAGTACGAAGCCAGTAATTTACAAATTTAGTTTAGTTATTTGATACGGGAAATGTTTTACAATATTGCTTTAATTTATACCGCTTTTCAGGCAGCCAAAATACCTGGTGGGTATTTTCTTGTTAATGGTATATATACTGTTTAATTAATATGCACTCCTATAATAAAAATAAAACATTCATAATAGAAGGACGGTAGTTTTATGGACGCTTTCTGATTAGCTTATCTGTCAAGTGCCAGTTAACAACATAATTGCATGAAAAGTGTCTAAAAAATTATCAAAGACATTATCAGCAAGTTATAACATACGTCTTAAATTAAATTTATCTTTGGAATCTGAGTTGTTATCTTATATATGTTATCTTATCTTCAAGCGTAGAGTGAACAGGTACCTTCTAGGGAAGCGCGTTCCATCTTAGACCACATCTCAGCTTAACATCAGGCGAGATTATGGTCAAGCGCTTCCCTATGACCAATAAAAAAAAATATATATATATAAAAATGAAACCCGTTTCGCGTTGTCACGGCACCACGTGTGAACGGCTGAACCGATTTCGATAATTCTTTTTTTATTATATTCCTTGAAGTACGAAGATGGTTCTTGTGCAGAGAAAACATAAATATGTACCACGGGCGAAGCCGGGGCGGACCGCTAGTTGAACATAAAAAAAAAAAAAAAAAAAACATAAATACTGATTTTCTCATTTATACTGGACATAGGTGTAGCCATTTACAAAGAAGAAGAAGAACTTACGACTATTATTTTAACTAAGAGAAAAAGAAGAAGTCCATTCTCTTTGACTCTATTTTTTGAATACTTGCGTTTTAAATCATACCTGGATCATAAGTATCAGTTCTTGTAACGTTAGCTGATCTAGCGCAGAGCACTCGCCGGGTTCGAACCCCGCCCCCACAGGTCACGCTGCAAGTCGACCATTCACCAACGTACCACCTATTTTAGAACATGAGGTTATTTTATTAAAAATAATACAGATTTGAATATCGGTTTATGATGTTTTTTATTATTTTATTAATTATCGTTACGCGTAACTACGTCTATATTATGAAACGTACTAAATATGATGTATAAGAAAAATAATTGCTATACCTATGTTACAACTAAATTCGAACATAAATATTTAGTAAAGGATTCTCATTATGTATAAAGTAAGGTATACATAGAAAGGGATATAATATATTCTATATAGTTTAGTCGCCAATTAGTCGGATAAAATTTTTATTTATATTATTTTGATAATTATCCTTTTTATAGTCACTACGAATGCTCTTAAATTCAAATGACAGCATTTCAGTTCAATAATTTTTAAATTAATATAATCACAATCGATTGTACCCTTTTCATTCAACTTTATGTTTTATGATTTCAGGTCAAGTAAACTTACTTAAAAGGACACGGGTTCATATTACACCGTACTACAGAAGACGACGGCTTGCTGGAACCATCACACAGCTGTTCTGGCGCATCCAACCCTGTCAGCCTGTCTCGACATACTGCTAGAGACATTTTGTAACCTGTGTAAAGAAAAAAAAGTTATAAAAAGAGTGTGGGTGCCGAACTCACGTGTCAGAAGTGATACTTCTTTGGCAAGATTCAAAGATACCAAAATCGTCGCCGTACTGTATGACGTGACAGTATTGCTATGACGCGACCTTGAAGGTTATATTTTCGAGTGTATGTATGACTTTGGCACGCCCAACGGCCCAAACGGCTGGACCGATTTTGACTTGTGAGGTGTCGTTGTAAACATCAGAATTGTAGTAGTGATATAGGCTATAAGTAAGCAGTCAGTTTTTAATTTAGTTATAAGTCGTTGAACTAACCTGAATTTCTTCTATTTATCTCTATTTATCTTTATTTAGTATGCAAAACTATAACCTCCTTTGAGCTTAGTATACCAACAGTGGGACACCCTGTATACATTTCTCAATTATTATCAAGCTTATAATTCTAAAGATATCATGTTGTGTAAATTTTGTTTTTCAGCATATATATGGTAACCCTTGCATATATATATTTATTGTAATATTCCGCAGATAACAGTGGTGGTAATTAGTAATCAGCAACACCCATAACATCAACACAATAATATTCTACTAGCTGTGTCACGCGGTTTCACCCGCGGGAATATCCACAGGCAAAATGAACTATTACCACATTACTGTACATTTTCAAATCCGTCTAGGAGATTTTTTTTGAAAGAGTACCAAACATACATGCATCCATTCTCACAAACTTTCGCATTTTTAATATTAGTAGGATGAGTGTGATTCAAGGCAAACAAAGGTGTTGTTTCTTTTGTTCAAAAAATTAGGATAAATAAAATACACTATCTCTTGTAAATTATATTATCACACCGAACAAAACGCCAAGTTATAGAAGACCTTTCATACGAAGTGTGGTATGAATTCCACTAGTACCCAAGTATATAAGATCACGTTTTTACTCAATATTATCTATATAACTTTCTCCACTTAAAATACAACTAAATTACTATAATATAAACCTCTTTAAAACAGACTAAATTATTCCAGATAGTTAAGTTTCACTACAAGAGAGAATGAAAACCTGCAGTGTTTAAACAGCTATTAGGAGGAGCTCTTGGAAACAAAATTACTGTACGAAGAATATACTGCACTGGAATGTTTAAATAAAAAGAAAAAAATTATTATTATTTTTAATTTCCAAACCTCGTGTCGTGGGCACATATTTCATTGCAGTATGCATGAGAGAGAGAGTTTAACTTATATCTATTACGACCTAAACTAATAAAGAAAATACACAACACAATAAAATATAAAAAAAAACATCGCTATAAACTACTGATACATAATTAAGATGTAGAATTTAATTCTTTTGGATAATAGGAACATTGAAGAAGAATATATGTTTTCCGATTATAATTTGATAGATCCAATATATCCGATATAATTTGAGGTATTGATAAGTCTGCTAGCAATAGTAAATTTATACACAATCAGTGTAAAACAATTTCTTTAATTATTGACACGTCCAGTTCATTTCGCAGTTGCCACATCCAGTTAATTTACATCTATGATAATGGACGAATAACTAGAAAAAGGTAAGTCTTAAAGATAAGTTTCAGAAAATAAAGTTATCATTCATAAAAGTTTAAACTACCTGGGAATAATTTATTCTTTTAAATTTTAGATTGTATTAATAAATATAGTATTTGTATTTTATATTTTCCTGCTATTAATCCGATAATATTAAACGATTATTTTAAGGCAGTTTTCGCATTATGCTATCGCCGTAAAATACTCTGAACGTCGCGCGTCGGGACAATAGTGAATACATACCGTTAAAAATACCTAAATCTATACTAATATTATAAAGCTGAAGAGTTTGTTTGTTTGAACGCGCTAATGGAACAGGCTCAGGAACTACTGGTTCGATTTGAAAAATTCTTTCGGTGTTAGATAGCCTATTTATCGAGGAAGGCTATAGGCTATATATCATCACGCTAAGACCAACAGGAGCGGAGCAATGCGGGTGGAACCGCGGAGCGCAGCTAGTAACTACATAAACAACAACAAAATCGAGATTCCAACAGAATTCTAACCCTCCTCAATAGTTAATGAAGCGTCACAGCCATGACGAATGAGGTCTGGTCAAAACAGCTTCGCGTTTTATAGCACTGATTAATGTTTCTAAGAAATTAATTTATGGCTTTACTAAGATACTATTGTGGTAACCGGTTTAAATTCTATTCGATCTAATTTCCGAGTGAGGAAACAATCTTGGTTGTAATTTTTCGATGATTGATTTCTTATATTAGCAGCACATATAAAATAAAATACACGCACAATAGCAATACTTCCGTATTATTATTACAAATATACTTACTCCTACCAGCTATTATGAATATGGAAAATCGCTCTGTCTTTCTTTCTAATAATAAATTATAATGCATATCTATATATATATATATATATATATATATATATATATATATATATATATATATATATATATATATATATATATATATAAAACTCAAAGGTGACTGATATAGTGATCTATCAACGCACAGCCCAAACCACTGGACGTATCGGGCTGAAATTTGGCATGCAGGTAGATGTCATAACGTAGGCGTCCCCTAAGAAAGGATTTTAGAAAATTCATCCCCTAAAGTGGTACCTAAAATAGGGGATGAAAACTTTTACCATGAAAATTTATCTTTTCCACGCGAGCGAAGCTGCGGGCAACAGCTAGTAATATATAAAACAGCCTCACGTATAAAGTATAAATGTTATTTTTGTTATAATTGTGATCATGTTCGTTCGTTTTTTTTTGTAAATAAAATGCATTTAAATAAAATTTCGCATTTGATAGTTTATAACTTTAACAAATGCTGTTATAGAAATATCACATTTTAACTAGCATATAGAAAATAATGTAATACATGATACTAGACCAATATTTTTACAATCCCAAAGCAATTACATTACATACAAATATTGGATTCGTTCATCAAAATATGTTTCATCGGATACCGGAATCCATCAGCGAAATTAGTCAAAACCGCGCCAACCGATTCTTATCCCCGCATTCATCTTTCACGGCATTTCCTAATTAGAAATGCGAATTTTGTGAGCATTTTGGTGTAGATTTGCGACTTTTGTCGTTTACTCGATTTAAAGTCGCATTAGGTTATCACGCCTTGCCGTAAAAGCGATCATATCAAAGCATGTTAAAAGATAAAGAATTTGTATTTATTTCACTTTTGAATGTCAATATGAACAGGAAAGATTAAGAAATTAAAGACTTTTTAACGGATTTTAAACGCGATTTATTCATTCTATTATTTTCCCGACGTTTCGAACACTTTACAGCGAGCGTGGTCACGGGGAGACTGAGATGTTATACGTCTTGACGGTCATTCAAAAATTGCTGTTTGTAAACTACCTCCACCTATTCCTCCGTAGTTGGTATGTGGAGTATTTTTCCGGATGTTGGCAGTATTGGCTGATCGTGTCTTCTAGTCTTTTGGTATGTTTGACATGGGGTTTTAAATTCTTAATAACAGGATCCCAGGTGTTAGAAAGTTTCAAACCATCTTCTCTATTGAAATTTGGGTGTTTTTTAATTTCAATAGCCTCGCGCACAAGCTTGGAAAAAATTTATTTTCTCTGGCAAGGATTTGTGGTTGGTCGAATCTTATGAAGTGGTTGTTGTCCAGTGTGTGTTCACATACCGCAGACTTCTTGTGACGCCGATGCTTGATATCCGCAATGTGCTCCTTCAGTCGGTTAGCAATGCTTCTTTTTGTTTGGCCGATGTATGAGAGTCCACAGTCACAGTCTAACTTGTACACGCCTGCTTCTTGTAGAGGAATATTACTTTTAATTGGTCTCAAGAATTGGTTTATCTTCTTGTGCGGCTTATATATATATAGTTTTAATTGAAGCTCGTCTTAGGATTCTTCCAATTCTGTCAGTAACTCCCTTCACATATGGTAGGTAGGCCGGTTGTCTTTCAACTGTATGTGGCTTCGTTCGACTCCTGTGATGCTGTGGAGGCGCCTGCAGCTTGTTGTTACGTAGTACTCGCTTGACATGCTGCAGTTCCCCGCTGAGGTGGGCAGCATCACAGAGGTGGCGGGCTCTCTGAAACAAAGATTTACCGACAGAAGCTAGTTGGCAAGGATGGTGGTGAGATTCACCATTGAGGTACCTATCAGTATGAGTGGCTTTCCTATACACTGTATGGTTGAGCATGCCATCCCGTCCCCTCATAATTAAAATGTCAAGAAAGGCTAGACGGTTGTTAGTTTCTAACTCCATAGTAAATTGGATGTTTTTATGTATGGAGTTAAGATGATCTAAAAATGCAGGTATATGTTCAGTAGGGAGTATTGTGAAGGAATAGGTGGAGGTAGTTTACAAACAGCAATTTTTGAATGACCGTCAAGACGTATAACATCTCAGTCTCCCCGTGACCACGCTCGCTGTAAAGTGTTCGAAACGTCGGGAAAATAATAGAATGAATAAATCGCGTTTAAAATCCGTTAAAAAGTCTTTAATTTCTAAATGTATAATACTCGCGTAAAATCAAACATCAGAAAATACTAGGAAAGATTAAAATAAAATCATTGGTGATGAATGTGATAATAAGATATACATAGGTAAGTATTTCATAATGACCTTTTGTTATAATAGTCTGAATAGCAGAAATAACGAAACCGAAATAAATTGCAATTTTTCTTTCAAATTTTAACGCCTTGTTATCATATAAAAATGTCTTTGCGACGTTAAAGTCGCAATATAGTCGCAAGGCGGCCCAGAACGCAATATTTCAAGAAACTGTTGCGTAACGGGGACAAAAGGAAATTTCCCAACTGATTTATCAACACAGCCATGGAGGAAGCGAATAAATAACGATCCTCTCACAATTAACAATGCTATTCGTAATTTAAATTACAATAATCTAATTAAATTTTAAAACCCTTTTTCAATTGTTTGCTTTCACCTGATTGTATAAAGGTTATCATGGTATTTCTTTGTGTATTTATAATAATATTCCTATATGAATATTTATTTTAAGAATACATGAAGTTACGTGTGTTAGCTATTATACTTATTAATTTTAGCGCAGATTTTCGCTAAATATACAGACACAGATACAGATTACATTTGTACATTTTGTGTATTTTAATTGGCATTGTATATGACGGAAGAATGGCCCAAAGGCTATTTTTTAAAAGAGTGACGTCAGCAATTCTGACGTCACGATCATCAGAGCAGGCGCTCATACTCGAAGTAGAACGCCCGTAGGTATTTTTACTGCCTTTTTAATTCACGTGGAAATTATAGAGAGAGCTCCGAACGCTCCGACGGCCGGCGCGTGAATGTGCTCTGTGCCGTCGGGCGCTCGCATTTAAAGCAAACCATGACTCACAAGAATTAGTTTGAGTGTTGCCACTCGAATTTTTACAATGAATTTTTATCATTTTTAACAAACATTAATTATTTCGTTAATTTAGTTATTTCATTACATTAATCAACCACTTATTTAAAAAGATCAAAGTAAATTTTAGCTAGTTACAATTATTTAGTAGTTTGAGGGTAGTCGTATAACGTCGTTGCGCCGACACGGCCATACTGACAGGCGGTGCGCGCTCTGCACCAGCCTCGTTGTAAATGTCTGTAACAATGCCAAGCAGGTCACCAATGCGCTGGACCGACCAAGTGAAATCTGCTATAGGAATTTGTGTATCAGACTGCACCAGACAGTCTAGTAACAGGAAGACATGGCGGGAGATCGTGCGGAAAGCTGTGTCCGCCTCCACTACCGATGTGGATGTCTCAACGTGACCACGACCACTCTGCCAAGAGTGAATCGACAAAGAAGAAGAGAAAGATTCTCGGCGTATTTTGTGTCTTGGAGAGTCTCGAAGGTTCTCGTAGATTTCTCGGAGGGTCTCGTAGTTTCTCGAAGGTTCTCGAAGATTCTCGTAGATTTTAACTGTTTTATTTAGAAATCAGTTTTTTGTACTCACATTATTTAATCTAAGAAGGTAAGCATGTTCTGACATGAAATAATGACAACTACATTGACAACTATTCATCCACAAAGATACTAAATCAAAAGTAACGTCTAACACGGCCATACTGACAATCGTACGTCCTCGTACGCCTTTTCTCGTATTACAACACTACGGTAGTTCATCTCGGGATTTCAAAAACACACTGCCTCGGCCACGCTGACCTTACAGGACACACATGACAGAGGTAGTCCGTTCGCGTATCATGTGATCAACACCTACTCATTTGTGACATAGGCAGATTCTCGAAGGTTCTCGTAGATTTCTCGGAGGTTCTCGTAGATTTATGCTTATCACAAAGAGAGGCGCAGATAGGACGCACAATTCCTTCGATGAACTACACTCCCGTTACAATAATCCACGTAACAAACTTTTACTTTACACAACGCACGAAAAAACACAAACGCCAGTATGCCGTTACAAAACTACGTAAACGTTTAAAATTTAAAAAGAGTGAGCTTGAATTCTATCCCACTTCTGATGACGCAAGAAGGGCCCCAAAGGCTATTTTTAAAAAGAGTGACGTCAGCAATTCTGACGTCACCATCATCAGAGCAGGCGCTCATACTCGAAGTAGAACGCCCGTAGGTATTTTACTGCCTTTTTAATCCACGTGGAAATTATAGAGAGAGCTCCGAACGCTCCGACGGCCGGCGCGTGAATGTGCTCTGTGCCGTCGGGCGCTCGCATTTAAAGCAAACCATGACTCACAAGAATTAGTTTGAGTGTTGCCACTCGAATTTTTACAATGAATTTTTATCATTTTTAACAAACATTAATTATTTCGTTAATTTAGTTATTTCATTACATTAATCAACCACTTATTTAAAAAGATCAAAGTAAATTTTAGCTAGTTATAATTATTTAGTAGTTTGAGGGTAGTCGTATAACGTCGTTGCGCCGACATATAATTAATAATTTTATTGTTATTGATAATTGCAAAATAAACTAATACAATTAACTTTCATTATATACCTAAAAATGAGAATTCAAATAGTCCGTTGAAAAGTTACATTTGGGGTTGCGTTTATTAGAGGACGCAATTTTATTTTTTTGATGTGTAGGGGGGGTCAGTGTGAAGCTATCACCAAGTTTGTGGGGTCGCCACCCTTGTCCCACGGCCGCCATCTTGAAAATAGCGGTTGAAATGGTTTTTACGATATATCTCTTAAACTATTTATCTGATAATAAAACAATGTTAACATTATTTGTTGCAAATTAAATTCTCTACAACTTTGATTCAGTAACTTTTTGTCGTAGAACTATAAATAAAAAAGTTATAAGCGAAAATGTTCAGAAATTAGAGATGTTTATATTTTTCAATAAAACTTTTTTTTATAAGTTTACGAAGAAATTATATCAGAGCATTTTTGTAGATTGTTTTTCGAAGATTATTTACAACATTTTTTCATTAAGTAAATAGCTAAGGTTTTACAGCCCTCCGAAGTGAGTACTATTTTAAGTACTCTTTACTATACAGAATACGATATATTATGTGTGTACTAATAATAATTTGTCACCAGTAATTATTTTATTTTTGTTATTATAATATTTTTAATAATCAATTTTACAATATTATTAATAATTAATTATTGAACCTTTTCCCCACCACCCAGGAGGTAGAGTCTGGAAGTGCGTTTTTTTTTACGTCGAAAAGCAGGGCTGAAATGTTCTGCAGTGTGCTTCCATTGTTCTGGAGTCTGGGAAAAGAGCCAATAGCCATTATATGTATAGTTAGGAGTACTGAAAAATAGTACTCACTTCAGAGCGCTGTAAAACCTTAGCTATTGACGTAATAAAAAAATGTTGTATATAAAAGTTGTTCCTCGAAAAACAATCTACAAAAATAGTCTTATATCATTTCTTCGTAAAATTATAAAAAAAAGTTTTATTGAAAAATATAAATAGCTCTAATTTCTGAACATTTTCGCTTATAACTTTTTTATTTATAGTTCTACGACAAAAAGTTACTGAATCAAAGTTGTAGAGAATTTAATTTGCAACAAATAATGTTAACATTGTTTTATTATCAGATAAATAGTTTAAGAGATATATCGTTAAAACCATTTCAACCGCTATTTTCAAGATGGCGGCCATGGGACAAGGGTGGCGACCCCACAAACTTGGTTTTAGCTTCACACTGACCCCCCCTACACATCAAAAAAATAAAATTGCGTCCTCTAAAAAACGCAAGGTCAGGCCTAAAAAATGTAACATTTCAATGAACTAAAACAATATCAATACATGATTATCGGTCAATTAAGGAAAGCTGGCATGTTCACAGTACTCACACTTATGCAATTTCACTTACAGTATGTTCAAAAA
Source organism: Colias behrii (assembly GCA_029959065.1). Taxonomy (NCBI): domain Eukaryota; kingdom Metazoa; phylum Arthropoda; class Insecta; order Lepidoptera; family Pieridae; genus Colias; species Colias behrii. The sequence continues at coordinate 1,070,855 of JARWMC010000025.1, forward strand.
TAAATGCGACTCTAGTTTCATTTTAGACTTGAATTGTAAAATGGGTGCGTTGTAGATAAATATATGCAAATATAATTATGAAAGCTCTCATAATTTACCTGTAAAATTATAATTTAAAAGTAAATCAATTGATGAAGTTAATTATTTATTCTAATAATAATCAATTGGATAAAAGTATTAATAATCATTCAATTATCAAATAATAATTAAATTTCAGGTCATAAAAACAATACAAATAACACGTGCGCTCACTCCCAACACACGGATGGTTGTTTTGATAATGATTTAAATAACGGACGTCTTCTGCAGTTGCGGAGCAGTCTTGTCCTGACTTTGGTCGAGTAAAGATATCTGAGAAATATTATATTTGTAGTAAGTACGTAATACCTACCAATACGCGCTAACAAATATGTGTTACATGTTTATTGTATAATTTTCACATTATTGGTTTTAAACTCAAACTCAAACATTTATACAATTAGACTTCTTCTAGAAGCACTTTTGAATCGTCATAACAGTTTAACAGTTTTAACATTTACCACCATTACCACCAATTCAGAAAGCAGTATCTATAGAGAAGAAGAAGAATCTATTTAATCATAATCGTAATCTTCTACTTCACTGAAACTTTCATCGCTCGAAGAACTCGCCGTCGGAATTTCTTAATGTTATTATAAATGAGTCAGTGTAATTATCTACTTTTGGTTCTAATTGAATATATTTTTCCTCATGTTCTCGCGTCTTTCTCCAAACGTCACTAAACATATCCAGACTAATAGCATTTGCTTCCTTTCTAAATAATTCTTCAACAGTTTTCAAGTTAAAGTTCACATTTTGTGATGCTACTTTCCCTTTAATTATGCCCCATAGTAACTCTATTGGGTTGAGTTCTGGATGGTATGGTGGAAGGCGCAATACACTATGTCCATGATCTTTGAGGATTGCATCAAGTAAAAATTGTGTATAGTTTGGCTTTTTTTTTTAATAATGTGATAACTCTGATTATTAATTAGTAATTTGATTTTTGAAAAAAAAAAAATGCCGATTTTAGTCAAAATTTATATTTTTATAACAAGATCCTTATCATCCAAATTTCCACCTTGGTGAGAAAAATTGACATTTCTAATGAAAATGAACAAAAAATTAAATGATTTTATTAAATACTGTAAAATAGTCTATAATTCTTCCATTTACTGTATCACAAAATTCTTCATAGATTTTTAGATATTCGTACTACACCAATTACATCACCCTGTATTTATAAACAATTGCAAAATATGACACATACATAGGCCGGGAGATACTGACACAAAATTTCGGGTCATTTGTAACAGAATGGCGGTTCTACAGAGGTCTTATTACGCAATGACTAAAAGAAAAATGATGGTCAGAACGCTGGTACCGGCGGACTAGTCGCGTGGGCGTTAGTCGAACTCGTCGGATAAATAGCGAAAGTCAAACGATTTGTAACACAAAAATTTTAGAATTTACCGATAGCCCATAAAAAAGATGTAGGCGGTAGTGCGGTTTGGAATCGGAATCGGAATTGGAATTTGGAAGCGGTTTGGAATCGTCCGAAAAGTATGGCATGGCGATTTTAGTAAATGGCTGCACGACGATGGTTACCTGTGCAAAAGTTAGCCCGGTACAAATGGTTGAATTGTTTTTTTTAAATCAACGCATTCACGTCGGTATGGCGGACTGTAAGTCACATCGTAAAAGTATGGCATGACACTACCGCCTACATCTTTTTAAGGGCTATCGGTAAATTCTAAAATTTTTGTGTTACAAATCGTTGGACTTTCGCTATTTATCCGACGAGTGTGACTAACGCCCACGCGACTAGTCCGCCGGTGCCAGCGTTCTGACCATCATTTTTCTTTTTGTCATTGCGTACTAAGACCCCTCTAGACCGCCATCCTGTTACAAATGACCCGAAATTTTGTGTCAGTATCTCCCGGCCTAACATGTGCATGTGTAAATGTGTTGACGTTCCAGCTCTTCTTAATGGGCCTATACATGTGACAGTTTTTGGCCAAGTGCGTCACGTTTCGACGAATTTTATTGGATCTTAGACAGCGGATTTCCCTTTCCTTTTACAACTGAAGCAATTTTGATGTAAACAGTGTCTAAAGCTCTATGTCTCGAACCTTCGATTCCCTGATAGAGGTAGTTACCTTAATCACAAAACCTCTAATATACATTATCCATATATAATTCAGGACGATGCCTGAATAAACAGTAAAGCTATCGTACGCTCCCATTATGGAATAATGATATTGATTATAATATCTTGCTTATCTCTATTGTGTTAGTAAATTACTGTTAATGCTTTGTATAGTCTATATTATAAATGTCAAATATGGCTGAAAGAGTGGTATTAATAATTTAATTACAACAAAGAACTAGTTATACATTAGTGTTCTGTTGTATCCGATATTTTGAATAAAGTAAATTTTAATTAATTTTGCACGGTTAAATTCGAAAAAAAGTTTATCAATTTAATGCTTGCATTAAATGCGTTTGAAGTATATTTAAATAATATAATAAAAAATTGTATTACTGTATGCTGCAGTTTATTTTAAAACATTAGAGTCATAAAGTCGTGTGCCTATCCTCTTTAATATCATTTATTAGTAATCACTAATCAGACTATCCTATATATTGTTCTAAACTATCATAAGAATAAAATATCAAATGCTACGAAATTTCAAACTCACTCATAGACCACCTCACTCACTCACTCAGTAATCAACTAACCTCCACCACACGTAGCAGAACACAGCGAGCCCGGCGTGGACAGCCAGTGGTATCTCGGTCGGGAACAAGAAGAGCCGTCGCCGCCGCACACACCGCACTCGTCGACACGACGTGTTGAACCCACTCGGAGATCGCAACCCACTCGCTGTAAGAATACGTAAATCTCACTCACTGAGCAAAAAAGTAAATAATTTTCACTCATTGGCCATAAAACCAACTCACTGTAAAAACACACTTAGTCAACAATTGAAATTGTTTTTTAACGTGGGCTGGGTAAACATAGTTTTAATTAACCTAATGATTCCAATAGGTATATACAGTAGCACCTCGTTAAGTCGAACCTCGATAAGTCAAAAACCTCCAAATCTCGAAAAAATGTTTTGTACCCTTCCCTTCAAACATGAAAACCTCCATTACTTGAAATCTTGACCCTCTGTTAGTCGAAATAATCACTGAGTCCCTCCAAGCCATTTTGGTACATATTTTCACTCTATAACTCGAAAAATTAAATTTGACCTCTGTATCTCGAATGTTCGAGATACAGAGATTTTTGTTCGTACAATAGAGGTAATAAATTCCAAATGATTAAGTTATAAAGGTTGTAAAATAAAACGTTGCTATGTAGCAACGTTTTATTTTACAACCTTTATAACTTTGCTATGTAGCAACGTTTTATTTTACAACCTTTATAACTTAATCATTTGGAATTTATTACCTCTATTGTACGAACAAAAATAAGTTACCGACTTTAACAACATGCCGACAGTGCAAGTAGGTACACTATTGTTTCTTAGAAAAAATTTTAGGAGTATACGATAATAAATTTATGACTCACGTAAACACGTGTTTGCATTATCTGAAAAAAAAGAAGAAAAGAAAAAACATTTATTTCTAGATAAAGGTACACACACAAGAAGAAAACACAAAATAGAAGAAGAAAGAAAGTACGATACATAATAAAATTAGACATAAATTAGGCGCCATGTTTGTTGAGAATCTGGTACTGTGTGTGCACTGCATTTCCAGAAAAGGGTCTTGACTCAGCTTTCTGCCATAATCGCAGCAAGCTGCGACTACAGCGCTGGTATTCTGTCAAGACCGAATGGAGGGTGTGCTTTCGACTTTCCACTGATTTGCTACAGAAAAATAATAATATAAATAATAAATAGATAGTTAACTAATACAAATAATAGATATTAATAAATAAATAAATATGAATATGAATTTAAATGATAAGAGATGCGGTGTTGATTGGTTGATTGGTGCTTTATCTGATGACTAAATTATCGATTCAGTAGCTCAGAAAACCGAAGATGACATAGAAGACGTGCATACATGCGCTCCATGGGTTTCCATCAAAGAGGCGCAAACCGCATTGAAAACCTTACGTAATTTTATAGAGCAAACCAGTAACTCTGAAGAAGAAGAATTTTCTGCTCTTTATAGATTAGACAATGCTCTATATAGAGAACAACCAAATTATCTAAAGCAAAACAAAAATACCGAATTTTAATGCCATATTTTTTATTTTAAAATGATTTTAAATAATGTTGATTTATAATAAATAAAAATATGTTGCTCACCTCTGCAAGTTAAATTTTAATTTATTTTACCTCTCTAACTCAAAATTTATAAGAATAAACCTCAAACTCTTTATGTTGAATCAAAATCCGCCTAAGTCGAAATCCTCCATAAGTTGAAAACTCTACTACTCGAATTTTTTGGCGTCTCCCTTGATATTCGACATATAGAGGTTCTACTGTATATTGATTTTTATTACGTCACACAAAACAAGTAAAATTGGAAGAAGCAAATTTACAGAGACTGGATAAATAAATAACGAATTCAAATTTGTGTTAAATTGGCTATTTCCTTATGTAAAATGTATTATGTATGTGTAAAATGTTGGCTTATAGCAAAAAGACCAAATCCTTCCAAAATCAAGTGTATTTTTACGTCGTATAATTGTATAATAATCTGGTTAATGTATATTTTTATCCATTTAAAAACCTCGTCACACCCTTACGTAACAATGTGTTCATTAGTGCTACAGTGCTACGCCGTAGCGAGTGCTCACCGCTGCTACCACGCTACGGATTTTATAATAACTGGCAACCCTAGATTTTAACGGGTATCAATGTTACCTTGTTTCGCTTTGATTAAACATCCATATATTTAGCGTCTGTGAATTTCATTCCTGGAATTTTTAATGTCTAAAAATTGTATTAAATAATGTATCGTAAATGTTAAATAATGAACTAAAAAGTATCAATGTAAAAACAGTTTTTATAGACTTATAAATTCGTTTTTATCAACTTTAATTAACTGTGAATTGCCTTGAATATGTCAAGAGCGAAGGTCAACTCTTCACTTACGAGGTTTGATATGCACTTGAACGATACTTAAGTATATTAACAAAATCCACTTCGAAATAAATTACAATTTACAAATTATAATGCTTGAAAATATTATATCAAGTTTTAATGTAAAATGATAAATATAGAAAAAAATATTATAAGAATCAGATCCGATAAACTTTCCTATCACGTCTTGTCGCTAAACAAACTCGAAGGTTATTAACAAAGTAACAAAATTATCGGGATCCTCGCAAAACCATAAAACTTTTAAAAGTTCCCTCAAAAATCTACAGGATCGTACAAAAATCTAACTTGCCACTTAAACGTTAAATGTACTCCAAAGGTCGTATTTTCTACGTGACGTCATTATTCGTAGGTAAAAAGGTTTTACTAGACAGTAACTTTGGCATTCACCCTGTATAACTTTTTCAAGGAAAAATATGATACATTTCAAACTTTACCTTTCGTAATTATTCAAGTTTCGATGGACATCATAAATTCACTGAGAATCTCTTAAAGTTTGGTTTTATGTCTGATGGTTTTATGAATGCTATAGTTATGATTTGATTAAGAAAGTACAGTTTTAAAAGTGGAACGTTCTAGTTCAAAAAAAGGAGGACGTTCTTAATTTGACTGTATTTTTTTTTTCGTTACCTCGGACTCTGGCCTCATTTAAGTTTATGGCGATTTAGTTTATTGTTATAGAAGATAAATTATTTAAAATTAATATCCAGCTTAAAATATTTAATATAAGAAATTGAAGAACTAAATTAATGAACTTATAACGTAAGCAGATTCCTTATTTAAGTTGGATAATATTCTAAACGATTACCTATCATTTGAAGTAAACGTAAGTTGCCCAATATAAGTTCTTAACTACTCACATATTATTAAAGTAACTGTTATTGCTTTAATAATTGAAACTACAGCGGTTATAATAGATACAATTATATTGTATTAATACACAGACGTAACAGTCGATTATAAATAAATTGTTATATTAACATTATTAATTTAATGTGATTGAATTTGCAACTATTAAAAAGAGATACTTTATATTTCTATTAAAAAAATCAAGCAAGAAACAAACATGAAATTTTATTTATTTGTTGGAAGGCCAAGCCTGCATCAGGAATGATACCTACCATACACAAGATTTTTTTTTTAATTAAATAAGTTGCTAATTAAAATAGCACCTTGTATACATTACAATCTAGCCTACAAGACTAATAAGTAATTTTATGTTAACCTAAATTTCTAAATAACTTATTCTAAGAGAGTGTACTCACAAGATACACAAGATAAACAGTTAAAAAGTCGGCAAGAAATAAATCTGTCCGTTTAAAGTTAGTCAAAATCGAGTAGAGTCGGTTACATCCAAATCACAGGTAAAAATAAAACAAGCGTGTGTTAAAAAGGGCTTGAATTAACATTTTCATGTAACAAATATACACACGTGTTAAAACACCCTTTAAACTCACTAATAAAGACCAACAATAATAAATACATAATGTTCCCACTACATTAGAATAATATAAAAGATAGTGGCACCAATGGCTTCAAACAACAATGATAAAGCCTTTTCAGACGGTTGTGCGGCTGAACAAAAAAAGATGGGAATTGAAACCTTGTGTCACAATGTCGGATGCGACATGACGTCACCAGGGAATGGGAACGCGAAATAATAAGGCGCGCTCGTGGTACAAAATGAAGGTTCGAGCGGAAAAATATTTTAATTACAAAATTGTTAATGTTGGTATGATTGATAGTATAATAATAATCTTTGTATCGACACACTTTAAATCTACGAAGGAGGTTTCTTTAATTAGGAATTCTGGGAAGGGTCGCTTTTAAAGTGGGATAATATTATAAAGGTTTATAACAAATTATTAAATGTCTCAATTCATTATATTTAAAAGATCTTATAGGAGGATTTATATTTTTACAGAGTCAGTATGACGACATTTATGATTTTATTTTTGTGAATTAAATAATCTCATTGATTTTTTCATAAATTCTCGCACATTTGATTACATTGCTACAGGAATATTGCGATTTAAGATACGTTTTACTATAAAAACAGCCATGTATAAAACTCTATATTTTATGTCTTAAACCGTAGTTGTTCCACGCTTTGTCAGTTTATGGTTGCTCCCGTTTCTAAAATTAAAATATGCATTCATTTGTTGTTTTATTTACTAAATTATAGTTCACTTTGTACGCTTTATTGTAAAGTGAATAACGTGTGTTTGATGTAGGTACAATTAGAGTGTTTTATATATTTAGTTTACTAGTATATGTTTTTCTGATGCTTATTGAAGCTTTATTACTGGATACGTTATTTGTAATAATTAAGCTTTTTACTTTATAATAGTCGCAAAGTTGTTTGGTGTAGAATTTATTAAGTTTATGACAACCCGGGCAGGCCGCCGTCGAAAAGCAAGTAGGTATTTATCTATCTAATATATAAAATATCAAAATTTTTCTTAAAGCAACGAATTTCATCACTATAAAGTACATCTTTTAAAGTTTCTGAAATATATCGTATAATTAATATCTAAATTCATATGACATAAATGAAGGATTAAAAAAGTATTTTACCATTTGATAGCTAAATGTATTCCTGGATAGTATTACAATTAACAATATACTTCCATAACTCCATAGACTGTCTGTTAAACTCAACATCAGACGAATAAAGAGCGTAGGTAAATAAGAGAACAATACAAACATATTGAAGCCATTTGTCAAAAAATTTTAACACAAAGCCGACATGAAATAGACAAAAACGAAGCCAGTGCTTATAAAATTGCACTCAAAACATTTTAATATTTTGTTGGATTGATCCCGTATTGTGAATGTATTTTAGTTTTGAATCGTATATTGGCTTAAAGGATTTGATGTTGGTATAACATATTTTAGAAGGACAGCGTATTATTATTAGATTGAAATATGAGGTTGATTAAGCCTCTATTTCAATTTAAAGGTTCGGTAAGAGAGATGCGTGTAAAATAATTGATATTATTACAACATAACCACTGCCTACTACATGAAGAAACATTATGGTGAAGCCGGCATGTTCATATTAAGATTAGTCGACAATTTGCTGCTTCTTCGCATAAATATATAAAGGTAAGTAGGTACTATATACAGTTTTAATACGATAAAGATTTGTAGGTTCATAAAAAATCTTTGTTACACTTAATTGTCTTAACTGAAAACTAACTTACATATCTACTTATATTATGCTACAACCAGTTTAGCTTTTTAAAAATAAATTATAAGCAGTATTTTAAAAGGGAAGCTATCACAAAAGCGTTTAAATGTCAGTAATATTACGTCATGATGGAAAACGAACCGAATTGAAAATGGAAAATTCACGAAAATAATTTTTTCTTAATTTCTAATTGAGCAAGAATTCGCAAACTGTCTTGAACAGTGCAAAGTTGGTAATTATAATCAAATTTACCTCGTGTTGTTCTCTATGCAAATTATTTTAAACTGGAGTGTTGCCAAACTAAATTACCTACCCACGGGGAATTTTTTAATTTTCCCCGACTTTTGAACTAACTCTGAATAATTATAAAAGATAGTAACTATTAAAGAGCTAAGTTTCTTAGCCCAACTTATATGGTGAGAAAATCCACTCAGGATGTTTTAATTATTAGCTGAGAATGAGTTTTTAAAATTACAGATTTTTCCGTGCATTTAAGTTAAAATGTTTGTTTCATCGCATGTAAAATAATATCTTCTTTTAAGTTATATGCTTTTGATGGATGTAAAATTTAAATAGGACTCTAAAATAATGTCAAAATACTATCTCTTTCGTTTTTAAAGTTTTATTAAATTGTATTTATATGAACAGTGAACACCTTAAGACTAAAAAACAAACATAATTCTTTCAATAGTCGGTACTCTTTAGATTCCAATGTAATAATGTTCAGTCTTGAAAGCCCCAACCAAGGTATCTAGGTAAGTATTTTCCTTTTATTTTTAGTCTTATTCAACCACATACTAAATCTCTCACCCTATTCCAATACCTTTTATCATTTGTCGAACGAAATAGTCGTAAATGTCCTAACTATTACATGAATTGCCCATTATTTAAGGACTGGCCAACAGAGAAACTTACTTAAATAATATAAAATTCATGAGATTCGTCCGTGGTGAAAGAAAACTGTCTACGTGGTTTATTTATTATTATTTTTGAGGAGAGTAAATTAGGCAATTTATTTTATAAAGCAAAGTAAAGTATGAGGAGACGAAGTCTCTAAAATTAAATTCATAGCAAGTCAGCTAAATGTATTTTGGTGTAGAAAATTAATTAATTTAAAACAATTAATAAAATTTGGTAACATATATAAATTACTAAGGTGTTGTGAGTCTTTTGCAAAACAATCCTCTAGAAATCGAATCTATAACCTCAATTTGAACTCTAACTACTGCGCCAATGTGGTAATTAAAACATTTACCATAATATACGTAGAACACTTCAAAGACTTAATTAAAATTACAATAAACTCTTCAATTCGTTAAACAACAAAGTATTAAATAATACCGCTCCATAGTCAATTGTGTGCCCGTCAAAATATTCAAATCTCTCTCAATTATAAGCAATTTTCAATCAAGAATAATGAATGGCAACCATGCTAGCCATTTGTATTGTTGAGAGCACTCGTTCGATATTTGAGCGAAATCATTACTGTTTTTGACGATTCTAAAGTGACACACGGTTTGTAGAATGGTTAGCAATATTTATTGGATATTTGCGTGGTGTGTGTAGTTTGTCGATTGAGTATATACCTATGTATAATAATATATGTAATACTGATTTATTTAATTTGTTAGGTATTATGGGGCTATATTTCCACAATAAGAATCAATCGGAACAAGATTCGAAGTTTAGAAGTATGTAAGTATACGAACATGATTAAGTCTCGTTCCTGGTAAATAATCGATTGTTGCGTAATTATTTCTATTTATTGTTTATATATTTCATTTTATAGCAGTAGATTCTATCAAAATCGAATCTGAAAAGCCTATATTCACTTTATTACTAACATGATATTATATTCCTCAATTTACGCAACATAAAACAGAAACTAAAGCGTAATAACTCGTCTTTCAATAAAAACTAATTGGATATGCTCTGCGTTTGCACAAATGACATTCAAAGTAATTCACCTGATTATTAACTCAGATTCACATCAAAGAAGTCTCCAGTAAACACTCCCATTGACTGTTCGCTGTTCTAAGAAGCTGTGTGTATAGAAATTACTGTAAAGATCGCGCTATCAAAGGAATGAAAGCAAGATGATATTGCGAATACAATTCAAAGTATGTATTTATTGAAAACGAGGATTAATTCTCCGTCATGATTTACATTTCCTGCATAATGGTCGCGTTTTTGTTTATATTAAATGTTTCTGTAAATGATTACCCACTTTTTGTGAGAAGTTTCAAACGCGGTGTGAACACGGTACGCAGGTACTTATTATATTGTTTAAGTAGGTTTCACGTGTAATATACATATAAATAAATGAAATTCCAAACATTTATTTCAACTAGACTTTATTTACAAGCGCTTTTGTATCTACAAAATACGGAAAAATAACAATTTACCTACATTTTAAAATAACATAGACATCTTATAAAGTTATATATTTTACATGTTTATAACATAAAGCCAGTGTTATAATTTTATAATTTTTATATAATACTGCTCAAGGAGGCACCATTTGGTAGGTATGTTTCTTTTTATCGTTGTTTTCCCATTACAATGCAGATTTTCCAAATGTTCCATCGCGAAACGTGCAGTGGAACGCAGGTGAGTCCTTACAAGAAAGAGATTCTCTATGGGCGTGTTTTTTCCAAAATTTTCTATAAACGGATAAAATAAAAGAGTAATTTTCGGCTCTTTCGATTGGTGTAATTTCCGTTATTTAAATTGAGTTATCTGGCTATTGACTTTAAGCAAATCTTAATATAGGTATATATAAATCTCGTGTCACAATGTTTGTCCTCAATGGACTCCTAAACCACTTAACCGATTATAATAAAATTCGCACACCATGTGCAGTTCGATCCAACTTGAGAGATAGGATAGTTTAAACATGTAGGTACCACGGGCGACGCCGGGGCGGACCGCTAGTATTATTATAATAATAGTCTTATATTAAATGTCCAAGAAAATTGAAACAAGGACAATATTGAATATTGTAAAAACATTCATATATATTTAGGTCTAAACTTGAATATTTGATTTATTTTACAATTAATCTTTGGATGGTAATTTGTTACATAAATAACTAAACCTCTTATTAATCCATTTACATTGACAAAGAGGCCAGTAACTTTTATTCCCAGGTCAAATGACATAAATTTATTTGCAGTCTGCGTTTCAAAAGAGATTTTTATTTAAAACGAATTTACGTTACACAAACAAAGCATAAAACTATTCAAATGAAGGCGTACAACAACTCGAAAGATCTCAACTTTAGATCTCTTTAAGTTTTCTAACAAAAGTGATCGGACCCGTGTCAAAGGTAAATCTTTATTCGCTTTTGTTTTCCATTACTAAACCCTGACATAACTTTTAAGATAATACAAGGGATTTTGAACATTTCATTCTATACTTATATGTATATGTGTATATTATGACATGTGATGTAGGCTAAAACATGTGGAAGTTCGGAAACTCGCATAGTTCCCGTTCCCGTGGGATTTCGGGAATAAAACCTATCCTATGTGTTAATCCAAGTTACCCTCTATATGTGTGCTAAATTTCATTGTAGTCGGTTCAGTAGTATTTGCGTGAAAGAGTAACAAACACACACACACACACACATCCTCACAAACTTTCGCATTTATAATATTAGTAGGATAGGATAGGATTTATTTTTAACGTTGCTAACGGTGTTTTCTCTATAAAGGATGGATTTAGTCGGCGAATTTGTTAATTTATTATAGGAAGTTATTCTATGGATATAATTTTATTTCTATGTTCGTAATGAATAAACTTACTTAGCCGTTTGGAAGTTCTTTCACCAGTGGAAAGACACATTTTACTGAACTAGAAGGGTTTATTTTTATGGTAACCAGCTGTACATTCGTATATTACATTTTTTGTCAAAATACATCATGTTGCAAAGTCCTACTAATATTATAAATGCGAAAGTTTGCGAGGATGTGTGTGTGTGTGTGTGTTTGTTAATACTCTTTCACGCAAAAACTACTGAACCGATTACAATGAAATTAAGCACACATATAGAGGGTTACTTGGATTAACACATAGGATAGGTTTTATACCGGAAATCCCACCGGAACGGGAACTATGCGAGTTTTTTCTTAGAAAACGCGGGCGAAAAGCTAGTTACACATAGGTAATAATAACGTGTAATAATGAAAAACCTATACCTAAACCCATATCTTTACTTAACAATACTGTGTTGCTGCTGATATGCGGTCATGGCGATGAATCCTATCCCTATTATAAATTACTAGCTTACCGCCCGCGGCTTCGCCCGCTTTGTCTAAAACCTAATAAATTATATACTAAAACCTTCCTCTTGAATCACTCTATCTATTAAAAAAAACGCATCAAAATCCTTTGCGTAGTTTTAAAGATTTAAGCATACAAAGGGGACATAGGGACAGAGAAAGCGACTTTGTTTTATACTATGTAGTGATTATTGGATACAAAGTCTGAACTCTGAAACTGTGAGTATGGTTTATTTATTTTTGAATTTATTCCGTTGGTTCATTTATAAGACCATTACGGTTTTTAGTAAATACTAAATGATAAACGAGTAAAACAAATACGTTTTTAATAACTTTTACAACGTATAGTCCGTATTTTATGCGACACGGATTTTTTGTGAAAAGTTATACATCAGAATTGGCTTTATCAACTATTTTTAGCATTAAAACTGTATCAAACTGCAACTCAGCTGCATATATGTAGGTATAGTATATATAAAATAAAATTATTATTCTGGCACTTTTATTTATTTTGCACCACCATGTTATTGACTCATTTATTTTCCTCTTCTTTTCTGGGTTGCCTGGTAGAGATCGCTGCCAGCGATAAGGCCGCCTACTGTACATTGCTATATTATATTTTTAAGTTTGTAAAATGTATTCTATAATAAATAAATTATACTTATTTCTAGGTAAATTTTATACATAAAATGTCCTTTAAATTATGTCGTATTTATAATATTATATTTTTAACCCCCGATGCAAAAATATGGGTGATAAGTGTTTGACCGCTGTGTGTGTGTGTGTTTGTGCCACCGTAGCTCGCTAGCAGGTAATCCGAATTAGATGATGTTTTTTTGTTAGGCAGCATATTTTCCGACGCTGGTTCTTAAATAAACTGTATCAAAATCGGTTCATCCATTTATTGTGTAAAAGTGGGAATGAAAATAACTAAAGTTGTCGAATATACTTTAGTGATATATTAAATGAAAGTGAACGACCTATCAGTAAAAATAAGTCAAATTTTATCAAAATCGGTTCATCCATTTATTTGATATAGGTATAAAAGTGGTAGATAATAAAAAAAGTGAATTTTGACTCAAGTGACATATGAAATGAAAGGGCATGACGTGTAAAGTATAATTAGACATATTTAATCAAAATCGGTTCATCCATTTACTATACCTATATACAGGGTGTAATCGTTAAGTGTGCACAGGCGATTTTTCCGTAAGTATTACAGATAACAAAAAACTTTAAACTGATATCGAAAGTACTTAACCTAATGAGTAAAATGGCGGTAATAAATTTTTAAAAATAAATCGAGAAATATCAAAAAAATTATCTTTAAACCCTCCCATACATTAAGTATGAAATATGAATATCCCATATACATTTAATATGAAAGATTTTAGCTTTCTTTTTCTTTTTTGGTTTTCTGCTTTAATTACTTCGCAAATTTGAAGTGGCATTTTCCACGCTTTTTCCGGACATTTTCACGCATTTTCCGGATATTTTCCGGGGATTTTCCGAGCATTTTCCGGGCATTTTCCAGGCATTTTCCACGCTTTTTCCGGACATATCCACGCATTTTCCGGATATTTTCCAGACATTTCCCTGGCATTTTCCGGGATATTCCAGACATTTTCCGGGAATTTCCCAGGCATTTTCCGAGCATTTCCCGGGGATTTTCCGGATGTTTCCCAGTCATTTTCCGGACATTTCCCTGGCATTTTCCGGGGATTTTCCACGCATTTCCCAGACATTTTCCGGACATTTTTCAGGCATTTTCCGGGGATTTTCCAGGCATTTTCCGGATATTTTCCGGACATTTTCACGCATTTACCGGATATTTTCCGGACATTTTCACGCATTTTCCGGATATTTTTCAGGTATTTTCCAGGGATTTTCCACGGTTTTTCCGGAAATTTCCACGCATTTTCCGAGCATTTCCCAGGCATTTTCCGGTTATTTTCCGGGAATTTCCCAGGCTTTTCCCGGGGATTTTCCGAGCATTTCCCGGGGATTTTCCGGATGTTTTCCAGACATTTTCCGGACATTTCCCTGGCATTTTCCGGGGATTTTCCACGCATTTCCCAGACATTTTCCGGGCATTCCTCAGGCATTTTCCGGCGATTTTCCAGGCATTTTCCGGATATTTTCCGGACATTTTCACGCATTTACCGGATATTTTCCGGACATTTTCACGCATTTTCCGGATATTTTCCAGGCATTTTCCAGGGATTTTCCACGGTTTTTCCGGAAATTTCCACGCATTTTTCGAGCATTTTCCGGGCATTTTCAGGCATTTTCCGGATATTTTCCAGGCATTTTTCAGGGATTTTCCACGGTTTTTCCGGAAATTTCCACGCATTTTTCGAGCATTTTCCGGGCATTTTCAGGCATTTTCCACGCTTTTTCCGGAAATATCCACGCATTTTCCGGATATTTCCCAGACATTTCCCTGGCATTTTCAGGCATTTTCCACGCTTTTTCCAGAAATTTCCACGCATTTTCCGGATATTTTCCAGACATTTCCCTGGCATTTTCCGGTTATTTTCCGGGATTTTCCAGACATTTTCCGGGAATTTCCCAGGCATTTTCCGAGCATTTCCCGGGGATTTTCCGGATGTTTCCCAGACATTTTCCGGACATTTCCCTGGCATTTTCCGGGGATTTTCCACGCATTTACCGGATATTTTCCGGACATTTTCACGCATTTTCCGGATATCTTCCAGGCATTTTCCAGGGATTTTCCACGGTTTTCCCGGAAATTTCCACGCATTTTCCGAGCATTTCCCAGGCATTTTCCGGTTATTTTCCGGGAATTTCCCAGGCTTTTTCCGGGGATTTTCCGAGCATATCCCGGGGATTTTCCCGATGTTTTCCAGACATTTTCCGGACATTTCCCTGGCATTTTCCGGGGATTTTCCAGACATTTTCCGGGGATTTTCCGAGCATTTCCCGGGGATTTTCCAGACATTTACAGGCTATGTCAGGGAAATGTCCGGGAAATGCCTGGAAAATTCCCGGAAAATATCCGGAAAATGCGTGAAAATGTCCGGAAAAATGTGGAAAATGTCACTTCAAATTTGCGAAGTAATTAAAGCAGAAAACCAAAAAAAGAAAAAAAAAGCTAAAATCTTTCATATTAAATGTAGGTATATGGGATATTCATATTTCATACTTAATGAATGGGAGGGTTTAAAGATAATTTTTTTGATATTTCTCGATTTATTTTTAAAAATTTATTACCGCCATTTTACTCATTAGGTTAAGTACTTTCGATATCAGTTTAAAGTTTTTTGTTATCTGTAATACTTACGGAAAAATCGCCTGTGCACACTTAACGATTACACCCTGTATAGGTATAAGTGGGAATGAAAGAAACGAATGTTGTCAAATATTGTGATAGTACCTACCTAAGTGATATATCAAATGAATGTGCATAACGGGTGAATTACAATTAGTAATGTTTTATCGAAATCGGTTCATCCGTTTTTTACATATAGGGCACTTTAGGGGTGACAGTGGTTAGATAAATAAACCAAATGGAGCATCAAACGATAGGATATGACGTGTACATATAGGTACAATTAGATAATATTATTTACATCAAAATCGGTTCTGCCATTTACTAGGGATGGAAAGGGAAGGGTTGAAAGTCTGTGAAAGAAGAGGGGGACATGGGAGCGAGAGGATAGCCACACCCTGGAAATTTTGAACTCTTCTCAAAGCCACATAGGCCTGGCCCTTGGCAATTTTTTTTCTTAAATATACCACTTCTTTTGCCACTGTGGTCCATTACAATTTATGCACGGTTACGGCCCAACTTAAAAGATGTCAGATGTAGGAATGTATTATGGAGGTAGAGGTAGGTCTCGCTCACTTGAAAATATTAAATGAAAATAAGAAACCGAAGTTTAAAAATTAAAAAAAAAAAACCCAACGCAACGAAGGAAAAGGAATATATATAACTTTACAAACTTCCCGACGATCTTTAAAATTAAGTACCATTATAAAAAAATATATATATATATAAGATATATTATTATGATAATGATGGTATGGTATGGTATCCTTAACTTTTACCAAAATTGTAGATTATAAAATTATCTTTAAAAAACTTCACATACATTTTTTTCTAGGAGCCACTGTTTCTACGAAAAATCTATTTTTTCATTCATCGTTGATCTCAAAAATAAAAAAACCGGCCAAGTGCGAGTCGGACTCGCGCACCGAGGGTTCCGTACAAACCTGCAATTTTTTTTTTCACGGGTTAAAGGCAATTAGATCTAAGTATTTGATATGAATTTCAACTTGATAGCTCTACGCGTTCATGAGGAAAAAAGTAATAAGTTTATATTTATTAAAAAATAAATATATATTTTGTAATGTAACTAAAAATTTAAGGTTTTCGGAATTTTTCCTTTATGTGTGCTATAAAACGTTGCTTCATGCCAAATTTCAAGATTCTAGGTCGACTGGAAGTACCCTTTAGGTTTTGATTCCCTTGCGAGTACTTGCGAGTTTCAAAATATGCAGCTTAAATTGCTGTTTCTTTTGATTGCGTTGACATAGAAGTTTGATTTTGTTACAGCTTAAAGGTATTATAGACCTGAGTATTTGGTATGAATTTCAATTTAATACCTCTACGCGTTTATGAGGAAATAGGTAGTAAGTTTAAAATTATTAAAAAAAAATATATTATGTGATGTAACTAAAAATTTATGGTTTTCGTAATTTTTCCTTTATCTATGCTATAAGACGTTGCTTCGTACCAAATTTCAAAATTCTGAGTTCACGGGAAGCACCCTGTAGGTTTTGATTCCCTTGCAAGTGTCGAAAATTTGCGGCATAAACGGCTGTATCTTTTGATTGCGTTGGCTTAGAAGTTTGATTTTTTCACAGCTTCAAGGGACAGTAGACCTGAGTAATTGATATAAATTTCAGCTTAATACCTCCACGCGTTCCTGAGAAAAAGGGTCTTGACAGACGGACGGACGGACAGACGGACAACAAAGTGATCCTATAAGGGTTCCGTTTTTTCCTTTTGAGGTACGGAACCCTAAAAATTCCAATCACCAGAACGACAGGAAATTTTAATAATTGATTTTTAATTGTGTTTTGCACAATTTTATTAAATTGCGACTGGATGAAAATTTTGTTCGTGGTCGTCGTCGTCGTTGGTAGGGTGAACAAATCCTTAGCAAAAAACATCATACGCTTATGTCAATTAGTATCGATAGCGGATTCTATTCCTTTACGTTTTGACGTTTGCCTCGGCACTCAGTTGCTGCACAATATATTGTCAAAAACATCCATACAAGGAAGGAAGGTAAATAAATTTGCTCCTCTCCCTCCTGGTGCCTAAAAAATAATATGCCATAATTTAAAATAAATTTTACGTAGAAAATTAATTAGGCACTTATTTTTTTTATTTTTTAGCTCAGTTTAGTAATAAATTTTACTAACTGTTCTTTTAATTATTTATGGTAGTACGTGTTTATTCAATAAAAGTTAAGTAGTAACTACTATGCAGTCACTATTCCACGCGGACGAAGTCGCGGGCACAGCTAGTTAAGAATATTTAGTGAAAAATTACACGCTCATCTTCAAAAAGAAAATATGCGTAGGCGTGATCAATTTTATATGAACATAACGGGTTTGATAAAATATTCAAGAGCCATATCGGAAGTTATTCGAGAGGGTTGCGATGTTTATTTCCCGGGTGCTGTTTTTTTTTTTTTTTTTTTTTTGTGTGGTGTTTCTCAATGTTAGCCAGAAGGGCTTCTACATTTTAACGCGGACGCGGGGGTGAACTGAAGGTTCACCCTGGTAGCGACATGCGCAAGGGCGTCCCCCCGCCACGGGGATCCGGATGCTGGTAAACACTGCGTTTTGTCGTAAACAAGGGTAATTTTAGTGTATGGGCGTGTCCCAAATATTCCTAGCTCTTGAGGCGTAGTGTGGATTTAACGATTGCTATGTTGTGGTTATACGTTTGTTAAACTTGATGTGGTTTGTGATCTTGTTTGGAAGTTTGTTTGTGTGTTCTTTCTTCTATGTATTGAAAAATATTTCGATAATTTAACAGTACAAGATATGGATACCGTAGAACTGAACGTGACACCATGATTCCAATATATTGAAAACTAGCTTTCCACGCGCAGTCAAAGAAAAACCCGCATAGTTCCCGTTCCCGTGGGATTTCCGGGATAAAACCTATCCTATTTCCCGGGATAAAAAGTAGCCTATGTCCTTTCTTGGGTATCAAAATATCTCTATATCAAATTTCATGCAAATTGGATTAGTAGTTAAGGCGTGATTGAGTAACAGACAGACAGACAGAGTTACTTTCGCATTTATAATATTAGTATGGATTATTCAATATGGCTTATAACGCTGAATGTTAGAAATATAAGAATAATTACCACAGAGAACAGCTTGCATTAATTCACAGCCTATTGCAAGAATTGAAATAGGTAATGGGGTGACGAGGTAACGCAATCAGCACGCGAACGAAACCAGTTGTTTCCAACTGTGGTTTTGCTTATTTTTAAAAATAGGTTAATATTTTCTTATCGATTTCATCCATATTATCTCTGAAACTTGGTACATCAAAGAATTACACTCTATATAGGTTGTAATATAATATCATCACATATAGGCTAATTCTACCATCCTTTTATGATTTTTAATACCATGATTTACCAAATAATGATTATTCTTATTCTGTGCTAGCGCGATTACCCGTAGGCTCCACCTCGCTACATACCTGGCATCTTCCATCAATGCACATATCCAAGCTCCCTGGCCTGCAGCGGGTCCCATCAGACACCCTGGGTGCCAGTACAGCCACCACCACGCGGTCTTCATCATCCAAGGTCACGGTCTGGAGATCAGAGAATACTAATAATAAACTCGCGTAAGTAATGATAGAATTAAACGTAATACCTAATACGTGTTAAAACCGTTATGTTTTAAAGTATTATCTAATACTTTTACTGAAATATTTACACGAAGTGAACGATACGTTTTCAGATATAGAATAACGTAGAGAATTATGAAAGCACAATTAAAAAGCTTAATATTTATCAGTGATATGTAGTATATAATGTTTCGTTCAATTAGCCCTACGGCTTTTGATATTTAAAATATTGGCTTTATATAAATTACAAATGTTATGTCTCTTTATAATATAAATGGACGTTGTTTTCAATACGAATAAGTAATATATTAATCAGAAATGTCACTAGAGTTACATTAAGATTATAAAAAGAAGTCGTGGTTGAAATCCTGAAAGAAATTAATAAAATTTCATCTACAAAATTACATTAACCATCATACAAATTAAAGTACAGAACTGTATGAAAAGGTTTTAAATATAAATTTCATTTTTAAATATCTGTTTAATGGAACCCAGCCAAGGCAGTTATAATCATGATTATTTACATTAAAATTTACCAACGTAGATATACTACCTCGTTACTCTCACAAGCAATGCTAATTCGAAATTTCTAGAAAGGGAATTTCGTTAAAATGTAAGAATAAATATTTGAATAGAAAGCGTCTCGTTAAGAAAGGTGCTTGTCTCAAATTTTATCTAATTAACTGAAACATAATCGAGTCAGATGTTGTCGTTTCATTTTTAACCTTGTTTGTGTCAATTAAGGTTCTTGTTTGCGTGACAAATTTATTGGTTAAATACGAATTCTCCGACTTCTTGGCGTATGGCAAACTATTAGCTGTTTATTTGGATTTTGAAATTAGTGTTGGAAATGATTAATAATTTACAATGATGATTTTAATGTTTAACAAACATAATTAATAGGAGCCTCACGCAAGGACAATTTTGTTTAATTTATAAATAGAAAGCGTTAAGTAAATTGTGTCTATTCTGTATCTTAAAATACACACTAATTAATGTCGTATACACACCGACGCCTAGATAATTAAAACACCATTTAAATGAAGGATAGGCAATATTAGAGCATTTGCGACGAAGTCGGTCATGAACATGAACGCTACATTGCTGTTTTTAGTCTGGTCAAAATAGCCATTTGAAATAACGGGAAACGCAGGAAAAACAAATTTTGGTTCACCATTAGAAAAAAAAAATCAAAATTCCTCATCTATGTGTGTGCTTAAAAAGTTATTTCTATGATTGAGTTAGGATATTATAACACTTTTTAATTTATAAGTTGTTTTACGACATAATTATAATAATTTATTTCCAAAGACCTGATGCTTACCGGTTCAGGCTTCAAGCCAGAATGCTGCGGAGTGCCCCTGCACGTCAAAGCACACGGTTCAGCGTCATCTCTATGAGCTCGCCAGTGAAACAACTCGCCACCATATGGAGTGCTGTCGTGGGCACTGCACTGCTGTTCTCTCCAGATGTCCTCCTCTAGGAGGGATACGTTTGCGCGACAAGGCTGTGAAAGAATATAGAAGTATAGGACAAGCTTATAACATAAGCAAGGTAAGGTTTGGAGAGTAGGGGAGAAAAATTGTTGTTTATAATATGATGACTAGTTTAATTTATAAGAAAGTTTGTTTTTTTATGTGATCAAATGAAATAATAACGACTGTATAGATTTGACAAGTGTTTTAATTTTGCCTGAGTGGTTTACAAAGTCTGTTTTGCAGATGAGGTTTAAACAAACTCATCTGCTAAATTATTAAGTAAGATTATACCTTTATTCAATATACTTATTTCCAATGCGATACATGCTATGTGAAAATGGAAGAATTAGAAGGTCAGGATATAAATAATGTCATAGTATATTTAAACAATATCCATCTCATTCCATTCAACAATCTCAAAGGCTTAATGTTGGTTGGTTAACTAATAGATTAAACCAGTAACACTTACTCGGCTTACGAATAAAACCCCGGTCTACTGAATTACACCGGGGATTAACTGGATCAAAACGCTTTGAAATCGAGAACCTGCTTTTTGGTCGTGTCAAACTGTGCCACATATTATGGAGTTCAAAGTTCCTGATTATGATGTAGATATGGAATAGATTTTTGTCAGTTTCACTCTCTTGGGGTGTACTATTTGTAAGTTAAGGCTATATAAAGGGCAGAATTGAAAAAAGGGTAAGTATCAGTAATATACCTAACTAGTAGAATTGATGACATTGTAATGATGTGGAAAATTTGCGAATTTCAAAAATGAAGTAATTAACAATCATTAGCAAGATAAATACATATTTAATATATTAAACACGAAGCTTCATATCTTAATAAATAAATAAGAGCAGTCACAATTCCGTCTGAATTCATTCTTCCGCGATGGGAGTAGCTACGTCACATTCGTCACAGTAAAGAGTATTGTTCAAAGTCCATTTGCATAGAGAAATCCAGAAATAAAATAGCGTAGCTCGTTGAAGAAACAAAGCATGCGCCAATCAGATTTAAAAGCGTCAGCAGTCAATAAAGTGGGGGCAAATAACATTTCTTATTGTCATTCATTCGGCGTTGGAGCCTCCCTGACCCCACTTCTCACAAAAAGCAGCGGCTATATGACGCTGTTTTATTGGTTTTTTTTATTAAATATTTGGGATATGTTTTGTTGAAAGTTACGTGCTGGTGTGGTACGGTTAGTTAATTTGGTTAAGGGAATGTTCGTAAATCATCTATTTACCGATTTCACTATTTATTTCTATACAATAAAGAAATGTTCTTGTTAGAAATGTTCTTAGTATAGTATAAGAATCCTATGGAAGAAAAACTTATGAAATATATTACTAACTAGCTTACCGCCCGCGGCTTCGCCCGCTTTGTCTAAAACCTAATAAATTATATACTAAAACCTTCCTCTTGAATCACTCTATCTATTTAAAAATTCGCATCAAAATCCGTTGCGTAGTTTGAAATATTTAAGCATACAAAGGGACATAGGGATAGAGAAAGCGACTTTGTTTTATACTATGTAGTGATATAAAAATAAGAAAATACGGAACTCTACAACTGTGTATTTAAAAACAGCCCTTGATTTTTCTCAATATAAAACATGAATATTTTATTCATCTTCAATAACATAATATGCACATAATTTTAATAATAAAGTATCGCCATATAGCCCTAGCTAAATAGCCTTCATCGTGCCTCACTAGGGAATTCTCACCGATTAAACTCAAAAGTAGCATATACTTTTTGTGCTTTAAGAGCTTTATTCTGCGATTTGGCTTATTTTAATAACTGGCTGCTCGTTTTAATATTACACTCGGACTTTCTGGAATATTTTGAAGGACTATTTAATGTTAAATGACTCGACTTACATTACATGCAGTGAAGAGTATATTTTCAGAAAATATTATAATATTATTACATTACTTCGTAACGCGCAAGAATAGAGTTTCTTTATGGTTCTTTTCTCATAGATAATGCAAATTCATATCAACTATATAACTATACTAACATTAGCTGCCTTCAAAGTAGAGGTCGTGGGTTCGATTGTTTGCTCTGTGTCTGGGTTGTAATTATCTATATAAGTATTTGTTTAAAATTATATATGTATGTATGTCAGCCATCTGGTTTCCTTAACACAAGCGAAAGCTCATAATATGGGATCAGATCGTGCCATGTGTGAAAATTGTCCTGTCCTGAAATATTAGCTGAACCACGCAACTGTATCTGCTCAAAAAAATTACAACTGTGCCTATTATTACCGCGTGTTTCAAAGATATTGTATTGGATACGATATTGCCTGTATAGCCTGTAAATTTCCAGCTTTAATAGCCTAACTAAAATCAATACAATGAACGAAAACTACGACACAGAGAATAATTGACCAATAGCGAAGTTGGCCACTTCAGGAATAATTTAATGAAAACTTCTAGTGCATAGGAAAATAGGCTTTGCTTCGTATAATTACATGGCCTATTATAGCCCGCTCTAATAATTCAATTGAGAGTTATACCGTGTGATGAAAGTTTTTAACGTAGTTAGGCATAATATTTGCACGTTTGTATATAGAATTATGTATTTTATTGCATGTGTTAACATGCCTGCTGCTAAAGAGCAACGGATAACTTTAAAGTGGGGTTATTAACAGACTTCAAAAAAGGAGGAGGTTCTCAATTAGGCCGGTATCTATATTTTTTTTTGTTTAAAATTAACGGAAGGTATAAGTTCATTGTAATGATTTGAGGTTTCAATTTTTATTAAAAATAATTTTGTCAATTCAAAATTCACAAATATACCTAATTAAGCTCATTTTTTATGTCATTCATTACGAAAAACATAATTATATTAGTGAAATGACGATAACAACTGAACTTTAAAGAACAGTATCTAAATGACTTAAATGAGAATAAAACACCGATTTATATAAAGAATCATTATTATTAATAGACATAAAAATATATAGAGAGGTCAGAGGTAAAAATAATAAAGTGTAATAAAAATATTAGCAACTAATAAATTTCTAATTGCAACCAAAGGTAGGTAATGAATCATGAATTTTATGAGAGCACTAACTTTTGTGCTTCAGCGAAACCAGACGTTAATAAATTTAGAAATATTGTGCCAATGTTCATTAATATTGGCTTTGTTATTGATGTGGAAAATAAGGTATTTACTGAAATTTTATTTAGTTATTAACATAACTTTTGATACAGGCCTCAAATAATCGCAAGCATACGTTAACATGACTATAGAGCCTTTGAAACTAGAAAGACTTTTAAATAATAAAAAAAAAAAACTTTATGTGGCTTAATCTATAATATAAAAATGAATCCCAAAATGTGTTGGTAAGCGCATAACTTGAGAACGGCTGAACCGATTTCGTTAATTCTTTTTTTATTATATTCCTTGAAGTACGAGGATGGTTCTTACGTAGAGAAAACGTAAATATGTACCACGGGCGAAGCCGGGGCGGACTGCTAGTATAGAATAAAATCAGTATTCTGAATGCAATTACAAAAATAATAAATATTAAAGGTACCGTAAAGAGTACCTAAAATACATTAGATTTTTGATTTGAGTCGTTTCTAGCCTATCGCTTAGTCAATACACGCACGCTACTAATGTAAATGCCCATATAAATGTTATCTCACTTTTTTATTCTTCATTCTTTCTAATTCTTAAAATATAAAGCTTTTTATCCCGTTTCTCACCTGCATATTACATATCTTGTACCGCACGGGCTCCCCCCTACAGCCTACGGGGGAGGAACAAGTCCGCAGCTGCCGAGACACTCCACCATCACAGGTCCTGGAGCAGAGTGACCATTCGCTCCATTGCGACCAGCCAGCTCGATCCTGGAAGGTTATAGGGAGTGAGTATGATGCAGTAGTTATAAATTACTAGCTTTCTAGTCAAAGGAAATTTACTTGGGATTGAGATGTTTCATTGCGAAAGAGTATCCTATGATATTCGTTCCTTCTAATTATCTCCACAATAATACTACGTACATCGATCCGTTGCGATGTTAAAGAAGGACAATCAAACATACTTTCGCATTTCGAAGTCTTGTAGTTTGAGGTCTATTCTATGGTGCAAATGTAAAATCCAATGCAGATTAGCTTTTTTACATTGAAGACCATTAAAAAATCCATAAAAAAAGACTTAAATAGCCCAATATAGGTGTAGGTAACAGCTCCATTTCTCTGTCATATTTGCCAGTTTATGAATACAAATTAAAATATGAATAAGCTGTTATTATAATTTCAGAACTTTTAATCACCAGCTAAATACTTTCCCAAATCGTTACCAAAACAATAAACAATAGAACGAAATATAACAAGAGCTTTCCGCTTACAAAATGTTGTACTTCACTCACCTAGATAAAATTATCTACATTGTCTGAAATCTGGGCTAATCTAGCATTACTCAGGAGTTGGCTGGCTCCCAAAAGATACTGTTTATTATAAAATAACTTGTGAAAGAGCTTTAATTATGTAACGATTTTTATTTGCCTGATTATCCAATTGTATCGGTTAATTGGGTATTAAAGTACTGTTTCAAGCATTATCCAGATAATGTTTGTGTATTAAGGACTTTTGATAATTTTTAAAAACTGTTGTGGATATTTTATGATATATTTTGATAGTAGAGTTAATGTGCTTTCTATATTTCATATTATATCATTGATAAAACATTTTTGTTTCATTGTAGAACTCTTAAGCCTTGTATTCATGGTAAACCTTTCTTTATCAACAAATTCTAATCAACATAATATATTATGTTACTATCTTAATATATATAAATCTCGTGTCACAATGTTTGTCCTCAATGGACTCCTAAACCACTTAACCGATTATAATAAAATTCGCACACCATGTGCAGTTCGATCCACTATCTATAAACTTCGTTCGATAAACTATAGTATCTCTCAAGTTCCCCGGCTTCGCCCGTGGTATGTAGGTACCAGGGGCGAAGCCGGGGCGGACCGCTAGTAAATATATAAATATATGATAATCACGATAAACACTTAAATGCTAGGCTTACTATGTCGGCATTTTAGGGACATTTATTGAAAATGGTCACTATGTGAATTATTATTTTATTAGGGATCACCGTAAGTGCTTTAAAATATGATTTATTTGTACTGATATTATAAGGTGTTTTGATATGAACTGAGGTCATATTATAGAGTCTAATTATTATTAAATTTAAAATTGAATACCTTATTTTAATGAAGTTAATCATATCGAGTAAATACATACCTACTTGATTAGAACTTTACAAATAAAACGATTAATAAGGAATGTAATAAATACATATTATAATCTACACCCACTCAATAAAAGCCAAAGAGGAATCAGTTAATTGCTATTCATAGCTTAGCAAGATTTTCGATAATTTCATGAAAAAATTCAAAAAAATATTAAAATACTATGTGTATCAATTTTAATCCTGCGCCTATATTTTCAGGAAAAAATAGAAGCAACTTTATTTCCTTAATATGAACTAAGCATCAAAATTTTAGATATTTATATTTTGAACGATGTAAGATTTTTGTCACGTATTCGTTTTGCATGTTACTGACCAGAATAACAATTATTCTTACAAAATAAACTGTATTGTAAAGCATTTACAGCTTTATTGTTTTGTGTTAAGGTAACTTTTGGTTTGGAAACAAGTTGGAATATTATGTAGATGTGTAATGTATGGGGTGAAATATGGTTCAGGGATAGCATCTATTTATCGCCATTTAAGCGACTTTCTTGGGGCGAAATTATAATAGGTTTTGGTACATATTTTCTTTTTATAATCCAGTATATTGTAACGTATTTCATATTAGTTTGTATATTAACAGTGGACAATCGTCATTAGCGCAGTAATAATTGTCTTGGAATCTATACTAATATTATAAAGCTGAAAAGTTTGTTTGTTTGAACGCTCAAGAACTACTGGTCCGATTTGAAAAATTCTTTCAGTAGCTCATTTATCGAGGAAGTCTATAGGCTATATATCATCACGCTAAGACCAACAGGAGCGGAGCCACGCGGGTGAATCCGTGGGGTACAGCTATTATTGCGAAGAAGAAGAGAAGAAGAAGATTAGAAGAGTGGCTGTATTTATTTTTATGTAGATTAAAAATGTTAATATCCTATTGAAATTTTTTTTTTTTTTTTTATTCATGAATAGGTAAACATTTGGCCGCTGTTTCACCTGATGGTAAGTGACAACGCGTCCTAAGTTGGAACATGTTTACCTAGAAGGTGCCTATTCACATTTGCTTTAAATTTGGGTAGATTGTAAGAAGGTGGAAAAACTGTATTCGGTAGAGAGTTCCAGTCCTTAGATGTTCGCAAGAGAAAACGTGAATCGCTTTGTGCGAATTTTAGGGATGTCTACAACATAAGGATGGAAATCTGCTCGGCGTCTGGCTGTTCGATGGTGAAATGGTGATGCCGGTATCAAGTTATATAACTCCTCGGCACATTCACCAAAGAATATTCTGTAAAATACCGACAAACTGGCAACCTTACGACGATGCTCGAGGCAGGTCAATTTAGAATTGACCAATACGTCATTGTTGATAAGCCTTTTCGCTCGTTTTTCGATTGAATCAAGTGCTGACAGTTGGTAATTCGCAGCTCCAGCCCATAGGTGACAGCAGTACTCTACACACGACCGAACTTGTGCTTTATAGAGATTCAGAAGCTGTTCCGGTGTAAAGTACTGCCTTACCTTGGCAAGTATACTTAGCTTCTTTGCTGCAACACTTGCTTTGGATTCAATAAAAGTTTTGTAGTTTAGATTTGGAGAGAGCGTAAGACCAAGAAGATCCAATCTGTCGGATAATTCCAAAGATACTCCGTGAAATGTTGGTGTAGACTTTAATTGACTTCGTTTCGCTGTAAACAAACAAGTTTGCGTTTTCGATGCATTAAATTCCACACGATTGCCAACGCCCCAATTAGATATTGTATCAACTTTGCTAATCAAAGATTTTCTTCCTCGCTTACATGTTATTACCCGTCAAAAATGTTTCAAAAGTATATATTTAAATGAATTTTCCACGATCATTCAGCTTGACGTCTCAAAGTGATGTACGGAACAAAACAGTAATTTATAAGCCAGATTTATCTCAAACGTTACGGAATCTGAAACGCTTGATGCAATTTACATAAGCACACGGAGAATGGAAAAATCGAGAGAAATTAACTTCCAGTGTTGTGACTGTTTGGTTTGTATCGATTGAGTATGGTAAAATGTATCGTATTGTGGTGGTGTTGAGTTCAAATTTGTTTGAATTTATATACATGGATTTGAGAATGAAGATACTATTTGGAATCGATTGTATTGGGTTCAACTACATTCAGTAATGTATAGTAATTGTGACGCAAATATGATTTTTATAAATTTCACAAGAACATTATAACATTTTTCATTATACTTTATTCGTACATATATTATATTAACATTCTGTGACACAAATAGACATGAATATATTTTTATCTTAATTTGGCGAGGACAGCATTTTCAAAAAGGAATAAACTGAGTAAAGCAATGTAGAGTTAACTAGTTTTAAAATTAATTCAAACTCTATTTAAAAAACTTCAAATGCGGAATATATTTTAGCATAACATGTCCATAATCAGTATGTTTCACTAACAGAAATTTATATGTAGAACTTTATCGACATTTTTACGTTTTTATCGATGTTACATTTATCGACCCATAAACAACACTACCATTCGAGGGGAATGTTCAGTCTGATGTTATCCAATTACTGTGCTTTTCATTTTGCTTTATTATTTTTAAATGTCATCTTTTCCGAGTTTTGACTCGGATTTGTTATTTCCACAGAACAGTAAAGTAGATAGAAGTGTGATGTGGGCGTGGCCCACGTGTCACTGGTAAGGTAAGATCACCTAACTTGCTCTCAGTTATGCGCAGAAAAATATTCGAGTCGGTTGTCAGCTGTCAAACCTTTTTTCCATATTTATTCATTAATTAGGACGTGTTGTTCGGTATTAGAGTGCAAAAATGATAGCAGACGAAATAATATCAGCAATGGAGGCATTTCATACCATCGGTAAGTCTTATTTTTATTTATTTTACATATATTTTATGTTATAACTTCGCTTGTCGTAATTTGTCAAAATTGTATACAAATATCTAGTCAAAATGAACCTTAATCCGTAAGAAATTAGTACTATTATAGATTGAACAGCAAACAAGACTTTCTGGAATATTATTGCAATAAACAAACGAATGTCGCTTTAGTGATGCTTGTGGCGCATATCGACAGTATCGATACTTTAGAAAAGACAAACATTATAAATATTAAATTTTATTTTATTTTTCCTTAGCTTTCATTTGTCCAATTTATTTATAGATTTCCCAAAGAGGCTAATTTAAAAGAGAAATGGATAAATGCAACGTGACGAGTTAACTGGATGCCGAACAGCACTAAGCGGTCTAACAAAGGCCACCGATACAGCAAACCTACGGCAGTTCCAAGATTTAAAATAAAGCATATTTTCTGTTTGTATTTTGTAAATATAGATTAATACTATTCTATTCCGTTTTTATTTAATAATAATAATATAAAAAGACGTACATACTTAGTAGTAATAAACATACTCCAAAATGTGATACATTATACTATACTCATATAAAAGAAAGAAAAAAAAATACACAAAAAATATTTATTTGTGAATCATCGATAACAAGGCTGACATCCCTCAGGGCATAGCATCAGATAAATATCAAGTTAATGTCATTAATGTTGAGTGACACAAATTTCAACCTTATCTCTATGTGTTGCGTTTCAAATTTATATCTATCGAAAACTAACGCCCTCTGTTGTGGAGTAGCTGAATGTTTTCGAATTTGGAATTTCTGTGCAATGAGAAACAAAACAGCTAATATACCTAGAGATGTTATACTAAAATAAACCGTAACATGGTGCGTTAGGGTACATATTGAAATGCTGAATTTATAACCTAAGTCAGTTTTTACTCAAATTAAGCTGTCCAATCAAAGGCATAGTTTACTTGTAGTGTACTGTATAACTATCGGTTTAAATGTGTGGGTTTGGCGACACTGGTTTTCATACTAATTATGACAATAAAGCACTTCTATATGTTTTTACTGTTCTGTGGTTATTTCGGTAACTGTTGACTTGTTTTGTCATTCAGTTATTTAATAATGTTGTTGTTTTTTTGTTGGATTTTGTGTAGGAAACCATATTTTTGACACATTTACATATCTTAGATAGAGGATTGGATAGAGTTTATAACTTGTAGAAATTTATGTGAAATAACAGCAGATCTTATCAATTGTGATCTTACGTATGTATGAATGCGATTCAACATTCTTGAAGCGAGCCCAATTGAATACCCAGATAACCTAGGATAGGCCTTTCTGGCGCATGAGAACGAGGAGAGCCGACCCCAAAGATACGGCAAAAGAAAAAAATAATACGATTTACAACATTAAAGAAATATGTATAATTGGACTTCTTCCAGTGTTTTGAAGCGAAGCTAATTCTGCTCTTGAAGTCAGGGACTCACCGAATACTGTAGCTAAGAACTCTGAATATAATATCATATCATATTTATTTATAGTTATGAATATTTGTTAAATTTTAATTCTAAATATTATTTCATTATTACTTACCTAAAAATAGTTTTGCATACATTGAAATATAATTGTAATTTATTCTTCCAAACAGACAGTATTATATAAACTACATTCTCAACTGAGCTTACAGAAAAATGTATTACAGTACCTTTCAATTACAATGTAATTAGAATTTAAAACTCTTTAAACGGGCAATTAGTTGCACACTTCACAGAACTCAGTCAAAAACTGAGCGCTACATTTCCGTCACTTAACCTCCTTGCTATTTCTATACGATGTACCTACATAACTACATATATTTTTATATATTTCTACAGTAAAAATAGTAAACAATGTGTTTTACAGAAACTATGTTAGAAGGTTTTCAATTTATTACCGAAAGGGGCATGTACAAATTTTTATCACCTACCTTAATTTTTTACTGTTATGAACTTAAGACGCAGTTTGAATATATATATCATGAATATAAATGAAAACAGGATACTATAATGCTTATAATTATCATTTAAATTATGTTTTCAGCTGAATGAATATCGAATACAAATCAACACTATCACTGCATCGTTAAATCGGTTTAAAGAGTTTTGAAATCGGTCCTAGTTTTTGAGCCTATTCAAAATACAAAAATACAAAGGTTTCCTTTTTATAATATTAGTATAGATGAAAAGGACAAAATCATAAATAGACGACTCTACGTTCCGTAGCACGTATTGCAATATATTCGGGAAATCTGCATTGCAATTCAAAAATAAAGGTATCTTTAAGATCGAGATTCGGAGGGACTCTAAAGTACATACTATAACCCCCATTGAGTAGTAATCCAAAGATATTTCTATGCTTACAGCAAGCTCATTATATTGCGGTTTATAGGTTCATAATATTTATGATATTACTAGCCGCTCCGCGCGGTTTCACCCCCGTGGCTCCTCTCCTGTTGGTCGTAGCGTGATGGTATATAGCCTATAGCCTTCCTCGATAAATGAGCTATCTAACACCGAAAGAATTTTTCAAATCGGACCAGTAGTTCCCGAGATTAGCGCGTTCAAACAAACAAACAAACAAACAAACAAACTCTTCAGCTTTATAATATTAGTATAGATTATAGTGTAGATGTAACAAAACATTTCATTATTGTCAAAGGGATAACAGCTAAATAGATAATTATTATAATCACGTTCTAAATGTGGTATTTTATACTTATAAAACAAAGCTTACAACTTAAGTTTATATTTCTAAAGAAAATTTACTTTTCTTGTGACTATTTAGAACAATCGAATGAAGCTTTGAGTTTAGTTAATATCTCTAGGTGAGATAATTATATAACTATATCTTTAAGATTCCTAAAAACACATTTTAAATCGGTTTATCAATTTTAGACGTATCAAGGGTAACACACACAGTAAACTTGTAAACTGTACCAAAAATGAAACCACAAAAGTACATAAAATTATATTAAATCATACTTCCCGTATTCCCGTTAAAATTCTATCCACTGAATAAATTTTCACAGTCGAAAATCTCGGAGAAAGCGTTCCAAATACATTCATTTTTACATTTTTAAGTTCAACAAAAGCGGGCAACAATATAATGAATAGGTAGGGTTGTAATTTTTGTTTGTGTATTTTTACTGTCGCCACGTTATGTTGTGTACGAGCACAGATGATAAAATACTAAAGGTACGTACTATAGACCGGACTCTCAGTGGAGTTTCGTTTGCAAAAATCGCGGACCTAAATCTGACTTCTGATATATATTGTATAGATCCCAGACATCCTATAGACAGATGTTGCCAACCAGTTTTGTGGTCCCCCTGCCCGCACCCCGGTAATTGAATATGGCATACAAAGAAAAAAATAAAAATTTCCAAAACATGCCGTGTGGGGTATCAAATGAAAGAGCTTATTGAGTAGATCACGAATATATAGCATACTATATACATTTCTTACACTTTCTCTAAGATTTTTTAGAAAATTTACGAAAATGGTCCATTTTTGAGTTAACTTTAAACCACTATAGATTGAAAACTCATGAATATATTTTTTAAATTATTATTTTAAATAATTAACAATAGTCCATTGTTTACGATTCAATATTTCGTACAGTGAAATAGTTGCATGGGGGAGTGGGGGGAGCATTCAAAGATGGCGAGTATATTTTCAAGTTCATATAGTATATAGTTATTTTCATCAAATCCACCACATAGCTCACTTATATTATATTACGAACTATTGAATCATAAACAATGGACTATTGTTAATTATTTAAAATAATAATTTAAAAAATATATTCATGAGTTTTCAATCTATAGTGGTTTAAAGTTAACTCAAAAATGGACCATTTTCGTAAATTTTCTAAAAAATCTTAGAGAAAGTGTAAGAAATGTATATAGTATGCTATATATTCGTGATCTACTCAATAAGCTCTTTCATTTGATACCCCACACGGCATGTTTTGGAAATTTTTATTTTTTTCTTTGTATGCCATATTTAATTACCGGGGTGCGGGCAGGGGGACCACAAAACTGGTTGGCAACATCTGTCTATAGGATGTCTGGGATCTATACAATATATATCAGAAGTCAGATTTAGGTCCGCGATTTTTGCAAACGAACATCTCCTTGGAGCCTGCTCTACTACGTACGTGGTTATGTCTTTGGTTCCAAATGCTTTCATATTTTTTACTGTTATAGCAACTCTTACAGGATATGAATAGATACGATTTGTCTAACACGTACGTGTAATAAATTATTATAACTAATTGGTATTGAATCTGTATTCTTGATTAAAGATTTAGAATTATAAGGATCGATATGAGATGTAGCTTTTCCAATTAGTTGAATTTTATTGCCTTGTTATGGTTTTTAGTGGCAATTATCAGGATATTATAATTGTTAAATTATTTTGTTCATCGGGAGCTTTTTGTTGAATTTTAGTATAATCTATACTAATATTATAAAGCTGAAAAGTTTGTTTGTTTGTTTGAACACGATAATCTCAGGAACTACTAGTCCGATTTGAAAAATTCTTTCGGTGTTAGATAGCCCATTTATCGAGGAAGGCTATAAGATATATATCATGACGCTAAGACCAACAAGAGCGGAGTAATGCTGGTAAAACCACGGAGCACAGCTAGTTATAAATATAAACTCATTAACAAGTGCATAACAATAATTTTAATAAACCTTTTAAGAGCACAATACACAACGTTTTCTCTATATATGTTTCCAGGCTTTTAAAAAATATGTTTCCTGAAATTTCCATATCATACAGCTTTCTGTTTGATGCGACACTCAAAGGTGTAATGGCGTCCTAATTAATATTTAATTAGAGCATTTAATTTGTAAGCTCGCTTCACATCATTCCATTGAAATTATGTAAGAGTACTTTTTAAAATATATAATAAGTTTTAAAATAGAAAAACTTGTTATCCGTCTCTAAATATGCAATAATATTAATAAACTAATCTGCTGTTTTCTTTTGAAGTTTATAAAGTCTTAATTAACATTTGAATAATAAACAATTAACTTTTAAGCTAATAAACTCAAACTCAAACTCAAACATTCATTTATTCAATTAGACTACTATTTAGTAGCACTTTCGAATCGTCATTACATAAGTATTTTTAACATTTACCACCAAACAATATGAGATTGTATTCTTGGAATAGTCTTCGTCTGTGTACTATTGATATCTACTATTAATACAAGCTGCAGCCCGTGGTTTCACTCGTATAATACACAGTAAAAATCTAATTCAGACTTCAACCTATATATTATGTACAAAATGTTTGCATTAAAGAGTAACAAACATCCATTTCTACAAAAGTTATAGTTCGAATAAATAGTTAATTTATAGCGTTTATAATATTAGCAATATTAGTAGAAGTAATACGATTAATTAACCACTATATTGAATTGGTATTTTGTACTAAGTACCTAAATAATCTATACAAATTTAAACACACAACTCTAAATACACCAAAGAAAACCGTATACCGTATTAACCATAAACGGCCGACGGAACATGTAACCGATTTCAGCCTGTACAAAAACTTCACCATTCCTCATATTACTTTGTCCCACATTCCTTAACAACTGCTTTTATTTCCGCTAAAATGTATTGTTTCGAAGCTGAATGTTATTTTTATAAAATTTTTTATAAACAACGTTGCTTTACCGTGGATGAATAAGTCTTAAGGCGGGATCTTGTTTTTGTTTCTTTGTTTAATCATGGATGTAGAGACAAGATTCTTACTGTTTTATATTTTATATTATACTAGCTGTCCCGGCGAACTTTGTACCGCCCTGTCAATGAATGTTGTGTTACCTTTTAGCTGAACTAATTTAGGCTTTGATGAACGTAATACAATGATAGAAAATAAATATTTATATGGATTGATATGTAATAGTATTTTATTTTATTACTTCAAACACGTCTCAGAGAAAAATGATTGAATTTTAATAAGTTGTGCAGCATGGATTAACTCTTTTCATTCTTTAACTGTTATCGACCACGCCATCGTTTTGTTTCACTTTAGTTGTGATAAAAATTTTACCATTATCATTGGGCGATCGACGCTGATACAGTGGGTAACCATCGTTGCCTGTGATGATCTCTGCCATCAATTTTCGTGGATACCTTTTGGTACACTCACTGTCAACCATGCATGGTGTTTGGTGGTTGATGGTGTCACACGATCCATGAATCATATTCGTGATAACAACGTTATGTCGGTCTAGATCGGTTTCAGGATTAGCAATCCCCGCACACTCATATATTTTATCTGCCCGAATCCTTTCGACTAACCAAATTAAAATGTGTGCATGCTGCAAGCCAGATTGTTGTCATTCGATTGAATACATCCATCATTGAATAATCCCAAAGATGTGTTCCATTAATGTAACTCATCAGTGATCGGATTTTTTGCTTGAAAACACGTGTGGTGATGTCGTGCCGATCACTTGATATTTGTCCGGGAAGCAGCAGTTGAATAATTTCCATCCATTTCGGATTACATATAAATGTAATGAATAAATCTGGCCGACCAAAATGACGAACATATTATTATGTCATTGCATCTTGCGCATATTCACTTGGGCTACCTGTGTATGTCGCCGGTAAAATAATCAATAGACCAACATTTTATGCATCTTCTTCTGTGCTAATTGCATCGCATAAATGGATGTAATCTTCAAAACGCAATTAAGCTTGTTTATAGCAATATTGTTGACGCAGTCGACGAAATCGCAACAAATAATTGTCAGAATTTTTACATTTTTATAGAATTTTTTTAATAATTAATCGAACTAACCTTCTTGGTTAGTTTCCCTACCAAAAATACCTTATTAATTTCTGAAAACATACGCGTAAACACAAACATTTGAGGAATTTTTATGTATCTGCTTTTATTGCAGTTTTTAATAATTGATTTTAAAATAAATACAAACAATATTTATTCACCCTTTTTACTTTTTAATTATTTTACACGTGTTTTACACATAATACATTTTTGAACGCATGAATGTCAAATATTATTTTCCGTATTTGACAGGATTGACAACTAATGATTGACATGTACGAAAATCAAAATTTTGGGAAAATATTTATTCGTCTAGTTTTTGTTGTTTTTATGATTTATTCTGCTATTCTGGACGGAGACAAATCCAACAAATCTTAAACCATGAAAATTGGTTCAGCAGAACTCGAGTTATAAGTGTTGGAACATACACGACTTTCTTTTAGGTATATATATAGATTATTATTGTTGCCTCTTGTTAATAAGATGGGTTTTATAAGGTTATGTAAGATATAGGTCGAATGTAAATATAGGTAATACAAGGGACAATACAGGATACATACAATGTGTTGTCTTGTTGTTGTGTTGATCTTTAAATTTCATGAAATTTGTGTAATATAATCATTTTCCAATGTTTACGTTTTTGGATATGTAGAGTACTAGCGACCCGCCCCGGCTTCGCACGGGTGCAATGCTGATACGAAATACACTACAGAAAAACTGTGAACGTTGTATATAAAAACATAGCGGCCCGCTCCGGCTTCGCACGGGTATAAAATATATAGCCGGCCGGTACCGCCGCAAACGCTACGTCCCGCAATTTTTAAATCTGTAATATCTTCGAAAATATTCACTTAAATCATACGGTGTAAAGGGCCATATAGATCTATATTAAATGAACAATGTATTCAAGGTATTTAATTGGTTAAGGATTAATGCTGTATTGGTTAAAATCGCTTCGAAAATTAGCCATTATTTGTCGTAAAAAGTAAATGACAAAAAACAGTTATTGTGGGTTATCCATAAGAGATAGACATATACCATTACGGACTTTTCTGTAGACCTTTTAAATGTGTATAATACTTAGTACATTATTTTGATAAAACTCGAAGGGTTCAGCCTGCGTTTGCATTGTAAGCGGATAAAATGTAATTTTTTACGACATCACATTAGAAACCTCAAAAATAACAGTACTTTTCCACTATTTAATGGATGTTATTATACATATAAACCTTCCTCTTGAATCACTCTATCTATTAAAAAAAACCGCATCAAAATCTGTTGCGTAGTTTCAAAGATTTAAGCGTACAAAGGGACATAGGGACATAGGGACATAGGGACATAGGGACAGAGAAAGCGACTTTGTTTTATACTATGTAGTGATGTAGTAAACATTTCTGTTACTGTACTATATGCTGATAACGATGTGTGTTTATCTGTCTCTTTACGATAAACTCAAAAACTACTATACCGATTTAAATTCGGTTCCACACTATCCATTCATCAGTGTATAATTTGCTAAGTATTAGTCAAAGCGGGCAAACCCGCGGGCGGATCGCTAGTTAATTATAAAGCAAGTCATCCCTTAATGTGACGTCACAGTAAGTACCGAATGAAGATAAACAAGCCTCCACATTATCGCGACGCGCCAACCGGGGGTAAAAATAGACTGCGCTTAGTTTGAATTTACAATCAGTGTAGCCGGCAAAGGGTTTGTTGTGGTGCTGGTTATAAGCTGATAGCGGTTTCTAATTGGTTATACGAGTCTATATATTATATTCGTATAAATGGTGTGTAGTAAATGCTTGGAAATCATACTTGTTAAAGATAAATTGTTTGAGTTCTAGTAATACCTCAGTGACTAGGGCCTATATTTATGACCATGATATGTTCCGGAGAAGCTTTTAATCGTCTCTTGTTAATGAATAATATTATTAAGAAATGTCGAAGTATTTTTTAGACAACCAGATTATCCCAACAGGCAACAAGCAAAAACGTTTATTAAGCTGCCTTTACTACTTTAATATAATATTTTATTTTCTTTCCCACATAAATCCGCTAATTTCGAGTAAATACTAAAACCGCTTTCACTCATGCCTTACACAGTCCCTCACAAACTCAAGTTACAGTGACATATGCAAATTTCAACGCCCATGCGCTACCGAGTTTAATTTATCAACCTCCCACTGTTTTTATTTGTTTAACGGCTTCAAATAGCACTTAATCAAGTCAAAATTCAACAGGAATAAGTGATCAACGTATGTAAGTAATTTTGAAAGACTTTGACGTTGGATTAATAATAATATAGTAGCACAGTATTACGATATTTCCTAAATATTGTAATACTGCGATAGTAGCTCTAGATGATACGGTTCATACCAATTATGACATTATAGCAGTTCTAGTGTCTTGTTATTTAGATTTCTATGGGTTCAATGGATATGAGAGCATGTAATGTAAGTATTACTTGCTTATTTTGAAAGGCTTTAACGTTCGTTGGCAAGAAGAATAGTATAGTAGCTCTAAGAGATGGTACAATGGTTTTGAGAGAAACATTAGTGGTGAAAGTAATGCAAGCACACATTTTCTTCAAGTAATTTTTAAGCTATTGCACAGCTTCTATCGCGGGCCTTGAGCGCGGGGACCGAATCGAGAAATTCCGTAACGAAAAAACCTCACGCTCCCCATTCTGACGGACTCGGAGGTGTGGCTTGAAGGCATGCTATGCAATAGCTTTACCGCGGCAGTCCCCGAGTGCCACACGTCTTTTTTTTCATAAGGATGGATAAAATTAAATTAAAGAGGAATAGAAAATAAAAAAACAAAAACAAATAAAAATAAAACGTTTATTTTGCCAAATAAATTACATCAAATATAACGACGAAACCGGCGGCTGTATTTCCTCAAGGGTAGGTTACTATGGCTTGAACCCTTATAGGAGGCTCGTGTCCTTGCAGTGGGAACGTATATGGGCTGATGATGATGTTGATGAAGTAGGTACCTGCGCGTTAAAATGGCTTGAACCCTCGTAGGCTCCTGTATCGTTCAATAACATGCAACTGCATTTATATTATAATTATCTAGTAATTAAAATTACTTCGAACTTAACTTATATGTATTTGTTAACAAATTACAACGTTTAATACTCTGTGATTAATTTTCAGCCTTGCCTATCCCTTTTCTAATATTACGAATAAAAAAAGTAGGTACCATATGTTTGTTTGTCTACTTTTCACGCCGCGGCCGCAACGGAGCGATTTTATAATATGATTTTTTTATCTGCAGAGACAGTTAGTAGGCTAGAGATTGTAAAGATATATTTTTACCGCGATGAAACATCATATTCCCATGGCATGGCATTGGGCAAGTAGAGGCAATCACGATAGTGTAGAGGCCTATGATTGGCCGTCATTGTAGATGTTAATTCATAATCGCCGTGATGGCGGCAAATATAGACGATCATTTATTGGCCCAACACTCGATTGTGAAGAGCATAAAGCCGCTTTATTATAACGAATACTCACTTTTCCATGGTGTGTGGTGTTGTCGTGGTATGTATCAGCCAATTCGGGGTCCTCAGTAGATATGTCGTGGCCATGTCGGTGTGCGCAGCGACCGGGTATCTGGAAGAGAATAGCTAGTTAGAAAGGTCGTTTAGGGGGTGTTATTTAAATGATTGATGAGGTTAAATACCTTGACCGATTTTAAAATAAAATATAGTAACGTCACGGTGCATTTACATCAAACGAACATAGAGCTAGAGTTAGTGAAAGAGCATTCTTTCATGTTCTTTCAGTATTAGAACATTGCATAGAATCTTGTCGAACGTACTAAGAACAACGGAAGAATGCTCTATAAAAAATGGACTTAGTGGGGTTATTAGACTTAGTGGGGAGCATTCGCTCGTTTGATGTAAATGCACCGTCACATAAATGCTATAAGTCATTAAAAATTAAAAAAAATATGAGTGTTAATTTTATTCTGTCGAATTAATTAATTCTAAAAAGCTTTTCATTAATGTGCTCAATGTTAAAAGCCATTCATTTATTTTTATAATGGATACATTTTGTTATTGTATAACGTAATAATACAAATAATTCATTTTGCAATTAATGTGCAAAAATACTTTCAAATAAAGATGTTCAATTTTCAACACTTTAGATCAATGCAAAATCTATTGATGAGAAATATCTGTAGTAAACCAAGTAGTCTATAGGTATAAATAAACATAGTCCATACAATATCGAGTAAACATTTAGCTAGCCACAAATAGCGGAGCCTAATGTACCCTATATAATGTACGAAAATTCATTGGTTCGGATAATGTTCTGTCCGCGGCCACTCTGAGTTCACTGATAAGATGATAAATTTGTTAGAAGTAAAGTAAAGGGTACTTAAAATTATCCTATAATTATTATATGGTAATTTTGCTGAGTTGACCTAATCATTTATTAAATTAAATTCTATTTAATCTGTGATTAATATTTTTGTAAACTTCTGAGAAAATATAAGCCTTGCTTACCCCAAATAAGGTAAAATAAATCCCAGAATTTAGATAGTCATATTTAAGATATCTTTGGCATCATTGATCAAACGTATGAATCTACATATTACACATTATCCATGATCTGAAAATTTTATAACATGAATGTGTTTATAAAAACGCAGGTCGTATTCGTAGAGTTGATTATAAGAATATTTAATACAAATTTCTAATGAGAATCTTAGCAAACATCAGTACTATGAGGTTATTAAAGTAGTTACATATTAGAAGTTGTTAGCTCTAGGAAATTTAACTAGCCATGTAATATTAATGAACCAGTGCTTTCTGAGAACTTTCGTATGAGTGGACTTGCGGTACCCGATGTGGTTTCCTTAAGACGGGTCAGACTTCTATATAATATAGGCATATAGCTCTGGTAGATATAACGTTGGTTAGTAATAGTTATGTATAATGTATCTCCCTGGTACAGTGGTTAAGAGAAGAATCAGTTCTAGGGGTCCTAGGTTCGATACCCGGTGGAGATTAAGAAAAAACAAGGTCTGACTTGACACATAATGCAGATCACTTACTTGTCCTTAAAGAAAATCGAGCAGTGAAACACATGTATATGTCGTGGCCATATCGTAGATTTGCTCATTTCATGAAATGGCCAACATAGTTTGATCAGATCGTTAAATCGTCAACGTTTCACGATTTGGTCATCGACATTTGGCCAGATCGTATAAAATATCTTAGAGAGTCCATAAAACATTAAAAAATTCAGAATATTTTAAGAACTTGTTTATTGTCATTTAAGTTAGTGCCGCGGTAGCGCCGGCGAATACCAGAAGCGAATGGTTTTTTCAATAGAAAACAGTTAGGTTAGGTTAGGTTAGACTTTAATAAACAACGCACGAGCCGAGCGAGCAAAGCGAGCGTGCCGCGGCAGCGGCCGGCGAGTGCCAGAAGCGAAAAGCTTTTAAAAAAGAAACAAAAAAGAAACATGATTTTGTGTGCAATGTTTAACTGAAATGTGTGTAATAATGTACTGAACCGATTTTAAAAGAGATAAAGTACCTACGTATATTATTCGTGAGTGACATTAGGTATTTTTGTTTTTATCCCGGGCGGGGTCGTGATGAGTAGATTGCTGTTTTAAAAAAGTTAAATATTAAATTACATACGTTGGTAAGTTATTAGGAACTAGCTTCCACCCACAACTTTGTACGTACATCCCTGTTTTTCCCCGTTCCCGCAAGAATTTCGGGAAATCCTTTCTTAGCGGTTGCCTACGTCCTAACATCTACCTGCATGCCAAATTTCAGCCCGATACGTCCAGTGGTTTGGGCTGTGCGTTGATAGATCCCTATATCAGTCACCTTTGAGTTTTATATATATAGATTCACTAATTTTCTCTTTCAGTTCCGTTTAGTGGAATCTACTGAAGATTTAAATGGAAACTTGCCTTAGCATGGTTAGTTTAAACCACATTTAGTTTTGTATTAATATCATCATTTATTATATCATTTCTATTCAATAAATGACCCAGAACTATTTTTAAATGACCTGGAAAAATGTATCCCAGTTGACAAACTGGAAATCAACTCAAAAGCTTGTGCATTATTCAAACGAAACTGTATTTATCCCATTGAGTTACTATGTACTACGTACTAGAGAGGCCATCGCTACTACACTATTTGTAACACGAGTTAGAGCCAATCGTCTCAAACCTATTTTTTTTGTTACATTGATATTGGTTTTAATTGATAAGTTTATTCATATTTTTTTATAAGATAAACAATATTTTTTTGTTACATTGATTGGTTTTAATTTATAAGTAATAAGAGGCAGAATATCTATAAAGTGTATGACTCACTAGCCGCCCCGCGCCACCGCGCTTGTCGCACAGTTTTTGTTCGTGGTGTCCTCTCTATACGTAGTAATAATACCTCAATGATTTATCCAAACTTTGTCAGTAAATATTGAAATATCGAATTTGCATTTTCAGCCGTATTAAAAACGTATAATCACTTAAATTTCAATATTTGCGAAGAGCTCTCGATTACATACAGCTGTTCGTGAATACAGATGTTCAAAAGCTGTTTTTTACCTTTCAAAGTAGCATTAAAATTTATTTATTATTAATATCCATGTTTCCTCTTTCAGCTCGCTTGTTTATTCTGTGTTAATTAATGAATATAATCAGCTGCTAATGCATTTTTTAATTAAATACCTTTAATTAATTATGATATTGTATCATTTTAACTGCTGTTTTCACTTGATTATTATACCAAATACTTTTATCAAGTACCTACAAAAGATAATAAGATAGAATATTTCGATTTGTATAAAGATTTGAAACGAAATGTATCTTTTGACTTATTTTGGCGAACGTTGTATTATTAATGTCGCGATATTTTTTTTCTTTATTATCTTTACTTCTCTAATCCCGGCTCAACTTAACGTTGCCATGGCAACGCTATTTCTACTACCATAGCAACCGTTGTTATATCAATAATACCTAAATTCGTATACATTTTCAACTCTGCCAAATAGGTAAGGAAGAGCAAAAATGGTGATTCTTCTAGTAAAAAGAGGTGACGAAAATCAGTTTCTATATGAAACGAATGTGAATAATCAAGTAGATGATGTGGTTAAGGATATAGTTGCCATATTCAATGGAAGACTTAAAGTTAGCAGGATTTGCTATGAATTTGAAGAA
The DNA here is from genome assembly GCA_029959065.1 of Colias behrii. Taxonomy (NCBI): domain Eukaryota; kingdom Metazoa; phylum Arthropoda; class Insecta; order Lepidoptera; family Pieridae; genus Colias; species Colias behrii. The sequence goes on from JARWMC010000025.1 coordinate 1,114,008, forward strand.
CTATGGACGCATGGGACGTTTTTGCCAACCGAAATGCAAGGCTTGACTGATGAACAAGTAAGAAGAACGTAACAATAGATATGTAACTTTAAAAGATTCTGATGAATTGAGAACCTCCTCCTTTATTGAAGTCGGATAAAAACTAACTAAACAATGCACACCTTAGATGCACACGTCACATTTTTAACTACTTAGTTACCCATTTTGTCCTAGATTCCTGTGCTTAAAAACTGTGGTATTTACAATGTTTCAAATTAATTTCATCCTATATTCCTTTAACCTTTCAAAATAATTAGTCTTATCTCTATTTTTAAATTTCTGAATTAAAACGTTGTAGTTGTAGTAGAAAACAACTCTGTTTATAGCACAATTAGAAGGGAATGACCCATACCATCTGGCGCAGAATACATGCTCTCTGAGCCAGGCTGGTTATTAATAGTTAAATTGCTTGTTTACTTCAATAAGCCTATATTTTAGTGACTGACCAGTGTCTACTTTGCTGGACGTCTAGCAAGAATGGATCGATTTAAATTCGTAATAGAAAAAATTTCATGTATTTACCACAGTATTTAGGTGCATATATATTTGTATCATACTTTTGCGCTCTGTAGGACCAAATTTGTAAAAAGGCTTCTCATAATTTTCATACTATAAAAAGCATGGTGCAAAATTCCAAGTTTCTAATCGATAAATAATGAATTGCTTACTCTATGCGAATATGGTTTTAACATAGTTTACTTTTTATATATTTAGATCAAAGAATTGAAACTGGAAGATCCTTGGGCAAAGCGTTGTGCTCCACAAGGTTATATAGAAGCGAAAGACGACATGGGTCGTCGATGTGGTCTCGCACCTCCACCTAACCTTCAAGAGGTGCTGAAAAAAGCTTCTGAGTTTGCTAAGGAGACCATTAGTAAAAAGCAAGTGAGTGAAGTTTAGAAAAATAAGTATTTACAGGATTGATCAAATGTTAAATAATATGTTTCAATATCTTATTGAATTGGCATCGTTAAGCATGTGGTTTTATATGAAGTAAACAGTTTTATAAATATGTTTGGCAATAGACCAAATAATCATTTTCAACACGTATCTGCTGTTTTCAAAACTACGAAGAAATCGACTAGAAGTAGGCATCGTACGTAAAGTTCATTTGAAATATTTGGTCATAGAATAGTTAATATATCATCTTTCTTTATACAGGTGGATCTAAGAAAATGTATGACTCAAAAGGACGTAGCACGAGCGCTAGAAGAACTACGTGGTGCTACCAAAATCGTCTTCCCTGCTGGTCTTCCTCCACATGATCCTGTTAGAATGGAGCTGGATAATGTGGAAGATCTGACTGGAACCCAGGCGGCTAATGAAGTGATAGATCCAGCTAGGGCTTGTCTGTGGGCGTGCGGAAAGAAGTTGATCAGTGGGAATAAGCTGTGTGATCATTTGGGTAAGGATTTTTTGTAAATTTTATTGACAAATATGGCTCGATTTATCTGTCTTACCATAAAAAACTTTAGACAGGGTTTAACTTTAAGCGCGGGTTCTCTTTAATCTGGTTTTATCGTATTTCACATAGACAACTATTAAAGTGACAGATCCCTGGTTTAAAGTTAGACTGTGTTTAAATTGTTTTGTGGTAAGACCAATAATATTGCAAATACTTGTAGTACAGAAATCATCATTGTTTAATTTTTCATATCGTTTTTGAAACTTTTTTTTTATTGGCCCGGTATAGTTAATTTAAGTTAATTAAAGTTGAATTTATATTTTTGGTTTTATGGCATTCAAATGCTTTATAAATATAAATTTATAAAGAATAGAAAAAAATTCGATCACGAGGCGGGACTCGAACCCGCATCCTTCGCGCCATTCCGGGGCGGATGCCTCACCAACTCAGCCACTCGTGACCCGCCCGAGTGATCGAATTTATTCTATTCTTTCAGTTTTATGTGTCTGAAGGGACACACCGCGCGCCATCTATTGAGATGATTAACAACCATTTCAGTGCTTCATATTGGTTGAAATGGTTGTTAATCATCTCAATAGATGGCGCGCGGTGTGTCCCTTCAGACACATAAAACTGAAAGAATAGAATAAATTCGATCACTCGGGCGGGTCACGAGTGGCTGAGTTGGTGAGGCATCCGCCCCGGAATGGCGCGAAGGATGCGGGTTCGAGTCCCGCCTCGTGATCGAATTTTTTTCTATTCTTTATAAATTTATATTAATTAAAGTTACCTAGTTTGCTCACATTTCTTTTATTGCGTAAAAAATAAACAAGAAGTTCTGCTAACGTGTAAAAATGATTTATTCTGTGTTCTTGTCATTTGTGAGAAAATATTTTTGATGTATAACTTTTTTAGGCGCATTGAGAGTAAATGCTAAAGAAGTTTCACTTCTGACGCGTGTGCTCGGAACACACGCTCTTTTTTAACATCAGCAACATCTTACAGGTAAGAACGATAAAACTAAAGTGACAGTGAAGCTATGCAGTTCTTCTGAAGGCGCTCCAGGCAGAGAGCCAGTTTTAACAGAAGATGAAAGAAAACAGCTGATGCTGCAAGCGTACAGGAAACAGGAGGAGTGGAAAAAGCTGGAGCAAGATGAAGATGATAGCTACCTGGACTCCAAGTGGGCTGATGGACAGAACTTGAAGAGGCAGTTTCATGGCTTGAATAATATTTCGTGGAAACCTGTTGCCAAGTAGATTCTATTCTGGTCTTATAAAGAAATGTCTTATAAGTTAGAACGTGTGTGTATTTTCAATTTATTTCTATTGATAAAGATCTTTAATGTATCTGTGTTGTAAGTAGATAGATAATATTGAGATTCGTCTTTATTAAAGTAGTTATAGTTAAAACTTGAATTAAATATATTCAATGGATTTCTTGAGTTTTATTTATTTCCCGATGAAAGTTTACCTTAACTTTAATATCATAAAACATTACTATAATTTAGAACATTTCTACAACAAATATCATTTAAATGTCAAAAATTCTATAAGGAAAATAAGTATAGGTACACGTACATAGTAGATGAGCTTTTAATTTAAGCTTCCTTAAGCAATACAAAGTACTGAGAGAGCCATTTAAATATAATATTGCCTCTTCCCAGAACTCAGAATCCTAGCAAATATAAACAACTTCACACTATTATTTTATCGTCTAATATCTTTTCATATTGCACATTTATTATTTATTGAATAGCCCGGGAATGAATTACAATGTTACAATAAATATACAAAATTGTCGCCATTTTCACAATTTTAGGCGAAACTGCGGCATTATGCTAAAATTACAGGTGTTTTGTGAACTCGGTATGAACACAGCACATTTGAATTCTAAATTATAATGTAACTATGAATTTTGTACAAGAGCACGATACTGGGAGATAATATTCCTTGTTTCGATTGTGTTTGTTCTGAGAATTTTGTACGGGAAACTACGGGAAAGAACAATCGTTTAGGTAGTAGTGTGTTTTGTTAATATATGATAATATATGATCTTACATATGTATTTTGTAAAATTAAATTGTAAAACTGACATGATTAAAAAGAGCAACTATGGAGTTTCTTGCCGGTTCTTCTCCGTAGATACTGCTTTCCGAATCGGTGGTAAATGTTAAAAATATGTAATGACGTTTCAAAAGTGCTTCTAGAAGAAGTCTAATTGAATAAATAAATATTTGAGTTACTACTACTTCTAGGTATTAAAAGAAATCATGTATACTTGAAGCGTTATTGAATATTGAATTTAAATTCGGATTGTGTTTTTTTTATTCTAATTTATAATATTTAACAGAGTAAATGAACGTTGAGAAAGTACATAATTCTCGTTATCTTAGAATAAGGAACATATCGCTAAACAAGTTTTTTGGTAAAATTTGAGAATTGACTTCCATAACTGTAAATTATAAAACAACTAGCTTTCCGCCCGCGGCTTCGCCCGCGTTTTAAAGAAAAACCCGCATAGTTCCCGTTCCCGTGGGATTTCCGGGATAAAACCTATCCTATGTGTTAATCTAAGTTACCCTTTATACGTGTGCTAAATTTCATTGTAATCGGTTCAGTGGTATTTGCGTGAAAGAGTAACAAACACACACACACATCCTCACAATCTTTCACATTTATAATATTATAGTAGGACCATAGTAGGACTTTATTAGGCTTTTGCTGAATTCATGAGTCTGTTTAATTAATTCGTATTTGTATTCTATTGGTAATTTATAAGCATAATAGATGGATTATTTTTCATTTATCAATCGCGCTTACTTTACGTTTTCAGCCTTAGTTTAAATAATAAAAATAATTAGAATAAAAAATCTTAATACATGTTGATATAAACAGTATGAAGTTTTGCGCGATTTAATCAAAACGTTTACCGGTCACATACGTGATAAATTCAATTTAATTTCCACTGAAAACAAGCGGTTTATTCAATCATAATAAATTAGATTCGTATTTAATACTGAATATTTTGTGTTGCGGCAGCGTTTTGATTGGCAAATATAACTGGTTTATAATGCGGGTTATTTTTCGTTACTTATGGGTTGGAATCATGGCTAATAATATAATAAATATATTCTATGTAACTGTTTGGTTTTGGCACTTTCTGACACTCAAAGTTTATTTATGCCTTTTTGACGTCATAATTAATGAAGATTTTTTAGCTTCTTTTATTGTAACTACCTAACTCACACATATTTATATTTATAAATAGCTGCCCTGACAGACTTACATTTGCCCTATTTTCCCTTTTTCCTGTTTTCGCTCCGTCAGAACTCTCCTTGTGTCTTAACGTTAAAAAAATTAACGAATTAGTCGAGCCGTTCTCGAGTTTTGCTCTTAGTTACACATTTGGCGATTCATTTTATTATATTATAGGTACCTAGAAGATAACTAATTAACACCTATTATTATAAGTAGTATCACCATTTAAATGACTAAAGTTAAATTTTACATTATACAAGCTTTTATTCCATAACACAAAATAAATTCAAATTCATAATTTTATCGATAAACATGTACCATTATTTTACTTCCGCGCTTGCAAAATTCTCTATATATATTTTAATTTTAATGATAATTAATATTTATGTGTAATGCACTGCACCGTACACAATGAAATTACCAATTAACCCAGTTTTAACATTAATAATATTTTCATAAGCGACAAATTCACTTCATCATTATCGCGGCGCAATGCAATAGATTTCTAGATGTGATATAAAGTAATAATGTAATAACATTATTACTTAAAAGAGAGCAGATTTAGTTTTTTTTGTTAGACTCAAAATTTAAACGATACAAGAATACTAGCAGTGCTGCGCGCTCGAAAGAGCTACCGCGACCGAACCCGCGTGCCATATCAAGTAAGTATTTCTGTAGCTTTTGTATTATTCTCATGACCTATATTCCTGTAAAATTTCATCCTAACCCGTCCAGTAGACCGCGATAATAATATTCATATGAAAATATGCTTACTATTATTTTATTTTATCTAAAACTTCGGCTGTTCTAGAAATTTCTACATCCACAATTATATGACGTTTTCGTAATTACAATGCTCATTAGTGCTGATCCGTTCCGGGATCAGGGTGTATCCGGGTGTACCCGGGTACCCGGTTGCGGTTGATTACAGGTAATGACCGGTAATCCGGTGATTGATGTACCGGTTTATTAAATTTGGTGGATTTTTTGCGGTATTTTTGTAAAATTTTGAGATGTTACTTGCTTGTGTGTGAGTATTTCTCGATTGAATATGACTTCAATTAGTGAATTCATGAATACTAAATCCTACTAATATTATAAAATATGTGAAAGTTTGTGAGGATGGATGTATGTGTATGTGTATGTTTGTTACTCTTTCACGCAAATACTACTGAAGCGATTACAATGAAATTTACTACGCATATAGAGGGTAACTTGGATTAACACATAGGATAGGTATTATCCCGGAAATCCCACGGGAACGGGAACTAGGCGGGTTTTCTTTGAAAATGAGGGCGAAGCCGCGGGCGGAAAGCTAGTTACATAATCAAAGTAATGTAATTAATATGCAATGTGTGTATAATTCGATCACAATATGTTTTTACGCCGCCCAATATTTCTAATCGAACAATCAAAGTAATGGAATAGAGAGCACTTTTTGTTTTCGCAATAAAAGAGTATGATAGTTAATGTTTTTATTAATTTCTTTTAACTATATTGTATATCTCTATGTACGTATGCTTAAATATTTGAAACTACGCAACGGATTTAGGGTCCGTTCACATAGACCGGCTCGGAGAGGAGAGCAGATTCTTATCACGATGAACAGAGATTTTAGTATTCGTAGTAAGGTTTATTTTTGCGTGTGCACTGCTTTTGACATTAAGAATGCTTGAATGCGCATGGTGTGAAATAATAAGAGGAGCTGACCGGCTCCGATCGCGTACTTCTTCTCGTTCGCGCAGCCGTTCGATTGCATGCGCATCCGCTTTCAAATAGCTTCCAGCCGGTCTATGTGAAATAGTTGGCGGCTCCGCTCCGACCAACTCCAAGCGTATACGATCCGGTCTGTGTGAAAGGAAAAATGCGCGCCGATGCTTTCCGAGCCGGTCTGTGTGAACGGATCCTTAAGCGGGCGAAGCTGCGAGTGGAAAGCTACTAAGAAATAATTCTTTATCATCAAACCTTAAATTAAATGTACCAACCATGTTAAGATTCTTGGCAAGATAATATTAGGAACATAAATGGTTGAAAGCATTACATATAAGAGCTTTAGGCTTGGAAACGCAACTATTTAGAGTTGGCACTTTGCCCGGTAACACTGCACTTTGTCCGTTTATTGAATAACATAAAAAGTAAAAAGGTAAGTTATGACCCAGTTAGATTATAAGTCAAGAGAGTATACCGCAGAGAGAAATTATTGTTCAAGCAAGTTGTTATTATAGAAATTGCCTATGATAAAGTAAAGATAGCCATCATTGGTATATACATCTGCCTACGATTAACCTGTTTCAAAAAAGAGCCTACAAATCGCTAAAAGGTCAGTAAAAAACCACAATGTCCTAATATTGCGATTGCTTATGTGTTAATCTACTTACTCCAAGTGAATCGTCTACTCTTTTGCTTTAGGTTAGGCTTTTATTATAGGATAAAAAAATATGTAATGATTAAGTTTGTAAAGGTAAATAATTGGTGATGGTGACCGCTAGCTATCAGGTGACTAATCACTTCGTGTCGGCTTTTAATGTCACAATAAATTTCACACAAAACTTTCGCGATATAAAAAAAAGAGTTTCAGAATGAAAATTTTATCCCAACCAATCCGGGGTTAAATTAATATAAGATGCATATAATTTTACAAATTAACTAACCAGCAAATATCTCATTACCATACTAAACGCGTTTCATACAACTGAAATTGAATAAAGCAGGTGGACCGCAAATTTGGCTCAACGAATAATTATATTTCACTAAGTAGTCACACAACTGTGAACGTGCCAACTCGTTGTGTGTGCTTACACGGGATAGTTACTGGCGACAGCTGGATTAGGAAAGTTATCTTCCTTTGTTGGTAGCAGTGAAGTTTAGGTTTTAGAATGTCTTCGTGGATTGGGTTACAGTGGTGGTTTATTTTAACGAGGATTAAGATTAGATGTGGAAATGTATTTAATAATATTTAGGACTAGAGGTCCGCCCCGGCTTCGCCCGTGGTACATATTTCGCAATAAAAGGTAGCCTATGTCCTTTCTCGGGTATCAAAATATCTCCATACCAAATTTCATGCAAATTGGTTCAGTAGTTTAGGCGTGATTGAGTAACAGACAGACAGACAGAGTTACTTTCGCATTTATAATATTAGTATGGATAATAAATAAAACTAATAGAATGCATATTATGTATCTATATAATCTCTACTACTGGAAAAAAATGAACACTTGAAATATTTTTAATAATAACATGAATAAATCGAGTTCAATACCCTTTAAAGTCTTTAATTTCTAAATGTTTAATACTCACGTAAAATCAAACTCAATAAAATAAATAAAATAACATATTAATATTATTACCTGTTTAATATTTCAGAATAACACACATACATAAATCTACTGCTGAAAATATAAGTAATTATAACACATGGAAACTATGTCACATATATTCCTTCTCAATCACTATAATTCCAAAACTTCATTCCAGTCTAAAAAAATAATAGAACGCTCCCCGTCCACTCAAGATAGCTTGAAACTATCAGTACTTAGTTCAAACGAGGCACAATCTCAGTTATTACCCTCACGTGCAGTTTGCTGACAGGAGATTTTTCCTTTCCAAGATATTGATAATTTACTCTTGGCTTCACCAATCCAGACAATCGAGTAAGAGTAATGGAGTCGATTGAAGAGGAAATTCCATCAAGTGAATTAGATACATTAAAAGTTCCGCTGGTTGAGTCATTTTGTACTTGCGTTCGTTTGAGAGTAGAAAAGACGTTGTTTTTTTATATGTTTTTTGGATATGCTCATGATATTCAGTAAATTTCCGGAGCTTAGAAAAAATAGTTGTAGTACAGGTTTAGATTTATATTGGTTCTACGCTGAAAAAGTATGGAACTGTTGTAAAATACTTTAAGTGGTTTTTATGACGGAGTTTAAAAATAATGTTTTTTTTTGTATATTTGTGTAAAAAGGTTTTACGCTTCAAAAAACTATAAATGTGTAACTGTTGTTATACACTTTAAGTTATTAACAGTTACTAACAGTTACATTATGACATAATTTAAGGAGGTCGTTGTGTGTATAAATTTCAAATGTTTATTTTAAGTTAGTTCAAATTTATATGTAGTTCACCTATCAATCATATCATAACATATTATTTCAAAGTGATGCTCTTACACATCTGTGTAAAATATTACGATAAATGCATGTAACACGGAATTTACATAAAAAATAACTTCCTTCAACATCAATCAATCTATTTGTCCATAATTTAAAACCTCAATACATTACCCATTATGCCCTTTCAGGTCGAATGATAATGTATTTTTATGTTACATCAATATTCATAGATGTCAAATTTATGACGTCACATTACTCGTCAGCCATCTTGGTTTTAGGTGATGAATAAACCTCGTAATTTTCTTTGTGTAGGTGTGGCTTGACTTTGTGACTTTGATTAATTTGATATCTTTGGTTCCATGTGTATTTATTTTACTGTCTTATGAAAATGTATGTTATAAAATAACGATCTGTCTTGTATTAAAAGTGGGAATAAACATAATTTAAATAGGTCATAATTTAGTATTTCATTTATTTTACACATGTAGAGAAATAATATAAACTATAGAATTTAATTTTTGAGTTAATGTTAATAATTATTATGATTTTAGTTTCAAGTAAATAGTAATAAAAGTATTCCTAATAAGCGAGTAATCTTAATGACATTATTTTTATGAGAAAGAAACAGAAAATTAATACGAAGCAAGATAAAATTTCTTCGAATACATTAGTATCGATGAAGTTTATTCTAGAACATTCTAAGAGCTTCTGAGAATAATGGATGAGTTCTTGATTAGATGCTAGAAAAAATATTAAGATATATTATTAAAAATATTAAATTCTAATTCTAAATTTTTTGCTGGCTAAACCAAGGGATTTCTAATTATAATTCTTCGCTGGCTAGGTTAGGATTTGTTGCTAATAATCAAGTAGTTTACAGTTTTTTGAGTCCTATATTTATATTAAATATTAAATGCCATATGAAACTATATTTGATAATTTACAGTTAAATACGTACATAAAAAAGGAAACTTAAAGAATATGTACAACGTAAGTATTTAATTTATTACATGAACTACCATATTCTTTATCTATACCGTATCATAACCATATTATGTGATTAAGTTGGTACCATGTGTTTTCATTTAATAATCAATCAACAACAAAATAAGTAAAAAAAATAATAATTTAGTACTTGTTCTATAATATTCATACACAATTCCCAGTAATATTTCTACCAAATAAAAGGATGTTTCTACCAAAATAAAGATTAACAGTCACACTATTTCACAAGTGGCGTAAGCTTGTAGCAATTGTAGCGCGCGTAGCACTTACCGAACTACTTGCTACGAGTTAATGTAGACTGATCTGTTGTACGTAGCACTTTTAAGTGCTTACAGTCGAAAGGGGTATTCATAGGAAAAACGTACAAAATAACTGATATAGCTGCTTTCGTACTTTCTAGAAAAATATTGATAATTGATGGATGTTTTTTGCGTTAGCCTAGGCTTCATAATGTTTTCAATCTTCAATATTTTTCAATGAATTATAATATGTTGTCTACTTATATAATAAAGTTTCATCGCTTTAGGTTTTAAGAAATTAAAAAAAACCAATCAAACATACTTAAACCATAAACCGAACGACCATAATTATTTACTACGACCAACCAAAAATACCTTCAAAATGTGTATAAAATTGATCAATTTTCGTGGTGTCAGTAAAAAATATTAAAAGCCAGTTTTGTGTTCACAAAAATATAATTCGCTGATGCATTGCGGTCAGAAATGATTGCTATTCGTTATATAAAGTTATTTATATCAACTGGCCGATAAAATATTTAGAGCAAACATCAATTGACAATGATGAAATAGAAAAACACGACCCACCATAAAATATAAAGGCTTAAAAAATGAATGCTTAAAATAACCCGGTCAATTTCAAAGGCGATTAAAATGGAGCGTAAGCCCGCCTAACTTATGAAAACTTTTTACAATTTCAGAGCTTTTTACTTGATAAACATAAATAGCTTGAGAATGGCCAAATGTACAGTACTGGGGTATATTTAACCCGGTCAATGTATAGCATTGGGGTATATTTAACCCGGTCAGATGAGACAAAAGGTTTTTGCGGTGGATGGAGTTTTATAGAATTTTTATAAGATTTGACAACTGCGTGGTTCGAGTGAGATTCTTAAATATTTTGTTGAAATTATGTGAAATTATTCAATGTACTCAATGTGTTCTTACAAGTGAAGATTTTAAATTAGTTCGTGTTGTATGCATCTATTAAGAAATATTCTTTGCTAAACTCTTTCTAATATGATGGAATGAGTCAAATGTAAGAAAATAAAAATATGATATATCTCTTACTACCTCTTTTTATTGTGCATTTCGTAAAAAAAAAATTAATAATGACTGAAATCAAATGCAAATAATGTAATTTAAAACAATATATTTAAAGTCATTGCGTTTATGAAAACCGATCTATTTCTTTAAAATTTCTAACGAATACTAAAAATTTCAAAGAACTATCACAGTGTCAAAGCAAAAATCTTTTGATAAAGCCAACAATAGAGATGATATGTTCAAGAATCAGTGTGAAATGAAAAGATTCCAGCCACCAGAGATATAATATCAGTAAAATGTAATTTATTACATACAATATGCCGTTAAAGACGTATATCTTTTGTGTGGACTTAACAAAGATTTCAAATCAGACGAACATAAAACGGCACAAAAGCAAGACAATAAAATGTAATCTTGCTGTGATTGAGCGTAGCGTTGTTGTGATAAAATATGTTCGTATGTATTATATGTCAAAAATTGTTTTGTATTATTCGATGAAATACGAAGCAATTTAATTAAATACTTATATATATTAAGACAGACAAATAAAATAAAAGTACGATGAAAAATTTTCACAGGTTCGGTATGTAAGTTTATATTTTTTTAACAATTGTCTTCAACCAATAAAATAGCCCCTAACGTGTGCCCCTAATGTCCTTGTTCAGAACTTTGTTTATTAAATTCTGTTAAATATTTAACATTCTTGGCAATAACTAATAAGCTGCTAAGATAAATTTCATTTTAATATTATAGATGAAAAATTACAAACTCTTCCATCTTTTTTAGTATTTCACCTTAAAATTAGGCTCGATCCTCCTGAAACATGCAACTTAAAACATTTTACAAACACCAGAGTTTTACTGTGAAATATTTTAATACGATATAAAATAATTACCTACATCTTACAACATATCATCACCAATAAAAACTATACAAAGCTATGTACTTCAACACACATAGTTTTAACTATTCTTGTATAAGACCTCATAACTTGCTTTCAAACTATATATTAACGCATCGAAGCTGTAGCTATAATATACCTATAATATATGTATAATGTGATACTGACATGAATTTAAACACGATAATACAATGCGAATAATGCGAGGTGATAAGCATTGGTAATAAAACACGGCCACTCAATCGCTTGCGGCGTCATTTCATCAAATCGACACACATTTGAGAGTTGCCAAGGGCTTGTTCCAAGATCCTATTATAAGTTTGTAAGACGGTATGGATATGCCGTTAAAATATTTAATACCGTCAGATTATAATCTATGTATACTGCTTATGGCATATAATTATATTATGGCAAATTACATATTATAAGTATTGTTGCCTTTAATAGATTCGAGTTTTTTGTTGTTGCTGTTGTTATACCGTTTTCTTTTTAAATTAGTTATTAATTTTTACCTAGCATACATATTGCTTTTATGATTCGTAAGATACTGCTTACAATATAATGCTATGTTTTTCGGTAGATTACATTTTTAAATTATTTCGCGAAAACCACTGAAAGGATTTTGATGATACTTTACGGTGATATAGCTTATTTACCAGACTAACATAAATCCATACTAATATTATAAATGCGAAAGTAACTCTGTCTGTCTGTCTGTTACTCAATCACGCCTAAAGTACTGAACCAATTTGCATGAAATTTGGTATGGAGATATTTTGATACCCGAGAAAGGACATAGGCTACCTTTTATTGCGAAATATGTACCACGGGCGAAGCCGGGGCGGACCACAGTTAGTTATATATAAAAATACTTGGGTACTTTCGCCTGCAAGTTAGTTCACGTATTAAAATTCGAAGCACAGCTAGTATCAAAATTCTTATGATAATCGTTATATACAGTCAACAATTTTCAAATTATTCAGTATACAAGTGTATGAAAATAATTGTATATTAATATTAACGAATAACGTTATTGAAATTAATAAACGATAAACGATTGTTCAATTTATTAAACAAAGGTTCTGAATATAATAATTATTTAATCGGCGTCAAATGTATTCACAGCAATTAAATTATGAAGGTAAAGTTTCATGAATGGAAAATATAATTATATATTACTAGCTTACTGCCCGCAGCTTCGTCCACTTTGTCTAAAACCTTCAGTATGTAGAGTGATAGTAGAGTGATTCAAGAGTATGATATATACTAAAATATAATTTTTATCTATCTATATTATTATCTATTTAAAAAAACTACATCAAAATCCGTTGCGTAGTTTTAAAGATTTAAGCATACGAAGGGACATAGGGACAGAGAAAGCGTCTTTCTTTTATACTACGTAGTGACTAAAAGTGAAAAGAATACCTAAATGATAACATATTTGCAATGATGAATCTTAGGAATACTAACATACACTGCTGTATAATTAGCAACGCAATACAAAAAAAAATCATAACTAAAAAGTTAAATTTTAAACTGTTAACTACAGATACATTTTACAGAACCAAGCATCCTAAAAACTTTATTGACAATATTTTTAGGTTATATCCTCTGAAAGTTAGATACGACAAAACTACACGGTTTGTATCGAATATTCCATACAAGGAATAAATAGTGAAAAATCAAAAGCATAAAAATACAACGCAATAAAACACTGATACTCCGTATCCCAATTTCAGTGAATCGGCCGTTTGGGTGTTAAGGACGGCGTTATGCCAAATTGAGTCATAAATAAATATTAATATGATTTAAGATCGTTTACGAGAATTTAGGTTTGGTATTCGCGACTTTATTACCGAGTTAGTAGTTTATGGTATCAAAGCGAGTTTACTTTTATACATATACGGAATATTAAAGTAAACGTGATTTGAATAATCCTACTAATATTAAAAATGTGAAAGTTTGTGATGATGGATGTGAGTTTTTTTTACTCTTTCACGCAAATACAACGGAATCGATTACAATGAAATTAAGCACATATAAAGAGAGGGGTAAATTGGATTAACAAATAGGTTTTATCCCGGAAAACCCACGGGAACGAGATCTATGCGGGTTTTTCTTTGAAAAGGTAAGTAGTAAAATCCATCTTTTGAATATAATATAACTTACGTACTTATGCAGTTTGGATAAATTACTACTTTTTAAGTTTTTAAACTATGTGTGTGTTTAAAAACTGCTTAAAAATTCTCATTCTCCTTTTGACAGTATAAAAAAACTAATCTCGAATCTATTTATAGAAATTAACGAACAAAGATTTTGTTATAACTACCCTTAACGTGTTTTTAATTGTTGCAATATGACGATAAAACAACGATGTTTCAATAAGTAGAGTTAAATAAACACTCAAGTTTATTATATTAGTTATTTTTATTTAAAACCCAGTTTCGTAAACTCTTACAATAAAGTGCAACTGAAACTGCATTTACATTACGAATAGACAGCAATCCCGGTAACAGTAGGAAATTTATAAAAACGCCCAAGTCGTTCTTAAATCAATTAATCCTTCGCAACTGAACGACACGCTTCTTACAAAGTTCCTAAGAGCCGTTCAAACTATCTACAGCTTCGGGCTTATGAACTCGTAATACTATTTTCTATGGCGGTATTGTTTCGTCGTACAAAGGACTACTGTATTGTTGGTATAGCGTATAATTTTTGTATGGGAAATTCGAATCAAATTTTCAGCGTTCAATTGGAGTATGGAAGCATCTATGTACAATTGTTATATGCATCGATGTACAATTGTTATATGTTTTCTATGCAGGGGTCATTCTATTGTTAAATTTGAAATATTTTTCTTTGTAGTTTAAAAAGGCCTCTCCTTGTTTTAATGTTTATAGAGCACACAATTCATCTTCTTAAATAGTAACATCAGTGACAGAATAATATTGTGATTTTCTTGATTCATTCAATCAGTTAATAGTTGATATATCATAATATTTAAAATAATATCCCATGTCCTGAAATAATAAAAAAAAAAAAAATGATTTACAGAATTGATATTTCCAACCAAATAAAAAAAAATGCAAATAGTTATCACATTCCTACATACCACCGTCCCTGAACGTTTACCGTAATATGATGGGGTCAAGGAATCCCTGGACATCGCAATATCCTTTGCGCGTTGTAAATAACGAGATCCGTAAATATTACATGGACACGAGGCAATCTACTTCGAACATTATATTAAGTGTTATTGCTTTTCGGTCGGTATGATTATGGGATATGGGTGGGTCAAGGGATGTCAAACTAATTTTAACTTGAATGTAGATGTGGTCGGGTTAATAATTTGAACGATGTTTGGTGCGAACTGTTGAAATATATTTTTGTTATAATGCATGAAAAATACATAACAGTACATAGGTAGTAGTAACATCTTATAATATACTAGCGGTCCGCCCCGGCTACGCCCGTGGTACCTACATGTTTAAACTATCCTATCTCTCAAGTTGGATCGAACTGCACATGGTGTGCGAATTTTATTATAATTTTATTATTGATGAATATAACATATGGGATATAATAAACAATTACCAACAATGTAATGTTTGGTATACTGAAAAATAAAAACCTCAAAGATATTTTAAAAACATTCGAATGTATTTAGAAACTTCTTTTTTGTGGTCCATTTAGCGTCACTTATTTAGCCACGCGGATTATTGGTTACAGTCAAGCTATGTGTACTGACAAAACGAAAAATTGTCAGTTAAACCACATGGGAGAAACGCAGCAATCCCGTGTTTGAGTCTATATAAATATTTACCCAACTCCGAAAACTGTGACTGAATTTTTCCCATTTTCACTTCTCACTTCGTAAACGATATGCCGCGCTAACTTTTAATTAACATCCGAACCGTATTTCCCTAAAAAATCCTCTTTTCATCGAATAAAACAACTACAGGTTAGAAGTCAGATGCAACACCTGTATGGATTGAACTTACTTCTGTTTAAATTGGGTTTTAAGTAATCATGTATCTTTTTTGTGATTTGTTAGTGCTCTATTACATGGTATAGGTATTGAAATATTTGTGGATACATTGAAAAATAGACAATTCGGATACAAACATCTGTTTTTATTGAAAAAGTATAAATATATTCAGGCCTGGATTCAGTATGGTTAGTTTCTATATAAAAAACAAATAAGAAATATTTACTCTCCCATCTAAGTCTCGTAAAATGCTATATAGCTTTTGGTTATCTTATAAACTATACTACTAAAACACCAACAGCAAGAAACTGTTATGCCTATTTCAGTATAATTTTTGTTTCTGCTTTACTAAGGAAGGTTTGGATGGATGAGTTAATTTCGCAAATAATAATTTTCTATACACGTTATATTATGACCTTTTTATCCCTGTTAATAAGTATTAAAACTTTCCTTTATTTTTTGGTTGAAAGCTCCGTTATAAAGTAGCAACACACACAAACCCACACAACTTCAAGCCGTTTAATTCATCAGTCACTTAAAACTGAAATTCTGACACAACGAAAGCAGTAAATAACTTGTCAACGTGATCAAAGACGTTATTCGCGGAGCAAATTAAAACATGAACAGAAGTAGCGATACAAAGGCTTTGGTAAAAGGCTGTAAGATTGAAAAGTAAATCAATGTTTAGTGAATTTTGTGTATAGAATAACTTCTTTTTCGCTTGACGATTGCTTGATCTCTTTGTTTCTTTCTCTGTGTCGTGTTCTGTGAGATTTCATCAATCAAATGAGGTTTTTTACAGAACGAATATGTAATATTTTTTATTGCGTACTACATTATATACATTTTTATATATGCGTAAAGATTGGTTAACAGTAAAGATTTAAATTAGAAATCGATAAATTTTATTAAAATTGAAGAATAAAGGTGCGTATACTCAATTATTTTACGTTAATAATAGTAGTTAAACTACTATAGGTATTACTATACATACAATGACTACAAATAATTAAACAACCTTCACCTTCTTACGAACGGTCAAATTTTTGAAGTGAAACTTCTTTATTTAGAAAAAAATTTAGTGTAACATTTTTTCGTTACCCGTGACATTATTCCGTTACGCGCCATCTTTTTCTTATCCCTACCACGCGTGATTCGACGTAGTTCTGTAAAGTTGCATATTATAGTAAATTATTTTTTGAAAAATAAGGTCATAAAGAAGTTTCACTTCTTACGTGTGAACACTAGTACACGCACACATTTTTTTATTGTTTACATACCACCTTTTCTCAATTGTACAAATACATTTTTCTTTCAAAATCTCAAAAAAATTCGCCTCCAATCAGAGAGCATTCGTGAATTTTCATTTATCCATACCTACTATATTCTTTGATCGTTTTTCCTCTCGCAATCAAAAATCTGTTCGTTTTCACAATGCTTTCGAAAACTTTTGTACTTTTCTGTAAGGAGCGTGAATTCTCTGGCTGCGGTATGAATACTGCATTTCAATTGCAACCCAAATATTACAGGATTTGGGTTTATTTTAATATAAAGATTCATGAATATTACAGGTTAGAGATGAATGAAGTTACGCTTATTTAGCTAAAAGTTCGTAGCTTACTTTTAATTAAATTATTGTTAATTTCCTATTTTAGTTTCATTTTTACAATAATGCATAGATAGGTATTCCAAAATAAATCATAATTAGGTTTCATTGAAGTAGCAATATTTATAGATATATATTAAATTACCAACTACCTATTACATGAAATTGTGAGGGACTATTGAACCGTAGATGAATAAATAAAAATTATACGTTCATTAATAAATTATAATATAATATCGTAATGCCTGTAATTATAGTAATTGTTCGTATTCATTACTGAATTATTGGTTGTTAATAATGTTCAATTGAAAACAACAGATGAAAAACCGTGATAATTGTGCTATTTCGAGAATAGTTCAATTGAAATTATTTAATTACAAATTAATTTATCAAGAAACAATTAACATGGAATATATTAAAAGGAAAGCGTTATCGAATGCTATATGCACGTTTGGAAATTGATTAATTACGAATATATGACTTATTTATTTCATAGTTTTGTAGCTGTTTGACTGACCTGTTGGCTTAGTTGCTAGTGGCCCTGCCTTCCAAGCCAGAGGTCGTGGGTTCGATTCCCACCCAGGGTAAATATTTGTGTGATAAACATAGAGGTTTGCTCTCTATCTGGGTGTTAATTATCCATATAATTATTTATTTAAATTATACATGTATGTTTATCAGCCATCTGGTTTCCATAAAACATGCGAAAGCTTAGTATGGGATCAGATCGTGCCGTGTGTGTGAAAATTGTCCTGTCCTGAAATATATTATCTTTATTAAACCGATCCAAGACCAATCAGTGTCATAGATTATAGAATTTTAAATTAAATAGAAACAATACAAACGGTAATTCACAATAGCAGATTATGGATGCTTCATTTTAGTGTAAAGCGAACAGCGCCAGGTTTTCACAGCAAAATTGTAACTTTAACAAGTCACACAAGCGCATAAATTCTATGTTAAACCATAATCATCTTTAACAGACATATTTCCTATTTCCGTTAAACGACGAAATGAATTCAAATCCCGAAATTACTACAAACGATGACAAAGTAAATTTCACTCGAAATTGACGTATTTTGATTAGAACCATACTTAGATCCTCGAAGGACCTCCGTCAAGTTGACGAATATCTGACGGTTATTAAGGAACCTTGTTAATCACGGGTCTGACGAGTCTGTTCAATTTTGTTACATAGTTATGTTTTCGTAACAAATGGTGATGATTGACATTCGATTTGGGAAAGTTGATTTGTTGTGAAGTGATGTTGTTTTTAATGGTCTATTGGAAATGGGACACTGATGTTGTTTTAAATGATTTGATATAAAAATGATATAAAAAGTACATGAGTATTTTAATTGAAATTCAAAGATTGTAAATAGCTATGTATTTTTATTTACTAGACCGCCTCCTTGATACAGTGGTTGACGCGTGAGCGTAGAACCGAGGGGTCCTGGGTTCGATTCCCGGTGGAGACGAAGAAAAAAAAATGTCTCGCTCTGGCAGGACACAGAAGGCTGATCACCTACTTGTCCCTAAAAGAAAATCGATCAGTGAAACAGATGTATAATGCATCTGCCCCTTACCCCCCACTAGGGGACATGGGAATTTTTATTTACTTAATTTAGCGGTGGAATATTTTGCTCATTTTTTATAGTGGTTGATTACTGTTGTCGAAAATAAAACAATATGGTAAAAGGTTCTTGAAGTTTTAAAAATGTTAATAAATTATCTGTTATTTTATTATCTGTTTTTATTAAAGTGAAAGTTCTTTAGGCGCGTTGGGAGTAAAATTTCAAGGTCGCGTCATTGCAATACCGTCACGTCATGGAGCAAAGTGATGATTTTGGTATCTTTGAATCTCAAGGTCCAATCAATCCAAAGAAGTTTCACTTCTGACACGTGTGCTCGGCACATACGCTTTTTTTCTTTGAAAATTAATTTTCTCTACAAAGTCTTTATCTCTATAATAATACTAGCGGTCCGCCCCGGCTTCGCCCGTGGTACCTACATGTTTAAACTATCCTATCTCTCAAGTTGGATCGAACTGCACATGGTGTGCTAATTTTATTATAATCGGTTAAGTGGTTTAGGAGTCCATTGAGGACAAACATTGTGACACGAGATTTATATATATTAAGATAGATCATACTAGCATTATATCAATTTACAATTAGCATAGAACGTAAAGTTAGGAACACAAGAGACTTCTCGAAATACTAATAACACTTGGCGGTACATTTTGAGTTCAGAGCACTTTAACAGTTGCATGTTAATTTCCGTATTCTGAGTTGGATTAAGATATAATAAATACGCAGTAATAATTTATTATGCATGTTTATTTATTCATTTTTTATTGCATCACTAATAAAAAGTGCTCTGATTTTGAACTGATTGCAAAAAGGAGAGCATGCTAAGATCTATTATGCGTTTTTTATCTGTTAATAGGATAACTAGTTTTCCACCCGCGGCTTTTCGCCCGCTTTGTCTAAAACGTAATAAATTATATAGTTAAACCTTTCTATTGAATCACTCTATCTGTTAAAAAATCCGCATCAAAATCCATTACGTAGTTTTAAAGATTAAAGCATACAAAGGGACATAAGGACAGAGAAAGCGACTTTGTTTTATACTATGTAGTATTTTCATATTTACATAACTAAACTTTTCATCGTTTTTTTTAAACATTTGTAATGTAAACGACATTGTGATTGTATACCAGCTCATTACCCACGGCTTGATCACTCGCGTGCTTTTCATTTTGAACATGTGCTTGTTTTTAAACTATTATTTTTACTTACTTAATAATTTATTACTATCATAGTTAACAAATTCATTTAATTAAATTTTAAAATAAACTTACAATTATCGTAAGAACCACCGCCAAAAAGATGAGACCCCGCAACATTTTGTCAAAATGTGTCCTCTGATGTCATATTACTGAGTTACGTCATTGTCCTGAAACAAAAGAAAAATAAATTAAACTCCCTGTGATCAAAATATTATGATTATTATTAATATCCAGTTTTTTTAAGTGAACCTTCTTTAGCGCATTGAGAGTAAACTTTCAAGGTCGCGTCATGGCAAAACCGTCACGTCATGGAGAGGCGACGATTTTGTTATCTTTGAATCTTGCTAAAGTTTCATTTCTGACACGTGTGCTCGGCACACACGCTCTTTTTTCATTCCAATATTTTTCTCAATACCAAAGGATAACCAGGCAGGATAATAATAACATCTATTTCTTTATAAGTACAATTTAATTTGTGACAAACTCGATCTTTTTCTTCCTTAGCTTTCCTTACCGAGAACTGAATCCACAACCTCCCAGTTATAACATTACTTATTAACCAATATACCAATGGGATTCAATGTCTTAATTATGAAATAACAGAGAAAGTATAATTTCCTTTTTCCTAATGTAATTAAGAGTTTAATGAACTGGATAATAAAAATATAGTATTTATATCGTATTCAAACAAAAATCTACTCTGAACAAGGCTTCTTTTATAAGCTATTTTATTGTATAAAGGACTATATTCATATGAGTATAGTCCTTTCTGAAGCTATATAGCTTCTTTATCTACATAACATTATAATGTTATTTATATAATACTAGCTTTCCGCCCGCGGCTTCGCCCGCTTTGTCTAAATCCTAATAAATTATACATATACACTTTATACAACAAAATACCTCATTTATGAAGTGTGTTAGTTTCAAAGAGGTAGCTTCAAAACGACTATACAGGGGAACGTTGTCGGTTCGATTCTTAAGTGCTTAGATTATATTATTAAAAAAATAACAGTGCTATGAACTAATTTATATAGTTAAATTGAATCATCGATATCTTCGTTAATAGCAGCTCGTTCCAGTTGGATAATAAATTCATAGAAAAAAATAAAATTACTTAAAATATATTAAAAAAATAAAATAAAATAAGTCATCAACAAAACGTAACATACCACGATCAGAGCTACAGTTAACATTTTAATTCGACGCCGTCTATCAAAAATTTCTAAATAAAATTCCATACACACGATGTTCGAACGTGACAGAAGCGAGAAACAATATGAAACGCTTCGATATGTAAAGCAAATAACATGTTCTCGACTGATTTATTGTCGCCCCTTGTTTAGTTTTACCATTTGGAAAACGTGTTCTAACAGTTTTTAGTGAATTTCGAATTTGCCTCTCGGACTATGGAGTTGGCATTTTATTGGGAGATTTTTAAAGGAATTTCTGAACCTCGTTTGTGATAGGCAATAATTTTGATAATGAAAAAATAAAATGGCAAAAATCTAAATAATGAAACCCGTCTGGCAAATCAAAGTGGATCATCAAAGAAGATCAACATAGTCTAAAAAAAGCTGGTAAAATATGTAGTTTTTTTTATAGGTTTTATCTTACAAAATACAGTATATCTTATACTCTTATTAAAAATCAATGCCTTCTATGACTAACACGGCCTTCGGAATATTGATGTACTATTCTGGGCTCAATAAAAACTTCTTCGAAAGCAGATACACAGTGTAAAGACATATAGCATTTCGTCACGCGATACAATCACGCTACGTTTGCCATTTACAGGCGTAATTTTCATGTATGAACGACTAGTTTCAGCCCGTAGCTTTGTTCGCATAAACATTTGTAATCTAGATTTCATAGTAATCTACATTTGACAAAAATCTACTGATATTATATATAGCTAGCTAGCGAGAGTAGCTCTATAAATAAATAAATATAAATAGATATTTCAGGACAATTTTCACACACGGCACGATCTGATCCCATACTAAGCTTTCGCTTGTATTATGGAAACCAGATGGCTGATATACATACATATATAATTTTAAATAAATACTTATATAGATTATCAACACCCCGACACAGAGCAAACATCTATGTTTATCACACAAATGTTTGCCCCGGGTGGGAATCTAACCCACAACCACATGAGTAGAAAGACGGAACAGAGACTAAGCTTCAAACAACCGCGCGAATCGATTGCACTACTACAAGTACGCGGGGCATGTGTGTGTGACCTCAGGCCGCTTGTCGCGTACGCAGCGATTCTGGAAAAAACCGGTTTGCGCTTGCACAGGCTGAGGACAGTCTCAGGGTTGATACGACGCACGTTGTTTGTTTTATTAGTTGCAACTTGCAAGTTTGAATATTTTAATATAAAACGTAATATTTTATTGTTAAAAATGGTTGTTTATTGTACTGTGTGTATGAATCATACTAGAAAAACTAAAAATATATCATACTTCAACTATCCCAGGGAGTACAATAGGTGAGTAAATATTTTGATTATTACTTTTTCAAGTCAGTACCTACTTGCGTTTATTTTATTAGGTCCTTTTTTAATAAGATGAGAATTGTACATGGTGTGTTTTTACCTTTCATTATTATTACAAGTTTAGCATTTGTAAGTATGTATGTATGTATTGTAAGTGTGTACATACCTAGGTTGGGTTGTAGTAGGTAGTTTTGTTTAATTTGTCTTAACCTATTGTGACAACCCTACCAAAATAGGTAACAATTTTGCACGTTCTTAAGAAGCTTAGTCTCTGTTCCGTCTTTCTACTCATGTGCCACAACCTCTGGCTTGGAAGCCCTGCCTTCCCCTGCCTTCGGCACTACCAAGCCAACCGGTCAAATAATTTAAATGTAGAAATAGAAAATAGCATGTAATGAAACAAGTGTCAATTTTCATTCGTCTGTTAAAATGTGTTATTATTCAAAACTAGCTGTGCCCTGCGGTTTTACCCGCATTGCTCCGCTCTTGCTGGTCTTAGCGTAATGATATATAGCCTATAGCGTTCCACGATAAATGGACTATCTAACACCGAAATAATTTTTCAAATCGAACCAATAGTTCCTGAGATTAGCGCGTTCAAACTCAAACTCAAACTCAAACATTTATTTATTCAATTAGACTTCTTGGAGAAGCACTTTTGAAACGTCAATACATATTTTTTACATTTACCACCGATTCGGAAAGCAGTATCTATGGAGAAGAACCGGCAAGAAACTCCATAGTTGCTCTTTTAAATCATATTAGTATTACAATTTAATTTTACAAAATATGTAACTGTATATTATCATAATATGCCAGAGAACTGTCCTGTGTTTTTTACGCGATAACCCTCCATGGGTTTCTATCTTCCATATATTCCTTAATGCTGTAATAGGCTCTCTGAACTAATACGTTTTTTACATAATTTTTAAATTTAGCACTACTAAACTCTTTGATACTATGAGGAATTCTGTTGTAAAAAAGTATACCTTGGCCCATAAATGAATTTTTAACTTTAGCTAGACGATAAAATGGCATTTCAATTTTATTTCTGTTCCTTGTGCCATAACAGTGTCTATCTCCTACTCTTGTGTGTAAGTCTGCGTTTTTGTGTATATATAAAATGTTATTAAATATATACTGTGATGGTACAGTGAGGATACCAGTATTCTTAAAGAGATCTCTTAGTGAGTCCCTAGCACGTAAATTATATATAGAGCGTATGGCTCTTTTCTGTAATATAAATATAGTTTCTATATCTGCAGCCCTGCCCCATAGCAGAATTCCATAGGACATAATGCTATGAAAGTAGCTAAAATAAACCAATCTAGCCGTGTCTTCATCGGTGAGATGCCTTATTCTTCGAACTGCATATGCAGCTGAACTAAGCTTAGCAGCGGTGGTGGCAACATGGGCCCCCCATTGTAGCTTCTCATCTAGTGTCAAACCAAGAAAAACAGTGGAATCCACAGGGTGTAATACCTCCCCGTTTAAAATAATATCCCTTTTCACCTTTTTTACATTTGGAAGGATAAATTCTACACAATTTGTTTTTTTTTGCATTTAATAATAAATTATTAGCGTTGAACCAATTGGATATGCGTAAAAGAGCAGAGTTTACTTCGTCAACATTTGTGTCATGTCTATCCACATTAAATATTAATGAGGTATCATCTGCAAACAGTACTATTTCACACATATCCTGCAAATAATAAGGTAGGTCATTAATATACACTAAGAACAAAAACGGTCCTAAGATAGATCCCTGCGGAACACCTATGTTAATCGGCGCACCGCGAGATTTCTCTCCATTAACGACAACGGTTTGTACCCTGTTCTGAAGATATGAAGCTATGAGGTCCTGAGCTAAACCTTTAATACCATAAAAATTTAGTTTCCGTAATAGAGTGGAATGTTCTACACAGTCAAAAGCCTTAGAAAGGTCGCAGAATATCCCTAAAGCATTCTTTGAATTTTCCCATGCTTTATATATATGTGACAAAAGAGCTATTCCCGCATCAGTGGTAGAGCGCCCCTTTGTGAAACCAAACTGTTTGGCGTGCAGTAAACCATTTGATACAAAATGACTACATAATTGGTTTAAAATTAATTTCTCAAAGACTTTGCTCAAAGTTGGTAAAATAGATATTGGCCTATAGTTATTACAGTCTTCTTGGTCACCACTTTTAAATAAAGGAATAATTTTACTAAACTTTAATAAATCAGGGAATATACCAAAGTCACAACATTGATTAAATATAAACGCTAAATGGTTGGCAATGTTTTCTATAATATTATTTACTAAATTTACAGACATTCCCCAGAGATCACATGTTTTTTTTAAGTTTAATGTTTTAAAAGTTTTAACAATTTCCTTTGCAGTCACATGTCGCAATTCAAATAATACATTACACTCAGCAACATGGTCCCTCAAGTAGGACTCAGCAAGCGCTGATGACGAATTTAATTTTTCGGTAATACTAGCAGGGACACTACTAAAAAAATCTTCAAAAGCAAGCGCAACATCAGCACTTTTGTCAATGACCCTACCAGCATTCACAAGTTTTATGGTACTATTTGATTGGTTTTTACCCATTTCACCATTAATAATTGCCCAAACCGTTTTAACTTTGTTATCAGAGTTGCGTATTTTATCTCTGACATACAAGCACTTGGCAGTGAAACAAACTTTTTTAAAAGTTTTTGAATAATTTCTAACATAACTAAGAAATGATAAGTCTTTGTTATATTGCTTCATGCCATATAACTCATATAAAACGTTCCTGCATCTGTGTATACCAGGTGTTGCCCATTGGCTAAATGGTAAATCCTTCGTAATACTTAATGATTTAACTTTAAAGATTTTTTCAAACTCATTATGAATTAAATTAAAAAGATTTGTAAACATTTCACAAGGATTATTATGGAAGGATTGATCATTCAGGCCAGGCAATTTATTATTAATATTATCTCTAAATTTATGAATGCCTTTTTTAGTTATAGGCCTAACATTAATTCTTTTAAATGTAGGTATGTAATCCCATTCAAAAACTACTTTCTGGCCACAGTGAAGCACACAGACAGTTCAAACAAACAGACAAACTCTTCAGATTTATAATATTAGTATAGATTAATTGATGAGGGAAAAATTGTTTACAAAAGCTCAGGCCTTGGTGTGTTGAGAAATACTCGTATGAAACCAGAAATAAGAAAACATTAGACCCGCCATTGTATTCGTCGTACAAAGCAGATTTACTGAATGTATTTTTCATCACGAGACGTGCTGTGAAATTCAGGTGAGAGTCGTCAGAATGTAACTGGAATAAGTTAATTTAAAATAATATGTAGGTATACATATTCTGACAATTCAACGGTGTTTCTATATGTATAAATTTTTGTATGTAAATAAAAAATAAATAAATAAAAATAAAAAATAAAAAAGCCTTTTATTTCCTTAATAAAAAATGTTTTACATTTCAAGTGTTCTTAATATTAGTTGATTTTTACAATGACAAAATTAAAGTAAATTATTCTAAGTTAAACAGCTAATAAATATGTTTCAGATTTCAAGTGTTCTTAATAAATTTTTGTATGTAGGTATTAATAAATAAATGATTGAGATTGATATTTCAGTAAATAATACATTTAATTTTGGGTACATGTTAAATTGGTGGTATAGGTTAGGTTCCTAATAAAAGGGCTAAGGGCCTATTCCTAATAGAAGGCAATTCTTCCTTAAAGATTCCAACAAATATATTGAGAATCGTCTCTTTATGTAACTTCCATTACACTGAAATAGATCACCTGATAACTCATTAAGAAAATAAACTAGTAACAAATACGTTTTCCCTTAACTCTCGAGGGACGTTTGCTAATTAGAAGGAAAATTAGAAATGAACCTTTCTAAGTATTTGTTACGCAATTATTTCTTTAACAAGGAATAACTGATGTAACCCATTTAGTTATAATTGACGTAGGCTAATGATAAGGAAAGAGGTAAAATTATGATTCAGTTAAATAAATATTATATACTAAAATTATAAATCTTAAAACCTAATTTTATCGTCGTGCTGTGTCCATGACTTTTTTTATTATTTTTTATCTAATAGTGTAATCAAACTGTAATTGAAACTGTATCTTATGGAATCAATGAAGCTATATTTATTTTATTTATAATTTTATCGGGCAGATGTATATTTTCTCTACATAGAGTTGTAATGTCACATATAAATAAGGCAGATTATAATATTTTCATATTATGTGATGATTTTTTTTTATTAAATTCAGTATTTTACTAACTAAATGGGTTACAACTAGTTTAACTAAAAAAAAATCGATTGATTTCTACGCCATATTATTTTGATTGTAGTGCATATTTTATCTATGACTAGATTTCCGCCCGCGGCTTCGCCCGCATTTTCAAAGGAAAACCCGCATAGTTCCCGTTCCCGTAGGATTTCCGAGATAAAACCTATCCTATGTGTTAATCCAAGTTACCCTCTATATGTGTGCTAAATTTCATTGGAATCGGTTCAGTAGTATTTGCGTGAAAGAGTAACAAACACACACACACACACGTCCTCACAAACTTTCGCATTTATAATATTAGTAGGATAATACATATTATCACAAAATGGGAACAAACAAGTGTCAATCTAGATATCAGTAATAACGGATAAATAGTTATAATGGCAGATTTATGTTAATTTCGAGTGAGCTATTAAGCTTTAAGCGTATCAGGTGTTCAGTTACTAACTTGTTGATAACGTTTGTGGTAGTGATAAGGGAGTGATTAGTTTTATAGGGCTAGGCTTTACGTTTTATCTTGAATGATACATACATTTCGCATGGACTTCTATCCTTCTTTTCACTACTTGCCTATGATCTTTTCGCGAAAAAAGTAGCTTAAATACTTCTTGAATTTACCAGCTATTTATATAACAAATTTCGTTAAAATATATAAAAAATGGATTGAATATGATGATTTGACCCGATGATGAGAAGGAAACTTAATTTAATTTGTTTTGGTTTTTCCACTAATTGTAATTTAGTACCTATGTTCATCACATATTTTTCCCGTTGACAGGATCGAACCTACACCTTCTGACGTTAATCATCACAGCTCTACCCATTGTACCAATGAGATCGCCAATAGGTATATCATACAGAACTGTATAATATTTTGCTTAAAATACCCCACAATATCACTTTCTCTGTCAAAGTCGCTTTTTCTGTCCCTATGTCTGTTATCTTTAAAACTACGCAACGGATTTTGATGCGGTTTTTTTAATTTTTTAATAGATACAGTGATTCAAAAGGGAGGTTTAAGTATTTAATTTACTAGGTTTTAGACAAAGCGGGCGAAGCCGCGGGCGGTAAGCTAGTATGTTTATATAATGCAGAACATATCATCGTAAGCCCTTAAATTTATATTACTACATGTTATTGTTAACAAAAATGTCCGTCTTGTATGTAAATAAGCGCTCAAACCTTTAAACAATTTCACGTATGCACACTGTTCACTGAAAAAAAAGACGATCAAAATAAATTATTTGCAAAAGAACAAAAAACAACGAAATTGGACCGCGCCACTTGTGTAACGAACGAAATAATTAAACGAGCTGAGAATAAAGAAAAATAAAATTGAAACTTTTACATTTTACAGCGATACCTATAATGGGCGGCCGGTTTCGCATGGGATAGACAGGGATGCAGATAGGGATTGACCATTTGGGGGAAAAAGACGAAAAAAATATTTTTAGGTTATTGAGGATAACGGTTCACGAAAATTAATAAAAAAAATTAAAAATAATTTTACGATTAAACAAATTTATTATAATCGTAAAGAGGAAAAAGGTTTACACGGGTGATCTCACAGTTTTTGTATATTTTTTAATTCACACTTCTCAATAAGTTAAGTCGATAATTAATTAATTAGTAACCTTAAATATAAAATTTACTAAGAAACTTAAGTACTGAATTTCTAGTGTCATAAGTTATTTAGTTTATCCTGGGTAATTGGACCACTTTAAGCTAGTCACTTAATTTACATAAATAAGTAATTTATACATAAGGAATTTATACAAGATTTATAATTAATCAACGAAGTGCTTCAACTTACTATTACTGAAATATTTATCACTATACAAAAACAAAGTCCTACGCAACATGTCTATGTTTGCGCAAAACTTAAAAGCTGCTGAACCGATTTTCATTCTGTTTTCACCAATACATAGCTTAATTTTCGAGAGACGTTTCAGTATATTATTATTTTCATTTTCAACACAAGCGAAGAAAAACTACTTCATAAAAAAGGTAAAATATCAAAATGTTATTTCTTTCGCACTATGAAAGTCCCCTTTATGTGAAACACCCCGATTCGTTTCGATAGCAGATTGGAGATTTTAAATTCATTAGTTTAATTACTCTTCTTTCTTTTAACACAGATTTACATTTACATTTTAACGAGTGTTAAACAATACTTTAAATTGATATCAATATTAATTTTCTTTGTACTTTGATGTACTGAAAATGGTACATAGTTTTTTTTTATTTACAAGGAAAATTTTAATGAACATGTTTAACAGGAAATTGATGTTATAGTTAGTAGCTCATATTCATAAAGATTTCAATATTGGACGATAAATTACAGTGACGTTGTTTAATATAGGAGCTTATTAAATTAATAAATAAATTCATTTGGTCTCACAAATAAAAACGAAAAGGAAAATCTAAACACTTCAATTTAGGTTCAGATAAATTATGACATTATATTATGTTGACCTAATATGAAAAAAAAAATAATAAAAATAGTTAAAAAAAATATTAGACAAGGCTTTAGTTAGCTTATAAATTTCTTCCTATGCTACTTTGGAAATTATTAATATCTAATTTATTGTTATTTTAAACACACCATCAAGCATTAAAACAGTAATTTATTGTAAAAACGACCGAACCATAAAACTAAACTTTAAAACGCAACCGCATAATTCGAAACCATTGATGTTTATATGGTAATACCATTCCTATAACGTCACTACAACACATTAACAATATCAATCACAGCTACTCGATAACAGATGGCGCTGCACTTTGGCGCGAAGCCAGATGTTCAATTGGCCGCTTATCTATGGACAACGCGTTTGAATTGTTTATGGGTGTACAGCCTAATTTTAGGCTAAATTAAAATGAGCGTGTGTGCCGAGCTCACGTGTCAGAAGTGAAACTTCTTTGGCAACATTCAAACCAACCTACGACGTGACGGTTTTGCCATGACGCGACCTTGAAATTTTACTCTCAACGCGCCTAAAGAAGTTTCACTTCAAAAAGTTTATTATTTTAGGTTATGGTTAGTTAAAAGAGCTTTTGTTTACAAACTCTAGTTCTTTATGACTTCAGTTGGCCACTTATCTCTAGGTTTTGCAATACACGTTCGTGTACCTTGTCTTTATGAATCAATTATTTAATCAGTCACAAGTAATGGAATAATATAAAGAATTAAACGGAGATTATCGAGGTGGAATTAATATTTAACAATTATGTTAAGCTGGCCATACACGCTAGGGTGTACCTGACAGGTTTGCCTGTGCAGTTACGCCTGTCAGGTAAAGTTGAGTTGAGAAGAGGACATACACGCAGCGGTAAACCTGCACAAACTCTCATTTGAAACCATGCCCTCGGCCGCGGCGCTTGATATCGACGCAGTAGCTTTAATTGATTTATTATTTATTTTATTGAAGAAAAAGAAATATAAACGAAGATACCGTGAACGATGGTGCAAATCATGGTTATTGCAAAGTTATTGTTATTATACTCTCATGTGAACTTGTTGAAAGAATTGATATTTGAGCCGAATGATTTTCGCAACTATCTACGATTAAAAGACGTATCTCAAACTATTAGCAGCTATGACTCCTTTACACATATGCACGTGTTTCCCTGCTAGCACTCACTGGACAACTGACGACTACGTCGAACCGCCCCATACACGCTCAGGTTTGCCTGCACAGTTAAACTGCACAGGTATACCCACGCGTAATGCTGGCCATACACGCAAGGGTGTACCTGACAGGTTTGCCTGTATAGGTCACCTGTTCAGGTAAACCGGTGCGTGTATGTTACAGAACTGTGCAAGTTTTCACACCTGTTCAGGCGACAGAAAAAATATGAAAATTGATATTTTTTACGCGTGGGTATACCTGTGCAGTTTAACTGTGCAGGCAAACCTGAGCGTGTATGGGGCGGTTCGACGTAGTCGTCAGTTGTCCAGTGAGTACAGCAGGGAAACACGTGCGTGCGTTGCCGTGCAAAATGTAAAAATATAATATATACAAAATCAAATCTCAATTCTTTCAACAAGTTCACATGAGAGTACTCTTTTCTTTGCAATAACCATGGTTTGCACCATTGTTCACGGTATCTTCGTTTATATTTCTTTTTCTTCAATAAAATAAATAATAAACCAATTAACGCTACTGCGTCGATATCAAGCGCCGCGGCCGAGGGCATGGTTTCAAATGAAAGTTTGTGCAGGTTTACCGCTGCGTGTATGTCCTCTTCTCAACTCAACTTTACCTGACAGGCGTAACTGCACAGGCAAACCTGTCAGGTACACCCTTGCGTGTATGGCCAGCTTTAAAAATATCAATTTTCATATTTTTTCTGTCGCCTGAACAGGTGTGAAAACTTGCACAGTTCTGTAACATACACACTCTGGTTAACCTGAACAGGTGACCTGTACAGGCAAACCTGTCAGGTACACCCTAGCGTGTATGGCCAGCTTTATGCATACTGTATGTACCTAGATTTTAAAGGATTTAAAAAATACATTTTTCAGAATTGTGTAATATACTGTTTCTCTTAATGAATAACAGTTATGTCCAAAACTATCGATGTTAAATCATGTGTTATCAAATGATCGACTTGGCAAATTCAAATTTTAACTTTCAAAATTATACAATCCTCAAAAAGAATATGACGCCATCAACATCGACATAACCAGTAAGAAATCAGTTCAACGTAACTAATAACTACATTAAATCTATACACTAACAAAAATTTTTGACATGAAAATTGCAAAATTCCATATTCACGCAAACCCTTTATTATGATATAAACAAAATACGTATGAAACGACATAACCGCGGTAGTTTATTATGAATCCGTGACTTGGCAATCGCTGACAAGAAATTGGGTCGAGTGCTTGCGTATGGGGAGAGCGGTGTTAAAGCACTTTATGCTTATTTTTACAGAACCAAAAAGTATTAATAATAAACGATATTTTTGCTCTATTTTAGTAGAAAGGCAGGTGCTATAGTCTCTTATAGTCTTTAATACCGGTCCATTAGCATCCTATTCCATAGCCCAGTTCATTTTGTTTCCTCATCTTGCAATAGTCCTACATCGGCCGCGGACTGCCCAGGGGTGTATCTCTATAGTGCAGTCATGGCCAGGCTGCGGTTGGTGTCCTACATTAAAGTTTTTTAAAGGGTCTATGCGTGTCCCCACGTAAGTCTTCCAAAGGACCGGTTACCTTCTCTATGATGGTATCCGAGTATTATGGAATTGATATACGATAGGTATATTTTATAAATTTTGGTGTGTTGTATTCTGAACAACACTGAACAACACTGAATACGAGATTTCATTTACACTAAAAGATCACGAAATAATGCTCTTGCTCTAGCTCTTGCTCTATGTTCGTTTTATAGCATTCAAATGCTTTTTAAATGATAAATTTTTGAAGAATACATTCGCCTTACCGGTATGAGTAGTTGTGATTCGCCGGTTCTGGCGCAAGCGCCAGAACCGGCGAATCACGTGTTGGCGAACCCGCAAATCAGTGGTACCCCATCCTAAAAAAAAAAAAAAAAAAAAAAAAAGTTTGGACTCTTTTCCCACTAAAGCGGCCACGCTGAGTCGATAGCACTCACTCCCGAAGCGATAGGATGCACGGTTTCGGAGATGTGCAGATCGATTAACTCTTATCTAATTGATATCCGGTGGGTCATTAGCGTCCCATGGTTCACCTTTTCCTATTAGCTAATTACACCGTCCGGCGTTCTTATCTATTACTCATTGTGCACCTCGCTTATCACTGCTTTTGTATTAAACTTCTTTGTTATGACCTACCTCACTATTCTAACCAAACGATGTATTATTATATTCAAGAAAAAATACGTCTAAAATCGTATAACTATATTTATATATTATCGTACTATATTATCATAATTGTTGCTTTTTTAAAAAGCGATTCGCTTCTGGCACTCGCCGGCCGCTGCCGCGGCACGCTCGCTTTGCTCGCTCGGCTCGTGCGTTGTTTATCAAAGTCTAACCTAACCTAACCTAATTGTTGCTTTTTTAAAAAGCGATTCGCTTCTGGCGTTGTTTATCAAAATCTAACCTAACCTAACCTAACCCAATTATTTTTCCGGGTAATCTGATGTATCGAACTTTGTTACGAGCTACCTCGCTATTCTGAATCATCAATAAAACACATTCATTTTACTGCCATTTTTATTTCCAAAATGTTGTTGCTTATTATCTACTGGTTTGTGTATTTGGCGACCATTTGTCCATTTTGCTATATAAAAATAATTATTGATGAACATTTGAATTGTAGCCTTATCTACTTATAAAATAGGAGCGAAACATCTCATCCACTAAAATATCGTTGTACAGTGTGTTCCCTGTAAATATGCTCGTAAAACTATGCATTGAATATCCCTGAAACTTATATAGCAAATACATTAAGCAATATTCTCCACAAACTGAAGTCCAATCATTCTGAATCCTATCAACATTCCAGTCCCATCTCTTACAATTCCTTTTCAAAAACTGGAGATGATATCGCTCAGGTGTTCGTCCATATGAATCAAAATATTGACCGATGCCATTCGTATCGATATGTACAGCTACCCAGTGTGAACCCGGTTTATCATCCGCATCCAAATTGCATATTATATACGTTGGTACATGGGTATACATAGGCAGTCTATTAGCAGCATAAACATTATTTTCTAGACTGGGATGAATCTTTTTCATATGTTTTTGTAATTCTAGTGTATCCATGATATTACTGTTATTAGCAGATTATTACAGTACCAATCTATTCAATGGTTGTCATAGGAATGTTCAATTATAGTGTTTTGTATAAGATTAAATAGGAAGTTTGTAATGAAATAAAAAATAGTAAATTGCATACAATTTGTTTTATTTAATTTTATAATGTTTCCTTTAGTTACATATACACAAAATGCATTAAGCATAACACATAAATCTAAAATATAACACACATTATAACCTTAACTACTATAGTCTACAGTAACATTTCTATTTTTATCTATTTCAATAATATTATCAAACTCAGCATAAACAATACAGTTAATTGTTTGTGTTAGTGAGGATTCAAATCGTACTTCTAATCTTACACTACCATGCTTTATGAGATTCCAATGAGCTGATGAGTTAGCTGATAAATCAGGAGTTAAATCAAATGCTAAAAGACAGTAGCCTTTGGCATACTGTTCACGAGAGATTGCATTTCCTTCATTAAGAAAGTGAATACCAGTCCCCGAGAATAGAGTATGATATGCCGATGTGAATATATTATTATTAAAAGATGGTTGCAAAGCTTTTGAAGGTATTTGTTGACCATCAATATATAAGCTGAAAGAGTTAATACCATAGTTTTCAAAGTTAAATGGATTTTTAGTAAGTGAACCATTAAATGCGGAATTGTTCACAAATCCAATAATACATCTTTTGGGTACCTGTCCCAAGAATATATTATCAAGAGTTTTTCCTTGAACACCTGATGGAATTGTTAAAACTTTAACTTCAGCACGAGTAATAGGATATTTAGCAGTTGTAGAAGCTAAAACTTTCTGATGTGCGAGTAATACACTTGGATTAATTCGTGCTCTTCGAACAATAAGAGTTGCATCCGTAATGCAAACTTTAAACTTTTCATCATTTGACCCAGCAATTAAATTAAAACTCTCTCTTGACCGAACTAATTTTACACTCATTTCAACACCATTAATTAAAAATTTATCTTGATTGAAAATGTCACCATGAAGATGACCAATCATTTCTATTTCCCGGCTTTCATTAACTAATTCCTGTCTTTTAGCAAATCCTGTGTTTTTACCATCTGTGGAATCCATTTTGCCTGCTGTATCATCATACCAAAGACTACAAGTAAGATGAGATTGTTTAGCAGCAGGAGCATAGTTTAAAAGGGTTTCCATGTATGCTCGATAGGCATAGGTATTATTAGGTGGTGATACAAGTTTTTGGTTTAAATAAACATCGAGTTGACTAAAAAGTGAATGCAACCAATTATTTACAGGTGCTACTACTGTAGCTGATAACAAGTTTGTTGAATCTTGATTTAATACTTTTGCCTTTATGTGGAGTAATGTATGAGACAAATCTATGTAGTCATCGCCTGTTCCAGGAACTTGAAACTCGATAGGTCCATCATCAGCAAGAGATGAAATTGGTTTATAGTGAATCCACAATCCATTTTCAATGCTTGTTTGTGTGGACGGTAATGCAAACAAATCTAATTCTGACTTAACGCACTCACAAGAATGATTATGAAGGAAAGACATACTTAATTTGAAAATATATCTTTGATGTTTTTTGGTTTTAGACCAAGTTTTTTCGTAGCTTTCACTTTAGCTGTTAGTGGTGGAATGAACGAGGCCAATCGTTTTCTTTTAGTTATATACCCAGATCCTGTCATGTTTAATCGATCAATTTTGTTATCAGCCTTTCGTTTTAAGTTCGTACTAACTTGCTTTAGACGATCTTTTATTG
Source organism: Colias behrii (assembly GCA_029959065.1). Taxonomy (NCBI): domain Eukaryota; kingdom Metazoa; phylum Arthropoda; class Insecta; order Lepidoptera; family Pieridae; genus Colias; species Colias behrii. The sequence continues at coordinate 1,149,729 of JARWMC010000025.1, forward strand.
AGGCTTCCATAGGACGGGCTTGAATCATATCCGATAAAAGTCCTACTCCAGCGTTTAATGCCTCCTTACCAACCACTCGAGCACCACTTGAAAGTAAAGGTAAAACTGATCTAAATAATCCTCCTACGAAGCTCCCAATACCATGACCGCGTTGGTATGGTGAACCCTTATAAATTACTCCAACTCCTGATCCAGCTTGATGTGAATAATAATTTTCATATGGACATTTATGATGATCATGAGGAGAATACATTATTATAATTTGCGGAAATGTAGTTTAATACACACGGTCCCAAACTGGAATGGTATTTTTTGTCCTGCGCTCGATCTTATATCCATTTCCAGCGTATCGAACTCTCTTCGCATAACGGGTAAGTAGTGAGGTGGAGAGAAAACGTGCATTTTATACGCACCATAAATGTATTTTGAAGGATCTAATGAAATGACTCTTAATAGCGGAGTCATAACATCACCCACAATCTGAGGATCAATAATGTCGCAATATAGAAATAGTTGAGATGGTAACCCTAAATGTAAATTAGCAGGACACTTCCCAAAATTTCTGTCTAGGAGATTTGTATTTGGTTCATAACCTAGTTGTAAACTTAATTTGGGTGATAATGTTACGGATGTTATATTTTTATCCAAAACAGAAACAGACACAAATTTTGTTATTTCATCATAACGAAATTTCAAGTTCTCTCCGATACCATTTAATGCTCTCAAAATATGTTCAACGTTATCGTAGTTGGTAGCGGGAATATGTTTTTTGTAGTACACTGTTGATGGTTTATCTTCATTAGGAATTAACATGGTTTTTGTGATGTATACAACATTTTCATGATCTTGAACAGTAAACATTGTGCATGGATATTGAAACTCGACAACTCCAACCAACCATTCACCTTCTAATTTCATAGCTTTTGGTAATTTTGTTGAAAAATTTGTGGTCTTGTTATCAGGAAAGTATTCCATTGAACTATTGCTGAGCAAAGTTAAATAAAAACTTTCTTTATTCATATTTCTTTTAAACTAGAAGCTAAAATCCAACTGTTAAATTTATCTGGATAACCTTTCCACTTCACTAATACTTCTTTTCTGGTGCCCGAATAACGAGTACCAATTATTTTATCTATTTTATATTGTGAGGTGGGGTTGTAAGTGACCTTCTGTAATTCTCTTTCATAAAAAGTACCAACTATTGGTTCATTTTGTAAATCTGTAATTGTATAAACAACCCATGGAGATCTATCAATTATTGAAGATATAATAAATATTTCATCACTCCAATTTGATTCATATCCTTTTTGGAAAACATGTTTATATTTAGTTATTCGAACATAATCACCCACGTTGAAATTTGGTTTTGAATTTTCTAAAGAAAGTTTGTTTGACCCTCTATCATAAAGATTAGTCCAAACTGTCATAATATTGTTGGAACTTACATCACATGGGCACATCTTAATACTCGAGTGAATGCTGTGATTATAAGAGTATATTAAATCTTGTAAAACATCTATATATCTATAAGTATTATTATGAGTGAAATAACGCCACATTTTCATTTTTAGAGTTCTTTGAAATCGTTCAACAATACTAGCCTTAATATCAGGATTGTTAGTGGTATAGTAATTTATCTTTTTGGATTTAAAGTATTTTTGTACATCTTTTGAAACAAATTCTGTACCTTTATCAGATTGTATGTGAGTAGGGGTTGAATTACTTTCAGTAAATATACTTTCAAAACATTCTTTAGTTGTTTCTGAGTTTTTCTTTTTCATTGGTCTTGCAAAAGCATATTTACTAAATACATCAATAACACAAAGTATGTAGTTGAAACCATCATTATATTGAGAATAAGTTCGCATATCACTTAAATCGGCTTGCCACAGCTCATTAATATTTGATAGAATGTACCTATTACGCGGGAATTTTTTCCGAATGGGTTTATGTAATGTATATGTTTCTTGTGATTGTAACCATTCCTTCACTTGCTTTTTATCCATTTTACCCTTCATAGCTTTTGATAATTTATCAATACTACCAAAACCAGCGGGGTTAGATGGATCATAATAAATCCTGTTAATTTCTTCTAGTACGGGGTCCATTTTTCCCAATCGATCTTTTTACGTATTTTAGTTATATATCTTTTATCTCCACTGCTCGGTGTAGAAAATTCTTGAACTTCAATCTCAGAGGTTTTGTTCAGATCTTTCGCTTGAAGTTGGTTAATAAACTCACATCTCTTTGGATTTCCAATATAAGTAAGTGGTACTTTAATATCTTTCAATGCTTTAGCAAATCTATCCCACCCTATCGGATCACTTTTTTTTAAGGGTCTAAGTGAATCATTTATTAAATCAACAATATTACTTCCTGGAATTTTTTCATTATCAATTATGACTGTGCCTTCATTATCCCAACGTATTTTACTTTTACTTGTTCCAATTAAGTTTAATAATGACTCACCTTTTTTATTATAAGTTTTTGGTATTAAACTGAGTATTTGTGTTGGTGAATACAGTGGATTTGCCTCACTTTCTATACTTTTAATGGAACCTTTCTCCTCCAACAAAGATTCAGCATCAACTGAACTTTTTAGATCTCTATCTTTATTTTTAAAACCAATTTTAGACTCATTTGAATATTCATTAGATGTATCAGAATAAATTGGTAATCTGAGTGGTTGACGATCCTCTTCGGTAAAGTGAAGGTATCTTTGTAGTGTTTGTAAATATAACATCCACTTCTTTCGGTCTTCCGTCTTACTATTCATAATATTTTGCATTTCAATATCTAATCGAGACAAATTACTTGTATCCTTATTTTCTTGTTTTAATTTTTCAATCAATCCAGGTTCAATAAGTATCATTTTCTTAGCATTTTCCATGTTAACTGGCTAGTCCACTTACTAATCCACTCAATATTGCACCTAATATTATTGGTAAGAAAGTCCCTCCTTTTTGTATAATAATATTTTTTCTTAGTTTATGTTTACACTTACGCACCAGTTTACGGAGTATATTTTTGTGTTTATTCAATTTTTGTTTATCTTGATCTTTAAGTGGTATCTTTCCTTGTAAAACGTTATGAATACATTCACAAATACAATTTATTTCTTTTTCATCACACGTTTTAAGTAATGCTCTTTGATGTTTTGGTTTAAGCGTATGCAAAGCATTTAGCAAATGTTTATGCGTTGTGACTCGACGATGCATCATTTAGAAATGATTTGAATTGTTTGATTCTTGGTGTATTTAAACTCTTTCGTGGGGACGTAGACTGTACAGTGACCATTAAATGGGAATACATTTGTCTTGATACGACAAAAATCATTTGTATTCTGTTTTAAATCTACCATTAAATATCCATGTGCTTCTAAAGTTGCATCCCTGTAGGCGTCTTCAATGAATTTTGTGTTATCTGGTGACACTTGTCGTGCTAAATATCTTATTTGAGTTTTATCTCGAGGGTTTTTAAAATAAATTATATAACTTGAGTTTAAAGAAATGTCTCTTTGACCTTTACCTTGATGAAATAAATTTTGTGTTAAATAAAATACACTAAGGTTCCGGTGATGACTGCCTTTTGTAAATATATCCACAATTCTTCCATCAGACTCTCTCATTAGATCATCAATAATAATAAGGTGTGGGTTTTCACCATCAAACATATTAAGATTTGGAATTCCTTGATGATAGTTAACATTTGGTAAATTATATAAAGGTTGCATTTCATCAAAGCACCATGTGATATGATTAAAATCACAATTACATATTTCCTTAACTGATTTTATGAAATTTGTTACAAAATTTGACTTCCCACATCCACTTGGTCCGGCCACAATAGCAGTAAACGGATGGATAAAGTGAAACATTTCACACGTCTAGAGTTTAAAGGGATGAAATAAAAAATGAAAATGTTGGTGTAAAAATTTAATATATATATTATATTGCTAAAAATAAATGATCTGTTTACTATTTCTAACACAATTAGTACTTATCAGAATTTCACAATCACCTCAACATCAAATTTAAGTACACAAATAAAAACTACAATTATTTTACATTATTTACAATCAAACAATACTAAACTATTATAAAACTATTAATAAACTATTATATAACATTATAGCAATATCATAATTTTTTTTACAATCAGTACAAATTTTGTATACACACACAGAAATAATAGTAAAAAGTCACTTATTTGTATATACACACAGAAATAATAGTAAAAAGTCACTTAGCGTAATTTATAATGTCCCCAAGCCAATGTATCAATGTTGTTGTTCATAATACATCGTTTGGTATCATTATATGATAAAGATGTTGTATTTATTTTTTGTGTAAAAATAGTGTGTTTGATTGACTTAAATCGAAGCATACTACAATATAATACATTTTTATTAAACAAACACGATTTGTAATTTTCCATATTCATTTTTTTGGTAACACTTTTGTTAACCCCTTTTGCCTTTGCTATAAATTTATCTTCTATTTCTAAGGCATACATTTTTGATCGCAACCCTACAAATTCCTTCAATACTTTACCATTATTCTCATCTTTAAAAAAACCTAACTTTTTTTTATTTATTTTTGGATATCCGTAAATATTATTTTCCGGGTAATCTGATGTATCGAAATAGTGAGGTAGATCTGGTTTTATATCCTCATAAAAATTGTCTGTAAAAATTTGATATATCAAACTATCGGTATCGGTGTACAATAACTTAATTTTATTATGAAACTTTTTAATCATGTAGTTGTAATGAAATTCATACATAAGGGTCTTAGATATATCTAAAATACAAAATCCTAAATAAATCGGCTTATCATAAATTAATTTTGTTTTACGTAATTGTATTGCAACTAAATGTTCTGAAAATATTGATAAACTATGGAACTCTGGTTTTGCAATCCAATCCTGAGCACCTAAAACTTTACCACGATTATCCCAGTGAGTTAGTAGTTTAACGTTTACTCTTTTTTCAATATTTTCCATAGTCTTACCGAAGACAGAATTATTCATTAATTTAAAAAAGTCTTTTTCGAAGTTTGATGTAGCTAACGTTCTCAAAGTAGTATTTAAGTCTATGTATTTCTTTAACCAAGAACTCTGTTTAAATTTTAAAATTCTATGTACTTTAATTAATTTCATTCCCATTTCAATGCATTGTTTTAAATTCCTGTAGTGAATGATGTATTTATTTTTATTATTTAAATTAGGAACTAATTTAGTTTCATTAGTATTACCCACACATATGTTTTCAGGACATAACGGAAAGTCAGAATGCAAATTATGAAGTTCATCAGGATATTCCAAATCAACTTCTAAAACATAACCGAAATCAGAGTTATCCGGCACATTATAATCTGTATTAGAATCTATCCATTCGAAACCGCCAACAGGAAGAGATTGAGACATTGCCCAACCATATAAATTATTCGCATCAAAATATGTTAGATATGAATTAGGTTTTTCACTATCATAATCCTCCATGAATTTATTATTTGCTCTAGCAAAACGATTGCTACACTGAGATACACCCCCTCTAATACCAGCTTTAAAAAAAGCAATTTTGTCATAGTCCGTTAACAATTCTAATTCTATTTTGGTAAATTTTAACATTGCATCCCAACTTAAACCTGGGGCAGTATAGTAATGAGCAGGATCTAATCCATAAGTTTTAATACAAAGCTTTCTAAAGTTTTCGAATACATCAGTCAAAAGTAAAACATCAGTTTTTAAATATAAATCGGAATAATCGGACATACTACTACACTTAAAATGTTGCCAAATATCTTTTGCATGATTATAATCATCATTTGAAATATTTGTATCTGTGAGTGAACTATAAAAATGGTGTTGATCAGGAAGTGATGGATGTTTCAAGCAATCACTATTACACATAAATTCATAAGGATAAATACCTTTCCGTCTTAAAAGTGAAAAATCTTCATTATTAGGATAGTTCCTTTTTAGTTCTGTAAACTGATCATCATTAAGATTTTTAGTTAGTTGATCTAAACTACACGATAAAAATTTCAATGAATCTACAAATCTTAAACTTACTGATTGATTATTATTTATTGTTAACTGTTTTGAAAATGATATGTATCGTTCTTTATTTTGCGGAATAACTTCAACTTTGCCATCATAGAGGTTTAATGCATGGACAATGAAATGAGCATCGTAGTGACTGAGGTTATGTAAAAATATTGGAATATGACGAGGGGTTCTGTACTTAGTACTACACACTTGATGTGCAACACCTCTAAAACTACCAGTGTACCAATCAAAATCGTTAAAAGGATCTCCATTTAACTCAGTTTCACAAATATGACACATGTTTGAATTTGAAATTTTAATTTTATCTTCATCTGATAATGGAACGGGACATTTTTGGAAACTATTTTTTTTAACTATTGTTTTCACATCTTCGCAAAGGCGATTCATAAACACTTGTGCACAGTTTGGCCCACTATACGTCTCATATTTTGATAATCTGTTATCATATGAACATTTAATGTAATAACCAAAACTATACACTTCATGTTTTTGAATATTAATTGTACTAGGCTTGGATGGATCGTTACTACATGATTCTATCGGATTCAAAAATGCCTCAAAGTCTGCATAAACCACAAAGGGCATTTCCAACTTTTTCGCGAATTTATCAAATTTTAATTTATTATTTGAGGTTGCTTTACCAAACCAATTCAATTTGGAATCCTCGCCGTTTGGTAATTCCGTACAAATGTGAGCGCAATCATATTGTTGATGGTTATTAAGTCTTTCCTCTGATGGGAAATGAAGTAAACATGAATCACATATATAAACTGCATGATGATGACTTGATATTTGTGAACTAACTAATCGCGATAAGTTTTTAATATAACAGTAATGATTGTTAGTACCATTCGATATATATAGTAGGTTAATATGATTAGGTGTACGACATTTTGTTAAATATAAAGGACCTACAACAGAATTACACTTTTTTTCTTTATTATATTCTAGGCCAAAAACATTAATACTAATATTGTTTAATTTCTCTACTTTTGATATATCTGCAATTTTAACCGGAAAAGAAATACCAGTAAATTTTAGTTTATTTCCATGAATTGCGTAAGATGCTACCCGATCTACACTTTTACATACAGGATATAAACCAGAGAGTAATGCCCATTTAAAACACATATTATCATTATTTTTAACATTGATTACAGCTTTTTTTGATTTAATATCTTGAGGAAGGTCGATATATGAACTACCACGTAGGGGGTTGAATTTGTTAACATTCATATCTATGTATTTAATTTGACTAAGACTCCAACCACTATCTTTTTTTTCAAATTGACAAATTTTACCGACTACAGTGTCTATTAATGATGAATAAAAAATATTTAAGTCATCTCCCTGACAAATGATGTAATTAAACGTTTGAAAATCAAACGTATTTTTAATATCTTTAGTTTGTTGTATGAAATCAGCATGCAATATGAAGTTTATTTTTAAAATTGTATGTTGTTGAATACATTCATTTATCAAAAATAAGATATCGATTTTTAGTGAATTTAAAAACGATTCTGGTGTTTCAAAATATTGCCCCGATTGAAGTGTTTTACTATTAATTCTGTATGTTAAAATTCGATTACCAAAAGCGGTTTCAACAACTGTTACATTTGTTAATGAATTATGTGATTTTAAAAGATTATTTTTATGTGTATTACTTTTTAAATGGTTGTTTAGATACCTTTTATTAATATAAACATGACATGTATCACATTCCACCTTATTGTTGTCCACGTCATTGGTTTCAATTGATGATGTAGAAGCTCCCTCATCAAATTTTGCTTTCTTGGTAACCTTATTTTCATCTGTAGTGATACCTCGTTTGATACCTCTTCCAACTTGTTGTTGACTGTAACAAAAAAAGAAAATTATTAGATAAATCTTAAAATAAAACATTACTACAATAATATTTCTTATTGAGTTTGTACTTCTAATACTTACATTAACGTTGTTTCAACCATCAAACATTGATTATACAACTCATCATCATACGATGAATCGAACAGTTCACGCTTCTCCATTTCATCACAAACTTTATGCAGCTCCTGATTGAATTCGCTGTTGAATTGTTCTATATTCTCTTCAATGGGTGCGGAAAAGAAAGCACTGGTGCACATTTCACTAAAGTTTTCCATCTTTATAATAAAGAAGAAAGTATGTAGCACAGTAAGTAACAGTTAAGTGTTGGTAGAGTAACTGATACTCAATTTAAAAAATGTTCAATATTTATAGTCTAGCATAGGATTAGGAAAGTTTTGTAAAATCTAATGAGTACATGGAAGTAATTTAAGAAAACAGAATCACATTAACTAATGATCATTGTTAAAATAGTAACATTAACTAATGATCATTGTTAAAAAAGTATTTTTTCACTTTTTCACTTTCTGCTATTGTCTTTGTAATATTGTATACGAGGGCGTTTGTGTTGTCATAGATGCTATCCTTATTTTTCTTTACGTAATATTTAATCCTCGTGGTAGCGTGCTTCCAGTGATCACTAGTTGGAATCTTGGATAGTTTCTTCATATCATACATTTCAATTTTTATGAGATGCATCGCTTGGTCTCCGTCATCAGAATTTGTAGAGATGTATGATACGCCATCTCTAGCAGCTCGTGCCACAGTTGACGATAGCAGCTTCTTCCTTTTTATTTTTGGTGCCACTTCAAAAAATTGATCAATTGACTGCAATTTCCTTTTTCCGCCATCGTCTGTGTTATTAACGATGATGTCATCACTCTCTTCTTCGTTTTGAGGAGAGAGTGGCGAGTAGTAACACAGTTTATAGGTATTTTCATCGAAGTTGAATGATTTCTGCAACAACAGAGTTATCGCGTTAATATCAATTTGTTTACACTTAGTCTGACACACACACACACACATGTAAAGAGAAATACAAGTAAGTTTGTCAATAGAATAATCACTTACCTCCATGATCATTGATGACACAAAACACAACACAAACGTAGTATTGGTAGACGTATACAATCCACTGTGGTCCAACGACCATAGACTGACTGCATGACTGCAACTGTTCGATCATATATAGCACCATTCTTATCTAAAGCAAATTCTTAAGTACAATGAAACTGATTGTAACTCTATGAGTCAACAAACTTATCTCACGTTCCTTCGCAAATGGCATCAACCTGCTTTGTGACTCTCACAAAAGAATGCGATTAAATATTAACAAAACGAAACTGATAGTAACTCTATGAGTCAACAAACTTATCTCACGTTCCTTCGCAAATGACATCAACCTGCTTTGTGACTCTCACAAAAGAATGCGATTAAATATTTACAAAACGAAACCGATAGTAACTCTATGAATCATCAAACTTATCTCAAATTGCTTCGCAACAGGTATCAACCTGTCATACTCTATTCTCGGGGACTGGTATTCACTTTCTTAATGAAGGAAATGCAATCTCTCGTGAACAGTATGCCAAAGGCTACTGTCTTTTAGCATTTGATTTAACTCCTGATTTATCAGCTAACTCATCAGCTCATTGGAATCTCATAAAGCATGGTAGTGTAAGATTAGAAGTACGATTTGAATCCTCACTAACACAAACAATTAACTGTATTGTTTATGCTGAGTTTGATAATATTATTGAAATAGATAAAAATAGAAATGTTACTGTAGACTATAGTAGTTAAGGTTATAATGTGTGTTATATTTTAGATTTATGTGTTATGCTTAATGCATTTTGTGTATATGTAACTAAAGGAAACATTATAAAATTAAATAAAACAAATTGTATGCAATTTACTATTTTTTATTTCATTACAAACTTCCTATTTAATCTTATACAAAACACTATAATTGAACATTCCTATGACAACCATTGAATAGATTGGTACTGTAATAATCTGCTAATAACAGTAATATCATGGATACACTAGAATTACAAAAACATATGAAAAAGATTCATCCCAGTCTAGAAAATAATGTTTATGCTGCTAATAGACTGCCTATGTATACCCATGTACCAACGTATATAATATGCAATTTGGATGCGGATGATAAACCGGGTTCACACTGGGTAGCTGTACATATCGATACGAATGGCATCGGTCAATATTTTGATTCATATGGACGAACACCTGAGCGATATCATCTCCAGTTTTTGAAAAGGAATTGTAAGAGATGGGACTGGAATGTTGATAGGATTCAGAATGATTGGACTTCAGTTTGTGGAGAATATTGCTTAATGTATTTGCTATATAAGTTTCAGGGATATTCAATGCATAGTTTTACGAGCATATTTACAGGGAACACACTGTACAACGATATTTTAGTGGATGAGATGTTTCGCTCCTATTTTATAAGTAGATAAGGCTACAATTCAAATGTTCATCAATAATTATTTTTATATAGCAAAATGGACAAATGGTCGCCAAATACACAAACCAGTAGATAATAAGCAACAACATTTTGGAAATAAAAATGGCAGTAAAATGAATGTGTTTTATTGATGATTCAGAATAGCGAGGTAGCTCGTAACAAAGTTCGATACATCAGATTACCCGGAAAAATAATTGGGTTAGGTTAGGTTAGGTTAGATTTTGATAAACAACGCCAGAAGCGAATCGCTTTTTAAAAAAGCAACAATTAGGTTAGGTTAGGTTAGACTTTGATAAACAACGCACGAGCCGAGCGAGCAAAGCGAGCGTGCCGCGGCAGCGGCCGGCGAGTGCCAGAAGCGAATCGCTTTTTAAAAAAGCAACAATTATGATAATATAGTACGATAATATATAAATATAGTTATACGATTTTAGACGTATTTTTTCTTGAATATAATAATACATCGTTTGGTTAGAATAGTGAGGTAGGTCATAACAAAGAAGTTTAATACAAAAGCAGTGATAAGCGAGGTGCACAATGAGTAATAGATAAGAACGCCGGACGGTGTAATTAGCTAATAGGAAAAGGTGAACCATGGGACGCTAATGACCCACCGGATATCAATTAGATAAGAGTTAATCGATCTGCACATCTCCGAAACCGTGCATCCTATCGCTTCGGGAGTGAGTGCTATCGACTCAGCGTGGCCGCTTTAGTGGGAAAAGAGTCCAAACTTTTTTTTTTTTTTTTTTTTTTTAGGATGGGGTACCACTGATTTGCGGGTTCGCCAACACGTGATTCGCCGGTTCTGGCGCTTGCGCCAGAACCGGCGAATCACAACTACTGGTATGAAAGACGTGGCTTCAAATCCCGTCTTGTGATTGAATTTTATCTATTCCTTAAAAATTTCACAGTTTTAAAATATAGTATACTAGCTTCCCACGTGCAGCTTCGCCTGCGTTGTAGAAAATTATATACTAAAACGGTAAAACCTTCCTCTTGAATCACTCTATCTATTTTAAAAAATGCTTCAAAGTTGCATAGTTTTAAAGATGTAAGCATACATAGGAACGAACACAGCGATAGCGTTTTATACTAGGTATGTAGTGATTAGAGATTCTGTATCTAAATTAAATTGTAAAACTGACATGATTAAAAAGACCAACTATGGAGTTTCTTGCCGAATCTTCTCCGTAGATACTGCTTTCCGAATCGGTGGTAAATGTTAAAAATATGTAATGACGTTTCAAAAGTGCTTCTAGAAGAAGTCTAATTGAATAAATAAATGTTTGAGTTTGAGTTTGAATCTTCTGTATCTTACCATGATGTCTTATATCAGTATTATTTCCAGAGTGGGACAGTGATGGCGCTAGCTGACCTGAAAATAGCTCTTTCCTTTTTCCACACTGGAATTAATTTTGCTTTAAGATATCGTCCTACTTATGCTAGCTTGTCTAAACTTGGTTATACAAATAGAACATCCAATGGTAGCACTATTTACTTAATTAATACAAGGTTGAAAGGTAAAACAATTGCAAAATGAAACACTACACGAGCTTACACTAGCTAGGGAATAGCTAGAATATTTTGCTATTGTTTTCAATGCGTAGGAGGCTTGTTAATGTTGAATTTTCATTATAGTAAACAGATTTTAACGAGGTAACTAATAAATACAATTTTTTTTAATTCTAAGAGCGTTATTCTGAGATGAAAAGCAGTACCATAACCAAAGCATGCTTTTATAAAATATTACTCACTAGCTTTCCGCTCGCGGCTTCGCCCGCTTTATCTTAAACATAATAAATTATATAATAAAACCTTCCTCTTGAATCACTCTATCTATTAAAAAAAACCGCATCAAAATCCGTTGCGTAGTTTTAAAGATTTAAGCATACATAGGGACATAGGGTCAGAGAAAGCGACTTTGTTTTATACTATGTAGTGATTTACCATGTTTATAATATTCTTATGGGGGTTAGTAACATGGCTTGCGGCAGTGTTGATATATTTTTATTGGATTCTTATAACTAAGTATATTTATTTATGTGTTATAAATAAATTAGTATAACTTGTACAATTTAATTAAAACATACGCTATCGCTTATGCCATAATCCCAAAGATAAGGAGTCAGACGAACTCTGATTCTTCATCAATCATATTATATTCTACCTCATTATTTGCTCGCCGCCATCTTCCTTACCCAAATTGACGGCAACCGGGCCCCTATATGTGTGACTAAAGATTTGTGGATGTTGCTTAGTGGCTATGAAAATCAAAAGATTTTTTGTTAATTTCTTTCTTTGTTTTAGTAACTACCAAAAAGAGATATAAATGATACAGTTGGAGAAAAATATTGTGCGAAAAACTGAAATAGATAATATTGGCTTTGGAACTACGAAAGGATTTTTTCTTGTCCTAATTTCTTTCGTAAAACTAACGTAAGTTACTAAAATATATAAATGATACAATTCGTTGGCTTACAAATTAGTGAAAAAAAAGCAGTCAGAAGTGAAACTACTTTGGCAAGATAAATAAAGACATCAAAATCCATCATACCTTTTAGACTAAACAAAATGCCAAAAACTTTACGTCAATTATTATATAAGTACACATAACATAACCCTTCTTTCGTGAATAAAAATAACAAATTGAATGTTTGTCATGTTTTTTCTATTAGCTTTTAACACTTATATTATAGTTTCCATATAAATCAATATTCCACAAGGGAACTGACTTTGTTAGCGGTAATGTAGCAAACGCCGCGGCTTTGCGGCTTGAGGTTTTTCCGTTCATATAGAAAGTAGCTTTGTGCCCGCGGAGTCGCTCGTTAATAATTTCAGTTTCATATGATTTACAGATTTTCAGTTTTATGAATTACTAGCGGTCCGCCCCGGCTTCGCCTGTGGTACCTACATATTTCGCAATAAAAGGTAGGCTATGTTATTTCTCAGGGCAAATGATGAAATTTCAAATTTCATCAAAATGGGTTCAGAGGTTTAAGCGGAAAAGCGTAACGGATAGACAGACAGAGTTACTTTCGCATTTATAATGTTAGTAGGGAGTATTTAGCATAATTAGTCGTTTTAAGCAAAAAAGTGTGTGCAAAAATTAATATAATAAATAATATTTAACTTATATTTATTATTTTATTTACTCTCTTTTATCTTTATTTTCATTGCCACCCGTGTACCCATTTAATATTAATTTTTATCCTTTATCTTGGGCAGCCTGGAAGAGATCGCTGATAAGCGATAAGGTTGCCTTATGTGCTGTGAATGTTTCCTTTTCTTTTAATATTATAGATTGTAAAATTTGTAATGGTACATAAAACTGTTAAATAAATAAATATTTCAAGGCGTCCTGGAGAAAATTTAAGAGTGATATACATAACAATTACTGGAAAACTATCACAATGACTATCATGAATCTAAATACAAATACGTCGCACAACTGCTAAAAATAACCGCTCCTTAACTTGTGTTTTACATTAATTCATTTTTCATTAAAAATTAGTTAGCTACAAGTATAAAATGAATATGTTAGATTAATTTTTATTTTGGTCTTACTTTGATCGTAACCTAACTTCTAAAATATAACAGCACCTTTAGACCGTAAAAGCTTTATACAAAAGTCGTGCCATAGAAGATGCCTTTATTCAAATTGGCTAAAAATCAAGTGTTACCCGTTACCCTTTGTCACTTTAACCAAAGGGCTCAGGTCACGTCGTGAGACGCTATTGTAAAGCCCATTGTTTGAAAGTCGGTTAACAAGAGCTATTGTAAGATAAATTACTAGATTGATTTAATTATTTTGAAATTGTCCACGATTAATGGTCTTGCTTGACGGGTGATTTGGGAGATGTGTATCTCTTTTGTTTATTTTTGGAGTTCATTTTTCAGTACTAATATAATTTAAGACTGTAAAAGAGCAACTACGGAGTTTCTTGCTAGTTCTTCTCGGTAGAAACTGCTTTCCGAATCGGTGGTAAGTGGTAAAACTATGTTATGACAAAAGTGCTTTTAGAAGTGTAATAATTGAATGAATAAATATTTGAGTTTGACTCAACCATTCTGTCATTTCTGCGTAACGGAAAAATGTCACGCGTAACGAAAAAATGTTACACAATTTTTTTTTCCACGCGATAAAGAAGTTTCACTTCAATAAATAAATTCTTTATTTGCAATAAAACATGGTATATGAAGGTATTACAACTTACAATACAATATTAGAGCATATATTTTAGCCGCCATTTAACAGTATGCAAATTATTTTATTACATTTAAATGTGTTATGTAATATACGTGTATATGTGCAGCCAACTATGTAATCCAGCCGTTTTATTATTTGTCTAGGCTGTTGATTTAACGTCAATGTCTGTCGCACGAGCACGATGCTTGATCCTCAACTCCTTCAAACTATATCAATATAACCGTATAAGTTTAAACTTTAAACTCTTTACAACATATGATTTGGCAGGACTAAGGACTTGGCTCGTTTGGCAGTCGCCCGGGTGCGCTCGGCCAAGTAAGTTTTAACGACTGTTATGCAGATCTATGCTATTGGTTCAAATTGAGGGATTGCCTTGTTTGTGGATTTTTGTTTGAGGTTGTAGTGGATGTTGATGGATGTAGAGTATATTTTTATGCCATGGACTTGACTGAAATGAACATTGTATCTTGTGTATGTTAATCAAAGTGTACTTACATTAAAGAATAGAATATAATCATTTGAGACTTAAAAGCTTCGACATATCGTATGGAAAGGAAAAATTAACGAAACTGATATACCTACTTATAGAGATTACTTATGTATAGTATTATCACAGTATTACCATATTTCCTACAGTAGTGCGACGAATGTACTTGTGCAGAGAAACGGCGGGGAACTGGCGGGGGTCGGGCGACGCGGGCCGCGTAAGGCAAACACGCTTAGTTTGCCTTACCTAGCGCGAAAGGACGACGCAGTCGTATTTTTTGTGTAATAATTTTATTATACATAGGTACTTACATATTCTATTATGGCGCGCAGAAAATGTTCCGTTTACGGATGTAAATCTACATTGAAATCCCAGAAGGAAACAATATTTCAGAAAGATTGTATTAATTGTATCTGTTGAAATAAAATCAAAGCTGTGTATATGTTGTCATCATTATTTTCTAATCAGATTGTACATCCCAATGCGAATGCATTACTTAGTTAAATGTTATAATATACAATTAAGAACATCCAAAAATCTAAGTGTCCACGTAAATAATATTTAGCAGTGCAATATCTGTAATTATATATTTATGAACAAATAATTACATCAGATTTAATAATCGCAATTATTTTGAATATACATATGAATAAATGATTTCATCATAATATTAATAAGCAATTGTTTTATTTCCCATTTGTTGCAACCCTAGCGTATTTTCGTGTGGCAGCGTAAGTACCTACGCTGGCGGCGGCATCGCGCGACATCAAAGGCGATTCCTTACTGTAGGAAATAATATTGTAATACTGTGGTATTATATTATCTATGATACATATTTAAAACTTATACCAATCTCCTTTTGTAGCCGTTGGAATAGATTAACTAAACCTAAATTGCCTAAACTCATTACATACGCATAATAAGTCTTATTGAGTTATTATTTAATCATTGACTCTAATTATTTCTTATCTATCCTTAAATACGTGATACATAAAATACTTAGGAATTAAATATAACGAGCTCTGTCGCTGAATAAGCACTACATGTTGACATCTATACGATCAATTCAAATAGAAAAATATTTAAATTTTACTATCCCATATTTACGTAGGCCTTGCTCTAAAACACCACAATAAAATACGAAATTTGTTAACCTAATTAAATAGGTACGTTTTTTATTTAATTAAGA
Organism: Colias behrii; assembly: GCA_029959065.1. Taxonomy (NCBI): domain Eukaryota; kingdom Metazoa; phylum Arthropoda; class Insecta; order Lepidoptera; family Pieridae; genus Colias; species Colias behrii. The sequence goes on from JARWMC010000025.1 coordinate 1,166,041, forward strand.
ACATGTCGAATACAAACAAAACATAAGTATAACATAAATAAACGTTTAAATGTAAGGAGAAATTTGTGCGGAGGCGTTGAGACGGTATCGGCCCAAGAATCTACCAATTACGTGGGGAATAACGAGCCATAGAGCTAAGGGAGTATAGAGCGGCCCTTATTGAGAGATAAGTATACGATATATGCAACGGTTTATAGTAAGTGTGTATTGGATAGTAATATAAGAACGAAACGATAAAAATATATTCAGCGGTCTTTAACTAGTGGGTATGAATAGCAATAAAAAAGCTTAGATAGCTAAAAAAACAAAGATTAAAGAGGAAAAAACAACTATAAAGATATAATTTTTTTAAGCATTTGAATGCCATAAACCAAAATATCAAATTCAACTATAAAGATAGTTTTCAGCTATTTTGTGTAACGTATTTAATAAAAACTCCAACTTAATGTTTCTATATCATAATAATTAAAATCATATTAGTACAATATTTCAATCAATTAGTATTCCTTATACATACAGGCAGTAAACATTCCACTATAAATGAACTATAAATAGTAAGTAATCAATTGTTATGCTACTTCTATACTTTCATAGCTCTACAGTCCATACATCAAACACACATACAATCAAAGCGACTAATTAAAATAGATGAGCCATTTACATACTTACAGTGATTTAGTGCGCCCTTTTGTATAACTAAAACTCATATATAACTGTATCCATGTTTCTTTCCTAGAAGCGGTATCGGTAAAAGTTTAAAGGTTTAAGAAAAATATAGAGCATTCAATCATTTTAAATTATTTAGTAATTGCTCTCTTGGTGTACAGCTTGCTACTTGGGTCCGGGTTCGATGCCTTTTTTTTTTTTTTTTTTTTTTTTTTTTTTTTTTTTTTTATAGTGGGGAAATCTTCCAAAGATACCCACGGCCCCCGGGGAAGGAGCCGTGGGTTATGTCGGATTCTTACCGACTAAAACCCCACTGTGTTCCGTCGAGCCGCTTTAATGATGGGGCCGCGGGTATTTGTTAGAATTCTTCCGCGACCCCCTCGGCGGCAGCCCATCTCCAGGCCAGGCGCAAGCCAAGAACAGGAAAGGTGGTTTGCCTGCTCTTCCCTCCCGTTGGCGGCATGAGCGGAACACGTCTCAAGTCGCCTCACCGCACCGGACGATGGATTACATTCCCCGTTCCACCGCCCGGCGCCCTTCGTCAAGGAGGCACGTTGCGACCGTGTAAAGCAGCCGCAACACGGCGACGACGCCCAATAAGACGTCTGCGCCGGATCGGGTCCGCGTGAGGATCCCTCTCGCGCACCCGCTCTGCCTCCTCTTTCTGCGAGATCACGCTCTCCGAGAATGCGATCACCGCACGCCAGGATCTGTCGCCATCCACCATTGCACGAACAACGGAGGGTAGAGAGAGATCCGGTCCGATTATCGCGACTAAGCGAGCACGGGGCTCGGCCCACGCGGGGCACACGGCAAGAGTGTGATCTGCCGTGTCCTCCGGGCAGGCACACCAGTGGCAGACCATGCTGGGCTCCCTCCTCGCGACTTTACACAGGTACCGCCCGAAGCAGCCGTGCCCGGACAGTATCTGCGTAAGGCGGAAGGTTATGGCCCCGTGCCGCCTGTCGCACCACTCTTGGAGGACTGGACGTATGGCCGCAACCGTCCTCTCACCCGCGCTGGGCTCCTCGAGCCGGCGTTCCCACTCTCGGAACCGCCGCTCGACAGCCTCGGCCCTCCACTCCTCTACTTCCTCGTAGGAAGGATTCACCCCATGTGACCTAGACGTCGAGACGCGGCGATACACGTCCGCTAGCATCTCAGCGTCCAGATCCCATGGCGGCGTTCCGGCCATTACGCAGGCAGCCTCAAAAGACACCGTGCGGTATGCCCTAACTACCCTGAGCGCCATGACCCGCTGCGGCCTCCGCAAGAGGGGTCTGGTACGGGCGCTCAGGGTGTCTGCCCATATGGGGGCCCCGTAGAGGGCCATGGAGCGGATTACGCCAGTGTATAGCCGGCGACACCCACCCCCAGCACCTCTAAGGTTTGGCAGCAAACTTCCCAGTGCTCCGGCCGCCCCTACAAGACGGGGGGCGAGGCGACGGAAGTGCTCCGTGAACCTCCATCGGCTATCCAACACGATGCCTAGGTATCTCATAGTGGTGGTGACCCTGATCGCTACCCCATCCACCCGGATCTCTGAGCCTGCGCTATGTAGCCTCCGGCGACCGGGAAAGAAGATGGCTTCGGATTTCTCCAGCGCCACCCGTAGTCCCAACCGCCGAATGCGGCACACCACCTGCTCAACTCCCGTGGTAGCTAATAAAGCTGCCTCCTCGTATGTGGCCCCACGCGCAGTCACCAGAGTATCGTCGGCGTAACAAGTTACGCCAACACCTGGGAGGTTAGTGGCGCGCAGGACCCAGTCGTACCCGATGTTCCACAGAAGAGGCCCGAGGACCGACCCCTGTGGGACACCGCACGACACTTCCCTCTCACTCCATCCATCGCGGGTTGGATAGGCAACAGTCCTATCTGAAAGGTATGACCGCAGCAGTCGCACCATGTAGCCCGGCACGCGATGATAGTGGAGAGCTTGCAGGATACTGCCCCACGGTAGGGTATTAAACGCGTTGGCGATGTCCAAAGACACCGCCAGGAGGACTTCTCCACTAGCGGCCGCATCTTCTGCGGTGGCTCTAACGCGAGATATTGCGTCGAGTGTGGACCGACCACGGCGAAAGCCAAACTGGTTCCCGCTGAGGTCTGGTCCCACTCCCTCCAAATGGTTGACGAGGCGAGCTGCGAAAACGCGCTCAAAAAGCTTGCTCACCTCGTCAAGCAATACAATAGGCCTGTACGCTGAGGGCGAATCGCGCGGGCGCCCCTCCTTTCTTAACAGGACCAAATTCCCTGTCTTCCACCTATGGGGAAATTGGCCCCGCTCAAGGCAAGCCGAAAACAACCGCTCCACCCGGGGCCCGAGGGCTTCCAACGCTAGCACCCACGCTCGGCCAGGTACCCCGTCAGGTCCAGGAGCAGTGTTTTTCCCTTTAAGCCGCGTAACTGCCGACTCCAACTCCTCATGGGTAACGGCAGGGATTTCTTCTGCGGGCTCCTCCTGTGACGCAGGTGTCGCCGCCATCGGCGGAGGAGAATATCTTCCCCGGTCCGGGAACAGAGATACCACAACCTGTTCTAACAGACGGGGCTCGAGAGACTGAGACAGGGGCGGAGCCCACGGGCGGAGCTTCTGCCTCACCCGTTTATACGGCCGACCCCACGGCACTCGGTTCAGACCCTCGAGCATCTCTTCCCATGCTCTATCCTTGGCGCTGCTGATTGCCTCCTTCAGAGAGGTAACGCACTCCCTGTAGGAGGCATACAGTTGCGCTTCCTCCACTTCGTCCCGTGCACTCCGGCGCCGGTGCCTGGTGTACGCCCGCCTCGCAGCCACGCAGGATGCGCGCAGCTGGGCAATTTCGGCGGACCACCAATACATCGGTCTTCTGCGCGGATTAGAGCGAACTCTACTCATGGCCGCATCACACACCTGCGCCATGGCATCAGCCATCCATGCTGCATCGTCCTCTACTGTTGCGATCCGCGGTGCAGGGATCCATGCCTGAACTATGGCAGCCTCAATTAGGAGTTCCCTATCGAGACTACGAATCGACCAACGCGGACGTCCACCATTTAGGGAAGGCTCACCGCGAAACGCGGATGGCGCAGAGACGCTGAAGCGGATGTATCTGTGGTCCGATAGCGTTTCCACATCAGTAACAACCCTCCAGTCGCTAATTCGCCTTGCAAGGGGGGGGCTAGCGAAGGTGATGTCGACGATGGAGCCCCCTCTTTGCCGCACGCATGTTAGCTCACTCCCGCGATTTACGACCGAGAGATCAGCTGCGACCGCCCAGTCCTGCAGCACCGCACCCCGCGCATTTCTCACCGATGATCCCCATGCCATTGATTTGGCATTGAAATCTCCGGCTAGAAGCACGGGCTGCGAAGGAGCGAGGTCAATCAGTTCCCCAAGATCTGCCAGGAACCGCTCGAATTCATCCAGGCTACGGTTGGGAGAGAAGTAGACCCCGATCACTGTGTTACCATTGATCGATGCCGAGACACAACCCTGCCGCCGGACTACCCTTTCCATTACTGTGCCGCCCTGCGTTACTAGCGTCACCAGTCCATCCAAGTCGGCCGCCCAGTTGTCCCGGGACGGCACGAAATAGGGCTCAGCCACCACCGCCACATCTATCCGCCACTCCGCCAGACTCTGGAGCAAAAGATCCTGAGCTCCGGCGCAGTGGTTGATATTGCCTTGGAGGAAATGGAGGAGAGCCATTACTGCGTTTCCATTTCGCTAACCGTCACATTCGCCTCGACGGGCGCGGGACAAGGACACGGCGCGGTACCTGGACCATCGCGTCCCCGATTTCCTCTTTTCCGCTTGGGAGCCTTGCAAGCCGGGCCCCCGAGCCGATGGCCTGCCGGTAGCTTGGCCTCGGAGCATAGAACGCAGCAAGCGGCGGAGGCAGAACATTCCCCGGCCTTGTGGTCTGTTTCTCCACATCGGAAACAGACGTTACTCCTGTCTACGGGCGAATTGCACGTAGCTCTTACGTGCCCTACCTCTAGGCAGCGGAAGCACCGCTGCGGCTTCACCCTGCCAAGCGTGACACTTGCAGAGATCCACCCTACTTGGATACGGCCCACCTGTGCCACCTTCTTTGCCGCGGCTATCGGGCAGCTCACCCAGGCTGAAGTCAAGCCGCGAGAGCCCACGCGCAGTCCACTACACTTAACGTGTTCTGTAGGGCATTCTCCTGCCTGAGAAATCGCAGCCACGACATCATCTACGGCCGCCGAGTCGTCCAAGCCGATGATGTGCACTTCAGTGCATTTCACCGGCCTGGAAACCTTGACGGTGCCTTCATCCCAAATCTCCCGCAGCTTTGCAGCGAGAGCATCTGCCTCCTTCGAGCTTGCGGCACCAGGGATTTCTAAAATCCTTGCTCCAGTCGCGGCACGCTTGAACCGCAGCGCACCTACACCGATTTCCGCCAGATTAATCTTTTGGCGTGATCCAGCCATTATAGAGGCATAAGTGACGCCTCGCTCCTCTGCGCCTGGCTGCAGAGCAATTACGACAGCCGAGGACGAAGGATTGCGCAACCTCTGCGCCCTCGTGCGCACTCGCGCCGGCCCCTTTTTCTTTTTCGCCTTGCCCTTCTTTCCGACGACCGTCCATTCCTGCTCCAGCCGTTGCTGCAACTGGGGAGCAGAAGAAGTGGTGGGCACAGTCTTGTCAGCTGGCTTGGTCTTTTCCGGCTGCCGTGCAGCCTTACCCTTGCCCTTCCCCTTGGCTTTTGCAGCTGGATCCGGTTTTGCAGGCTTCGCAGCAGGCTGTTCCGGTTTTCTCGCCTTTGCTGGAGCAGCACCTTTCGCTGGCGCCCTATTAGGGGGCTTTGGCGGCGGAAGAGGAGGAAAGTCCTCAGTTGGGGCTTGCCCAACCGCCATTTCCTCAACCCTGCCATCCCCCGCCAATGGAGGCCTTACACGCCTTTTTGGAGGGAGGCGCTCCTCCAACGCTTCAAACCGGGCGTCCACCATTCCCCCAACCTGCCGCATAATCTCCGCGGTCAGATCAGAGTCCACTCGCGTTTGCATGGGCTGGGCGGTCCCTATGATGGCCCTCAGCTCTCCCATCTCTTTTCGGAGGCCCGCGATTTCCGCCTGTAACTGAGTGTTCGCAGCTTGCAGCTGCCGCGTCTCCTCTGATGCAGTACGCTGTGCAAGAAGCACCGCCGCTTCTTGAATGGTGTCTGAGGCATCCTTGAGGGAACGTTTGAATGCCACCCTTAGGTTGGTCGATTTTGCACGCACCTGCTCGATGGCATCCAGGCTCTCCTCTATACGGCGTTGGAGGGCCGCGGTAGAATCGTCGGCAAGACGTCCGTCCCCAGTTTCTCCAGCGCGGGAGGTACCGGCTCGAGAGGCTCGGGCGACCTGCGTTTCCTCGCTAGCCTCGAGCTCCGATTCCCTCCGTACACGCGACAAGGCCTTCCTAGCGGCTGTCATGTCCGCTAGGGTCTTTCTTGCAGAGGCTGTACCTGCACAGAGCCCAGCTGCTGCAGCCCCTCGCCCTTTGCCCCTTTTCGAGGCCTTCTTGGCCTGCCGCGTTCGGCCTTCTTCCGTGGAGGAGCCTGAGCAGCTCGCTCCAGAGGACCGCTTTCGCTTGGCCCACAGTCTATCCTCCTCATATGACTGGACCGTCATGAGACTATCTACGGACGTTGCCGTGGACAGCCCACTGGGTCCAGTCTTCCTCCTTCTGATTTCAACGCGCCCCGTTTGGGTGCGCGCCTCCACCCCACGTTCCGTTTCGCTAAGCTTATCGGTCTCCGTTAATCGTTTGCCAGTGGTCAGTTGCTCAGTAGCATTAGGGCCTGATGCATCACCCGTATGGCGGCCAGTGCCCCCTCCAGAATACGATGGGGCTGACGGTTCTGTCCCGTCGGGACAGTCCCGTGAGGGATTCTCCACACTCGAAGCGAGGTGGTACCCTCCTGGAGTAGTTTTAGTTTTATTGACCTCCATTTTTGCTTTTTTGTTAACCAGGGGGCGCTCCCCTGAGACATCTCTATCTGCCGGATTCCCACCGACCATTCATCCTCTCGCCGAGTGTCACTGACTTAGGATTGGGGTAATTTTTATAGGGGTTGTCTTCCCCGCAGTCCCGAAGAACTCCCGGCCCTGTCTGCCATCAAAAGCTCCGCTGGCCCCTTTGAGCCACAGACACGCGCCAAAGCGCCATGCATCTCCTGTTTACTCTTCTAATAAGAGAGGAACAGAGAGCAACCAGCTCGGTCCATATTCGCTTCACTCAAGGTGCTGGCTTGCACCCCAAGCTACTGAGCCCCTCCGCCGCGACAAGGCTTGGACCACGGGGGGCCGGGTTCGATGCCTGGGGGGACTCAAAAATTCGCATGATAAATAAATGAAAAGAATAAAAACAATGTATCTTGAAAAAAAAAGAAACGTACAGTTTCTAAAACAATTCGTTTTTAATGTTATTTTCTCATTTAATTTCGTTATATTATTATTATGTACTTACTATAAATTAAGTGACTGACAAAATAATTTCCTAATTTTTTCAATTCAATACAACAGAACATTAACTTTTTTGATGTTTATAATTAAACATAATTTGACAAGAAAAATATAAATTAAATGTATTATTTCTTATGTACATATAAAATGTAGATCTTGAATCTTGCTCCCTCGGAGCAATTATCAAGCCCAATTAGTGCCACAGATAAAAAAAGGAATAATTAAAATCCTTCATTTAAAAATAAAAAAAGCAACAGATAACAAATGTGGTGATATAATTGACAGCTCAATGATTGAGTCATGTGTTATACTAACTAGACCCTTTGTTAATATAATTATATTTTGTAAACAAAATATTGGTACGTTGCTTTTAATATTGTAAGGAATGATCTGTCAAATTAAATTAATCTAGTTCTACCCCGTGACTTTTTCGATTGATAAAAGTCAGGATGAAAAATGGCATATTTTTCTATTTGCTGTGAAAAATCCTGTTTAGAACTGTTCTAGCCTTACAGAGATAAGCCAGAACGTAATATCGCAAGTTAATACCTATTACCTACATTGGTAATTGTTGTTATGTTTATGCATTAACATTAAAATCAATTTCATAAATAGCTCTTTTTTCTATCGATCAGATAGGTTGAATAAAGTCGAAAAATACACATAAGCTACCTGGACTGTATGAAAAAAGCAAAAAAGCCTCAAGTAAACAGAAGAAACCGAAAACAACACACACAATATCGAATATATTAAAATAAATTTCAAAAGTAATACTAATCATAATATTTTCTCTTAACGATTTGGAATACATCACTGTAAGAGTTAACGAGAAAGGTTTACATTTAAAGAACTCCTGTTGGACAAGTTACGAATATTGAATTTGTTTTTATGTTTCTGTTTGTTCTTTTGTGTCGTGTGTATGATTTTTTTTGAAGATTTTTAATTTGCATCAACTGTAAAATTTGTATTTATAATTTAAACAGCTACGAGTAGAATAGAAATACATACATGTCACTAAATATTCGCTGTCTGTCTACATGTATGTATCTTTTAAAAACTACTTAACGGATTTTGATGCGATTGTTCTAATACATAGAGTGTTTCTCGAGGAAGGCTTTAGCATAATATAATTTGTAAAAACAAAGGGAGCGAAGTCGCGGGCAGAAAGCTAGTAGTAAAATCACAAGAAAGTAATTAAGTACCTACAATAAAACTGTCTGTCTATGATGCAATGGATGAGGTAATTCCATCTATTGTTGATAAATATACAAACAATGATAACATATTACGTATGCTAGCTGATCCATTTTTATATCAGCCTAAATATACCCTATATGAGCCTATTATTTTTCAATCCTATAAACCGATCGTAATTCGTATCTATAAATAAATAACGGTACAATTTCATATCTAACAACTGACAACACATTATGATTAATCGCTAAATATAAAATAATCTCTACTTATTTTTGGCTCCAATTTCTATTATAATAGAAAGTATATAGTTAAAAATGAGATCTACTTCTATATTTAATTTATGAAATCCCTACTAATATTATAAATGCGAAAGTAACTCTGTCCGTCTGTTAAATTTGGCACAGACAATCTTTAGACCCTGAGAAAGAACATAGGCTACCTTTTATCAAAACACCACGCGGGCGAAGCCGCGGGCGGAAGCTAGTTTTTTATAATACGTACTTACGTCCACTTTGACTATGAGACTACTCACTCCGTATGCAGGACCCGCTATATGAATGTGCTAATACAGACAATAATCTATTTCAACATTCATCCAAATTATACCTGTTTATTTTCTTCAATGAAATAGTAAAAGATATTATGATTCCTCTCAAACTTTTTTACTTATAAAAAGCGTGTGTGCTAAGCACACGTGTCAGAAGTGAAACTTCTTTGGGAATTTTAAAAGGTACCAAAATGAAGATACCAAACGTCGCCTTATTCCATGACTTGACGGTATTGTTATGACGCGACCTTGAAATTTTGCTCTCAACGCGATTAAAGAAGTTTCGCTTCAATAGTACTAGTATTTACTTTAATATTGGGTTAATATGCCGCCATAAAGTATATACAGTAAATGTACAAAAAAGGTAATACACAACTATATATTTCTTTAATAAATAGAAAATACTTCACGATCACGCAAGACGAACAATAGCAAAATAGGTTTGAAACAGATGGTCGAGAAACGAAAATGTTCCTATCGCGTGATACACGAACTTATATACAATTGTTCTGTGAACTTTTATATATATGATTGGATATAGGTTCGATTGTTAAGGTTTATTGGTGGCTAAGCGTGCAACTGTGAAGGAAATCGTAAACCAGAACGTCCAAGAATGTTTGATGACATGTGACATTTGCCTGCACTTGGCCAGCGTAGTCGATTTTATTGTGACTTTTTCCTGCACTTGGCTAACGAGGTGGATTATAAGATATCTGTCCACAGTTTGCCAGCGTGACATGTGTCATTTGCCCCCACTTGGCCAGCTTGGTGGATTATGAGTTATCTGCCCACACTTGGCCAGCGTGGTGGATTACGTGACATATGCCCCCACTTGGCCAGCGTGGTGGATGATGGCCTTATAGGAGGCTCGTGTCTTTACAGTGAGAACGTATGTAGGCTGATAAAAATGATGAAGCGTGTAAATAATGTTTCGTTTAAAATAAAGCATTAAATTCCAAACGTTACAGTTAAGTGAAAAGTCTAATCGTAAGGTGCACTATAATTATTATTAACGTCCTTAAAATTGTAATGTTCGAGCAACAAAAGTTTCAAGGATGCACATCTCTTTCATTACGTACGGTTTATTGTGAAAATAATAAACTTAACAATTTTCCAGTTTATATGATTATACCTACCTAGGGGGAGTCCGGGAGACTTGAACCGCTTTTTACTAAAAACTCTATAAAATCTGATCAGTGACCTTGAGAGCTCTAAGATCTATACCATATGGAAGCCTTATTATCTGGCTAAGATTTTATACCATTCTGAAAATAAAAATTGCAAGGAGAAGACAGTAAACTAAGTTGAAATGAAAAATGAGTTTTGATTCAAGTCTCCCCAACCGGTGGGACACTTGCTCATAAGGTGCGGGACACTTGCCCATACCTTTTTAGAGAGGAGAAACGAAGCAAATAAAGCATATTACACATTATTTAGACGCGTTTAACAATAACTAGAATATTCATAATCACCTTCTAAACAAATTAGTGAAAATAATTAACCAAATGTTTTCAGAGCAACTGCATAACAATTAAATACTCGTTTTGAGGTAACTACTGCTATATAAATCTACAAAACTAATTTAAAGACACACACACATGCAAAATCAACATAGGTTTAATAAGTGGAACTTTAATTCAATGAAATTGGCGTAGTGGAATGCTAGTTCCATTGCTTGTTTTCTGGTTAAACCATAGTGCATTTTACTGCAGGCCAATAAGTAACGAACGAGCAATTTCTCTTTATTTACATTGAAAATCTGGGAGCATTTGTATTGGCTCCCCTTGTCTTGCAAAGGTGTTAACTTTTTTTCACCTAACAGTTAATACCGTCGTAAAGTGGTTCTGTCTATCCCATACTTGATTGAAATTTGACGAATAGATTTGCCACTCTTTATTTCTCTGCCTGCACTTTCAATCTCAGACTAAGTAAACGGTTTTCTGCAACGACTACCTTCCTTAGGCTTATACTGAAATGGAATTTTCTTTCTGAAACAAAACAAAAGCTAACTTAAATAGTATACAAACTGCAAAGGGAGAGTTAAACCACTGTTTAAGTCTCCCAACTGCAGTCTGGTTCAACTCTCCCACACCCGACTCAAGGCCATATCTTGATTTTTTCCAACAAATCCGCTTTTAATTGGAGAACAACACTGAACGTACGACAAAATATGATAATCTAGTAATGAAATAACGTAGGTGTTTGATACATACCTTCTTAAATGCGTGCATAGCAATTAAAACAACAAATCCAAAAAAAATCACTCTGCGACGATGAAAACACTTTTTCGTAACTCACGGTCGAACGCGTCTGTTATCACTCAAAATTACGAGTTGCTTGTGATTGGCGGATTATGCGCTTTCATATGTTTGCCACTTTGCGTAATTTGGCGCCTAATTTAAAAAGTTATTGAAAGTGGTTCAACTCTCCCACCTGGGCAAGTCTCCCGGACTCCCCCTACTTCATATAGGTACTAATAAATAAGTATGACCATTAAATAAAGTAAATTCATCACAACTCGCAGCTAAAAACAAAATCGCAAAAATGAAAGTCATATATTAAACACAAGTGTTAATGCAGGAATAATTTCCACCGTATAATTTTGCCATCATCGAATCTTCACACGTTCAACAAGCAATTTATATTTTTTTAACACCAATATGTTAGCACCCGCTGAGAGAGTTAAAAACCATATAATTTTACACGTCATTAACACGCCACTCTTTTTCTTATTCAAATGAGCTTACGGTCTATTTTTGTGTAAACAATTAAGTACCTGTCAGAGGCTATAGAATTTTACACGTCAAAAGCATGCATGGAATTATCTATTTTATCACATAGCATTTAAGGTGCATTATTCCATAAATGAAATACCACGATTCACCACCCGCTGCGTCGTTTAATTTCTGTCGAGTCCTGTATGGAATTGTTTTTGATATTAAAACCTCTTTGTAATACCGCTTAAGGATGCAGAGCAATGAGTTTGTTCGTAATTTTTAATAACCTCTGACCTTAAAAGGAAATTATAACCTATAATTATAAGTCCAGGTAGTGTTATGATTTATACCACAGATTTATACCTTAAATACGAGTAGGTATAGATATAACGTGAGCCCAATTGGGCAGTTTTATTTAAAACTATATTTTGGTACCAACATTCATTACCCACACCTTCAGGGGTAGAATTTATCAAAATCCTTTATTAGTGGATGCCTAAATCCTAGTGGTTATCTGTAGTTTTGCCTGTGCGTTAGCAGATCAGTCAATCAGTCAATAATAATATTAAAACATTACAAAAAAACACCTGTGTAAAACTTCCCTGTGCACAGAATCTGGTAAATAAAAATGGACGACCAAATCCGAATTAAGATTTATAACTTAATTTATTCAAACATAACACAGCCGTACTCCATATAAAAGTAGCATACAATCCTAGCAAGTAAAGCCGTATCCAGCGCCTAGTCCATACATAAGAGCCATACTCTATGTAGTAGCAAATAAACACGATATAAAATGCAAAACATCGCGATTCAAAAGCGAAGCTAATATTTTGCGAGGTCACTCAACGTGGGCCTGAATGGGGTTTTTCGGTATTTCCTAGTTTCGTAAACATTTGCTGTACGCCCCAGTTATTATGCGTCTGTTTGACGATTTTTGAATTTTAAATACTAGTGTTTTTAGTTAAAATGACCTATTTGGTTTGGTAGGTAAGCAGCGATTTTATTTTGTTAAGTTACGTAAGTAATTACCAAGTGTTACAGACTTGGCTGATGGCTCTTTGCTCTATCTTTGAAAAAATCCAAACGAATCTATATTTTTAAAGGATATTATTGGTACCAAATATTAGACAAATCTGCTCATGTGTTTATCTTCAATACGACACAGCCACGTTTATAAATATTATGTTTTAAAAGGATTTTTTTTATTTTTCATTTTCATTTTCATATCTATGTATCTACTGGGACCCGATTTTAATTGTATTTTAAGAAAATATTTGTATCATTATACATGACTTTTAACCCATTGAGCCCCGAATGGCCCGATCGGTCCACGACACAATAGATTTTCTATTGTGTCTGTGATTCCGGGGCCTGAGTTATTAAATCCATTTTGAAAATGCACTCACCTAATAATCTCAAAAAATCCTATACCTTTTAATCTGACCTTCAAATTGCATAAATTACGACCTTCATTAAAACATAATTGCGTGTAAATTAAATTAATTTAGTATAGTTCATTATCATATAAAAGCCGTACACGCATAATCTATACCATCAAATCACTGACATTGTTGTGTGTCAGTAATTCGAACGATTGTCGTACTATAGGTATTATTGGATTTTGTCACGTTTGCGAAATAAAACGCTCAGTGGTTGTCAAAGTGTTTTATTTTTTATATTTATATTTTTATGCAATCTACTGATATTAACGACAGTTAAGATAAATGTCTTTAATAACCCAAATAACTTGAAATCTATATTTTATTTGTCTTGATTTTAATACATTTGTTCGGTAAGGTTAGGTTTAGCTATTTAGAGATAAATGTATCTTTTGCTCTATGTCTCTATATCGTCAAATTTAGTTATTAAGATGTAGTTAAGTATATTTTTACATTTAATTATACAATTTCATTATTATTATGCAGAATCCTACCTCATTGTAATTGTTATAAAACATAATATGTGGTACCTGTTCCAGAAATTTATCTAAACATATAAATTTATTAAGAATAGAAAAAATTCGATCACGAGGCGGGACTCGAACCCGCATCCTTTCGCGCCATTCCGGGGCGGATGCCTGACCAATTCAGCCACTCGTGACCCGCCAGAGCAATCGAATTTATTCTATTCTTTCAGTTTTATGTGTCTAAGGGACACACCGCGCTAATTATCTAAACATCCCAACATTTCAATACGATGAAATTGTTAACACACTATTACTATAAAAAATCTATACATACGACATGCTACTGTTAGTTTTCAAATAAAAAGTCACACTTTGAGAACCATTACAAATAACAAACGTAATTAAAATCATAACAATACACATGACAAAATTCAGTATCCGCTAGCCATACGAGCGAACTCAACGACATAATGATTTTTTATATGTGCATTTTATTAATTATCTGTGGTGTTGAATCTTCAAAATCTGTTAAAGGTTTGTATTGTTTTTAATTGTTATATCTGTAATTTGTTTTGAAAACAAATCTTTGTAAGATAATTTGTTTTAGAGCGTAATATGATACTTTCTGCAGTGCATGCATGAATCTATCACTTAGTCGGAAGTATGTTGTTATGCAAGACTATCATGTTATATCATTATGATTTATTATTTTAAACATAAACCCATTTGTGAATGTATCATACTTTATTGTATAAAAGCAACTCTTTCGCTGCTCCGTCAGACACAAAATTACTAATGTACGTTTTTCGCGCGTGTAGTAGTCGGGAAGCCCACGATACTAGATTAGAATTGGTGGAGTAGACGATAACGAGATAATAAAGTCCTATAATGTTACCACATTAAGCGCTGCAGCCTTTGCTACTCGACTACACGGTGATCGCGTTCAAACGTTAAAATACCAAGTTTCGTCCAGCGCAATTTTGTATACGGACTCATAAACCAAGACATTTAAAGTTTTACAAGTGTTAATAAAACGTCTAAAGTTATATAATAAAGTGAAACTTCTTTAGGCCCGTTGAGAGTAAAATTTCAAGGTCGCGTCATGGCAATACCGTCATGTTATAGAGTAAGGTGACGATTTTGGTATCTTTGAATCTTGCCAAAGTTTTACTTCTGACACGTGAGCTCGGCACACACACTCTTTGTTTTATTTCAATAAATTTATTGTAAAAAAGCGTCAGGATTTTTTGCCATCAGTGAACTATCTTGCAAAAACAAAATGGCTAACTACATACAGTTATATCTAGACAAATTCCTTCCATAAACATCAACACACGTATAATTCACTTACACGAAAAACTACTAACAATCCTAAATAAATAACGGATATATTTGCTGGCGACAAATATATTTTAGTCACTGTCGTTGGATAATATTTACCCCTCAGTGTCGAGTGCTTATCAATTTTGGGAAGCATATAGAAGCTAAATTGCAAAATGTTTGAGATATTTTAGTATGAAATTTGTTCTTGCTTTTTGTTAGTTTTAATAGAGTATCGTGAATGCGCAGAATTATGATATATTTTTCTCTCATCAAATAAGGAGTTTTATGTGTGTAAGACTCACATGTGTTATGTGTGTGTGTCAGTGTCATCTACTACTTACTACTTCTGCACAAATAGTCATTACCTTTTTTTTAATAGAATTCAAAATAAACAGTACCTATTTAGAAATAGCGAATTAGTAGTTCGATTGAGTCATAACCAAATTATGTCACTGTTCACATGATGTTTCTGAATGGCAACATGTTAATAACCAACATTTTTGTTGATAAACAGATATTACGCAAACAATAATTAGTTTTATTTTATTTATTTTCAGGACTCTATTGCCAAGACCCAGATACGAAAAAACTATATCCAGTAAACGCGACATGGCCTTCAGAATCGTTTTGTGGAAACTACACGTGCAAATTAAGAAAAATAAATCATACACAAACAGAATACATGCCTATAAAGAAAATAAATATAACAGATGATATCTTAAGTGAGCTCAATGACATGAGTACAAGTCCTAGTCAAAAGAACTTTGTAAAAACGACTTTGCATGAAGACAAACGACCAATTTTTCAACCAAATTCTCTTCAAAATAAAAACGATATCAAAGGAACTTCTAGAGCAGATGATAATGATGATAGATACTTAACTGAAGAGGAAATAAAAACTATCACAGACATACTACATACAGTAAAGAAAAGTGATTTGGAAGCTATAGTAGAAATATATAACTTGGCACAGGATATTTATAAAGATTCTGATGGAGGTACATCCGAAAAAAAGAATCAAAAGAGCACTGAAGCAAATAAAGAAGTCGAGTCACACAAAAACAGTGATTATAAGTCATATTTTTATAAGCCTCTTCATCAAATTCATATGGACGAAAATTCAACTGGCAAGACAAAAAAAGTCACGCTACCACTTCCAACTGCAAATTATCGGCAACCGTTCACATATTTCACTCCACCCTTCACGGATAAAGATTTCGGGAAATTGCCATATTATTATCCAATGTCACATTTTCATAGAACTGCATCAAATGCATATAGCAGACCATACACCACGCCCGTGGTACCAACAACGCGACCCTGTACTAGAAAACCACCATCTAAATTGCTACAATTACCATGGTATGATCGGACAATAATTCGACCGTATGTAAAACCACAACGCCTAGCCTCTCCACGACCAATGCTGCTCCCATATCCATTCTCATACGTTCATAACTATAACTACAACACGTATCCTCCTAGTTATTACTATCACAATTACCCCTGGGCACAATTAAACGGTTACAATAAAAAAGGTTACTACCCATACTTTGGTTATGTAGCTAAAACACCCATAGTAGAGATTGACCCTGAAAATAAAAAAGACAAAGAAAGCGTGGAAGATACAAAAGATATCAAACCAGATGATGATTTACCGGAATGGCAGACTGAACCATTATCTGCTAATGTATTAGAAGAAGTCAAAGCTAATGTATTACAAAAATCTAAATTAATCAAACCATCGGGAAAGACTGTGAAGTTGGAGAGAGTTGGGAAAGTGATCAAAATTGATGAACTGACGAGAGAAAAGAGACATGTGATAACTGATACAATAGACAATGAAGAGTATGAAGCTTATCTTGCTAGTACGATGTAAGTAAGTTTGTATTCATTGTATTTAAAAGCATTTTTACACAATATTATATTATTCATAGCGAAATTGGATACTTAATTATAATGATGATTAAAAAAGTGTTAACGTAGTAATTACAATTGGTTCTATAATAATGATTTATACACAAAGTTGAAATTTAAAATAAATGGTATTTCTAAATAATGATATTATGTATCTATATAAACATGTTTTTAGAATGAACAATCAATTCAAGCATATAAAAGTTTAAAATCTGTTTAAATCCTTGAGTAAATTACAAAGAATATACCCCATATCACAGACTAATAATAATATACTACGTATACAACAGACGGTGCACTCCATACAAAAAAAGTTGCACTATGAATTTACGCAATTAAAGCGCCAGTGGGGAAATAACGTACTACATGTTCGATTATATCTCTTAGTCTTTTGCTTTTAACACACTAGATGGCACGTTAAACACTGACTTGATGTTCTTTTCCTTCCAGAGCCACTAGATGGCACTAATGTAAATATATGTACACGTACCTTTTATTTTCAAGTCTTTGGCGTCAAGTGTCAACTGTCAACTGTCAACATAATATTTTGTACCTACTCGGATTTTTAATTAAACAAAGCTGACTCACAGAGTACCTACATTATTATGACTGGTATTTAGTTCAGTTTATTTACGAGATTCTGTCAAAACCAAAACGAGAAGATTTGTTGGTTTTCGTTTTTAATTGTTGAAAAATAAGTGCTAAATATGATTGATGGACTGTGAGGTTATGTAGAATCTACAGGCAGAAAAACGGCAGAAAATAAGCTTTATATGGTAAACTGATATTTTCTCTGAACATAAATTTTTACAAACATGATTTTTAATGATTGGTTTATGGATTTGTAACCCAATATAAGATTGTTTTATTACAGACTTATTGCTTACGTTCGCAATAACAAATTTGTTCAAGAGAGGAGAAGAATTAATCCATCCCAAATGTAAATACGATTCTCCACAAAAACATTGTAGACACAAGAAAGGGATTTCTACATTTGCTACTAAGAAGGATATGGGATCATGAAGGATTTCATCTGTTTTAATACCAGTAAAATGGAATGAGCGCCGTGGCCGTGACTGTGTTTGGTACATAAAGAATGACAAACATTCAACTTAAAATTATTATGAGTGCATTACGGGCAAACACACAATAAGTTGTCCTTTGACTAAGATGTACTTAATTTTAAGGAACACTAAAATGGATGGCTAGAATAGGTATAATCGCATACATAGTATTTATTTCTAGTCTGTTGTATAAATAATCAAAGACTACAAAATATATAGTGAACTATGTCTTTAATATTAATTCTACAGTTTACAGTGTAGTGTGTAATCTATTGTATGTGTGCGTCTAGAATATATAGTCCTGTTGTTCTACAGTTTAAGCAGTTCAATACAAGCTTACAGTCGAGTCAACCAACCATTGCATGGCAACCCTGCCAGTTTTGTAAATTGTAGTCTACCTAACCTGACTGTTGGTTTTGATTTGTATCACACAAAGAATACTATACCAAATTTCAAGAAATAAGAATTAAATATTTGATTAACTTTTACTAATATACAGGAGCTTATATACATCAAACAAGACCAAAGCAGGGCTTTGGAGAAAGTGTGTATGGACAAAGACCACAATACATATGGTGCGGACAACTGCATGAAAAGCATGCAGTAAGGGACATTAAATAAATAAATAAATAAAACACATTTATTGTCAAGATCACAACACGAGATACATTTATAAACGAAGGAAAAACAAAAAGAAATAAAAAGAAAAATAATTAAATAAAAATAATCTTATTCCTAAGAACTGTAATGTGGCAGTGAGTGACCTGACAAATGGAGCCAACTCAGTATATGATGGCAAGGTGATTAATACCTCACCACCACTGATTTTCAGTGACCCCAAGTGACTATTGGAGTTTCAGTCTAGAATTGTATATAATGATAATTTAACATGAGTATAATATACTCATGTTAAATTATCATATTATTATGTGAAAGATATATTTCTATTAATATGATAAATACTAATAAATAAATACATCAGTTAAAACATGATATACATATATATACATATATATATGTATAGGTAGATATAATATCAGTATGTAATTATGTATATACTTAATGTAAATAAATAAAATGAAATTATGTATATGTTACCGGAAATGTATGAAATCAAGGAATTGTATACAAATCCTAGTGGTCTAAGATCCGAATATAAGTCGAAATGCAACGGCGTGATAATAGAATGAGACCAATTTTATAATAAATTAAGTGTATTAAAAATGGTTTGACTGGAAAAATCCTGGACAGGATATTTTTTATTAATTATTAAAAAAAAATTATTTTCATTTTTTATTAATTGCAGTTTCGAGATAATAAAACAAACGTTATTTGAAGACTTTTTAACGAATGGGTCTCAAACTAATAGGAAATGTGTACAATGCCGATGCCACTTAGGAAATGTATAAAATATTGTTTAATAAACTATTTAATGCATACATATCCTAGTAAATATAAAAATGAATCGCAAAATGTGTTGGTAAGCGCATAACTTGAGAACGGCTGAACCGATTTCGATGATTCTTTTTTTATTATATTCCTTGAAATACGAGGATGGTTCTTATGTAGAGAAAACGTAAACATGTACCACGGGCGAAGCCGGGGCGGACCGCTAGTATCCTAGTAAATGTATAATCTTCCTTGGAATTATATATAATTCCAATATCGTATTAGGAAATGTAAATAAAGTAAATGATTTCTGTAATAAAACACGTTGTTATTTTTTTTTATTATAGCACTTATTGAGACAATCGGGTAACAGTCTTACCGTAAAATAATAATAATATGTTCATATTATCTTACTAATTAACATTTCTTAAATCAACTTATATTCAATCAAATCAAATTTTCATTTATTTAAGGGTGCTATTACCGATTTTTAACAAAAATCGCTATTTTACGGTACCATTTTAACTCAAAGCAATTACACGTGAGAACAAAGTAATATCTTAATTTAAAGATAATATATTCAGATCTACGATCATCTTATAAAAATTGTACGACGTCATACAAAATTGTCGCTGAAATACGATTTTCCCAGCACAATGATCGCATAAAATGCAAAAAAATGGGGTCTAAAACGGTACAATTTTAAGAAAATTAAAAGCCTAATCTATCTTCTTACCTATAAATTATTGAGGGATGAGGAGGATGAGGGAGGGAGGGAAGTCCTTTATAGATTCTGATAATTTTTTTGTATCTAAATCAAAATTTTATTTCAATTATTAGCTAAATTAAAAATACTTGTTGATTTCTTCATACATTTTGCTCTCGCGGGTCGTCAGACCGCGCTCAGAAGCGCTCTTGGAAGGACGGGTGTATCGCTCCTTGTCCCAAAAATAAAACGAATTAGAAAAAGATTATTGTGCGTGCACTGTCGTTTTCGTGATTTGAAATATTTGATACTTTTCAGATGCTCTTTTTTATGGGTTGTTGAATAGATTGGTGGGGTAAAACAATTCAAGATGGCGTCGACGAAAATTTGACTTTTTTTCGTGATGGGTGTCATTTTCATAGTTTTTGGGGTAGCTATTAACGAATATGAGGTCAAAACTGAAATCCAAGATGGCGCCGACGAAAATTGTACATCTTTTCGTCATGGGTGTCATTTTCATGGTTTTTGGGGTAGCTATTGACCAATATGAGGTCAAAACTAAAATCCAAGATGGCGCCGACGAAAAATTTGACATATTTTCGTCATGGGTGTCATTTTCATAGTTTTTGGGGTAGCTTTAACGAATATGAGGTCAAAACTGAAATCCAAGATGGCGCCGACGAAAATTGTACATCTTTTCGTCATGGGTGTCATTTTCATTGTTTTTGGGGTAGCTATTAACCAATATGAGGTCAAAACTAAAATCCAAGATGGCGCCGACGAAAAATTTGACTTTTTTTCGTGATGGGTGTCATTTTCATGGTTTTTGGGGTAGCTATTAACGAATATGAGGTCAAAACTCTAATCCAAGATGGCGCCGACAAAACTTTTACATCTTTTCATCATGGGTGTCATTTTCATGGTTTTTGGGGTAGCTATTAACGAATATGAGGTCAAAACTATAATCCAAGATGGCGCTGACGAAAAATTTTACATCTTTTCATCATGGGTGTCATTTTCATGGTTTTTGGGGTAGCTATTAACGAATATGAGGTCAAAACTATAATCCAAGATGGCGCTGACGAAAATTTGACTTTTTTCGTGATAGGTGTCATTTTCATGGTTTTTGGGATAGCTATTAACGAATATGAGGTCAAAACTAAAATCCACGATGGTCGTCGAATTTCAAGATCGTGTCATGGTAATACTGTCGCGTTATGGAGCAAGGCGGCGATTTTGGTATCTATGAATCTGACACGTTTTCTCGGCACACACGTTCTTTTTTTTATTATCTTCGTTTAAATGTTTTAGATAAACTTTATTTTAAAAAAAGTTTAGCGAATATATTTAAAGTTAATAATATCTGTCAGAATATAAACACAGATGATGATTGCCACAGAGATGCGTTTTATATTACATTTCTAAATTCTAATATTTAGAATTTAGAAATGTAATATAAAACACAACACACAATTTTAAAAACTTTCTACAAAACTGTAGTTGTTAACGTTTTAGTTATTTTATTTAAGTTTACTTTAAAGGAGTAAGAAAAATATACCTAATTATCGACGGTTACATTGGGGATTTGGTAATACCTACATAGCTGTCTCAAAAACCTTGATAATGACACCCATGCCGAAAAGATGTAAGAGTTTCGTCGACACCATCTTGGATTTTAGCTTTGACCACATATTGGTAAATAGCTACCACAAAAACCATGAAAATGACACCCGTGATGAAAAGATGTAAAATTTTCGTCAGCGCCATCTTCGATTTTAGTTTTGACCTCATATTGATTAATAGCTACCCCAAAAACCATGAAAATGACACCCGTGTCGAAAAGATGTAAAATTTTCGTCGGCGCCATCTTGGATTTTAGTTTTGACCTCATATTGGTTAATAGATACCCCAATTACCATGAAAATGACACCCATGACGAAAATATGTAAAATTTTCGTCCGCGCCATCTTGGATTTTAGTTTTGACCTCATATTGGTTAATAGATACCCCAATAACCATGAAAATGACACCCATGACGAAAATATGTAAAATTTTCGTCCGCGCCATCTTGGATTTTAGTTTTGACCTCATATTGGTTAAAAGCTACCCCAAAAACCATGAAAATGACACCCGTGTCGAAAAGATGTAAAATTTTCGTCGGCGCCATCTTGGATTTTAGTTTTGACCGCATATTGGTTAATAGATACCCCAATTACCATGAAAATGACACCCATGACGAAAATATGTAAAATTTTCGTCCGCGCCATCTTGGATTTTAGTTTTGACCTCATATTGGTTAATAGCTACCCCAAAAACCATGAAAATGACACCCATGACGAAATGATGTCAAATTTTCGTCGGCGCCATTTTGGATTTGACCTCATATTGTTTAATAGCTACTCCAACTCCTTGAAAATGACACCCATGACGAAAAGATTTCAAATTTTCGTCGGCGCCATCTTGGATTTTAGTTTTGACCTCATATTGGTTAATAGCTACCCCAAAAACCACCCACATTTGCAAATGTGTTTGCTACTTAGGAAAAGTTCAGATTTAAAGATATAGATAATGTGACGAATTTAATTTATTTAATTCCGACTGTTTCTCGGAATAACATACCTACATTTACTAAGAATTGCATACAATGCCGGGTTTAATATATTGCCGGTAACATAATATTATGTATGATAATAATTCTTAAAAAAGTATTTTATACATTTCTTAAAAAGCTTCGATATTGTATACAATAATACAATTCATATTCAAATTGTTGTAAAATAGTCCCACTTTTTTAAGTTGGTTGAATACACTAAAATACTTATAAGGATCGTACCTACTAATAAAAGTAACAAAATGAATTTTTTAAAGTTCCCAGTAATATTCTGGAATCAATTTCAATAAAAATATAAAAAAAAATATCAAGTATGAAGATGGTCTATAAAATGGATTGCGCTATGTTTACGTGAGCGTGATGTCCCGCGAACCACGTTGCGACGTTAAATATACCCAAATTTGAGTAACGCAGATTTGTGACAGCGTCCTTAAGGTAATCAGTCCCCTCGTCCTGCTGTCCCCGTGTACATGTCGCAGTTGGATTGTATAATCCGCCGTATTACAAACGGCCGGCATTTTGTAATATGCCGAAATTCGTCTTTTTCAAACATTCTACAAAAAGACGGTCGCGAGCCGACGGAGCCCCACTTCGTGGGGCTCCTATTTCTGTATAGTTCTAAAAAACACGAACCTAACCTAACCCACCCCCTTATCCAAACCAAAAAATTCTGATTACGAATTTTCGGCATATTACAAAATGCCGGCCGTTTGTAATTCGGCGGATTATACAATCCGATTGCGACATACATACCCCTCGTCCCGCGTACCTTCCAATATCTTAGATGTTTTACATTTCCGACTGTTAGTTAGGAAATGTATGGATTTCCTAGGAAATGTGTACTATAAAATAATTTATTTCACACATTTCCATGCGATTTTAGGAATTACATACATTTCCTGGGAATTTCATACAATGACGGATTACATACATTTCCGTTAACATATACTTACAATGTTTATAATTATAATGATAAATAGGCAGAAAATAACGGTCTATATAATGTTATGTTATATTATAACCAGTAGTTAAATAAAATAAATATTTAATTAAAGTTTATGTGTAAACTGTAATTCGATACAAATGCAGGGTTAGAACAGGATTTTAAAATATGTCTCCGGTATTGGAAACGAAAATTATTAATATTTGTCAAACTGGTTAAATGGTGGTGGAATGTTGTTCCAACACTTATGGCTCTTTCAATTTATGCGTTTCGTATCGGACCGCTAGTCGCTACAGTGCCGAAGCTGTGCGTTTGTCGTACGGCGCACGGCCGGTCGTTTGTTTTCATACAAAATGCACGGTGCGGCAACAGCGCGGCGTCCGAACCGCGAACGCTCGACAGCAGGACGGCAATCTACAGATCACCCATATTTGGCAATCTCGCTTCACCTAATGGCCTTGTTTGTTCAAGCCGAAATGAATTAATTACCTACTGCAAAAATTAAATAATTTAGATTACCTGGAAAAGACAAGGAAAATAAACTTTAAACAAGTGTTCGACCGATTATTACCAAGTAGGTAAATAAATTAATGACATTTCCTAAAGAAAACATTTTTTTCAAAATTTTCACATAATAGGTACTAGTACCTAACTAGACTCAAAAGTTTATGATAAGTCAATGAATGATAAATAGAATATGTTTAAGTAAAATGAAGTAGTTTATTTTACAATAAATTAATCTTATAAATTACCAACTTTCATTCTACGGCTTCAACCGTGTGCCTTATTCAATCCCTGTTCCTACACCTTGAATCCTATTTATGCAACAAAATTGAGATGTCCTTTTTCAACGTAGGTATGTACCGTGTATGTATGTATATCGAAATTTCCGTCAAAATCGGTTCAGACGCGTGCGGGAATACCTATTTTCTCGTGGTCCCACTATTTTCTATTTTGTCCTACTATGACGGAGTAACTTTCGTATTTATCTACAAAACAGAAATGATTTGATTGTTTGTTTGTTTGTATTGGATAGGATCCGAAACTACTGGATTGATTTGAAAAATTATTTCACCATTCGAAGCAAAAATTATACCTACCTGATGAACATAGGCTACTTTTTATAACGGAAAAATACTTCATTCTTATGGGAATCGATGTCGAAATATTTAATTTTAGGCGCATAAAGAAAAAAAACGCAAAGGATCATTCAAAACCTTTTCTACGGTTTAAATCTCAAAACTTTTTGGTTCATACTTCATATAAAGGTAATCTGATAGGATTATTTAGAAAATAAAACAAGATGACGTAGGTAGGTATTTAACTTTAGTTTCGATTTATTATCATTATGATGATTTCTTGATATTCTTAACGACGCGGTTGGCGCAGAGGTAAAGTAACTGCCTACTGAGCTGACGGTCCCGGGTTCGATCCCCGGTCAGGGCAAATATTTGTGTGATGAACTTGATTATTTGTTTTTGGGTCTGGGTGTTATCTATATATGTATTTATAAAATATTAAATTATATTTATCATCGTCTAGTACCCACAACATAAGCCTTAATTGAGATTACTGTGGGACTAGGTCGATTTGTGTAATATTGTCCTTTAACCTTCCGTATACGAGGTGGGGTATGACATACCCCAGCGGTAAAAAAATCGTTGCAATTTTTAAACGAAAAAAACGCGTAAGTTGGTTTTCTCAGTAGCTGTAAATGCGACGTTGCCGCTCCGATCCGTGCAAAGCATTCAGTCCGGCGTCTGCCACAGATCGTGTGACACGTACGTAAAGTGCGCTTGGGTATCACACACCCCACCTTGTATAGCGCGTCACCCAAAAGGTAAGCGTAACTACTTCTGTTTTTTAATCATTTATATGTTTATTTCGGTGTTTAACGTGATGAAATATTGTTTTCAGGTAATAGTTTAACTAAAACATGTCTGGGTTATCAGCAGAAGATATATTACGAGCGCTAACAGGAGAAGACGATGATGATATTGAGCCAGAACAAGAATCGGATGGTGATGCAGATCATATCAGTGCTCAAAGCAATACAGATAGTGAAGTGGATGCGGACATACCGTCTTCGGATTCAGACAGTGATAACTTACCACTCTCGAGGTTGCAACAAGCTAGTCATACCGAATATTATAAAGGTAAAGATGGGGTAAAATGGCAAAAAAATCCATACCGGCTTACAGTTCGCACCAGAGCTGAAAATATTATTTATCATCTACCTGGCGTAAAATCAGTTGCGAGAGACAAGAAGTCACCTATTCAGTGTTTTTCTTTATTTATTACTGATGATATGATTGCTGATATCGTGAATTACACCAATGAGAAAATTCGTTTGCAATCTACTAACGACCCTCAAAAATCTGAAACAACACTGACAGAAATGAAGGCACTGTTTGGATTGCTTTTTCTATCTGGTTTAGCGCGTTCTAGTCGTCAAAATACAATCGACTTATGGGCCACAGACGGTACTGGAATGGATGTGTTTCGAGACACATTGTGTAGAAATAGATTTGTTTTCTTACTGAAAAATTTGAGATTTGATAGCGCTGCTACACGAAGTGAGAGAATAATGATAGATCGATTAGCCCCGATTAGAAGTATATTTGAACAATTTGTAAAAAATTCTCAAGATGTTTACATTCCGTATGAAAACCTTACTTTGGATGAAGAACTAGTAGCTTTTAGAGGACGTTGCGGTTTCCGCCAATATATACCATCTAAACCAGCAAAATACGGTATCAAAATTTATGCTTTGGTGGACAATAAGACCTATTACACCCTAAATATGGAAATATATTGCGGCAAGCAACCTGAGGGTCCTTATGCTATTAGCAATAAACCCTACGACGTAGTTGATCGACTGGTACAATGTGTTTCACAAACTTCACGAAATGTTACTATGGATAATTTTTTCACAAGTTACGAGAGCACTAATCATTTACTGAAAGATCATAAACTAACTGTAGTCGGAACCTTACGTGCTAATAAAACTTGTATACCACCTGTATTCAAAACAAACCGTGAATTATATACTACCAAATTTGGATTCCAAAAAGATATTACAATCTTATCCTATGTACCAAAGCCACGTAAAATAGTGTATATGATGTCGTCTTTGCATCATGATAAAGAAATCGATGTTGAAACAGGAAGTCAGCAAAAACCAGCTATTATTACATTCTACAATCAGACTAAAAGCGGCGTTGATGTTGTCGATAAATTATCGAGAACTTACGATGTTTCACGTAATTCTAAGCGTTGGCCTCTGACGATATTTTTCGCTTTACTCAATCATGCTGGTATAAATAGTATGATTATACACATGCTCAATAATGGTATTGAGAAAAATAAAACTAACTTGAGATGTAAATTCATTCGGGAATTAGGTTTGTCTTTAGTAAGATCCCACCTAGAAACAAGAAGGCAGAACCAAAGACTTCCTAGGAAACTGCGCCAAAGAATTGAAAAGTATTTTCAAAAACCCCTTGAAAACTTACAAGAACCGCCGGCAAAAAGGTCTAATACAATGCAAAGATGCTCACTTTGTCCTAGACAAAAAGATAGGAAAACTAGGTACATTTGTAAAAAATGTAATAAGCCTATATGTATGGAACATGCAGATTTTTATTGTCAAGACTGCGGAAACTTAAGTGATTAAGATTTGATTAATTATTGTTTGTTTTTACTAAATTGTTAATGTTTAAAACTAGTTATATTGTAGTCTTATAAATTAAGAAGACTGATTCTAATATTATGTGCCATTTGATTTTAGTCCTCAAGAAAAGGTTTAATAGATTATAGTTAGAAGAAAAAGTTAAGTTTTTGTACTTTTATTAATAAAAGTCTATTGTAATGTAAAAATAACATTTGTTTTACTTAATTCAATTCATTATTAGATATAAAAACATATTTATTATTATTTAACAATCTTAAATATCAATTATGCTAATTTTACTACCTTTCATGTTTGGGGTATATCAAACCCCACCTAGTATAGCATGATGAGATTAGTCACCTCGTATACGGAAGGTTAAAATTTACCACAATTTTTGCGACTGATAATTTGTAACACTTTTGTTTATATGTATTGGAAATCTATTTATTCCTTTATTTTGTAAAAAAAACTTTTGTGAATAAATTGAGTAAAAAAAAAACATAAAATAGTCCTTACTGTTGTATTATTATTGTAAGAATAATAAAAAATCGTTATTATCACATATTTTTGATGTATGAAAATTTGAAACAATTTATCTACCTATAGTGGTTCCGTATTTTATAAAGTCCATAACTATAAAGAAAACGTTTTGTACAAATATACCTAAAAGAACATAATATAGACTACAGGCCCATGTGGAAAAAGTTATGGGTAATTTGAACCACCAGGTGACCTATCTAGAACGATATAAGAGCATAAAATAATAATATTCAGCACTATGCCGTCACTTGTAAGCTGTCCACCTGAGTGCAGATAAGAATTCGAAAGTAGAGGTAGAGATTTTTCCTCTTTTTAATAGCACAACCTTTGTAATCAATAAAATACCTAAATTGTATCAATAAAAAAAAACATTTCATTTTACAGATGTCAACCAAGTACTGAACCAGGCTTCTTCCGAGTCGGCAATCTTTCTGCACCATTTCCTGCCTGTTGCCCCCAAAAAATCTGACAGCGATGAAAAAAGTAATATAAAATCAATATTTTTAGACTGGCAACATTTTTGCTACAAAGTTCTGTAAATGTAAAAGGAAAGATCTGCTTGATTAGAAGGAATTTAATGCGGTGATAGCGTTATTTTAATTCAGCCTTTTTTGGGAATAACTTTTCAGTTGTAATTTTCTACTTCACATATGTTAACGTTAATTTATTTAAGTGTCGACCCATCATTGATAGTTTCATTGAAAAATTATCAATGAATTTCCATACAAAAATTTGGAATACTACCGTTCAGAATTGTATGAAAAATCTTCAATCATTTTGATTGTTTGGGAACAATTTTCGTTCAAACTTTTTAACCAGCTTACTTAATTCTCTAGAAATTCTATTCCAATAAATTTAGAGTAAAAATTTAAAATAGCTCGTTAAAAATAAAACTTTGTCTTGAATACTTAAATATGTATTAATCATGAAGTTAAGTTTTATTTTTTATTGTTTAAATTAATAAATATACCTACGTAAATTATAAATATTTAGGAGTCTTGAGAGAACTTAAGGCTTTCTACTTTTTCATGAAAACAATCTAATAGGTTAGGTTAGGATATTTTATACAGGCGGGAAGTGACATGGGAGGTAAAACCGCGTAAAACTGCGCAAACCACGGTAATTGAAAATAACTGCGTGGAATGGAACTGAAATTCCCTTGAAACGAGGTTTTAGACTATCTTAACTTAAACCTAGGTAAATCTTGTGATTTGTTTAGGGATTTGATACATTAACTGCAATATTTGAAGGTAGATAAGAAAATTGTATATCTCTAGTTTCGTTGTGTCATATTATCGCAGTTACGCATATTTTAGTAAATTCGAGTAGTACCTATCCGAATATTACTTAGATGGATAACTGAATATGTAATTGTAGTTAAACTATGGGTTATGTTAAACTGTAAGTGCATGCCATTCAAATTTTGACTTTGAAACAGTGTGCAGTAGATTGATTTTTGTATGATCATATCTTGTAATATTACAAATTATTAAACAGAATTTACGTTGCCATGGAAACCAGGAAAGGTAAATTTTACATCAAGCGGATATACAGTGTGTACTTCAATATTGTAAATAATTTTATAAACTCAAGTGAAGTTATGCCTTATAATAATAAAGTATTTAATATTGACTTTAGTTATTCACATGTTGAGAATGAATGAATTATGTTTGTATGAGTATGTAAATAATTAGATAAATGTTGAATAAAGTTTTTATTTTCAAAATGTTTGTTTTCAATCTCTCCCTTACCTTTGTACGTTTATCTACAATATATCAGATTCTTGTTTTTATAGAAAATACGTTCTCTATAAAGAGCATAATAATTATTTCCTATGTTATTATTAAGACTTGTGTTTCTGTAATTATGCAGACTATGAATTTGTCTGGTATTTGCACAAAAAATGCAATGATACTTCTATTTGAAATGATACGAATTAGATGTTTTCTGTCTAGGCTCTTTTATACTTCCAATATGAAAAAAAGATAAACACAACTTAATTTTGTACCTTAAATTGTTTAATATCAACTTGTGGCAAACACTTCTCTCAATAGAAATAATAAGCGTCAATTAATTGAAGGCGCATAGTTGCAGTGTGGTTCGCCACAAACCAACGCGACGTGGTCTGAACTCAATATATCAAGCAGCTCCAGAGCTTTATTGTATTGTAAACACTGATTGTATAGAGTAAAAGAATATATAAGAAGATAAAGGTTGATATGGGAAGAAAGGAGAGGTTAAAATAAAGGTACTTTTTAATATTAAAAGGTGCTTCATTCATTCAACAAAGGGATAAACGAATTTATGCAAAAAACAGGAAAAAGCAAATAAATATGAGCGCAAGAAAAGGGTAGGTAACTTTATAATATTATCGTGTGATGTCGTATCAGTACTTTAACAGCAAGAGAACCAGAAACTATAATAAAAAGAGAGCACATATTTATCATTTAAATAGCGAATAAGTATCTACCTACATGTTCATTACTCCAATAATTAATTTTACGATAAAAATAGTACTAATATAAAACATACATTGATTCAAAAGTGAAATCTTTCTTTTCAATGTAAAAGTACACGCTTCTGGATATCTTAAAGCGAATTCCAAGCAATGTTTAAGTTTAACAAGCGAAAATAAATTTTCAACCAACATGTGTAAAAGCAAAAGTTTAAAACTTTTCGCGTTGAGAATAATTCCCTCCAAGCTGTCTAACACGCTTCACCAATGTTAAACATTGTAAAACAAAAACAAGATTTTTGTCTGTCTCATTAAAAATACATTATAATTAGAACATACGTTTCGACATTCCGAAACTGGGAGTAAATTTATAATCAAAGGGGTTAATAAAAACGAACCTTTGTTAAAAATACATTAGTCAATCTTGAGGCCTCCAATTAAGCCCCGGCTTATGTGAGATAACCCTAATTCAAAATTGAACACAAAAATGTCAAGCGCCTCACAAAAAGGTTTACGTGGGTTCCGTGTGTTGTTTTAATTAGATTTTAAGTCTGGTAAAAAGTGAGTATGCTTATGGAAAGGATTTGAATACAATAATTGTTATGCAAATATAATAAGAAGAATATGTTAAAAGAATATGCAAACAATATTACCTATTTTTATTTGAAAGGCAAATAAATTAAATCAATATTTTTATACGACATTATATATACCATATTTTATACGACACTTTTTTTCAATTATTTTCATCAAAACATGCTTACCTAAAAATATTAAATGCTGTATAGGAATGTTTTCCTTTGTTCATTCAATTATGTTTAATTGAATGAACAAATGTTTAATATTACAGAAGCTATTCAGAGCTTTCACTCGCGCAGTACACCTGGGTGTAAAGAATAAAAAAAGACGTGTGGCACTCGGGGACTGCCGCGGTAAAGCTATTGCATGCTATGCCTTCAAATCACACCTCCGTGTCCGTCGGAGTGGGGAGCGTGAGGTTTTTCGTTACTAAATTTCTGGATTCGGTCCCCGCGCTCAAGGCCCGCGATAGAAGCAATAGCTTAAAAACCCTAATGCTCAACCAGGATATAATTTAAACTTTTGTCAAAGTCATTTGCGTGATTATTTTTTGTGAATCCATACCAACTGACGAAATACATACTTTTACTTTATTCATACTTTCAGTACCTGTAGATTGTTATAAAATTTAAACATTCCAATAAAACACCTACGGAACCCTAAAAACATGTCCCAATAAATCAGATAGGGTGTGAGGCGCCCTCACATGCGGCAAAGATATGCGGTTTGACAATCCCTTTTTGTGCATTTTTTGTTTTCCAATAATTTATGTTGTGTGATAAAAATGTATATTGAAATGTTGAATTATTGTGGTAGATTGGGGTTATTAATATTGGTATTTATTTATAAATCTATACGAATATTATAAAGCTGAAGAGTTTATTTGTTTGTTTGAACGCGCTAATCTCAGGAACTACTGGTTCGATTTGAAAAAATTATTTCGGTGTTACATAGCCCATTTATCGAGGAAGGCTATAGGCTATATATCATCACGCTAAGGCTTACAGGAGCGGAGCACTGCGGGTAAAACCACGGAGCACAGCTAGTTAACTATAAATCATGGGATGACAAAAATGATTTGGTGGGTATCTATTTTGATTTCTTGTTTTAGTGCATAATGTTGAAAATTAGCAGCCTTTTTAATATTGAAACTTCCCAAGTAACTCAGTACTAATGAAGACCCAAAATAACATTAAAACTCCTGAATACACTTAAAAGACGAAATAAAAATCTTTACGACGAGCAGCAATCGATCATGAAGAAATTATCTTTGACATCTTTGAACACCTATAAAGCGTACATAAAATTTTAGCACAAATAAAAATCCATTTAAAGAACACAACAAATCGTACAATAAAGACCTAACCAATGGAGCGAAAGACATAATGGAACAATTTCTTTTAAAAACCACCACTGCTTAGTTCACTTAAAAAGTCATTTTGTTCAACTTGTACCCGTGAATTATTGTGGGTGGAAACGAGATAGGAATACACGGAGATTACAAGTGTAACAAGGACGGGCGATAATATTTAAATTAAGTCCTCCCTTAATGTAGGACATTATTTTTTTATCGGTTAAGATATGTCGCCTTTGCGTAGAATTGTGGGTCCCGTACGCATAATGTTTGAGTAATTTGGTAGGGATTTTTGAGACAAAGGTTTACCTTGATCGTTGTTTTAATTTATGTGGTTATCTGTTTTTGAAGCAGTTTATTAGTTGTTATTTAAAAGTAACAAATGTGTAGTGTGGTAAATGGATATTATTTAAGTTGTTTAGGTATATTTATAAATAATTAAAAATGTATGTAATTTTGATTGGAATTTGAAAACTGTCGAGTTGTAACCTTCCTAAATACTAGTAAAGGTTACACAAATAAAAAAAAGGACGTGTGTCACTCGGGGACTGCCGCGGTAAAGCTATTGCATGCTATGCCTCCAAGCCATACCTCCGTGTCCGTCGGAGTGGGGAGCGTGAGGTTTTTTCTTTACGGAATTTCTGGATTCGGTCCCCGCGCTCAAGGCCCGCGATAGAAGCTATGCAATAGCTTAAAAATAGTTTAAACTATGAGTTTATATCAAAAATTTCTTTAGAGGGGATTATTCTATATTCATGAATATAATATAATATTGGCATAACCCTAAAAGCCTATAAAATACGATTGAATAAAGTTTCTAAGTCTCATTAAAGCCTTAATAAAATACTTATTTCTTTATAAAAGGATTGAAAAAGTTTAAAAGCTTTTCAATGTTTTAATCACAGCTTTCATTATGAAAATGTCCACGTACTTTTATAAATTATATTGAAATAAAAATTGTTATTTTTAAATATGCGTAGGTTTGCGGTAGGATTAATGAAGGCATTTTAATTGACAATGTTGGTTGTATCTTTGAATAATGTGGTAAAGTCGTAGTCCGTTCAATTCCAAACAAGGCAAGTAATTTTTGTGTGTTAAAAAGTGTCTTAACACTTACTTTTAAGTGAGAACGGAGAATAGAAAGAAGTAGCCTTTGTGCTTAACTGCTTATCCAGTCTACAATATTATATTATATCTTTATGAAATTCATACGAATCCGATCAGCAACATACTTGCAATTTTTCGCGATTATAATAGGTATTAAGTATGACAATGCAATATCCACTGCAGACTTCGCAATATGTGTGGAAGCAAGTGAGAGTCGTTATAATAAACTAGCTGTGCCCGCGGTTTTACCTGCCTTGATCCTCTCCAATTGGTCTTAGCGTGACGATATGTCAATACATACCGAGGAAGGCTGTAACTACAATTAGTTACAGCCTTCCTCGATTAATGGAATATCTAACAATGAAATATTTTTTTTCAAATCGGCCCTGTGGTTTTTGTAATTACCACGTTCAAGCAAAAAACTCTTCAGATTTATAATATTAGTATAGATTCCAATTTCAATCCTTTGACGATCTTAATTATAATTATTTTGAAATATTGTATATCGGCTATACAGTCGAGGGTAAAACAGAGTTTATCTTTGGAGCAGATTAAAACTGTAGGGTGTTTTGTTTATTTTTCACCTTTGATAACAACGGTTCAGAGTGCTTTTAGGGGTCCGTAATTAAATAACTTTTCGAGTGATACGTTTCGTTTATGTATGTGTTGTATGGAGATGGATTGTATCACTACATAGTATAAAACAAAGTCGCTTTCTCTGTCTCTATGTCCCTATGTATGCTTAAATCTTCAAAACTACGCAACGGATTTTGATGCGGTTCGTTTTAATAGATAGATTGGTTCTCGAGGAAGGTTTTGGTATAAAATTTATTAGATTTTAGGCAAATTGGGCGAAGCCGCGGGTGGAAAGCTAGTGTCATATAAAAAGTAAATCAAATTTAGAATATACTGAAAATTATGTGTGATGAAAAATACTAGTATTTTTTTTACCCTGGTACTTTTTAAGTAGGCATTTGTTTTTTTTAACGAGCATGTGTGCCGAGCACACGTGTCAGAAGTAAAACTTTCTTTGGAAAGATTCAAAGATATCAAAATCGTTGCCTTACTCCATAACGTAACGATATTGCCATGACGCAACCTTGAAATTTGACTCTCAATGCGTCTAAAGAATTTTCACTTAAAAAATTGCAATTCAAAAAGTATTATAATTTTTTATTTTCAGTTTTTTTAAACTTATTATTCACATAGGTAGGTATGAAGGTGTTTTATTGCTAAGTAAATGTTAGTCAAAATTAGTTGAACCGTCAAAGCGAAACACAAACTGCCATACATATTCGTGTATTGGTAATTTAATATTTAATTCAAATAACAACAGAACCCACTATTTAACACTTCACTTATAATATAGTATTTTACAAACAAATCCGATACGATTGTCCTTCTAAGAAGGAAACAGGTGTCATACTCTCGGGACCACCGAAAAGGGTTATTGTTTGAACATGTCTGTAATATTTGTATGCCAAGGAAGTACGTTGAGGTATTTAATTTTTTAGCTTTTTTTTCTTTTGGTTACTATGATATTATGTTCTATAATGACGAGCTTAATTTTTTTTAATGTCTTATTTATTGTGATACACAGAACAAAGAGAAGTTTAAAAAATAAACACATTTAACATATTGTTTTATATTTTAAAGACGTCGAATTTATGGAATTTCTGTGTAATTAGTGACATAAATATTATGTGCGATAGATTGCCACATTATTCGTAATAAACTTAACATAAAAATAATCTATATTTTTACAATAATTTCAGTCAAGCGGAGTCTAAGCGAGCAGCTCATAAATGAAAATACCAAGATACTCGAAACACAACACATTCTTTAAAATCTACGATGTCTCTCTTTTATCAGAAATATGTCTCAATAACACATAGAAAGTGTTTCTAACTTAACATTCCGATTTCGTATGATTCATCATATAAACATTCAGATAAGTTATGACAATATGGAATACGTAAGAGCTTCTATCTCCTTAATGGTTTGGGAATGAGATTGTTTTTAAGTTTAATGTAATATTATATTGAGATGAGTCAATATTATGGGTAAAAATAGGTGAAGGGCTTTCTCGATGACTTCACATTTTTATTACAGAGACTTATTATCAGTTAACTATAAGTTTAAAAAAAATATCACGAACTAGTATTTGTAGTTACATTTTCCGTAAAAAACGAGCATTTTAATGATTTTATCTTAGTTATAGTTTCTTGTCTTCTCCATAGATACTGCTTTCCGAATCGGTGGTAAATGTTAAAAATATGTAATGATGAATAAATAAATGTTTGAGTTTGAGTTCGAGTTCGAGTTTAGGTCCGCCCGACTTCGAATGTGTTGAGCCTGAAAAAAATATAGCCTATATATATATACAATATATAATATGTGGATTGTAGATCTCACAAAAATTAAAAATAAATCAAATCTTTTCATTGCATTATGTTAGATATGTTACCGCCTTTAACTCTAAATTGCTTGGATTAATTCGAATGTAGGTATATATATGGTTTTAATTTGCATAAGTACGATAAATTAATTAAATAACTAACTCTAAAATACCTTGAGAATAAAATAACCATTTTAATTAAATTTAATCACCCTGTATATAAATCTTTTCGAACGATCTACTAATATAGTACCAATAAATTAGTGCCGAGATACAAGCGGCCCGATTTATTAACATTGGAACACTGTAAATCCAACTAATGTTTATTCAAAAGGAGCTAATTGCACTCGTTTAAGTTATATTGAATCTTATAATTACCCGGCATTTGCATTGGTTCTGGGTGGTTTATACAGGGTGTTTTTTATGAATTTTTAATTTTTTTGAACATTTATTTTGAAGAAGTGAATCAAGAATGTTTTAATAGCGTTCTGAGTAATAATTATTGCATATTTTAAGTAAAACTATTGAGTTTACCAATTTATGTTACTTACTGTAATGCTGTATGAGTATGAATAAATAAATAAATAAATATATAAATAAGTGTATTTCCGTACCCCGTTAACGAGAACATGCATATATATTTATCTTACGGTGCATTTACGTCAAACGAACATAGAGCTAGAGCTAGAGCAAAAGCATTTTTCGTGATATTTTAGTGTAAACGATAACTCGTGTTCAGTGTTGTTCAGTATTAGAACATTACATAGAATCTTTTCGAACGCACTAAAAACAACCAAAGAATGTTCTACGCCTGTTTACACTACAATAATTTGACATAGTGGGGTAAGAATGAGCTCGTATAAAATTATTTAGTTAGTTCCGACCGAGACTCGAACCCAGGACCTACGCTTATCTACCTACTAAGTTTAAACTTATGCGTTAACCACTAAACCAGGGAGGTGTTAATTAATTATTATTAATCGAGTTACGAAGAGTCACTTTAAATGTAATTATTAACATGGAAATATGGTGTCGGATGCAAGGCATCGTAATTAAATAAATTATCAAGCATATTAAACAGGTAAATGACATTAAATCCAGAGCAGATATCCTACAGACTATCCTACTAATATTATAAATGCGAAAGTTTGTGAGGATGTGTGTGTGTGTGTGTTTATTACTCTTTCACGCAAATACTACTGAACCGATTACCATGAAATTTAGCACACATATAGAAGGTAACTTGGATTAACACAAAGGATAGGTTTTATCCCGGAAATCCCACGGGAACGGGAGCTATGCGAGTTTTTCTTTGAAAACGCGGGAGAAGCCGCGGGCGGACATCTAGTATTACGTTTACTTCATGCGAACCATCCTCGTACGTAATTATTTTTATAATATTCCTTGAAATATTATAAAAATAATTAACGAAATCGGTTCAGCCGTTCTCGATTTATGCGCTTACACATTTTGTAATTCATTTTTATTATACAGATAATTGAGCTTGTATAACATACATAAAATTTTAATATATTTAAAGCTTAGAAACTCATTAAAATCACACACATCCAAATTCAAAGCGACTAATTACCGTATAAAATTTGAGCAACTCAATACCTTACCTGAAGAAAAAGCCCCAAAATTCTTTCATACGAGCGAGTTAAAAATAATTCTCCATAATAGTAGTGGTATAGAGGGAAAATGTAAGTGACCTGAAAACACGCTGCCACGAAACGCGCAAAGGAGTACCGTGGTCATTAGTAGGTTACTGTGGGGCTACGAAATTTGAGGTTTGATTGTGAAAGTCTATCTGCATTACCTGCAGTATATATTTCTACAGTTTAGATCGGTGAAGAAAATAATTTGATTGTATCCGCGGTATCGTTTGTAAAAAGTACTAAGAATCTGACATAAGCTACGGTCCTTTAGTCTTTTTTATCACATAAAGGAGCTTATGAGATATTTTAATCGTTTAAACTGAAAACTGCTTGACGTAACATACAGTTCAGTCGGTTATTCACTACGCACTGGCAAATAGGGAGGCGCTAAAAAAAAGGAAAGCTGAAATGCTTTTTAATATAATTTTTTAAGCAATTCTATACAATTTCACAAACTGTATTTGTATTTTTAAATCTATATCTAATATAATATAGGCGTTGGATAATGTATAAAAATAATAGTACTTATATTGTTTCTGATTAAAGATTATAATATATTATTATAATTATATCACATAATTTTATTTTAGTTTTACATACAGATCTTATACGTCAGAATAAATTCTAAACCGATGTTTGCTGTTATAAGTTAGTTTCATGGCCACACATGTTTCCCCATTACACACCAAGGTTGTTCGCGATTTTTCTTTTGAACAAGGTGCTTTCAGTCCGTAAAATCTTGTGTCACTATTTCTTGTCCATTTTAACATTTTGTTGTGGAATTTCTGCCAGTTTATATTGTTTAGTTTTGTTTATGAACTTTTAAGTCGTGTTTTTAAGCTTTTTTCTGCTACTTTCTTTTGATATTTATTATGTAGTGTTTACCACCACTTTGTTTATAAATACTGAGTGACCGTTTCACAGCTTCTGGATTGTTCTATCTTTGCTGTGGGTTAAAAGATGGCTAAGGATGAAAATAAAAGTGTTAAACTGGCTATTAGTCGCTTTGTAAAGTAGAATATGGCCCTTAGTAGTATATCAGGAGGATCAATTCTAGATGGAATAAAAATAGAGAGCAATATTACGAAAACTTAATTTTTTTTAATAACATAAATTTCCGTCTATAAAATTATATCCCTAAGATAATAATTCATCAAGCAAAACGATAGGTATGTAATAATACGGTTTACTTCTACCAACATTGTACTATGGTTTAAAAACAATAGAAATCCTACAAAGAAACTTCCAAAGACAACTTTAAACATCCTATTTTCGCTAAGAAAGTATATACATATGAAAGAAAGAATACATAATAAATCTGAATCTAGAAATAGAACTTTAGTACACAAACTTTACATTAGTGTTCGCAATCAACGCCTACAACGTAGATAAATCTATCAGCTTAATCGGTTTTAATGTTTGGAATTTAAACATACTTAGGAAACTCTTTAATAGTTAAGGAATAATTACTCTCTCTAGGAATTCAGTTCTCTCTAAATTGAATTAAAATTACACGCATTATAAGCGGATAAGATAAATAACGCCATAAGAGTGGGTGAGTGAGTCTATAAAGCAAAATTACCAATCAGATAATACGTGTAATTTATTTAAGACCAAATCTAAAAAATTAAATATAAATCAAACTAGATGATATTTACGAGGGTTTTGTTCAATTTATAATATTTACAATTAATGTTTATAATATTTACAATTTATGTTACAATTAATAATAATTAAAAAAATAATATATGCATCACAATAACCTTAACTACTTAAATACGTCCTTAAATCAACGAGAAGACATTATAGATTAAAATGGAAGATGAAAAAGCTGAAATATCGTTATAATTTTAAATCATTCTAGTATTATGTTTGTCTGGGAGCACTTAACATTAGAATTTTAAATATTGGACTCTGTAATTTCCTTGGGGAGCCAACTTTAATTATTCTAGTCTGGTTCAAGCATAGAATAAACAAGATGCTTTTGTTCAGTGGTTAGTTCAATAATTTTTTACTTAAATTTTAAATAGGTAGTTTTTACTAGAGATTTTAAGCGAAGTATTTTTACGAGTGTTATTTTGAGTATGTTTATTCTTTTTAACCCCTGTTGTAAACGAGGTTTCTAAGTGCAAAGAATTTGTGTTTTTATTTTTAGCATTGTAGCTCTACATTTTAGCAATCGATTTAAATACGTTATTTTAAATCAATATATTATTAGCAAGACATGGCTTATCACTATGTTTGGTGGAAATTGAAGTATCAAGTCGGGTTGCATTGGAACCAGTGCCTAGAATTACAGGCAAGATTAAATCACACCAAATCAAATTTATTTATTTTTTCATATATCGTAAAACAAATGGAGGGCGATCCAATTGCATTCACGAATTTATACTAAAGAGAACAGTCCTATATTTGTATACCAGACGAGCTTGTTGTTAGACTTATCTTCTGTAGGTACATCTACGTAATCTGCATTTCGTACTTCAAAATCACACCTTACCTTTTACATGTCACTGACCTTTCCACATTTACGTCACAAGATTCAAAATGGCCGCTATTGAAGTCTCCGGCGACTCAGTTTCTTGACTCTCGTAAAATATTCAACTACCCGCTAACCAGACTGCTTAAAGTCTGTTTAGAAAATCATTACTACTCGCATTTGAGATCAGCCAATAATAGTTTATTATTGAAGTATCTCCTTTATGTAAGGTTATTGAGCGATTAGTATAAATAATAAAGCGTATTTTTGTAGTAAAATTTTATTAGAATTTTTAATAAATATGATATTTTAAGAGCCTTTCAAATAGTATAACAACTGATCGAATAAAACGTAATGAAAAACACTTGAAAATTGCCGAAGTGTATTGATGGCCACAGCATTATAGCAATATAAAATTAATACGATTAATACAAAATTACATTATAGAATAAATTGATTCTGACTTTTTCTTATGTATTGCTAGAGATCTGACTTAAATTATAGTGTCCATAAGAAACTGAGATGTGTGTTATTACCGAATAGAAATTAATAAATTACGAGAATATATTTGCAGGTGGAAAGAAGTTCAAATAAAATATTTTCTTAAATAACATCTGGTCAGTCCAATTTTCATACTCCGTAAAAATTTACGATGACGTCATAAAAACTGAAACCTACGGTTCTTGATGCAGATTTTCCGATTTCACTTACTTCAAGTTGGGAAAACCCCTGAAGATCTGTAAATAAAAGAATTGAAACTTTAATAAAATGTTATTTCATAGATATTTTTATATGAAATAGTGGTAATTTTACATCGTATGGAATTTTACTGTACAAAGGTAGGTTGTATACATTTTAATTTTCAGTTTACAATAGAGTTTTTTTTATTTTATTAAAAGCCAGCAAAGCAATAAAATAAACTTTATCGCCAAAAGATCAATATTAGAATAAATAGTGGAGTTCGAATGTCATCACAAAAATTGAATTTACCTCATGAAATATAAAAATATATTCTTTAATCGCTCTACATTCACGTTTGACATGCTAGTATTAATAATTTATAAATTATTGGGCTTAAGCTTACTTACATTATATACATTTTTCTTAAGTCTGAAAAAAATGAGTCTGAAAATACATAAACTATTCAAGATGCTTGATGCCCATTAAAAAATAACGTACATAATTTCTTAAATAATGTACATATTTAAACTACGTTGCATCCAATATTAGATTATCCTTCATTATATTATTGACTATGAATTGTTTTATTGGTACTAGATAAGCTGATAGATAAGCTCATTTGATGTTCTGTTTAGCCTATCTCGCAGGAGCTGTGAGACTAGCCATAAATATTACATAATAATCGTGATAATAAGAATATTATAACAATAATTCTACCACAGTTTATGCGAGAAGACCCCTTGCCTCTGCCAATCCAGCTCATTAGCATAGACCCTCGATCGGATATAATTTATAGTTGCCTTAACGAAATTAGTTATACAAATTACTTATTTATTAAAATCGGCAGCCCGCCCGCCGTTTTATTTAGCATTTAATTGGGTAGGAATGTATTGATTTTTGTATTTTTATGTTTAGAAAAGATTTGTTAATATTGTCATAATATAATTTTTTACGAAACAACAAATAACTTTGGACTTGTAGTTGATTTTGTAAGTCTTAAGTAAAGTAGCCTGTGTGCTAATCGAGGCAATCTATTTCTGTAGATATTCAATTCATTCTAGATCCGATTTTGTATGAAACAGAAATAAACATCAACCCACATATTATATCCTCAGAAACATTCATTGTTAAACTATTTGCTTTAGCATAGTTTTATTTTTATTAATACTAGACTACTCACAATATAAAAATGAATCGCAAAATGTGTTGGTAAGCGCATAACTCGAAAATGGTTGAACCGATTTCGTTAATTCTTATTGTCATGACGCGACCTTGTAATTTTACTCTCAACGCGCCTAAAGAAGTTTTACTACAAAAATCATATTGTATTACGTGCAGTTAGACGTCAACAATTCGAAGACTTGACCACAATTAGCGGCACAAACAAATGTTTTCCCCACAAGTGGCGCTATAAACGACGTTTCTGGTCTCTTAATGCTATCCGCACCCAAATAAATACTTTCCAAGCCGTAAGGACCACGTCATTACAAATTAAACAGGCCGCGTATCACACCGGATAGGGGGAATTGAATTTGCGAAGAAATGTAGTGGCTGTGAGTAGAAGTTATGTAGATTGATTATGGTGAGACCGTTGTATACAGTGTTTGAATTAGTTTCTTTAAATAAAAGCTTAGTTATTAAGTTCAATGCAATTTAATACACTTATTAATTGTTTATAAATTATAATATGCTTTGTTGCATAAATAATGTCAGCTTTTGTAGAAAATTATCATTCTTAGAATTATTCATTAGAAGTTGTACAAAATTAATGATTGAATCGAAATTTAAACCTTACATTTACTTAACTATGAAATACAAAATACAATAATACCTACTGTTTATTCAGTATAATTCGGTGTAATACGAGGTTGTGAAGAGAAAATATGTCCCTTTATTAATTTTGTTGAATATTTTTTCTCAAGTGCGTTGTCAAAATCACCAGACCCACATTTAAAGGAACCTCCCCTTCACCAGAGAACAAATTACTCCATGCTGCGGCAAGATTACGAGCTAAGGAGTTAAATTATAGATATACGTGGGTCCGTGGTGGCAAAATTTTTTTACGAAAGGAACCATTATCTGAATGTATTCTTGTTAAAAACATCAACACTTTGAAAGCGCTATCCTAATATGAATAAAAATTCAAGTAGTGGTTTAGATATTGTTTAAATATTATATAATTCGATTCTAAACGGAACTTAAATGTATACTATCAAAATGTTAGGGGTTTAAATACAAAAACAACTGATGTATACTTAAATATTCTAAGTTGCGACCTTGATGTGATTTGTTTCTCTGAAACTTGGTTGTCTGGTTCTGTATTTAATGAAGAAATTTTCGATAGTCGATATAATGTTTATAGGCGAGATAGGGAGTCGAGCGGC
Source organism: Colias behrii (assembly GCA_029959065.1). Taxonomy (NCBI): domain Eukaryota; kingdom Metazoa; phylum Arthropoda; class Insecta; order Lepidoptera; family Pieridae; genus Colias; species Colias behrii. The sequence continues at coordinate 1,208,800 of JARWMC010000025.1, forward strand.
TTTCACAATATGAAAAGTGGCGGTGGTGTTTTAGTTGCCGTGTCGAAAAGATTTCATTCTCGACGGATTCCAGAAATGGAATCCGATTGCGAAGATATCTGGGTGAGCATAGACACGAACAGTCGAAATTGAACACATCAAGAAATTTTTATTTGCTGTGTTTACTTACCACCTCCTATCCAAAGTCATATTCTTACTAATTTTGTTAATAACGTTAATAGACTCATGGAAACGCCCATAAAAACCGTAATTGTTGGAGATTTTAATTTAAGCAACATAGTTTGGCCAAACCAAAACAGCTACAACACCGCCGCTGCATCTTGCAGAAACGGTAGCTCTTTTGTTAATATTCTGATGGATTTCATAGCTTTAAATGGATTTTCCCAATATAATCATATTGTTAATAATAGAGGAAGGATTCTAGATTTGATATTGTCAAACTTAAATATAAGTAATGTTGAAGTAAGTGATGTAATACTCTCAATACTTGATCCAATGCATCCACCTTTGATATTTGCGGTTTCTCAATTAGATTTGAAATATATTTCGCGAAATAAAGATGAACGATTTAACTTTTTTAAGGCACAGTATGATCTTATTGCTGAAAAATTAAGCACTATTGAATGGGATAACGAATTTAAAACTTGTTTCGATGTCAATGAGGTTGTGACTACCTTTTATGGCATCTTACGCAAAACTATTGTCAAGTTTGTTCCTAAAGTTAAAAGTCATAATAATAAATATCCTGTATGGTACACAAAATCCTTAATTAGATTGCTTCGTCAAAAATATAAATATCGTATCAGAGTAAAAAAATTTAACAACCCCCTAGATTTAATCACTTATGAAACTCTTAAAAAAGATTGTACTAAACTCATATCCTCGTGTTATTCTACCTATTTATCTAATTTGGAATCTTCTATAAAATCAAATCCAAAATTATTGTGGTCGTATGTGAAAAATAAAAGATCAAACTCTGGAACATATCCTACTCCTATGAAGTTAGGTAATAGCTCGGCAACGGATGGAACACAAATTTGCAATATGTTCGCCGACTATTTTTCTTCGGTATATGAGACTAGCTCACAACATAATGGTGATATGAGCTCAATGACCCACAACGCTACTTCTTATCTACACTTATTAACTATCAATCAAGATTTGGTATTCAAAGCATTAAAGAGACTAGACCAAAAAAAAGGAGCCGGTTCAGATGCAATACCACATGTATTTGCCAAAAAATGTGCTAAGTAATTATGTTATCCATTAACCGTTATATATAATTTATCACTCAAACAAAGTATTTTTCCATCAGCTTGGAAGGAGTCGATCATAGTTCCAATTCCTAAAACAGGCGACGCGAATTTGATCAACAATTACCGACCTATATCAATCCTATCTGTTTTTGGTAAGGTATTTGAAAGTCTCATCTGCCCAATTATCACTTCTCATATCAAACAATCAGTCAGTAAGTTTCAGCATGGTTTCACAAAAAATAGATCCACCAGCACAAAACTTCTACTTTATCTCGAATGTCTTGTAGAGGCTGTTGAAGCGCATACTTGTGTTGACGTCATATACACAGACTTCTGCAAGGCATTCGATAAAGTTGATCACAATATATTGATCCAAAAGTTACACAACATCGGTATTGGCGGTGGTCTGTTGGGATGGTTTTCGAGTTATCTTTTGGGTCGCTATTCTAGAGTAGTGGTAAACGGTTTTGCCTCTGAGCCCTTTTCAACTAAATCCGGAGTTCCACAAGGGTCGCACTTAGGCCCCATTTTATTTAATATATTCATAAATGACCTCCCACTTAACTTAAAGTACTCAAAAATATTTTTATTTGCAGATGACCTTAAAATTCTGAGAACAATTAAATCAACCACTGATAGTACTCTTCTCCAAAAGGACATAAATTCTTTGGCAGAATGGTGTAAAATCAATAAAATAAAATGAAACTTAACTCAGAAAAATGTTACCATATACGATTTAGCAGACATAGAAGTAGAGGTATTATTGCACCCAGTTATCAGATTAATAATCATATCTTAGCAACAGTAGACAAAATAAAAGACTTGGGTGTTTATTTCGATGCAAAACTTAGTTTTCACGCTCACTTCCACCATATAATTAATAACGGTTTCAAATTGTTAGGTTTTTTACTGAGAACTTGTAAAAATTTTAGGAACCCTCTCACAAAAATTGCCCTCTTTAATGCCCTTGTTAGAAGCAAATTAGAATATTGCAGCGTAATATGGAATCCAAAATACAATATTCATATTAACAATATTGAACGCATTCAAAAAAGATTTTTGTGGCATCTTGCGTATAGTTGCAACGTAGCCAAAAAAATTCGTAGTTACTCAGAACGTCTTGATTATTTTAAAATACGAACACTTTATCAGAGGAGGAAGGTTTTGGATCAGGTCTTTTTACATAAATTGGTGAATGGTTCAATCGATTGTGTGTCATTGGTATCTCAGCTTAATTTTAAAGTTCCAGTCAGATTGCCTAGACATTCTAATAATATGCCGTTCCATACAAAATTCCACAATAGTAATCTAGGCCATTATTCAGGCATTTCTCGCCTTACCAAAGAATATAATAATATAGTTTCTGGCAATAACAAGACTATTGACATTTTCTCAAACACTGTACAAAAATTAAAAAAGGAATTGCTCTCGATTGAACCTTTACCAAAACCCAGTTGATCAAATGTAGTTTTATTTTAAAATTAATTGATTATTTTGCCGTCAAAATTGGATTTATGTATTATGTATATGTATACTTTTTACCTAATCTGCAGCTAGCTGCAGACTGTGTGTCTTTGATTTAATGTTATATTAATTGTTAGTGGTGGTTGCCTATAATTGTGACAGCACTATGTCTACGATTGTTATTACTTTAATGCTTTTATCTATGTATCAGTGTATGTCATGTTGGTGATCCTTAATGAAATAAATAAATAAATAAACCTTTTAACAGTACCTTAGCCATATAATAAAATGTATGTTTTTATAATAAATTACTAGATCTGTTGATATTGTTATTAAAAATAAAAATAGACGAAACTATGCGAGAGTTGATATGTCTGAAATTTGGAATATAACTACTTAGAAAATATTTTGTGAGTAATGAGTATAGATATTATAATGTATCATTATGTATGAAGGTACTTAATAAGTTTTTGAAATGAAATTATTATACTCAGTCATAGTAATAAAAGGTTATTCTACGTTTAATGCTAAAAGTAGATACCTACATATAAGTATATACTTCTTTTATGTAATATAATAAGTTCAACCCTTTAAAATCAAATCTTGCAATGCAAAGAAACAACATTTCACAGCAACCATTAAAATCCCAATTCCACTAATCTGAATGTACCAATAAATAAGCAGAAAAACGTAAATAAATTTACCCTTACCAACCTGTCACGAAGTTGGCCGAACTCAGCCGAGTGACAAATACTAGGGTCAAACAGTTGACAGCTAGCGGCGGGAAAAAAGAAAGATGGCGGTTCAAAATGGCCGCTCAGGACGTGCGCAGCATGACTCTTGCTCTATGTTTAATGCCCAACACTATGTTATGGTCGTTAGCTAAATTTATATACTTTATTGCTGAAAAGATTTGTTTTCTGTCGTGTTGATTGCGAAAAAATCGATTGGTTTCCATTTTTGGAGCTTTTATAGTTATAGCAAACAATAAAAATTTAAATAAAATAACGATTATAATAAAATATTTCCTATACAGTTAATAGGGTATATTATTTGGTCAATAAAATCAATAATTTGGTAATAATTTCACAAAATGTTTTGCTACACAGTAAACATCTTTAAAATAAGCTAGTTTTATATAAATATAAACTTAACTTCGCAATTCTTAAATCTTTCCCGACCTTATAATTCCTATACGAAATCACAGTATTATTTGTACTACAAGAAATATAGAGAATATTTCGCTCCAATGGCCCTCAATGTCCTCACAGAACAATTTAATACGAACGTTTCATTGTTTATTTTTATGTCTCGAAACTTTCTTAATAAGACCCTCAGATGTGGCACACATCTATTCGTCATGTTTTATTTTCGAGGTCAATGAATTTGGGGAAATAATTTCATTTTTCCACTCTATTTAGTTTCAGCTCCCGAGATTTTATTCTGTTGGTAACAAATTATAGGCCTGTATTTTTCAAACGTATTTCATTCCTCAATTAATATCTTAAAGCGTTTTCTGGCACCATTTCTTTCAAAATCAAAAAGCTTTATATAAAAATACATAATAAAAGTGTTGACATGAACTACACCAGTATTCTAGACTCCACAATGATATCTCTATGGTCCTATTAATATCCTTATGCATATAGTTACTTTTTGTGCTCATTTCTATTTATTTATTTATTTTGCAAGAAATATGGAAGATTTACAGATGTCATATACATAATTAATTGTTAAGCACAAATCGCCAATTGATTGGCATGCAAAAATTAATAATAGAATGTCAATGCCATTAAATATCATTTTTACAATTATACGTCAATTAATACCAAATTAATAATAAAATATTTCATCCTTAGATTTCATCAAACAATGACAATAGAAATATTCAAATGTTTAACCACAGTTTAACTAGAAATAATTGCTTTACCAATCATCACAAATGACTTTAAATCTCGATATACACTGACATTGGTTTTATTCTCTGTGGACTCCATTTAACACAATTGTCTATGGCCAATGTAATCCGGGCTATTCCAATTTCATTTGACAGGCACTTGAGTTTAGTTTAGCACAGATTATATAGGGTTTAGTTACTCTGTGCTATTTAACTGCGGCTTAAAGAAACGATTTGAAATAACGGCTGTTCGCGGCCTCTCGCTTGCACATTTGTGATAGTCCATTTGTTATCTCGCTCATGAGAAATATACTTTTTCTAATGGCTAGATTATGAGATTAATACTTAAACTTCTGATGATGAGATGTCCTTTAATCTACTCCCTATTATAGGACATCTCTTTCTTATTTAGGCATAAGAATAGAAAAGGCTATTAGTGCAGTATAAACACTTGAGGCTGTTCATTACTTTTTTATAAAAAGCTTAATTTTTATGACGAACAACTTACAAAAAAATGATGTTACCCTATTTTGTAAGATTCAGTTAATCTCTCTTGTTAATTTATGTACATTAATGTATGTTTAAAAAGGTATACTAAAGAGAAATGAATTTCCAATTGCATGACAGCGTAACCCCCTATCCAGGACCATTAAGCAATCCATTGGCATAGCGTTAGAGCCGTCGCGTTCACAATAATTATATCCAACAATGCACCTTCCCGATGTTTATTCCAACCAATAACTTGCACAGACAATGCTCCAGAACAATTAAGTCAATAACTCAAATCGTCGATTCATTGCTTTGTATGAGGTAGCCATTTATCACGCAAACCGTGTAAAGTGCTGAACTAATAATGTAACGTGAATTGTGCTAAATTTTAAAGTGTTGTAAACGCCAGTTTATGAGGTGGCAGAGATGATATTGTAAGATCTTGCTCAATTGGTTAGGTGTGTAGGAATGCTCTAAAGATTGTATTTTTGAAATCAAATGGGTTATATTTAATGATAATTTGTTTGTAGAGCTATTTCTTGCTGCTTTACATCTTTACATTATTCTGCTGTTAATTCACTCTATGTTATTTTTTCATATGTTAGGACATTAACTAAAATCAATCGGAATTCAGAATCCGGGATCTTCTATGTATATCAAAAACATTTTCAATGGATCCTTTGTATTATACTGATCTTATAAACAGTCAGTTTAAATAATATGATATTAATTTTTACGTGCATTTCAAAACTAACAATATCTTACAGTTTATTCAAAGACAGCTGTTATTATGTATCAGTCATCTATATTATATTCATTTATTCGCTATTCTTAATTATACAAAACATATTATATTATTTCAGTCCTAAAATTACGTCAATGTTTAGCGCCAGGTTCCGAGAATTCTGTATCTAACAAAATATATCAAGGAATATCATTAAACACAGTGACAGCGTTATCTAATTACGAAATTAATTCATTTATTCCATCGATAATTAGTATTCGGGGTTCGTTTGTAACATCTGGGGGCGTTTATTAATGTTATCCCGGAATCCGGGGGTCTTGGGCAAAATTCCGAATGCTGAAGGTACAATCCAATTTGTCGTATACCCTGGTTAATAGGATATTTGGTAATGACGAGAATTCTTGTTGGTGGATATTGTTTGATTTTCACTTTGATTTTAGTCTCGTGGTTTAGCAGTTTTTGTATGTGGTCAATCGATCAGGTTTACTCAATACTAGCTGTGCTCCGCGGTTTTACCCACATTGCTCCACTCCTGTTGGTCTTATCGTGATGATATATAGCCTATATAGCCTATAGCCTTCCTCGATAAATGGGCTATTTAACACCGAAAGAATTTTTCAAATCGGACCAGTAGTTCCTGCGCGATTAGCGCGTTCAAACAAATAAACAAACAAACAAACTCTTCAGCTTTATAATATTAGTATAGATTAGAACCAATTTTATTGATGTAAAAGTGTTGTAGGTGTAAAAGTAAATTGGGTTGATTATTCTAACAGTTTTAGAGATCAAACTAAAATTAAGCTTCTTGGCGACGGGAAAATTAGGGTCAGTAGGCTTTTAGATAAATCAAGAATTGAATAGAGAAACAATTTCTATTCGAGGCTTAATTCACAAAACTTTGAAATAAACGTAGTTAAATTCAAATTCAAATTACTTCGCGTTTCAAATCAAATCTTGATAAGACAAACGAACATGTTACGCCGTTCGCGTTGGCATTACAATATTTTTTATGTAAAAATGTATATAAAACGACAAAATTTTAAAGTTTTTATCACAGTACTAATAAAAAAACAGCCCCATAAAATAAAATAACAATCGCAAGTGGAAAGTATAATAAAATAGGGTTCAGAATAGCTTTTAAAATAGCATAATTATTTACTTTTTATTGAAATTTGGGGGTGTTAGATACTTATTCGTCTATAAAAACCATGTTTTCACGAGCAAATATCAACATAATTGATAGTAGAAAATATGCATTAATTTCGATAGAATGATTTCTAAAGTTCTGAAGTTTATTTAAGCGTTCTCATTTTTGAAGAAGACACCTACACGTTATATTGAAGTATGCAATTACTATTTACTAATTTCTATTATCTGTCCCATTTATAAAGTATTGTATTTTTTATTTGTCTATGAATAATACAAGTAATTTAATTTCGCAAATTATCAATCAAAAGCTTTAACAATAAATCTAAGTTTATAAAAAATTACGTCTACTTTATTGAGTACAAGCTTTCCGCCGAATAAAATACAATATACTAAAACCTTCTTCGAGAATCACTCTACCTATAAAAAACCGCATCAAAATCCGTTGCGTAGTTTTAAAGATTCAAGCATACATAGACTCAGTCTGTCTTTAAAATATGTAGTAATTAAACTCTGAAATTTTATAATATAATTATATTACTTTGAGCAATCAATTTTATAAAAGCTCACGCCACTATAACTGTTTTTCAATACATTTCATTAATTTATTTGAATCGGTCATATTGTACACTAATTCAAGGACTTTTTAATTGATTTGGGTTAATGTGGTGGAGTGTGCATTTAATCATATTGTTAATATGGTCGTAATTCGGTTTAAATTAATTAGTTTAAAAAATATAATACAGGTAGGTATGTTATAATTGTTCAATATAATATAACGGTCCATTTACATCAAACGAGTGAATGCTCATTCTAAACACACTATGTCAAATTCTTTTAGTGTAATAAATGTAATTCTTTCGTTGTTCTTTTTTTTAGTGTAAACAGGCGTAGAGTATTCTTTGTTAGTGTGATCGAAAAGATTCTATGCAATGTTCTAATAATGAAAAACAATGAATAATAAATTTTCGTTTACACTAAGATCACGAAAGAATGCTCTTGCTCTCTATCTATAAATATAAAATTTAGAGTATTTGTGACCAATACCTAAAAGTGTTGAACGGATTTTTGTGAAATGTTTTGTGTATATCACAAGCTGAGCTCCGCGGTTTTACCCGCATTGCTCCGCTCCTATTGGTCTTAGCGTGATGATGTATAGCCTATAGCCTTACTCGATAAATGGCCTATCTAACAGTGAAGTAATTCTTCAAATCGGACCTTGGGTTCTTGATTAAAGCAAACAAACAAACTCTTCAGCTTGATAATATTAGTTTATATTTAAAACTCAATAAATCAGCGTGTTTTTATTATGATTATTGTAGATATTTTGTAAAAAAGAAAGTACACTAGAACTACATCTTAAAATCGATTCAAGAATATATCGGTTCATAAATTGAATTGAAGTATTTCAATTTATTTCGCAAAACGATGAATAAGCGATATAATAAACAGTATGAACGAATTCTCTAACATTGAAGAGCATTAACTACTTAAACTGAATTTTGAAACTTAAGCACGTTTTTGACACCGCTCCGCTCACTTAACCTGAATGCTTAGGAAAATTATAGCGACCTCAATGAAAATATATTTCTACACTAATATTATAAAGAGGAAAACTTAATTTGTTTGTTTGATTGCAATGAATAGGCTCATAAACTACTGGACCGATTTTAAAAATTCTTTCACCATTCGAAAGCTACATGATCCACGAGTAATATAGGCTATATATCATCATGCTAAGACCAATAGGAGCGGAGTAATGCGGGTGAAACCGCGCGGCACAGCTAGTATTTTATATGAATAATAATTTATAATGGCTTCCGGCGATGAGTGTAACGGTAACATTGGTGAGATTTATTTAATTATTGGCACTTTTATTAAAACATCTATCCTAACAGGTATTCAGTTTCATCTGAAGAGTTTTTTTTTTGTTTGCTTGAACGCGCTAATCTCAGGAACCACTGGTCCGATTTGAAAATTTATTTTACTATTAGATAGCCCATTTATCGAGGAAAGCTATAGGCTATAATATATCATCATGCTAAGACCAATAGAAGCACATCAATGCGGGTAAAACCGCGGGGCACAGCTAGTAACTAGAATAAAATTTAATATATTGTATGCACCTAAGTAAAAACGTTAATAAATAAGTGATGATTTGTGCTCCTAGGTCCCAATATTTTAGTTTAAATATCTTCTGTTCAATATTAAAGCACAGCGTAGGTACTGAAATACATTTATTATTATCAAACAACCATGATTATTCCAACTTTTGGCAATGCCAGAAGCTGCATCGCTGCATGTAAGCGTCTATGCCAGACTGGCATAGACGCTTACACGCTAGAATCTAAAATAAACTAATAAAATATAAAAAAAATGTTAATTGTACTTCATACAATTATATTTATATAATATAAAATAAAAAGTAGCTTACGCATATCTCCAATAATAACATAATATATTAGACCTTCAAAGCGTAAAACAAAAAGTTAGCTAGTAAGCGGCTTAAAGCTTGTTAAAACTTAAACTTATATAAGGTTTATTTACTCAATAAATTATTATTCCGGGGAAGGTCGAGCCCATCTGGACCTTATTAGTGAGTGAAAAGTTTCAATTGTTTTATTATGTTGTTTCTCGAGTACGTGATTGATTTAATTTTAGGCGGTTGAGAGTCATTTCAAGGTCGCGTCATGGCAATGTCGTCACGTCATGGAGTAAGGACTAAGGCGATGATTTTAGTATCTTCAAACTTGCCAATGATGTTTTTTTGACGTGACAACGTCTTATAATTCGATAGAGCCGGCTGCACGCACGGAAAAACATGACTCATGCGGCGTTACCTCGCTCTGAGGCGTTCCATGTAAGGCTTGAAGTGCAAGCGAGAGCGCGGAACGAGCGACAAAGAAGCACAATCAGACGTTGTCACGTTCAACTGTCGTCAGTAAACCGACTTTACAGACAACCAATTTTTTACAACCATGATGTCTTATAGCATTAATATTTCCAGTGTGGAAAAGTGATGGCGCTAAACGTCTTTTAAAGCACTGTCATTTTTCCATACTGGAAATATAACTGCATTGAGACTTCATGGAACGGAGGCTGTTTCTTATAATATTATAGAGTTGAATGTTAATATATGGTTGAGTAAATGAATGTTTGTTACTATTTCACACAAATACAGGTGAACAGATTTCGATGAAGTTGCGTATAGAGTAAAGTTAAGTAGGTAGGTACAAATAGTTGGCCATAATAGTAACAATAACATAATAGTTGGCCAGGGCACATCTCTTTAAAAAATACAGAGTAAACAAGACCAAGTAATGTAATATGTTTATCATAGCAATATGTGAAGAGAACATTCTTAACTCCACACGAGAACAACACAATGCGTATTTAATGTATAAATAAGTAAGATTAATAGACTCCAGTTATATATAAACAAAAGAGCTTCCTAATTTTGACAATGTATTAATTAAAAGAAAAATTGTTGAAGATTAACGAATTTCGCGTATAGAAATGTTTAGGAAATGTAAATTATTCATATAACAATGGGGAGAATTTAAGAGTATTTAATTTAAAACTTTAGCACATTCTGTAGGATTTTTCTCTGTATTATTTCACGTTTTTTCGGTTTATACATTTAGAAATTTTGTTTAAGTGGAATAACAGCTTTATACAAGATAATTAATTTTCTTTACATTATTTTCATATGTAGAGATAGTCGTATAGGTACTAGCTATTTCATATTTTTGATGATGACTATTTGCTAAACGATAGAATATTTATTACTTCAAATTCCAATTCTCCACGTAACAATCCCTACTAGTCCCTACTAATATTATAAATCGAAAGTAACTCTGTCTGTCTATCTGTCTGTCCTTCTGTCTGTTACGCTTTCCCGCTTAAACCTCTCAACCGATTTTGATGAAATTTGGCACAGACAATCAGACCCTGAGAAAGAACATAGGCTACCTTTTATTAAAACACCACGCGGGCGAAGCCGCGGGCGGAAGCTAGTTTACTATACTTTAGTAGTTTTATAATATTTCAAACTTGATATTTCCCAAAGTAAGAAAAAAATTAAGTCTTCAACAAAAAATACAATTATCTTTTCTTTTACAAACAAAGCCTCTAAATATTCATAGACCCCGAGTGCCTTCGAATATGTGAAAGAAAATGAATTCTGAAAGAAATTGGGAAGATAATTTTAATCATACAAGGACCTAATTCAAAAAACCATCGATCGAAAACCAATCTTAGCCCCCAAACCTAAGTGATATATTCCCTTGCAGATTCTATTACAATTAAGTCATAAGAGAAACGCACTCGGTGATGACTGATGAGCTGATGAATAAAGTACTTTAACTGATAGAAAATAAAGTTTATTTTGGCTCAACCTGCACCTAGGTCATAATGTCAAGACGAAGGCATGTGGGTCGCATACTGAAGTAAGCCAAGTATTTAATTATGCACTATCCGTTTTAATAGAGAAGATATTATATGAAAATGGTTGGAACAAAAGAAAAAAATCGCATAAGTAGGTACCTACTATATGTATACAAATATTGAGTATAGTTTTAATAGTTAACTTTACTCAAAATTTAAATTTATACGGCTAAATACCTAAAATAGGTTCCTATGTACTTACCTGAGTCCTGTGACTGATTTCATCTTGTAGCTTTAAATATTTCAAATGATATTTATTGAATGATGATTTGTTACTTTTTATTTTTACATTGATGAACGAAGAATTTTTTCCATGGTCAAGTTAAATGTTGTTCACTGTAACGGAAACTTGGACAGTACCATTAAAAGCAGAAATTATAATTTTATAAAATGTCCTATCTTCCTAGTGTTATTAATTATTGCTACAGAATCCATTTATGTCGAAACTGCTACAGATAACACATACTTACGTGGAATGAATTTCCCCATCTAAAAAAGTCTTAAAATAAATGCGTGTGGTCCACATTAGGCCCTGCGCAGACGACAGACTATCCGTGACGCACTTTTTAGTCTGTGAAAATAGAACCTATGAAATTATATGCAGTAACGCACACGACGCGCAAAAAGTCCGGCGCACAAAAAATCCGTGTAATTCGGGCAGACCGCACCGCGCCGCTCCGCACAAAAGTGTGTGAAAAGAATTGAACGTTTGCTTCAACGCGCGCTAACGCAGACGGCGCACACTTTACACGATTTCCATAGCGTCTACGTCCCTACAGCTCTGCCGACAAAATGATCGAAGATGTGTGTCGTGTGCGTTGAGTCTGTGAAAAATCCGCGACCGACTTTTTGCGCGCCATGCAGACTTTTTGTGCGCCGCAGACTCGATCGCACAAAAAGTGTGCCGTCTGCGCAGGGCCTTATGCAACTTTTGTTATCAAGTAATTCCGCAAAACTTATCTTAAGACGTCTGTAAGGATTTTTACTTTCATTTCAAATTATCTTGACTTAAGCTAAATCCTCGGGATACATTTTATCATATGTAAAGTCTGTAATCTCATTAGAAACGTTTTAAATTCCTTGGGATGTTTTCGTCTATTTGAATATAAGTAGGGTATACAATATAAATTTATAAAGAATAGAAAAAATTCGATTGCTCTGGCGGGTCACGAGTGGCTGAATTGGTCAGGCATCCGCCCCGGAATGGCGCGAAAGGATGCGGGTTCGAGTCCCGCCTCGTGATCGAATTTTTTCTATTCTTTATAAATTTATATTAATTATAAAGCATTTGAATGCCATAAAACCAAAAAAAATGTTGTGTGGTTTTATGAAACCACGGTAAAAGTGAAACTGTTCGAACGGTTCCGAACACTGCTTTGTGTAGCGCCATTTGTAGCGCATGTCGCGTGTCGGTCGGCTGCCGAGTAGGTATACCTACTCGGCAGCCGCGATACACGCGACATGCGCTACACAGACCAAAAAGTTTGAGACGATGTAATAAAAGTTTCACTTTAAATATCAATTTCAGGGTATACAATGTTATAAAACAACTGAAGAATATTATAGGTGCTTTGTTAAAATAAGGGTTATATTATGCCGTATTGGATTAGACAAATTGTTAGGTCTTCCGCTCATGGCTTTGACCACAATTCACTACATCAAGTTTTGTTTTTATTCCTTGCAGAATTGTACCTACTAGACTATCGAATACAGCTCCCTGATTCCAAATGTCAAGAGTAGAGCGGATCAAGACTGAAAACAGTAACAAAGAGAGTTGATTTTATACTTAATATTTCTATGAAGGATTGTCGAATCTTATGTAACTAGCAGTCTTAACAATTTACACTTATTTATTCGCATTTCGCATTGATTAAGAACACCAAAATATAATCTGTCATTTAAAGTAGGTACGGGAATAATAATCCTATCCTATCCTACTAATATTATAAATGCGAAAGTTTGTGAGGATGTGTGTGTGTTTGTTACTCTTTCACGCAAATTCTACTGAACCGATTACAATGAAATTTAGCACACATATAGAGGGTAACTTGGATTAACACATAGGATAGGTTTTATCCCGGAAATCCCGCGGGAACGGGAACTATGCGGGTTTTCCTTTGAAAACGCGTGCGAAGCCGCGGGCAGAAATCTAATAAACAATCAAGAAATCTAAGTAAATAAATATATCATAATTCAGCCATCCCCGTTAACAATTTAACTCTCTACATGTTCTTGTAATAGCAAACAAAATAACAAAGCGTGTTTATCACGGGAGTTCAATACACAATTCTTTCAGCAAACAATAACAGGAAAATTAATTTTTTCCAGTAATCGCTTGGCCCTGTGTTTGACACGGAATTTATTATTCCACAGAAACAGTACAACGTTGTTCACAACGGATTTTCTATTGGCTTCGAAATTTCTATGAACAGTTTTAAATTTCGAACCGGCGTTCCCGCGCTTTCTAATGCTTTTTTTTTCATAATTTTTTTTAACAAATCGATGGAAACTATACATGACGTTAATGATTTAAATATAAAATGTTTAATACAATAAATTAAATATAATATAACAAACAAACAAAAGATAATGAAAAAAATCCATTCATGTGACGACGCACGAAGTTTGTCTTAAATTAATATCTAAATTATTATAATGCATTTTTTGGAAACTACAGCCTTTACTTAAAATCCTATTTCAAAGAAACTTATAAACGTGTACTACATTACCTGTAATAAGAAATTCAAGACAGACAAACCCGTAGTATAAACCACTACACGTCTTGTTACTTAGCGAGCAACCATACATGTAATGGTTATGGCTATTTGCGGAGGGTTTAAGGCCATTCCACTTGATGGACATAATAAAATGTCCACATGCGTCAATCGTCCTTAACGTTATACATTAGGGACTGCTGCTTTTCTCTATTATGTACTTTATAAGACGCTCCTTGTAGTATATGCATCTGTTTCTAATGACCCATGAAGATATACGACTATAAGAACTTGTATGGTTCATGAGAAGTAGGTTTATTTGCTTTTTTTCAGTTAGTATTCTACTATGAGATGTATCAATGATCGGAATCCTAATTAAGCTATGCTGCTGTATTATTATAAACTATAATCTACTGTTAATTGTTTAACTATGTATCGCCTATTCGTCTTACTTCACTCGATCATTATATATCTTTCTCTAGCAGATAAAATATGCCCTTGTCACCATCAAATCGTTTGGAATCCATGTGTCTATTTAACTTATATGTGTTATAATATGAAGCAAAGGCCGGCAATGGCGCTCTCAGCAGCTGTTACCATGGTAACATCACTGCAAGTAACATCTGCAAATTGCATACCATAGTTACCGATTTCTAAAGATAACTGAAACCTGTTGAAAATATCTGAGATTAGATCTGTATCAAGAGAAAATTGAAATAGAGAAAATATCTAATCAAACTTTGAATAGAGTAAACTTATCCTTAACAAATTCCCTCTTTTTTAAATTCTTAGTTTATTGTAGCTATAGATATTCGTGGACGCATAAAATTAAATCAATCAATTGACAACCTACAATAAAGTTATTGAAGTGAATGTCTTTATCGGGGTTGGAAAAAAATTGAGTGTAACATTTTTCCGTTACGCGCCATCTTTTTCTTATCCCTACCACGCGTGATTCGACGTATTTCTGTAAAGTTGCATATGGTAAATTATTTTTTTAAAAATAAGGTCATAAAGAAGTTTCATTTCTTACGTGTGTACACTAGTACACGCAAACATTTTTTTTATTTCACTTTATCATAAAAAACGGTCGAAGTTTAAAACTAAATTATAAATTAAGATGAATTTGTTATAGTTTGATCATGTGAATTGTGTAAATTTATCGAATTTTAAGATTTCGACACTAATCGCTTCTTACAAATTTTAGTCTGTTTTATAAGAATTCCAGGACGCATAAAATTGAATCAAATTACAAAAACTTTATGATAACAAACGGACGGAGCTTCAAACTAAATTAAATAGGTATTAAGAAATATTTGTCATAGTTTGATCATACTAACAACCCACTCTTAGTTATATTGAAGTAGGACTAAAGGAATAACCCTATAAACATACTTTAATATTACTATATTCTAGTACCTACATTTTCTCGACAAAGCGTTCTAAGCCTCCATTAATTTAATAAGGTCTAGATCAAATAACTGACGTCATAACCCCTAAAGTTATAACATAAGAGCGGCTCACACAGATTATTGGTAAAAATACTTGCGCTAAGATTGTGTGAAGTACGGTCGGAATATTAGGATGATTTTTTCGTTTAGATGTCGTACTAACCTCATCTTTAAAGATAAATTTAATATTTTCTTATAAAACTTTGATGGAAATGAAGTGGTGCACAATTATTTATCTTTATTGTATTAAAAACGATTTGTGTTTAATGTTGGTTTATAAATAAAGTATAAAAATTACACGACACATACTGTTATTCACTAAGAAAACAACAGGGTACAGGAGTTGTTTGGCTCTGTTCAGCAACTAACATAAATCTGAAAAAACAAAAATCAAAATAACGAATGAAATATTGTTAGACGGTTTATCCCGCATTCATATAGGTATACATGCGAACGCTCTAGCCGTAAGTAAGCCTATAGCTTCAAATTACGATGCCATACATTATGACACAGATTACCGCGACATTATACGATAATGCCAAGATCACACTAACGTGTGCTGCATTACATTTACACATACTTTTTTTTTTTACAAAAAAATGTAAGCGGTCACGTCTGGCAGATGTGAAACACCATAATATAATAGGTATACTACTGCATATAGACTATGTATCATCATATAGCGTGACGACGCGTCGCCTCTGCATGCGTCGCCACGCCAGAAATCGGTATTACGTACTCCTATAGATGTGTCATAACAAAAATTGTAAATGAAATAATAAAAAATATATTTAATTCTTTTGTCATTGGTCCAATGTAAAAAAAATCACATTTATTATTTTCGTTCATTGAGTGCTTATTCTGTTAACCGTACCCGCTGGGCCAAGCAATCAGGCCGCGGATATAAAGGGATGGCGCGATCCTCGTAAACTGTCCCGTGCTCAGATTATACGAGATTTGTACTGAAAATGTTTCTCTTTTTTATTTATTTATCGCGTCAAGAGATTGCGCACGTCATTGCTTTGTTTTGATTCGTGATCATATCATTAACTTTTATGTGTGGTGAATAATCAAGCTGCTTTTATATAAAAAAACCTGAAGTTAATTCGTTTCATATATTGCTTGAAGCGCTTATTATAATATGTATATCCATTAGTAGTGGTATGGTATTGTAAGTGATGAAAATGAATAAAAGAGTTCATTTGAAATTAACTACGATTTGCGAAATTTTGAGTAGAGATGGTTGATTGAAGTTATATGTATGTCTCTATAGGTTGTGATGCTGAAGATGATTATTTAAATAAATCGTTGTCTTTGATAAGAGTTTGATATCAAGAAATACTCTATACAATTTTATCTACATCAAAACAACTCAATATTTCAATTATTTTATATACCTACGTTGATAATATTACAATAGACTAGGTATTCAATGTTTCAGCAGCGATTGATACACAATTGAAATAAAAATATGAAAACGTACTTATTATATAAAATAGGTACGAAATAAGCTCACTTTAAAACGCATTTTGTCAGGATTTAAGATTTAATAACAAAATATTGAGAATTTGAAGTAATAATTCATGATACTAATTACAAGGTATCTTTGATAATGTGACGGTCAAAAGCATGGTAAGAATATAATTAATTGGTGCTTTCTTTACAAGTACAAGTTACAAGTGAAAGCGTTTAACATTATATTATATGTATTTAAATTTTAATTTTAATTAAATTTTATTTTATTAAGTGATTATGGCAAAATAACATGACTTTGAAAGCGCTCCTGCGCAAGCGAATTGATGATTAATGATTTGTAACTATTGAAGGATATACTATTATTTTTGTTGTTCATAAAAGATCACGAAAGAATGCTCTATGTATCATGAAAAAAATGCTTTTATTTCGTTTTGATTATGTATTTTATAAATTTAAAGTAATCTTTCTAGAGTATAAGATGTTGAAAATATTAGTAGTTAATCGAGCATAATTTAATATACATATATGTATATTAAATAATATATCTATTTATATTAGCAAAAGTATCTATTAAAATAATACAAAAATTCAATATCATCTTCAAATAATAAAACATAATGACCTTAGAAGAGGCCTTAAGTCCAAAACAGAAAATGTCATCTATATTCGATGCGAAATTGACAATGCCAAGCCCTTCATACCAGGGTTGCCACCTACAAGATATAAATAATAATATTTCCTTGATCTATATTATTTTGTTCTCAAAGTCTCAAAGGACCAGTAAGCTATTAATGCAGGAAGCTTGATTCACTTAATAATGTTATTATATTACGGTGCATTTACATCAAACGGGCGAATTAATGCTCAATCGCTCATTCTAACCTCACTGTGTCAAATTATTTTAGTGTAAACAGGCGTAGAGCATTCTTTCGATGTTCTTTGTGTATTCGAAAAGATTATATGCAAACTTCTAATACTGAACAACAGTGAATACGAGTTTTCGTTTACACTGATCACAAAAGAACGCTCTTGCTCTAACTATATCTCTATGTTTGTTTGATGTAAATGCACCGTTAGATGTAGGTATAGAACCATCATTTTTGTGGTTTCATTTACTTATTACATTAAAAGATAAAATAATAAATAATACTTCAGTTTGACAAAAGAACACATCTTCAAATATAACGATTTTCAATATTAAAAGTTTTTCTATATATCAAAGTTGACAACCCTACTCTCCCTTCAACCTAATTAATATTTCCACATTATTCTCATTACCGTAAAGTATAAGGAAGATGGACATCCAATTTATTGATTTAAAACCGAGCTCCGATATTTCTATCAATAGCCAGGGAAAAATACAATTATCATTGTTATGAAGAAGTTAGAAATACGACTTTGTTTCTTTTGATATAGAGTCCAATTTATTTTGCATGTCTTCCAGAAATTATGTAAGAAGATTTGAAGCGTACTAATATGTCCATCCTATCCTATCCTATCCTATCCTAATATGTCCATTGTCCATCATAAATGTTGATTTAAATATTGTACATGGTAGGTACTAATCAATTTGCAATATTTATACTTACGGCTCGTACAAAACGATAGCTATTTTTGTATTATGGAAAACTCCTTTATTTTCTCAAATTTGAAGTTTGTTAACAGGTTAATGACCTTCCACAATCTACATAATACATAACGAGAATCAAAATTATGTAGTAAGCAATTTATACAGTGATTTAACATGCATTTCAAATTTTACATTAATTCTTAGATATCTATAGGTAAGTAGTTTATATATTAATTTATATTTCGATTTTCTATTCCATCAAGAGGTAACAATACAAAATATCTGTAATTTCTCATTAATTTAAATAAAACTTGTCAAATCACTTATCTATTTGATGATAAGTAATACAGAAAAAATAATATTAAAAATCCGCTAATCACTCTATCATTAGACCACATATAAGTATAATTTACAATCTGTTTAAGAATCCGAACACGTTACTAAACAAACTAGTATTTAGTGTATTTCAAATTTAAATTATTTATTATCATCTCTTGTTAACTATCGGAGAAACGTGTTTTTCATTTTTGTCTGTATTTATAAGGATTAGGGTTGTATTGTTGATTTGTTTAGAATATTTATGCTGTCGATGTAAAATGCAGTTTTTGTGAGTGTTTGTTTTATTAAACCAAACATTCTTTGGTATCAAATAAAGTCAATACTTAACTATTCCTATTAAAAATAATTATTTGCCCCCTATAACAATAAAATTAATTCGATCCGCATTATATCTATGAATTAATAATGACATTTTAATATTTACTGACTTGACATTATAACGTTACATTATAGGTAAATATAACCTCAAATCAGTCAAAAATAAGCCTCATACTTTATTCAAATAAATAACCGTGATCCAATACAATTATGACAATGACAATCCAAATAAAGATCGCCAGTTAGGTCACGTTCGCCAAGTTGCCTCAACAAACAAAAAGAAAAGGAATAAGCAATAAAATGCTGACGCTCCCTCAATCAAGACATTTCTGCTAACGGTACTCGAATTATTAGCTAAGGAACGTTTATTTAAGAACCGTCACCCTTAAGCTTCCTTTCTGTTAACAGAAAAAACAAGAGAGAAACAGAATGTAAACAACGTACCTTAATATCAGACAATACAATGCATCTGTCTCTCTCACACAGTCCACAGGTTAGAAAGAGACGGGTATAAGTCCAGGTGTGTCGCTGTTACGTAATAAAAATACCGCTTGTCATAAAGAAAAATATAGCGTTAATATTGTGGTCGGTAATTTTTCATCTGCAACGAATTTCTTGATCTGTTGAGTCGATTTATTTGTAAAACAAATAGCTTTTACTGTGATTTTAACGGAGGGTTTCCGTTATTTTCCAAACCGTTTCGTTATTTCTTACTTTGTAAGTTTGTCACGGTTTTGTACAATCATTTTAGAAAACTCAATTTTTCTCGAAGAATAACTGGATTAGAGTAATATTTTTTCGATTCCAATACTGGAAAAGAAACAACACTTTGATTTAGTTATGAAACGAATATTCGATACATTTGCATCATGTGTTATAACTGAATTTTGGTGTAGTATGATTATGGACTGAATTTGTGTTACTCTAATACAAACAGATAGATGCAGGTCCATGCATAAGCATGAAGCAGAGATTAAATAATATATGAATTGGTTGAGAGAAAATTATTATTGTTTATAGAGAAAAGTTTTTAAGGAGAGAAAATATTCGAAGTAATCGTCCCAAAGGATAACTTAAATAATATAGTTAAACAAACACTAAAAATACGGTAAATCTCCTGAAATTATTGTATTGTCACCGATCTTTCGAGTGTAGGTAAGTGTAGTGTAAGAGTCGGTTACATACAAACATTCTGAAGATTGTATAAGCGTTTTTAAAAAAAATAGTCAATAAACTATGGATAAACACAGCAGCTAGTTAAACATAATGATGGAGTAAAAAGCTTGGAGTCCGCTCCACATTAATAGAGCATAATGGGTATAAAACACCGTTTACTATCGCAGTAATGTAAGTATGGCCGTGATTACATTCAACCGAAATTACTACCGCTCTTCCGGTCATCATTTGGTGGTACAAAGTATGAGAAACTAGAGATTTTCTACGTTATTATATTCTATACTTGTATATTCATTTCTATATGACTATAACATCTTATTGAGGTTAATTGAAAACCAGTTATTTATTAATGAATGTTTAAACATGAGTTGCGTCACTAATGCATAAATAAATTGTATTGCATGCGTACCCAAAATCAAATAATAATATGCTCATAAAAATCTAAATAAAAACAAATGACAAAACGTAGATCTAAAGTTGATTGTATTTTAGCACTATCTTAATATAGAATAATAATACAAAATCGCTTCCGCCTATACCTTATTCGGTATAATTTGATACCTCTTAGTAGATTGAATGTTATTACCGCGATTCCACCGCACCTCGAGCATTTACTGGCTGAAAGGGTGTTAGTAGTTACCGACTTTACAGAAAAATTCCAGAATCTCGATATTTCTAGAAATACAGTGCTTTAGCGCTGACATTTTTCGTGTTATTTCCTTGTTGCGGTAAGCGACGAAATTTTCCGTGTTGTTTGTCAATAAACAGCTTTTATTTTATTTGTACTAAAGCAATTTTTGTACTACTGCTATGAGTATTAATTTTGAACATGTAAAAAATATTTTTAATTTACTCGTGTCATTAACATAAACGTTACGTCAATTAATAAATTAATTAGGTACTGTTGAAAATAACAACTTCTATTTTTACTTCATAGTATTTAATCACATGACAATAAAAGACAAAATTGTAATTTGATTAACAATTTGTTACAATATTAATTATGATTTTATTCATTAAATAAATAACACACTAAATTCTATCCATTGCCTGCCATAGTGTAATCCTAGACACTAGAATATAACTGGTAGAATTTTAATAAAAATAATCTCAGTTTATCCACGCTTATTATCTTCAATTTGTATTTCATTAGATGTAAAATAAATCAACTTGTCAAGCAAATAAAGTCTATTTTTGATTATACTCGAGACGCAATAAACCAATGCTTCGAATACTCGAAGACACAGCAATATTGCTTGATATCAGGTGGAATTAAATAACTTGCGGTCGACGGATATTGAAAATACCATTAAAATATTGAACTTTTATATAATACTAGCTGTTTTCCGCGGTTTCACCCACATTGCTCCGCTCCTGTTGGTCTTAGTGTGATGATATATGAGATGCCTATAGCCTTCCTCGATAAATGGGCTATCTTACACCGAACGAATTTTTCAAATCGGACCAGTAGTTCCCGAGATTAGCGCGTTAAAACAAACAAACAAACAAACAAACTCTTCAGCTTTATAATATTAGTATAGATTGTGCGATATTATCAATTTCCTCTTGTTCGAATGATAAATACGGTAATTGCAAAGTTTTTTAAATTGTTTACTCTGAATCTTCTGTAAATTCTGTAATATAAACAGATTTTATTACCTAAGAAAAAAACTGACTCGTTCGAAACAATAATAATTAAAGTTAACCAGCTAAAATGTACATATTCCCTACCTAGAATGCTATCAATATGAATAGGGCTTAAATAATTCTAGCAATATCTATAACAAGAACTTCCTTGTGTATAAAATTAATTCATAAAACACTTACAAAGCATATTTGACCACAAAGTTCGCCCCATTTCTGTTTTCATTGCACGGATACAGGCCTCCTATGAGGGTTTAGGCAATAATTCACTTCAATCGAAATACAGGTTGGCAGATGTCTCATGTCGTCAAACTTTTTAGTGATTGGACGTGTCACTTTTCTCTACACGTTTCCTTCACCGATTGGATTTGTTATGAGGAAGATACATTTAATTTTTGTAAGTTCATATTGAACTCCTACCCTTATTATAAAGACTATAATTCTCCACAAAACAGGGAATCCATTTGTGGAGATAAATAATTTTTGAAATTTTATTTATTTAAGTAATAAAGATTTTTGTGTATTTTTTTTGTTTGTATTACGAAAATGGAGACCTAAAGCTATTTCAGAGGCGAAAGGTTGGCTCAATAACTTCTTTTAGACCATATTTTTATAACTGATTAAAATCGCATCAAATCTCACAATAAATTACTAAGCATAATTGAATAGATCGGATGCAATTAATTAAATAAAATATTTAAATCGAGATAGATATCACACATACAGTTCTACTTTGTGTTTAAAACACCCACTGATTGTGCCGACCATTGATAAACTCAACTGATACCGTAGGACGGAAAGTAGTAGAAGCTAAGCTTTAACTTAATATCTATACTAATATTAAAAAGCTGCAGAGTTTGTTTGTTTGAACGCGCTAATCTCAGGAACTACCGGTCCGTTTTGAAAAATTATTTCGGTGCTAGCTAGCCTATTTATCGAGGAAGGCTATAAATCATCACACTAAGACCAACAGGAGCGTAGCAATGCGGGTGAAACCTCGGGTCACAGCTAGTAATAAATAATAATATTAAAAAATATTGTATCTTCCTAGTGTCTTTTTTCCGTTTTAAATTTATTTAGTTGCTTTTAGGAATAAATTATTATTTGCTTTATAAAAAGTAAATATTTCTCTCTGTACGTCTGTTTGTCTGGAGAAAACGCAAGAAAAACTGCCCATTTGTAATTTATTTGTAATGTTTAAGAGCATTGTTCTAGTAAGTATTCATATATGAAAAAAATCAAAACCTTATAAACATACATTACGCAGTACATTACATCACTAGGTACCTTTAACAACTTTTCTGGTTACTTTAAATTTCGTTATTTAGCACTATCAAGAAAACCAAGATATCTACGTTACAAAATATATTATGGCAGCATAATATAAATCACTTTAAATACATCAAATATTTAATCTTTAACCAGTTAGCATAGCCTCGCTCCCACTGGGTACGTAGCCTTATCGCGTGAGGAAGATAGCATCACACCCACACAATCTGATAAGCGATGCAAAGGCCTCGTAAGCTAATCAATCCTTTACTATGCACGAAGATTCTTTGTTAGTTTAACAAGAATGTACTAGTTAACATTTGTATAGATTTTAGTATATTTTTAAATAATTAGGGTACCTACAATAAAAATTATGTTCTATACCTACATATATTGAAATTGATTCTGTTGATTATAATATGTACTTACGAAGCTATTTAGTAATTCGTGATTATACTCTACCTAAACTTCAAATTTACTTTCATTTTTTTATGAGATTGCTCAATAAGTATAGAGTATAGACTTATTAAATTGTATCAATAAGTATATAATGTAGGTAATATACCAACTACAACGTCCGTGTACATATTGAAAGTAAGAATGCCAATATATTAAAATGATGTTTGCGTAAGAACTATTCCTATATTGACTACGAACTGAAATCAAAATAATTTATTTCTGTAGCATTATATCAATACTAATGTATAGTACAAACATGGAAGCTAATACTCTTATTTCCTTATGTATTTTACATCTGACCCAATAGACAATTTTTTTGTTCTTTCAAGTTTGTTTCAAATGAATGACAAATGAGGAAAAATTCATGCAAAATCTTATCGAAAACAATAATTCATTAAACTAACTCCAAGTAGGGAAACTCAATCCATCATGGCAGACATTCTTTATCTTTTTACTGAGGAATTATGAGTAAAAAAAGGTAACGACAAATTTTAGGTCATGAACTTTTTAACTCGAAAATTTCAGGTTTTTCAATAAAATTTTATGTTTTATATTTTATTAAAACAGAACTGGCAAGTGGCAATTATAAAACAATATGAGTACCTACGCATTTTTTTTAAAGTTACACATTGTTTCTATGAAATCGATGAAATCTCTGAAACATTGTTCTTTTTCATCAATAGTACGTAGGTATAGAAATAATTAAGAAAATATAATATCAAGAAAACTAGATGACTAGGTACGTTAATGACATTAACCACGTTAGCTAAAACACACGTTTTGGGCGTCACATAATAACTTGAAGTTAGGTAAGTTAGATGACAATATTAGTATCACTAAATATGTCACTAACTTACCTACACGGTATTTATTCTGTCTTATTTCAAGCAGCAAGATGTAAAAAAATCTGATTATAAAGAGTTTATTTATTTATTTTATAATTGCTCAACTATCCACATTTTCTGAAAATGGATCCATTGGATAAACAAATCTGTTAAATCTGTCCTGATTATTAATAGTTTTCTTTTTTTTAATCCGTGAAACATGAACTCGGTCCACTTTCTTATAAAATTACTTACACGTGTATTTTACAAGTTCTTTGAGATATTATTTAAATAAATATGATTAATATTTAATACCTTCAACATATATTACACGAAAATGTACTCTTTTCTGGCTATTAATAAGGACGTTTATTGATTAATATACATTTTGTAATAAACTATGGAGTTAAGCTTAATTTTCTATGAAGAGAATCGTAAAGTTCACTTAAATAAGTGGGTATTGCTATTGTCTAACTAAAATTTCTGGGAATTGTATTCACTGAAACATGATGAAATAGTAGGATTAAATAATAATGTAAAGAAGATTAATAAATAGAATACAAACAAGTTGTATAAAATATCATATACTTTAATATAATAAAAATGTGTTGCTAAACGCAAAACTCGAGAACGGCTTATCCTCAGCCGGACAGGATATTCCTTAAACCTAAAACGTAAACATGTACCACGGGCGAAGCCGGGGCGGACCGCTAGTAGAATATAAAGTTACTATTGTGTGAAATAAATAAAGTGCACCTAAAAAAATGTATGTATTTTTATTTTCCTAATGACATCATATCTTTCTTCTTTCGTCACGATAACTATAGTATTGCAATGTGCCACTCTTACATTTATATCTACTCATAATTTTTATCCGAGTATCTTTCATAGAATTAGCACCAAAGTCTTACTTCAAAATATTAACCAAATTATATTCTTGACCTGATATCTCGGTTTTATGAAATAACGCGAAATGAAAGACATTCCTTTCGTGGATTTTAAACTTTAAAATCCAAACTTTACATTACACTAGATTCTTTGCGATTTCCACCGCGGAAGCATTCATAAATTTCACAACAATTTTCTTAATATAGTTCGCCATCCATCCCCCGTACTATGATGTCTTAGCAGTATTATATCCAGTGTAATACTGCTAAGACATCATAGTAATCTAATAATCAATAAATGGTAATGTACTCTAGGAAGAGCGAGATGTTCTAACACAAGCTATTAATGCTTAAAAGGATGTCTCAATGACTAATATAATTGTAAACATATTTGTTACTGAATAAATATTTTTGAGTTTTTTTTTTTAGTGTAGAAAAATCACAGCTATATAGGTCGTCTAGCATCATCACTTTTACACACTAGAAATCATCATCATTAGCCTATTCATGTTCAGCCACTGCAGGGACATGGGCCTTCCATGAAGCCTCGTTGATGCTGGCCAAGTGCGGGTTGGAAGATGTCACGTGTCGTCGAAATTTTAATTTTTCCATATGTCGGTTTCTTCACGATGTTTTCCTTCACCGTTCAGGCAGTGGTGATGTTATAACATGCGCAGATAAATTGAAAAATAAATTTATTAATTACTAGCTGTGCCCCGTGGTTTTACCCGCAGTGCTCTGCTCCTGTTGTTCTTAGCGTGATGATATAAAGCCTATAGCCTTCCTCGATGAATGGGCTATCTAACACCGAAAGATTTTTTTCAAATTGGACCAATAGTTTCTGAGATTAGCGCGTTCAAACGAACAAACTCTTCAGCTTTATAATATTAGTATAGATTTCCTGTACGCCGATGTCCTCACCACTGAGCCGCACCACTACTTATAAAACATACTGGAAATAATACTGATTTAAAACGTGGTACGGGGGCAGGTCAGCTAGGCTAGGCTATCCTGATTGCACTAAATCTAACTGTAGCTGCATTTCTAGACGTTGTTTTGAAACGGCTTTTGGCACGAATTTACTTTTGTCTAAGGTCTGTTAAATTATGTCAAATCTGATAAAATATGAAATCATTTTTGTTGGACTGCAAGCCTTTTGTTAGTATTAGTCAAGATAACTCAATCAATTATAGAAACAAGTTCTTATTTAGTGAAATACAAGTGTGTAATAATCTAAAACGATATAAGATGAAGTAGAGTTATTACCTAAAGTTTAACAGTATAAAACGGGTTGTTATAAAGGTTTTGGACACTTGAAATGAAATATATTATAGATACAAAACAATTTAGTACCTATGTGTTCTTCCAGGTAACCTTTTCTTACCAATTAGATTTTCATTCCCATTGACTATTTACCTGTAACAATGAAAAACATTATGAAGTATATTTTTTGTTTAACTACCTATAGGTACATACTTTCTTTATTGCAAATGATAGTTAAATCTCTAAAGAATTAAAATAAATTGCTCTTTTTCATAAATTTTATGTTGTAATTAATAAAGGCAAAAATGAATTCTTAAAGAAAAAAAAATCACAAAATAATATTATCTAATTTTATGCCTTCAAATAAAATTTAAAGCAAACAATTTCACTGAAAACTCATAAAGCTCTACACGGTTGTATTTAGCGTCATAAATTTATGGAAATCGAACCGATGACCCATAAATACCGAAGCAACCAACTATGCGATATGCATATATGTATACATATACATACGGCATGCGATGTTTGTACAACTGTTATTGCATTCCGTGGTATAATTATATACTAGTTGCGACTTGTGACTATCACTGCTATGTGACTGTGCGGTTGGCTTGGTTGGTAGTGGCCCTGCCTTCCAAGCCAGAGGTCGTGGGTCCGATTCCCACCCGGGGCAAATATTTGTAGGTGATGAACATAGATGTTTGCTCTGTGTCTGGGTGTTAATTATCTATATAAGTATTTATTTAAAATTATATATGTATGTTTATCAGTCATCTGTTTTTACACGCTTTTTATTAGCTTCACCTGTATGTTTGTAACCGACTTCTTTGGGCGCGATTTTGACCCACTTTAAACGGCCAGATTTCGTTCAAACTTTGTAGATTTATTGAGGACCGATGACAATACACTAATTTGATAAAATTATTCCATTTTTCAATTTGCAAAAAGCGTGTTTTTTAGTTTTTACACGCTTTTTATTAGCTTCACCTGTATGTTTGTAACCGACTTCTTTGGGCGCGATTTTGACCCACTTTAAACGGCCAGATTTCGTTCAAACTTTGTAGATTTATTGAGGACCGATGACAATACACTAATTTGATAAAATTATTCCATTTTTATGTTTGTATGTTTGCTTGTAACCGACTTCTTTGGGCGCTATTTTGACCCACTTTAAACGGCCAGATTTCCTTCAAACTTTGTAGATTTATTGAGGACCGATGACAATACACTAATTTGATAAAATTATTCCATTTTTCAATTTGTAAAATATGATTTTTGTTAATTTATATAATTTTCATCTATAGTCGATAAGGTAAGAAAATAATTAAAATTTTCTATAATTTTTCTCTACAGTCGATAAGGCAGGACTCGATGTTAATTTTTATTTCCAATAATTATCTTTAGCTGTTTTCTCTAATATTGACAAATTTTTGTATACTAAAGAGAATTTTAATTCTACAAAACAAATAAGTTTAAAAAAAAAAATTAAAAATCATATGTTCACTCAACAAAATTATTTCGTTATTGTAACCGAATCTTTCAATTATTTTAAAAAAATAGTTTTGTTGAAGTAATAAATCGATTTGTTAAAGCAACGGAATAGCTTGTTCAAATAACAAATTTTATTGATAAGAAAACTATTTTGTTATTGCAACAAAAAAATTTATTACAATAACAAAGCGATTTTGTTAAAACAACGAAATTAACTTCAGAGCAGTGAAAACTCATTTGTTATTGCAACTTAGTTCATCTTGTTAAATAAACTAGTTGATTTGTTATTGTAAGTAAATTCATTTTTTATCACAGCATATTTATATCTTGATTCCTTTAACTAACAAGGCTATAATACTAAAAATAGTTTCCAAAATAAGGCGAAAAAAATTTTTCGATCGTAAAGCACTCTCTGATGCTTCGCATCATGAGTCGTGCAATAGTTTAAAATTAAAAAAACAAGCTATTATAAATAATCCAAACTAAAAAGTAGAAAATAAATAATAGTTTAAAAAAACTAAAAAACGCGCTTTTTATAGAAAACCGAACTAAAAAATAGAAAATAAATTTAAATGAATTTAAATTAAGAAAATAGTGTTAAAAATTTCAATGAATATAAATTAATAATAGTGTGAGTAAAAAAAAATATTTTATTTTAAAAAAAGCGTGGGGTGCTTCTTAAGATATTATCGAAATGATAATCACTCTACTAATATCTGTCAATAAAATATCTATAACCATTGACACCATGCACCCCACGCTTTTTTAAAATAAAATATTTTTTTTACTCACACTATTATTAATTTATATTCATTGAAATTTTTAACACTATTTTCTTAATTTAAATTCATTTAAATTTATTTTCTATTTTTTAGTTCGGTTTTCTATAAAAAGCGTGTTTTTTAGTTTTTTTTAACTATTATTTATTCATAACACAGGCGAAAGCTTAGTATGTATGTCGTGAATAGTTTAATTATTGTATGATACTGAGTTGTATGTGCCATAGAATAAATAATTGATAGATGAATTTTTCATAATGCCTTCGCTTTAGTACGGCGCACGAACTTATTAGGGTTAAACAAAAGCATATTGCTGAAGTGTGATCAGTTATGTTGATCATCCGTAATAACAAGATAGAAACAGAGTCATGTAGTCAGTACACTTTGCGTGGATATTATTTAAAAAATCACTGATGTAATGTGCAACTATTTCAATCAGAAATTATCATCCCCTTGTTTACATACCTACTTGAATTACCTAAATAGTTTCTTCATGTTAAAGTTACACAAATAAAAAATGTTATCTAATCTATTAAATAAAGATTATCAAAATAAGTTTACTTGGCTTTGCACGTGAAAGTAATCGATAAGCAGATTGCCTACACTTATTAGTTATCGTCCTTCAAATATTCATCCGCCCCAGCTTCGCCCATGGTACATCTTTAAGTTTTCTATTCATAAAAACCATCCTCGCATTTCAAGGAATATTATAAAAAAAACATTTAACGATATCGGTTCAGCCGTTCTCGAGTTATGCGCTTACCAACACATTTTGCTATTCGTCTTTTTTATTATCCTATCCTGTCCCACTTTCTATCCTACTAATATTATAAATGCGAAGTTTGTGAGAATGGATGTATGTGTTTGTGTATGTATGTTTGTTACTCTACCACGCAAATACTACTGAACCGATTACAATGAAATTTAGTTCATATATAGAGGGTAACTTGGATTAACACATAGGATAGGTTTTATCCCGGAAATCCAACGGGAACTATGTGGGATAAAAACGCGGGTGAAGACGCGGGTGGAAAGCTAGTAGATTATAATCATCACTCTTTAATAAAAATCGTAAAGAGCTTTCGCTCTACAATTGCCCAAAAATATCATTAACACATAAATAATTGTTACAAACTAAAGCATCCTGTTCACTACAGGAAGCATACCGGTAGTTGTTAATTAGATATAATTACCTCAATAAATCATTGCTAAGCTAATTCATTGTTTACAAAACTATGTATGAATCTTGTATTCTTTGATTGTATGCTGTTTATTTTATCCAGTCTGTCCTAATAATGGAATCTTCGTAATGAATTAACCTTACTTGGTTTTTTTAATAAAGAACAATCGAATCACTTCTCGTAATAATTTTAATTAAAATAAAACAGGAAAATTGCATTTCGAAATTATGTGACAAAGGAAAGAGGAAGCAATATTAATTATATTTAGGCCATTATTTTTCTTTGATACCAATTTATATATTTATTGTATACAATTAGCAGAAATTTCAGCATAATGTTTCAAAAAAACTTAACGCAGACATTATGCTAAAACAACCAAAAAAATTTAAACCTCGAAGATTTGTATCTCTATAAATTTATTAGGCATATCAAGCCTTAATACTAAGCAATTAAAAAACCAATAATTTCACATAATTCAATTATATATTCAATAAATATTCAATATCAAATACAATTTAAAAATATAAAAACAAAAATGGCGCTAAAACTGCAAACTGCTCTTATATAACCCGGCAAAAATAAACAGCACCTAAGCTTACCATATTATACTAGCATGCGGAGTTCACCGCAAATATTTTCATTATAACACGTACACGCAACGCTCTAAACGAAATTACTTTATGGGCTGAAAGTAATTTTGTAAACTCATTTTTATATTTTAAGAGAGTTGCAAGTCACTTTAGGGGAAAATCGTTTATTATATTATAGCTTTTATATGCAATTTGTTGTGAATCCTGCCTTCATATTTGTTGTTTCAAAGGTATTTGTGTGTAGCTGATTATAGTTTTAAAACTAATGCCGTGGGTAAGTATAACAACACAATTAAAAGTAGTATATTGTTCCGCAATTTGTGTATAATTTATTATCTGCCATTATAATTTCAGAAGTGGGTATGAATGTTTAGAAGATTCACTATGGAGTTTCTTGCTGGTTCTTCTCCATAGATACTGCTTTCCGAATCGGTGGTAAATGTAAAAAATGTTGTGACGATTCAAAGGTGCTTTTATAAGAAGTCTAATTGAATAAATAAAATATGTTTGGGTTTGAGTTTGAGAGTACAAATAGATAATTAATAATGTGTAGAGTTGATAGGAAAGAAAGCTCTAGTATGTAGTCTCTCAAATCATACCAATAACCTACTGAATAGACTCTACTATTTATACTAGTCATATTATATCTTTATCTAAAATATGTTATGTAGTTCGTTACCATTAATTAATACAATAACACGAGACACTTGAAAAAACTCCAAGTAGGCTAAACTGCTAACCCAATCCTACAGAAATGGCTTGTTGAACTCGCTCCAAGAACCGTACAGTTATTCCGTTATTTATTCCGGACCTTTATTTATTTGGGACTTGTTTACGATCTGGGACGATCTCTATAATTTTTTGGTACATTTATATATACATGTTGTTTCTAGCTTGAGGAAAATGTAACGGAAGTCTTGGAAAATAATTTTGTAAGAAACTTTTGGTGCTCTATAGTGAGGCTATTTTTCATTTTTGTTTGAAATGGAACAATAATTCTATTAAGTACTAAAGCAGTTAAATTCTGATTGATTTATGTAATGATTTATCCAGCCCTTCTACTTTTAAATCATAATGACCAGTAAGTAATCAAAATTATGAAAGTTAAAATAAAATATAAAATAAAAATTCTGAGTAAGAGGATGTGTTATTTCTTCGGTAGATATTTTAGATTATTAATCAAGACAATAATACAACAATTCGTACCAGTTATGTTGTCTACCTTAATGATCAAAAAAAGGTGATAGAATTTACGATGGACGTAAGTGAAAAGAATATTTAACATAGACTTAACAGGGTAGCTTTTTACGTATATCCGAGTAGAACTTGTTCTAATATCGGAATAAAATGAACGTTTTGGGTGATGCGAATATATATATATATATATATATATATATATAATATATATATATATATAATATAAGATTGTTCGTTTATATTATCGAGAAATAGATAAATTAATAAATCTAATGCTTGCTGTAAGAGATGTCTAACGAAAGATAGTATGATTATTTGCATATTTATACATATACCAAATATTAAAAAGCGTAAAGTATGTTTATTCAACGCAAAGAAAATCCCGTGCAATACAAACCTTCATAAGCATATTTCACAACCTTAAACTTACAAGGAAGTGATAAAATAAGCTGGAATTCACATTACACTCTGAACGATGGGCTAACGAACTTTCGGTTACAAACGGGCGTTTGAAACGCTACGTTTTTTTTAATTCAAAATAAGGACTTGAAAAGACCTTGCTTCGTATTATAGTTTCATAGAAAATTAATCGAGAGCGTAGTTACTACCTAGTGTGTAGTGTGAAGGTTGTATAATATTTGAGAATGATCTATTAATAATTGTTAATAACCAAGAATAACAAATGAAGTACATAACAAACCTTGACAGATAATTTATCGTATTTCAATATATCAAACAGTGCAATTTGTCGTTAAAAATAGATTCATATTATGTGAAATATAGACTACAAGCCCGCAAAGGAAAAAAATATGGGTCAAATGAACCACCAGGGGACATATCTAGAACGATAGAAGAGCATAAAATAATAAGATTCATCACTATGCCGTCACTTGTAAGCTGTCCAACTGAGTGCAGATGAGAATTGAAAAGTACAGGTAGACTCGGTAAATTTTGGTCATATATTTTTGTACGGCATTCTTAACCATCGATAGATCCATTAAAAATAATAAGAAACCGCTCAGTGCCGTACAAAAATAGTGGTCCACAAAGTCGGAATTTTTATTTAATTTCCGAGAGTTACTGGGGGTAAATTTGGTCATTTGACCATGTACGGCATCTGTGTCATACTATGCCTATACTGCTTTTAATCCATTATTCCGCAACGCCGTACAAAAATCATGGGGACAAGGGGAAAAAATCGAGAGTTGTAATCCCCTCTCTTTCCCCACTCCAGGGGGTCATTTGACACAACACGAAATAAATTTATTTTTAAAGTATTTTATGCATAGATAATATTTTTTCATGTGCCGTACATTTTCGTTGGTTCAAAGGGGAAAAATCTGAAAAAGAAAAAAATCCATATAACGAAATGTTTGCTTTATATTTTGATAATAAAATATAAATATACATTAATATTAAGAAGCTCGAGGTGGTTAATTATCACCTTGGAAAGTCGGAGTCAGGTGGAATGGACTCCGTTAAATTGATGAACTAATAAAGAAGCTATGAACGAAAAGATGTGAATTATATGCAATCAGCCCATGAATACAGGTAAAGTCACAAGCAAATGCTAATAATATATACATATTCAAAATGTACAAGTAAAGCGCTTTCAAATGATACCAAACACGGCATATTTATCTTAACTTTATTTTTTTACTCTGTATGTTTTGTCCGCTAGAGGGCGCCACATTAGATTTTGTGAAACCCCATATAGCCTTTAGCTAGCTGGTCGCTGGTTATCCAGTGAACAATTCAGACGCTTCTAATGATATGTCATTTGTCGAATTCTGATAAGTAGTTTAGAAGTTACGAGGGAATAGATGAACATACATACATGACCTGTCAAAATCATAACCCTCCTTTTGCTTTGCCGTAGTTGGGTAAAAATATGTTAATGCCGTACTGTATCAAATGGCCATAAAGCACCCTTAAAATTGTATCTTTCGTCGCTTTCATCAGCCTAAAAGATGTGGTCTGCACAAAAATGTACGGCATCGTTTTTTCCTAATTTATCTATGTTAATACTATTTAAAACAACGAATAAAGTGTAGAAAACTATTATATTTCATAAATCTACGATGTTTAAACTTTTACAAAATTTCAGTTTTTGCATTTCTCTATAACTTTTTTTAGAACGGTTTCTTTTGAACGGCAATACTATACAACAATTGAATTTTACAATATCATGTTAAAAAAAAGTTCCCGTACAGGGTCAAATGACCTTACAGCTCTTTATATCAAGAATTCGATGAAATTAAGATGATTATTGGTATACATTTAAAAGAACAATTATTTTTTGACGGCATTGCTTTTAATAGTACTTTTGAGTGCTAGATAATGTTTTGGAACCGAAGCCGTACTTAGTCAAATGACCCCCTGGAGTGGGGAAAGAGAGGGGATTGCAACTCTCGATTTTTTCCCCTTGTCCCCATGATTTTTGTACGGCGTTGCGGAATAATGGATTAAAAGCAGTATAGGCATAGTATGACACAGATGCCGTACATGGTCAAATGACCAAATTTACCCCCGGTAACTCTCGGAAATTAAATAAAAATTCCGACTTTGTGGACCACCATTTTTGTACGGCACTGAGCGGTTTCTTATTATTTTTAATGGATCTATCGATGGTTAAGAATGCCGTACAAAAATATATGACCAAAATTTACCGAGTCTACCTGTACTTTTCAATTCTCATCTGCACTCAGTTGGACAGCTTACAAGTGACGGCATAGTGATGAATCTTATTATTTTATGCTCTTCTATCGTTCTAGATATGTCCCCTGGTGGTTCATTTGACCCATATTTTTTTCCTATGCGGGCTTGTAGTCTAATAGTCAAAAGACGGATGAACTAAGACTGAATTTGTATAATCATCCTCCGGAAGCAGTTAGTATAAATTAATGAAATTATTTCACACATTTTCACATTCATATAAAACGCGTGCAAAGCGCTCGTCTGCAACAAATGATTTAACGAGACCTCGATATTTGTAAATGAGCTAAGCTGTGGAACGTCAAATGTTTGCTATCGATAGAAAGAATGTTTGTATGTTTGTTCACTTATCAAACGCGTAACACTAACGCTTTATATATTGTACTTATTTTTTTCCCAGGTATTATAAAATATGAGAATTCCCTATGATTTATTTGTAAGGTATTTATTACATACTGGAAGAACAGACAATAAACTTAATATTAAAGAATAATAATGTTTTAATTTGTGCTGCAGACCGAATTTCAACTCAAATGAGATTGATCAACTGCGCAAGAGTATCGAAAAGATATGAGAATCTCATTGTACCAATAGTCATACGCACGCGGCCGCGGCATGACAATAATTATGATCTTCATAATTCGTATTAACCACTAGAAAAGAAGCTACTTCCTATTATTATAAACTAGCGGGCCGCCCGTGGTACATATTTACGTTTTCTCTACATAAAAACCATCCTCGTATTTCAAGGAATATAATAAAAAAAGAATTATCAAAATCGGTCCACCCGTTCACGCGTGATGACGTGACCAAGGAAAACGGGTTTCATTTATATATATAGATGCGTAAGTTTAAAAAAAATATGAATTACAAATTTTTAAAGTTACTTGTGAGTGATATACCTTGATAGCTTATATACCTGAATAACATAATATTATGAGCTACAGAAATACTTGCTTTTGTCCCCTGGTAAGTCCGCGGGGCACAGCTAGTATAAAAAACTGACCTCATTTAATACATATCAGCAGTCACATTAACGTTAAACAAGTCCAGACATCTGCATCACAATCCGCAGAACATGAGTTATCAAATAACGAAGCAAATACCCCAAATCCCAAGTAAACAGGGCCGGTACAATTTACATAAAAAGGCAAACATTGTATTGGAAAGAACAAAGGAACGACATCAATGAAAATAAGCTGAATATTTTTGCGATAATATTGGATGCCGTGTCTTGATATTTGTATTTTGATTGGTGGATTGACGAAAGATTGTACATTCCTTCGGTATGTTTTTTCTTGAAGAGAACAAGGCGTTTTGATTATTATATGAATTATATACATTGAATCCTGCTACATATTATAGTATAAGAAATAACACGCGAGGCCGGGCACAAATATTAGTTTGAAATGTATTAAAAATGTACTGCGATTCTACACAGCTACCTAATTGATTAACAAGTCGCAGCAAGTCAACGACTATTAGCAAAGTGAAGGTAGTTGGGTCAAACGTCGTATAAACAACGTCCGAGCCCCTAGGCACGATCCGTACGATTGCGCCACGAGTCAAAGGAAAGCGGCAATTTATAGTATTCGACAGCTAAGCATGTTCTGACAGGTGACAGTGACAGCTATATTGACAACTATTCATCCACAAAAATATTAAATCAAAAGTTACGTCTAACACGGCCATACTGACAAACGTACGTCCTCGTACGCCTTTTCTCGTATTACAACACAACGGTAGTTCATCTCGGGATTTCAAAAACACACTGCCTCGGCCACACTGACCATACTTTTCTACGCACTCGTTAGTAAAACAGCGACTAGACAATACCTCAACGCTCAAATCCGACTAGCGAGTCAACTCACTACGGACATACAGACGGCGACTTGACGGTATATCTACGCTCGTACGACTAGTGAAATACATCACTACGATACGTCAGCGACTAGACAATACCTCAACGCTCAAATCCGACTAGCGAGACAACTCACTACGGACATACAGACGGCGACTTGACGGTATATCTACGCTCGTACGACTAGTGAAATACATCACTACGATACGTCAGCGACTAGACAATACCTCAACGCCAGGGTTCGACTAGCGATTTGAATCACTACGAGCCAATAACAATCATCGTCAAAAAAATTCGGCACATGCTTCGGGACACCACTCGCCACGCCAGGGCACCATATTATGCTGTGCCGCGGCTTGAGTCTTCTTTCCGTAGTCACCACAACGAGTTTCAACTCGTATCGACCACTAGGCAGGATGTTCACTACTTCGTAGGGCCCTCGCATCCCTGAATCTAATTTACCTGTGAACTGAGAGGTTTTTATTACAAACACTGGACCGCAGCCCAGATAGCACACACAATTTCTTCGATGGACTACATTCCCGTTACAATAATCCACGTAACAAACTTTTACTTTACACAACGCACGAAAAAAGAAAAACACAAATGCCAGTTACAAAACTACGTAAACATAAACACATTTAAAAATAGTGGGCTTGAATTCTATCCCAATTCTGATATAAGAAATAACACGCGAGGCCGGGCACAAATATTAGTTTGAAATGTATTAAAAATGTACTGCGATTCTACACAGCTACCTAATTGATTAACAAGTCGCAGCAAGTCAACGACTATTAGCAAAGTGAAGGTAGTTGGGTCAAACGTCGTATAAACAACGTCCGAGCCCCTAGGCACGATCCGTACGATTGCGCCACGAGTCAAAGGAAAGCGGCAATTTATAGTATTCGACAGCTAAGCATGTTCTGACAGGTGACAGTGACAGCTATATTGACAACTATTCATCCACAAAAATATTAAATCAAAAGTTACGTCTAACAATAGGTTAATGCAAGATACCTACAGCTTAATTTAACACAAGTTTAAAGTTTTTAATCTTCTAATAAGTTCATAAACAAAACTTATCATTTAATAGCGGTTACATAAAAGCATTCTCCTCCAATACTTAGTAATAACACAAAAAATCCGTTTACAAAGCCGGTTAAACGAATTAAGTGCACTTTTAAATAAAACCCAACAAATCCAACGCGGCCAAATAGAATGGGTCGTTTACCCTTGCTATAATAAACTCATAAAACTAGCGCCAAGATTACCTCTCTATTTGGCTAGCTTATCTTTGCCCGCAAACTGCCAAAGATTAAACAAGAGACCCATTACGTCACTTTGTTTGCTGACCAGTTTTATGTTACCTCAGTGAGTGCTTATTGTGGCTTTTATTAAAGATATTTACGATGTGATTGTGCGTAAAAATGCGTTTAATGTTAGAAACTAAAATGCTGCAGTTTATTACGCTATTACTGGACTAATCAGGCGTAACGTGCTGCGTTAAATAACGTTTAAAATAGTTACAATTTTATATAGTAAGGATTTTATTTCGTAAAATTCACTAGGGAGTTCCCCTTCGTTTACGTTTGGGAAACTTGAAATTATCGAATAAAGTTAGCCAGTTTCATTTTCTAATTTTATACTTTAATTTCGATTCTTGCCTACTTATTGCCAGTTACAAATAATATTACATTTTCCTCATCTATCAATATCTTATAGTGACATTTAAAATGGTGTATCTACAATAATAATCTATGACTGAGAGACAGCCCGTCGCCGTGTCAAATTAAACAAATCCCGGAGTTATGACAATATTTGTGTTTGTGGAGACGAACCACTGAACTATAGTTAGATATTCATTTTGTTTATTGTAATATGAATTCAATTATGCGAAATCGATGTTGTTGTGAGTGCTAAAATAATACCTATACATATAATAGACAGAAGTAGGAAAACGAAATAAAAATAAACTGGTTTTCCACCCGTGACTTCGCTCGCTTTGTAGAAAAGTTAACAAATTTTATTCTTTTAATATAGAATCTTCTTCAAGAACCACTCTATCTATTTAAAAAAAACATCAAAATCTGTTGCGTAATTTTAAAAAAAAGATACGACACACAGATGGTGGAAATGGACTTTGTTTTAAACGATGTACCTATATAGTTATGATGATAAATGATAATAATTTTCACAGTTTATACTTTGATTCAATTAAATATTAGTAGCGTAATAGTATTATTTATAGGTGTAAACAATGTGTTACAAAATCAGCTTATAATAAAGGTTTCGCTCAGTTATAATTATTGCAAATAAGCGCATCTATATGTAATTAGTTGTTCGAAGTTATAAGGTATTCTGTATGCAAAAATCTCTAATATAAAACAGTAGTACAAGGAGTGAAGTAAGTACATAACCATTTATTTAATTGAAATTGAATTGCGTTATAGTATTGCATTAAAAAAAACTATTCCTTTTTAATGTGTATGTTATTAAATCATGCATATGCGAAGATATGGTCAATTGAAACACATATACAAACAAAAGAAACCAAAGAATAAAATCTAAAAGTCAAATAAATGTTCAGTGAATTATTTATAAGGATCCATGAATTGTGACCGGCGATTACCTGAAAGATTTGTGGTGTAACTTCACTAGAACTGCCTCTTTGAGGTAATCTGACGCTAATAACTTCGTGGATATTTATGGAGGCGATTCTGATGGAAACATATTCTATATGAAATGTGGTGCGAGTAATTTCGTAGGTGTTTGTGAGCTGATAATATTATCGTAAGGTTTAATTTAAAGATATAATTTTAAACATTTTAAACAATTTATTTATTCAACAGCATGAGTGTGTGTTTACAAAAGATTTGGATAATTGGTATTTCCTTCTTCTTTATTTTTAGATATTGCTTGCTGATTATAATACAGTGTTTAAAGAGGTGGTTTGTAAGGAGATGGAGAAAGGGTTTATTTATTTCAGAACCGGTACTTATCAATTGAGAGAATGAGACTACTGAAAGGCGGGCGGCTGGATATTAAAACTGAATATTAGTTTTAGCAATAATGAGCCACGTAGACGCTACAATATTTATAATATTAAAAGAATTGACTAATTCAACTATCTATATACATACCTAATAGTGTATTTATATTTTATCACGTAAAAACTATTAATGATGGTACTCATTTCACAGAAACTTAATTTAAGGCATATTTAAGGTAACTTGTAGGTAGCTAAAGGTACATAATAATGTAGCTTAATTATGTGTTTTACTTGTGATAAAAAAGCAGATTATTCTCTATTATTCTACCTTTAACATAGAGCTAGCTTGTATGGTGTTTAGCAAGTCAGGATTAGTGCACTAACAAACTCTAATCTTGCCAAATAAACACACGTTGGACGAAAACAATTATTTCTTTTCTCCCATAATAAAACGGGAAAAACTTATCTCCTACACGAAGCGATAGAGCGCACGTAATAAGTGAAGGCATTAACTATAAATGTAACACTCAACAGTATTACATTACTCAATTATGTCACACGCTTTCCCTAATTAGTACAAGATGTAACAGATAGTTGCGTAAAATATATTAAGGGCTTTTCTATAGGGTCTCTACAGAACGAGGCAATTGCTGAGCGAAGCAGCTTGGTGTATGTAGACCCGCTTTATTATTTACTAGCTGTGCTACGGTTTTACCCGCGTGGCTCCGCTCCTGTTGGTCTTAGCGTGATGATATTACATTATAGCCTTCCTCGATAAATGGACTACCTAACACCGAAAGAATTTTTAAGTATAGACTTAGTAAAATATACTTAAAACACTAGCTGTGCTCCGCGGTTTCACACGCATTGCTCCGCTCCTTTTGGTCTTAGCGTGATGATATACCTATAGCCTATAAGCCTTCCTCGATAAATGGGCTATCTAACACCGAAATAATTTTTCAAATCGGACCATTCGCTTCTGAGATTAGCGCATTCAAACAAACAAACTCTTCAGCTTTTATTTATTTATTTATTTATTAATACTTTATTGCTCTTAGAATCATTACAATAATACTTAATCTAAGGATACATTACAACAATTGGCGGTCTTATCGCTATGCAGCGATTTCTTCCAGACAACCGGACGTACGGAGAGAAATAAGCTTTATAATATTATATGTTTAGTATAGATACGTAGTACGTAGGTACGTATAAGAAGACGACCGATTTATTTATAATATTGAATTTATTATGGTCTCTAGGTAATAATATTATATCGGGCATTATTATCACTATTTATTATATTATTATACTGAATATTTTGTAGTCTGTATCAAATCTAGCTTTGCAATACAAAGCTCAGTATATAGTATTTAAATCGCAGGAATTTAACTCCGAACGCCTAATCGAGATCTAACAACACCATTAATCTACAATACTGCAAATTAAGTAAATTGTTCTAGTTTTAACAGTTTGTGGGAACATTTGAGGAAAGACATTACAAGACAGGATGAATAGGAACTATTAGTATCGATTAAGAATGTCTAGGTTTAATTATACCTATAACTATCTATAGGACAATGAAATTTAAACTCTAAATAAATAAAAAAGAGCGTGTGTGAAGAGCACATGTGTCAGAAGTGAAACTTCTTCGGCAAGATTCAAAGATATCAAAATAGTCGCCTTACTCCATGACGTGACGGTATTTCCATGATGCGACCTTTAAACTTTACTCTCAACGCGCCTAAAAAAGTTTCACTTCAAAAATGAAAAAAAAAGAATATTAATAAATATGAAACATATTTTAACTACACTTTTGTCAGTTAGTAAAACATTGCATAAGTAGATATTAGCTCTATATTCTTTGAAATGTATTCTATCTATGAATTTGAAATTTTCCTAGGGTGTACATATGTCTTACCACCTTTTCGATTATTGAGGTTTTTCACACATTATAGCCGTCATGTTATAAGTACCATCTTAGAGTACCATATACTACATAAAATTATATAAAAATAATAGAAAAAAATATTTAAATCATCTTCGTAATTCAGTGTAAGGTCGTTGCCCTGAATGGGGAACAGAGAATTCATGTAATAGCCGGTAATAATGTGAAAATCCGGCGTAATACCTGCAAATGACTGTAACACGGGGGGTAGTTAGAGAAACATATTTTTTTAATATTTAAGGATGAGTTGAGTAATTTGTGTGGCCTATATTTGTGTTACTTATAATATTATATTAAATTTTTGTAAAAGTTGTCCTTGAATTTTATTCTAAGGATTAAATTCAATTGAATTTATGGCAATCATTTTACCAATAATACCAGAATAAATAAGACATAAAATATAAAGAAATCACGTTACGGGTAACCATATTATGTTTTACTGGGGATATCATTTAAATCCATACTTAATATTATAAATGCGAAAGTAACTCTGTCTGTCTGTCTGTTACTCAATCACGCCTAAACTACTGAACCAATTTGCATGAAATTTGGTATGGAGATATTTTGATACCCGAGAAAGGACATAGGCTACCTTTTATTGCGAAATATGTACCACGGGCGAAGCCGGGGCGGACCTCTAGTATTTATATATATGTATAAGTTAGCGAAAGCATAAATTTAAATATTATCTAAATTTTATTTCATTTCATCCAATAGCCTTTCCTCGATTTTCCTCGCGGACAAGACTAATTAAAAAGTATTTCAAGCATAAACTACATCATCAGTTTCATCGAAATCAGTTCAGCAGTTTTACCGTGATTGAGTAACAAACTCGCAAATTATCGCATTTATAATATAGATATTTAATTTCCGTTTTCGTTTCTAAATTCCACATAAAATTTATGTCAAGAAAAGCCAAATAATTGTAGATACGTAAGACAAGAAGCCATGTTAGTTTAACAGAGCAAACCTCTTCAACGCGTAAGTATCCACTAAACACGGATTTTTATGGTACAATACTTTTGTGTGATTGCACAAGATCATGTTTATGTAACGTGGTAAATGAAGTTAATTTTTGCTTTGGTTCAATAGCTTTTTTTAAATACGCTTTTAATAATATCACTGATTTTCCGAGGTAAGGCTAGTATAGTAGATAAAAAGTAGGCAATATGATTGTGGGTAATGCTTATAATATCAAAAATCAGTCTAAAAAATTTCTTATGTAGAGTTTGCATAAAAGTGCAACAAATCTTCTTCATAAACTTATTTACATAATTAGTAGGATTTACTACATGCAACTATGTATTGTAAACCCATTTTAGTGTAGTAACATAACACACACACACATATACATACATATACATACTCAAAATATAATAGCAATTTACAACTTTTATAA
This sequence comes from Colias behrii, assembly GCA_029959065.1. Classification (NCBI taxonomy): domain Eukaryota; kingdom Metazoa; phylum Arthropoda; class Insecta; order Lepidoptera; family Pieridae; genus Colias; species Colias behrii. The sequence goes on from JARWMC010000025.1 coordinate 1,251,783, forward strand.
AAAGCCACTCTCTCTCACCATTGAAATATCGCCCTAAAGCACAGAATATATAATAATAGTACTATCATAATATAATAATAGTAATAGAAAATATAATAGTACTATATCAAGTTCCAACTTATTATCTACGAATAAAATAATTTCTTATCAATTTATCCCGTCACATCCCAGTCCCTTGTTACAAAGGTCTTACCTACTATAATCCGGTCACAACTCCATGATACGATTGGAGAATTCTACGAAAACGCGTAATAAAATTAATGTCTAACTCGGGAAATTAAGCCAAGGTCCCCGAACGATCGTGTTTGCTATGTCTGAGACAAATCAATTGAAATCAAACTTATTTGCGAATCTTGGACAATAAAGATAATAATATTATCTAAACAATTTATTTTTACAGAATATAATTTCAATATTGCTCTATCTTGTAAATTATTATGGTACCGCCTTCATACCTTTAAAATATTTGAATATGTATCTAGATGTAAAATAAATTATAAGAAATTTGGACGTATAGACAGACAGTAAGGTTTTTTATATTCAATTCTTATATTAATAAGAATTTGATTCATCATCAACTTCTTTAAGAAGTGTTATACGTAGAGCCTCCATTGACACCTAAATCTTTTCTGTAAAAATTACGAGTACCTGTCTACATATTTTGTGTCAACATCACAAATACAAAATTAGCCATATCAACATTTTGCCTCCTCCAGTATTGGAATCATCATCAAACTTTCAATCATTTTTTCTAAAGAAAACTCTCGTTTATTTTTCCCAAATCAAAAACATTACTCAATTCGTGTAATTATAGAATGACATAACGACCTATTACAACAATTACAGGCTAATATTAAACACCCCCACGTTACGTAAACTCCATAGTGAAGCTAGTAGCTAACTTTTAGGTGCAAACTTGTGTTTCCAATTACCTTATACAATATACATGCTTAAGTAGCTAACAATTTACATAATTATAGATGACAATCGAGTTACTATAGTTTTAGTTGAGTTAGCTTCTGCAGACTCGGAAGTCGGAAGCGTAAGTGGCTTTTTGCTCTGTGTGGTATTTATTTTAGACGCAAGTTTTGTGTTCTTTTATTGAGACAGATGGAAGCAGAAAATGTAGATGAAAATTTACTAATATAGTCTACATAAATTAGTAGAAATATAATGTAATCCGACTTATATGAATATAAATCGAATTCATATCATATTTCTTATTATATGTATTTTTATAAACGAGGCGTTGATTTATTTTATAGAAGAACTCTTACCTGAAGAAGAAATTGAAATCACGTTCCTAATCTAATCAGCAATATCCGTGAAGTGAAAAAAATAAGGCAATCAGATACACACACACACATAAAAAATGTTGTAAATATACTTTGATTAGAAACTGTAATATTATATCGTAATATTTAATCATACTCCTTTACTTTAAATTCAATTAAAGCTAATAATATTACGTACATATTTTCCAGAATTTAAACCGTTTCCAAAATTTGACATCACTCCTGGCTGTATGACCGAAAACCTTTGCCTTACAATTTAAAATAAATTCTACGAAATTTGGACCCACAGCATTATACATATAATATAATATACGATAAATTTTAAAAGTATGTCTTATATAAACGTGATATATGGTCACCATATAATAGAGCGCAGTTGGCGTTTCGCGCGGATTTTGACAGATAAGGGATTTACCAAAACCTATGACTGATGTCCCTTGTTTAAGCTGATTGGTCCATTTTATAAGAGAGAGCGTAAAAATTGTATAATTTTTTTTTTTATATAGAGTTTTGATCATTTAAGACAACATAATATTCTGTACGTGGTAGTAAATTCATAAAGTTGCATTAATTATATCAATTAAAATTCACTTTAGAACGGCAGATAATAATTATATAATTTTTATATCGCGGGATGTAAAATATAATATTATTTAAACTACTACAATTTAAGAAGCTTCCTTAATCATATTTCAATATTGCTCCAATTTTATATGATTTCATAAACGATATTTTACTAGATATACTTACATTGTTTTGTACAAAAAAGTTTTATGTATAAATAAACGAGAGAATGAAAGAAAATATCGTTTTCTGTCTTAACTTCTTAGCTACCAACTGAAATACAGAACATCAGACTTGTAAATTTCAGTTTTCTCTCCCTCTTATAACTTGTACCACACAAAAACTCGTCAGCTTAGGGTATTTCAAGGGAAGCTCACGTCTAAGACACGAAAGTGACTCCATATTACCGGATTTAACACGTCCGAATGAAATTATAGCGTACCTTTGTTTTCTACGAGCCTTTTTAAAACACGCTTTTATTACACAAATTACGTGGAGATAGTATCAAGCATGTTTAAGATTATTTTGGGAAATTAGTTCACATTTATTCGTGATGAAAATTGTATATTGTGCTGTTTAGAAAATTAGTTTGAATTTTTTGTCGTATTAAGAAACCTTTTGCGTTGGTATAGATATTATTATTGTTATATATATTAATTTATTTGTAATGGTTTTGGTCTTATATAATATTATATTATGGTTGGTTAGTACTAAGAGAGTGCGATATCCATGGTAGAGTTACAATTGTTATTGTACATGAATGTGTCTGTTGTAATTGTAATTATTTCGTTTTATTTTGCAATTAACGCAGAGATTTAAAGATAATTTATATATAGTGATAAATCATCTAATTCTTATGTAAAGGTCCAAACTTTACATAGCTCGTACTATAAAGACTAAATAACTGCAGATAGACATGGCAACCTTTACGAATATAATATTGTTCAATACATATTTTTTCTTGTTATTGCATCGAATGCGGGTATGCATTCAAGGTAATTATTGCCAAAACATAGACTTTTTGTTTCTTTTACAAGATTTTCTTTTACTTACTTGCGTGACTGTTACATATTACATGGTAAAAGTTTATGCGGTTAACTCTCTGTTGTCATATTTCCCCAAAGAACGATTCTCTTTCATTGTATGGTACGAACTTCTAATGAAGTTTACTTTCTTACTGACTTCTATAAGATTCTATATATGTATTTTTATATAAGTACATACTCATATTATATTATACACGGATAAAAAAATAATCGCATGTGCTTCTCTTGTTATATATAATATTCAAAAATAACGACTATGATTACGATTTTTTAACGATTATAATTTTAAATTCCGAATGTTAAATTTATTCTACATACTAATATTAAAAAAGCTGAAGAGTTTGTTTGTTTGTTTGTTTGAACGCGCTAATCTCGGGAACTACTGGTCTGATTTGAAAAATTCTTTCGGTGTTAGATAGCTCATTTATCGAGGAAGGCTATAGGCTATATATATCATCACGCTACGACCAATAAGAGAGGAGCCACGGGGGTTTGAAACCGCGCGGAGCAGCTAGTTTCTTATAATCGGATTGAAACAAACTGACTGCTCTTTATTTTATGATATTTGAGTACACATAGAAATTCTAATAGACCGCGAATTAGCTCGTATGATACCTTGCTAAAAATAATATAATACAAACTATTATTAACAATCTCCCAGACAAAATTCGTCCAATTTCGATAAGTATTTTTGCGTCTATACGCATAATATTCAACCATACTATAACAACCATAATAATAGTAGTCTACAACCTTCCTATTTATAAACTCATAATAGTAGTATAAGTAGAAGAAAAGTCCGTTAAAAGCTAATATTACAATTTCGCGCGATTAAAGACTCATTATTCCTGTAATTAGAGGGATGAGAGGCTAAATACCTCACTCGAGTGTGTCTGAGTAACATCGGGGGAGCTGTGCAAATGTTTACAATTACCTCATTAGTTTGTTGTTTGATATTGTATGTGCGTATTGACGTGACAACGTCTTAAATTAGGTTGCGGCTGGGAGTCACTTATGAAAAAGTGTAACGCTCGGTAACGTTACGATGAGTCACCGAACGAGAGAGAGGCCCGCGGTCTGCCGCGCGCGCAGCACATAAATATTCTACCGAGAAAAAGACGTTGTCACGTAAAATCTTCGCCCGTAAAACCGACTTTACAGGCAACCATTTTTTTTTGAGTTTAGAAACACTATTTATTACAGTAACATAATTATTGTATCATTTTGTTTTTATTCTTTATTACTAGCTGTGCCCCGCGGTTTCACCCGCATTGCTGCGCTCTTTTTGGTCTTAGGGTGATGATATAGAGACTATAACCTTCCTCGATAAATGGGCTATCTAACACCGAAAGAATTTTCCAAATCGGACCAGTAGTTCCTGAGATTAGCGCGTTCAAACAAACAAACTCTTAAGCTTTAAAATATTAGTATAGATGTGAAATAAAGTGTAATAAATAACTAAATTCTCTATAAATAGGTATGTATTATGTTTTTATTACGTACCTACATCTTGCATCTATAAGATATGCTCAAACATGTGTGCAACTATTTACAAAATGACAATATTATAACGTACAATTTTGCTACAAATGTGCATTCAAAATCAACCTAACTAACGAATATAAATTTCAGTATTCTAGTTGTAGGTCGATAAGCCTGAATATTGAAAAATGTATAATTATCAAAGACATACGTATTAAATTGTTAATTACAAGAAATGCTCATTTATCCGTAATTAATTGAAACTCATCATTCATCAACATACCACCCAAAAGTCAACTATAACCGTATAGACTTTCATTCTACAATAAATATGACCACATAGTATGTCTATCCTGTTTGATCCCTCTGGATAAACCTAATATATGTTAACATATTCAGAATTTTATTAGACGTTATGTTCCCGCGACTACCGAAATCCTGGCGCCTTAGTAAATATTTAAAGAGTTTGTACAGCTATAACTAAATATGTAGGTATTCTGTTTCTTGTTACTTGTTACAATCGAACAGACTTTTTGCTTTATTTCTAAAAAAATGAAAATTCAAAAAGGTTAGGTTAGGTAATTAGGTTAGGTCAGCTAACCTTTCTACCTATTAAATTAACTAAACAATAACTTTCCTAATAAATCCCGCTATCAATTTCAAATTTAAAATTTCCTTGTCCCGTAACATAAGCCGTTGTTTGCAAAGTTATTAAGACAAGGTAAAAATACAGCCATTTAGCCGGCCATCGATCATGGAGTGTCGCACCTAGCTGACAGGCTTAAGAGAAATGGGTGAAATTAACAACACTTGTTTCGTAAACTTTCGACCCTTATTAATTTGACTTTTGAGAATTTCATTTAGCGTTGGTCGTATAAGCTTGCATGTTGAATTTGTAGAGCAAAAATGCTTTTTTGTAGGATTAGAGATTCGTTTAATTATAAGTCTTATTTAAGATAGAAATGAGTCTATTTAGAGATATAGCATGGAGCAAATATACGAGTAGACGACATGATACATCCATGGAGTATTCTAAAGACTTTAAATTAGTTTTAAGCTGCTGATTACGTCTTCTACTTTGATATTTGAAGATTTTAAAGCATTACGCATTTTATTGTTTCAGATTAACTTCTGTAGGCGAGCTTCAGTATGAAATTAGATTGAAATGAGAAATGAATTGAGATTAAAAATGTGGAGTTAAAATAAAGACTAAAAAAAATTGCATTTAATTTTAATAAACTAACGTTTCACAGCCCTAGAGTTACCTGCAAGGTGCATTAAAATAGTAACAACAGGTTCACAGAACTAGTGATTGTCACGGCGAGCAATAGAAAATAGTTCGGATATCCTCGCAAGCCCAATAAGTCTTCTCTAAACAAACAATGCTAAGTCCCCTTCAATAGGGATGTCACTTATTTTCATTAACCATTTTTTGTAGTTTTTTTATTATAACTTCATATTATTAAGTACCTACGTATTTTTGTAAGGGTAGATTCATGAGACTTTTCTTTAAAGACAAAATATATTCCATGTAATGTTAAATAAAGTAAAGCAATTTTGCAGTTTAATGTGTCTATATCTACAAATTATTGCTAATATTAGAAATCCTTATCTAACAACGTCCACCGGTCGATTATGAAACCACCGATCCAATTTTGACATTTGATACAAAAATAAACCTTGAGAAAGGATACAATATTCTACTTTAATCACAAAATAAACTGGAAGGAATTTAAATAGGCCATGGAAATATATATGGTGTACTGCTGTAGCACGATATCGTAGCATTAACATAGCGTGATGCATAATCATACAATCGTCATACAAAATTGACAAATACTACAAAAATATGACGCAGTTTACCAAAGCTACAAACAGTTGACATTTACCTTCTACAAAGCAAATGTAAAGACGAAGAGTAGGCCTACGCCATGCAAGCTGACGTATTTATATCTCGTCTTTGACAGCCCTACCACTCCCGTTAGTGGTTACCGTGGAAGTTTGTAATAGTGTTTGACAAAGCTTACTTCATCCCTAGGACACTGCAGCTAAACACACAGCTAAATGAAAACTTGCCAAATTAGTTGACTGTACTGGCTAATTCTAAACATTGTAGGACTTTACGGGATCTTATTAGGTTTTAGGTACATTCGTTGTTGTTTAAAAGTGTAACTCTAACTCAAACATTTATTTATTCAATTAGACTTCTTTAAGAAGCACTTTCGAATCGTCATTACATATTTTAACATTTACCACCGATTGGGAAAGCAGTATCTATGGAGAAGAACCGGCAAGAAATTCCATAGTTCTCTTTTAACATAATGTTAGCTATACACGCTACATTCTGTCGTACCTGCGCAAATCAACCGTTCATACGTTGGCTCAACTAAACAGATCTATTCATACACACGTTCCTTTCTACCTATGTAAGTATACCTGTACAGGTGTACCGTAACACATAATCATCATCATCATCATCATCATTCCAGCCTATCAGGACGTCCACTGCAGGACATAGGCCTCCCCCAAAGATTTCCATAACGACCGATCACCGGCGGCCTGACTCCAGCGGCTCAGGTCGATCAGGTCGTCTGTTCACCTCGTTGAAGGCCGTCCCACACTGCGACGTCCTGTACGTGGTCGCCATTCGAGAACCTTTTTGCCCCAACGGCCATCGTAACACATAATACGGTTACACTACTTCTGAAGCTTGCAAGCAATATTATAGGCAGTATAAATTCTAACACCAACCCTGAATAAGGGGCCAGACTAGTCCAGTTTAAACTGATTAATACCAACTATTGTTTACTATTAGCGTTGATTTAATATGGGTGCGGTGTAATGCTACGCACTATACTAATATTTTCTAAATCGTGTTAGAGAATTGTATCAATTCATTGGTAGATAAACTAGCAAAAACATTATTAGGATCTATTATGATGGTTAAAGTTAAACACTTTATTCGCTCAATAGATTTTACATAAAATAAGTACGAGTTTAAAAAATATATTTTCCTCATAATTATTTTCCTTCGCCTTGTAAACAATAAACATCTAAAGCGTAAGATTCCAATGAAAAATCGCCAACGCAAAAGTTCTAATAAACATTACAACCAACAATTATAATATCCTGCAGTGAAACATAAAATAAACATGTAATTATGAAGATAATTAAATTAACTATTTTATTCATCAAAACACTAGCGGTGGCGGCGGGTGGTCTGGTCATAATATAGACTTGTTTTCTCACTATAATATCTATTCACTTTGTATTATTATAATTTACATTATGGAGGTCATAACCTTTGAATGTCGATGTCAATTTCTATTTGAAAAGTTTTGAAACTTTATTTTGGGAATAATTTTTACTGTAGGTACAAAAATATTTTTTATCGAAAATCTGTGTAAACGATTTAAAGTCCTTTCCCAGAAAGTGTTTCTGGGTTTTATCTTACTAACAGTTATATTTTAGCCATCGATATTAATTCTAGTTGTAAATATAACATTTTATTTATAAAAAAGAATGAAGGTGAAAATGTGAGGTGAAAAATTTGTGGTCCATAATATCGATTCCCTTTGAAATTTTAGATTAAATCAAAAATTCTATAACTTATATTTCATGTCGAATTTTTTTATAAGTATATAGTTATTTTTCTATTACTTACAATTTTATTGCGTATGCGTCGTAGTTATAGCACAATAATCAATTTATTCAAGTTATTATTTATTCATTTTTTTTTTATCAAGGCTTTTAAACAAAATTTCATCACTTCTATATTTCATACGCAATGTACCAAAACAATAAAATATTAAAGCGCTTGTCGTTTCCATGCATTCTATGTTCTATCTATTGATTAAAATATCAGCTTTCATCTCACGTCCCAAGAGATTAGCATTTGATCGGTTTTGTCGTAGATCGGGGTTCATATCCTGAATAAGAAACGAATGGAGTATTGTGAAAACATTTTCGCCTATTCTTTGTTTTCAATTGATTGGACGGGATTATAAACAATCTTCGTTACAAACTTTAATGGAAGAAAGAGATTTATTTATAAAGGTTACTAAAATCGGAAATTCTGGAGATGAAGTTGTTTCCTTGTCTGTTTATGAGGTTTGTGGTGAACGGGATAAACCTATCCTATGTGTTAGTCCAAGTTACCCTTTATAATATGTGTGCTAAATTTCATTGTATTCGGTTCAGTTGTAATTGCGTGAAAGAGTGACAAACATACGTCCATCCTCACAAACTTTCGTATATTTATAATATTAGTATAGGATAAGAAAAACCTAAATCAATATTATACTTTTCCTAAAACCTAAATCAATATTATACTTTTCCGAAACAAAACAAGTGAATTTATCTGTTTTCAAAGATTCTTTTCCCTAGTGTGTCTATGTTTGGGTAAATCAGTAATGCTTAAAATATATTTATCGGTATTGTCCCGGGGGAAGCCGGCGTCTTAGAGATGTGTTCCTTCAATCATTTATTTTATTTACAATGTCTAGAATAAATGGTTATAAAAATACTGTTTTATTACATATCTATAGAACGTAAGTAAAAACTGTGACAATATCAAAATCATTAGTTTAAAAGTATGTTTCTTAAATTTTAAAATAACACAAATTAATGAGAATTCTACGATTAATTTTATCAGATAAATGCAACTGCAATTTGCACATTATTTTCTTAAGATTATCGTATTACATTACTATAACTAGAGCTCTTATTATGAGAAGTCGTAGACAACCACCCTTATATTATTACTTACACTAAGTTAAAAGGACAAAGCAAAGAAAAATGTCAATCAATTTAATTTCCATCTATTACCAAATTATCCAACTAAAACAAACAACACAAAGGTGACTAATTAAAAAAACAAGCATAAAACAATTTAAACAATTAATCTTGATTTATTCACCAAACAACCGCATCGACCAATCACAATCGAGGATCACCCGCTGCGACTGACCAATAAAACCACAGCATTCGTTCTAACTATGTAATCGTAAATTTGTTATCGGTTCAAATTATACGCTCTTTGACCTGGATTTTACTATTTTATTTTATTTTAGTAACAATTGAAATCGCGAATATTTTATGAATTAAATTATTATTTCGAATTAGTATGAAACATGTTTTTTTTATGTAAGTATTTCACCTCCGTACTAATCATTGTAAATTTATTTGTACGCTACCCATTGTATACAAGACCCTTCATAGTTTCTTTATAAGAGATGTAATATTACCGACTAGTGTAAGTTTAACATTATCCAAACAACAGTAGTGTAAGTTACAAACTCAACGAAGAAGTCGAAAAAACCTACTACTAACAGTTGGCAACAATTTACAATCTATGGTCTCGGAAACCACAAAGGCACTTTGATAATATTTTCATTCTTGAGAAATAAATATTAAACCTATAAAAAAACGAAGGTGTTTAAGGAAAAGGGTAAATCTCAGACACGTAGGTACGTCTTTTCATTCATAAATCGACTAAATCTGAAGTCTAAAAGTGAAATCGCGGGCAAAAAGCTAGTCTATCATTTACCGTGTGAGAGTAATAAATTTCCGTTTCGTGTCGAAAATTCTTGTCAGCAAAATGTGTTTAAATAAAAATAAAAACGTGTATCAAATTTATGAAACAATAAATTAGTTATCGTTATAAAAAGGTCGATTCCGTCATGGTGGCTCATAACTTAATATATTTTGAAATATAACCTCAGCCCGCGGCTTTCTACACATTAATCATACATATTTAGGTATGTATGATATGCAAACACATTGATTAACATCGTAAAGTATTAGTGAACGAGTTAAAATTGAATTTATGATGTTTTTATGTTTGGAAATTAAAGACAAGGAAATTATGAATAAATCATGTCATAAATCACCTACCAACTCACCTACGCTATCTACTTTTAATTTCTAATCATTAGCGTAAAATCAGAAACCAGAAACATATTTAAATATACTATACCATGTAAAATACATAAAGTAAGAATATTACTATCATCATCATGATCATCATCATCAGCCCATATACGTTCCCACTGCTGGGACACGGGCCTCCTATGAGGGTACAGGCCATAATCCACCACGCTTGCCAAGTGCGGGCAGATGTCACATGTCGTCGAACTTTTGATTCTTCGACATGTCGGTTTGTTCACGATGTTTTCCTTCACCGTTCACGACGAATATAACTATATTGCATAATTATAGGATTATTATTATTTATTTCACACTTCGATACAGTACACAGAGGAAACTTTACCTACTACTTACAAAAAGAAAGAATACAACTTATTTGGCGATCTTATCAATTATTATAAGTGATCTCTTCCAGGCATCATTTTTGTTTTGTAGATTGGTAAAGCCCCACTTATATTGAATTTCCAACTTTAAAATCTTGGGAGCAATGTACTACTTTATAATTATCAAGTACTAGGTACTGAATAATTATATCAAACAAAATTTTCAATCAACGATTTACAATAAACACCAAATCAATAGTTACCTACGCGAAAATTGATATTTACATCAAGCATTATCATATTATTAGCTGCTCCCCGCGGTTTCACCCGCGTAGCTCCACTCCTGTTGGTCTTAATAACACTATCATCTACATCTAACACCGACCGATTTTTTCAAATCAGACCAGTAGTTCCTGAGATTAGCGCGTTCAAATAAACAAACAAACTCTTCAGCTTTATAATATTAGTATAGATTTTGTAAATACAGATTACATAGGAATTTCCTTTAATTTTTTCATTAAAACAAACAATCAAATTATTTCTGAGAAAATGTAATATGAAAAAGAGAAACGGCGTCATTTTATCAAATGAAGATTTCTTAGATTTAGTAAGAGGCATAATCTTCTTATTTTCTATAGAAGATTTTAATAGGTAATACAAACAAAATTACTTAAAGGGAATCGAGTTTCTTAAGATAATATGAGCTGTTGAAGCGTGATAAGGTAACAGACATACAGTCATTTATAAATGAGGAAAATTAAAGAATTTTCCATGAAAACAGAAATTATACGACTCTACCTAATTTAATTATTCAGTCTTATTTTGAAAATACCAACAGGAAATTGTTTTAAAAAGCAATAATGATCTTTAAAATACCAATAATTGTAATGAATAATTTTGAACTAAGTTAAGTTTACGATATTAAGCCAGAATTTACCAAACATAACTATTTGATTAGAACTTTGAATTTATCATATCAATAAATTATTGAAGCTATCCTACTAATATTATAAATGCGAATGTTTGTGAGGATGTGTGTGTGTGTGTGTGTGTGTGTGTTTGTTACTCTTTCACGCAAATTTTACTGAATCGATTACAATGAAATGCACACAACTTAGATTAACACATAGGATAGGTTTTATCCCGGAATTCCAACGGGATCGGGAACTATGCAGGTTTTCCTTTGAAAACGCGGGCAAAGCCGCGGGCGGAAATCTAGTATTATTTATAGACGAAATAACATCAGGCAAAAATAACATACCTAAGCATATTTTAAAGAACCCATATTCTTCTAATACAAAACTAACCACTGCGCCTGTAAGGTCGTTAAACTAAGTTTTAATTAAACTGATAATAATGTAAAAGGACAAAGGGATATTGATTAAAGTTCGTATAGTGAGCCTTTTAGAACCCTCTACGTATTGTTAGTAAAACTATTATACTAGTAATATATAATATGTAACCATGGGAACGAACGCTTTTTAGTTTTGAGTTGATTTTTAAACGTTTTCAACCCACATTTTAACACTGCATGGACTGCGGCTTCTATGAGAGTTTAGGCTATAAGTTACGTTGTTACGTACGGTATGTTGGTACATATTTTAAAGTCCTCATATTTCAACATTTTTCTACGTTTCCTTATTATTTTCTTAACAGAGTTTTGAGCTTGCAATATGGATAATTTTCAGATATATTTAAAAAATGAGTGGTTGGTTCAGTTTTGAACACTCGATAGAAACTGAACATTGCATTTTATGTAGTGTTGATATTAATAAACCGTGAAGATCTTACGCATGACTATAATATTATGTCTAATTTAAAGGTAATTTTGTTATAAGAGTAAAACCTTGTAAATATTTATAAAACGTTTTTAATAGTAATCAATTATTGTGACTCTACATCAAGATTTACGAAAGTTTCATTATATCAAGCATTTTCTTTCCTAAGTATTTGATTAACCATAAAGCCTAAGTCCAATTAGATATTTAAACAATTTGTCAACAAGTCTGATCAATCGTGGCCCAAAGGAATGGAGTAATTAACTTAGCGAGCCCCTCGAGGTATAGATAATAGAGCAATGTGTTACTGCGACTAATAGCTGTGAAGTGATCTGGAACATTCTTTATTTTACGGGTATACCAAACCTTTTTTTTTTTTTTTTTTTTTTATAGTGGAGAATGCATTTAGGCATACCCAGGGCACTCGGGGGAAGAGCCCTGGGTTATGTCGGACTCACCCTGCTGAGTGCAGGGTCCTACCGACTAAACTCCACTGTGTTCCGCCGTGCCGCTTTATTGACGGGGCCGCGGGTATTCGGTAGAACCGCGTCCGCAGACCCGTCAGCGGCAGCCTATCTCCAGGCCCAACGCGAATGTGGCGGGAGGCCGCCAGGTCTACCTTCCTGGGGGGGCGGCTTGAGTGGAACACTTCTCACGCCGCCTCTCCGCACCGGATGATGGATTATATCCCCGTTCCATCATCCGGTGCCCATCATCAGGGAGGCAGGACGCGACCGTGTAAAGCGGCCGCGACACGGCGACGACGCCCAATAGGACGACGACGCCGAATCGGATCCGCGGAAGGGTTTCTCTCGCGGACCCGTTCTGCCTCCTCCTTCTGCGACATCACATACTCGCAGAATGTGATAGCCGCGGACCACGATCCGTCGCTGCCAACCATTTCGCGAACTATGGAAGGCAGGGAGAGATCAGGGCCGACGACTGCGACCAGGCGAGCACGGGTCTCTGACCACGCGGGGCACACGGCGAGAGTATGGTCTGCCGTGTCCTCCGGACAGTCGCACCAATGACAAGCCATTTGCGGCTCCCGTCTGGCGACTTTGCACAGGTACCGCCCAAAACAGCCGTGTCCGGACAGTACCTGTGTCAGGCGGAAGGTGATGGCCCCATGCCGCCTGTCGCACCACTCACGTAGGACCGGTCGGATTGCTTCGACCGTCCTACTGTTAATATTATTATAGGTACAGAGTACAAGTGACGTACATTGATATATTATGAGACAATATTGTAACGTTTGTATTTACCAGTGTCATGGAATATTATAAAAAAACTAGCTGCGCTCCGCGGTTTTACCCGCAGTGCTATGCTCCTGTTGGTCTTAGCGAGATGATTTATAGCCTATAGCCTTCCTCGATGAATGGGCTATCTAGCACCGAAATAATTTTTCAAATCGGACCAGTAGTTCCTTAGATTAGCGCGTTCAAGCAAACAAACAAACTCTTCAGCTTTATAATATTAGTATAGATTATGTATATTATGTTATTTGGATCAAGGATAGAGTATAGTATGTTTAAGCACAAAGATTTATTTTTATTAAATCCAGGATCATGCGAAGTTGTGAGCTGTAGAATGTAGATAGTTATTTCACACGACACTACCTTTCTGTTCTTGAGTTACCTCAGTTTATCGCGCTATAGCATTTCATAATATACATTTCAATCGCCTTATAAATTTACCTTCAAGTTTTTCTCGTAATTTTATTTCTTTATCCCTTTTAAAATCCCGGCTATATTTTTACGAATTTTTAGAAATGTAATAACTGATATCCAAAAGTGCTTTTAAACGAAATCTATTTGTTTATTCTTGAGTTTGAGATGTCTATATAGCTATGAAACAAAACGCATGAACAATTTTATTGCTAATAATTGTAGTTGTAGTTATTGCTTATAACCATTTAACCGCCCAATATATAAATAAAAATCTTCTCCAAATCCATTTATATAAAATTCCATACCCATATTATAGTATAAAACATCGTATATTTAAACACGTATCTCCCAGGCTGACGCAAACATGCGTAAGGGATAGCTACAAAATCACGTCACTTTATGTCCAAACTTTTACAATTAGACGTATTTCGTCTAGTGAAATAAATGAGGGACTTTTGAAAGCAATTTAATTGGTTTTTAGATCAATAAAAGCCTTGATTTTGTAAAAATATCATGCTTTCGTATAATTCAATTTTAGTTTCTTATTAATTCTTGATTTTTGAAAATTCCGAGCTATACGAACGTCTATGGTGTGTAAAGATGTGTAGATGTAATAAAATTTGCGCAGGGTTGCAATTAATTTCGCATTACATACCTACGTTAAACCTGTCCTACATCGTAAAACATTGTAACTTTTTGTTTCATAAAAGATACAAAACGTTTATTCAAAAATAGAGTTTCAGTTAGTTTAAAATTTAAATATTTACAAGCTTTTGATTAACCCGAGCCAGAAACAAGAAGATTATATTATGTACCTGTAAAAAATACAAGATATATAAAATTTAAACAATATTTTATTTTTTTATCATCGTCATCATCAATACATATAATAAAATTGTAGAAAAGTAGTGTCTGTACAATTGAAATATGTAAAAAAAAAATAGCAGGTGTTATTATTTAATCGTGCCCGAATCCAAAATTGTTGTTAAAAAAATTTTTGTCTGTTTGTCTGTTTGTCTGTATGTTTGAACACGCTAATCTCAGAAACGGCTTATCCGATTTAGATGAGGTTTTCACAAATATATTGTGGTAAGCTTCATTTAACATTTAGTGTTTATTTCATGTTAATCGGTTAATAAATAAAAAAGTTATGACCATTTAAGTAATCACGGCGAACATTTGCTAAGGCATTCTATTGATACACTGTACAGTGTACGATAAAAACACATAAATAAATTTATTACGTAAGTTATACGCTACAGTTATTCCTTGACAAGTCCAGATTGTCATATCGAAAGTCCCCAAGGGGGGGCGGGGTAAGCTGAGGGTGCAGTAGGGGGGGAGGAGTTCAAAGGACCTTTATTTAGATTTTTGCTCAGCCTAAAACCTGCACAAATTGCTAAGTCTAAAACCTGCACAAATTGCATTATAGTTACTTCTAGGTAAATTTTCTACATAAAATTTCCTTTAAATTATGTCGTAGGTATTATATTTTTAACCCCCGACGCAAAAAGAGGGGACGTGTTGTGACCGCTATGTGTGTTTGTGTGTCTGTCTGTGCCACCGTAGCCCGCTAACGAGTAATAAGAATTAGATGCGGTATTTGTGAGGGGGAATATTTTCCGATGCTGGTTCTTAGATATAGTTTATCAAAATCTGTTCATCCATTTATTATATAAAGGGGTAAAAGTGGGAATGAAAAAAACGAATGTTGTATTTTATACCTAAGTGACAAATCAAATGAAAGTACACGACCTGTCAGAACAATTAGTCAAATTTATCAAAATCGGTTCATCCATTTATTTGATATAGGGGTAAAAATGAGAATTAAAAAATGAATTTTATCAAATTTACCCAAGTGACATATCTAATGAAAGGCATGACGTGTAAAGTACAATTAGGTTTATTTTATCAAAATTGGTTCATCCATTTATTGGATATAGGTATAAAAGTGTGAATAAAAAAATGCATTTTGTCAAGTATACATAAGTGACATATCAAATGAAAGGGCATGACGTGTGAAGTATAATCAGGCATATTTAATCAAAATCGGTTCATCCATTTATTATATATAGTGTTAAACGTAACTTTTGATTTAATATTTTTGTGGATGAATAGTTGTCAATGTAGTTGTCATTATTTCATGTCTGAACATGCTTAGCTGTCGAATACTATAAAAAGCCGCTTTCCTTTGACTCGTGGTGCATTCGTACGAATCGTGCCTAGGGGCTCGGACGTTGATTTTACGACGTTTGACCCAACTACCCTCACTTTGTAAATAGTCGTTGGCTAGCTGCGATTTTTTATCAACTACCTGCATCAATTAGGTAGCTGAGTAGAATCGCAGTACATTCTTATTACATTCAAACTAATATTTAACCCGGCCTCGCGTGTAATTTCTCACAATAGGGTTCAAAGTGGAAATTTAAAAAACGAATATTGTCAAATATACCCAAGTGACATATCAAATGAAAGTGCATAACGTGTGAAAGTACAATTAGTCATTTTTTTATCCAATTCGGTTTATCCATTTATTGGATTATAGCAGTAAAAGTGGGAATGAATAATCGAATGTGGTCAAATAATACACTCAAGCGGCATATCAAATGAAAGGGCATGACGTGTGAATTACAATTGGTCTGGTTTTATCAAAATCGGTTCATCCGTTTATTACATATAGTGCACCTAAGGGGTGATAGTGGAAATAAATTATCCAAATGAAGCATCAAAGGATATGAACAACAATATAGGTACAATTAGACATGGTTTACATCAAAATCAGTTCTGCCATTTACTAGGGGTGAAAGGGAAAAGTTGAAAGTCTGTGAAAGTGGAAGGATATGGGAGCGGGAGGATAGCTATACCCTGGAAATTTTGAACTCTTTTGTACCTAAGTTTTTTGCTCAGTTTAGAAATAAATTTTACTAACAGTTCTTTTGTGTTATTATTTATTTAATTTATTTTATTTCTTAACTGTAAAATAATCTGCAAGTGCTTATTATTTAATTGTTTATGGTAGTACGTGTTTACTCAATAATTGTGTGTTAAGTAGTTTACTATGCAGTCACTATTCCACGCGGACGAAGTCGCGGGCACAGCTAGTAAAAAATATATGTGATAAAAGAGCACTTTAATGTGAAATTTCAATGGGTTCATGTATCGTTTATAAATTCGAGTGGGTACATTATTACGTATAAATATATTAGACTTTACAATCAAACTAGTTCATAACAAACATTCAATAGATTTTACGATCGAGGACAAAAAACTACACGTAAAAAACAGATAATCATAAACAATTGGTAACGAATACAGATTTTACTATCTATAAATTATTTGTCGGCTGCCTACTCCAATTTCACGGAAGCTTATAAAACCTCACCGAAAAATATGGCCTTAATAAAAAAATATGACACCGCGTCTGCGCTCAATCAAATTATAATAATTAATCGACGTCTAAATAATTCGTGTATCGATATAATCGACTATCAATCAACCGAATCGTTCCGATATCGAATTTAAATCGATTAATTTGCATAAAGTGCGCGTTAAAATTTTATTTGGATTTTTTGAATATTTTATCGTACAGGTGGTTTTGATGAATGCACACATAGACAATTTCGTAACGTATTTGCATGTGTGTGTTTAGTGTAAACTGTAATGCAATATTGTAGTATGTAGGTTGTTATCTATGTGTGTGTATGTAATGCGTCTATATGTGTGGGTGTAATGAAACCCGTTAAGCTAGGCACTTTAAAACTTTAAGAGCTTTGTCGCTTGTGTTATTCGATAGTTTTCTAATACAGTTGACGTTGCACTAATTACATAATAGGTCAATAGTCTATCTCTAGTGACTAGCGTTAAAACTATTTACTCACTAACTTTTTATAAAAGGTTAATGAATGTAATAACATTATAAATAAGAGCTTTTAATTTTTATGTGGTGGTTGCCTTTTTGCTCTCACCGTAAGAAATTGTATACCATTTCGGAATTAGTGTCTATAGTCTAATAGACACTAATTCCGAATTTAACAAATTCATTTGCGATTTTGGTTGAATTTTTGAGGTTTCTTGGCTACATATTTTGCTCAGGGTATATTATTTTCTGCGTAGATGCCATCTTTGAGTGGAATTCAATCTATAATTTTTAAAACACATTTTGAAACTATAATAATTACATTTCTTAGTCTCGTATTATTATATTTATCAATTGTCTTAGTACAAAGTTTACATAGCTTCGTCCTAATGTATGAAGTAGCGGGGAGTATTTATACAAGCCCTTTGTCGTAAATATGAACCGTAATAAATTCAAAACGTCCGCCACTAAACTATTTAACATTTCTATGTTTCTATAATGTTGTCTATTTAAAATAAAACGGATTATTATGTAAATACATAACCTACATATGTTAACCGCTTCGGCAATTATCGTTCAAATGCTAATTTAATGTTAGTGGGAAAACAAAAATTGTGAATCCGATATATCAAAACGTCGAGCTACCGTCTCGTTTACGTGTATAGAAGTAGAAAGGGAGGGCAATAGTTTAGTCAATACGCAAGGTTTTGAAACGTCCCCTAAAAATAATTTTTTATACAATGCGACGACTCATTCGCTACATTCGCTATTTTTATACATAATAATGTAGGTAAGAACGTTTAACAAATTTAAAACATGTTTAAAAACCTTTCGTAAATATAGGTAAAAGATACGATTGACTGTGAATAAAAATAAAATGATAAATATATACATAGGTATCTATATATTTACATTTACCTCACGTAGTGTAAGTACATTTTTCATAGAATACAATGAATAGTTCTGCCTATATACGGCACCTGATGAGCTTTCCATGTTACTGTAAAACCAATTATCAAGTATTTTTTGTTACTCTCTACCTCTGATCAAAATCTGAACCTGTCAATTATACACAAACACAGTGCACTTTATAAAGAAAGCAATCACACAATAGTGTGTTATACCAGTATAATATTTAAATACGTTGTCTATAATCAACCCAAATTATCCATCCACATTTATAAATCGTAGATAAACAATCTAAACAGCATAAAATTATATTTATTACAGAATTTTCTCCAACACTTTCGAATGACCATTTCCTCGTAAAACCTATTAATATAACTCTTTTATAATGCAAATAACGGAATAAAGATTCAAAATTAATTTCATCAGTTAACCCGTAACCTTTGGATTATCTACGTTTTTATAAATCCAGTTTGTATTGATTTTTAATACCAACATTTTGTAAACACTTTCATATTGTGGCGATTTTTCTTCTTGAACTTAATGAAGTACGGAGATAGATTTCATAGAGCTAGTACATAATATACATAGACCTAGTACATAATATATAATAATTTCATCTGTGTGTACAATAAAGAATTATTATTTATAGATTTAGGGCCGATTTTTCAATCCCGAGATAAACAGTCTAATAACTACCCCTCGAATAGATTTATTCAATTATTTATCTAACTCATAACGGCTCGCCTATTTTTCAATCGTGATTTATTTGATGAATAACTATCTGACCAAATATTTCTATATTGGCAGCTCTGCTCTCGGAGTGGCGAAACAAACATATTAAATTAGTCAGGTTAGAGCGGGATAGAGTCAACTCTTGCAATTTGTCAACAACCGTCATTATGACTCACGTCAGGAGTGCATTTTAAGTTTGTCTTGTATTGTTCTTGTCTTCTATGATTGTTGATTGTTGTTTTGATTCGAGTAAAGAGTTTGGTTAAATTTGTGTTTCAATTTATATATTTTACGATGGAAACGACATACTTAAAGGCAGCGTTCGGCAAATTTTCAATGGCATGGTCATCAGTACTATCAAAAACATCAATTTCAATATGATTTTAATTGATAATAATTATATAGAAAGAGGTTTAATTGTTAATAATTCTACGCTCTATGTTATGACATACGAAAATATCCCAAATTTGACGCGTCAGTTGTCAACTCAAACGCCTAACCGTCGAATAGCGCGCTATCTGGCAAATAGATTTATTCCTCAAATAACGTAGTTATTCGATAGATAAGTCCTATTCGTCTATTGAAAAATTGAATATTTTGTTAACTGAAGAATAAAGTCTATCTAGCTGTTTATCTGGGCATTGAAAATTCGGCCCTTAATAGAATTGAGTGACTATTTATGTATTTGTCACTCTATCACTCAAAACCAACCCGATGTATGGGTTTGGAATATACTTACCACCTAGGTGTTTACTACAGCCAATTTAGAATGAACTTTTTAAATAATCACTAATTGTAAACCCTTTACACTACATCGACTCTCACCTGTATCAAAAACTCTAAGTACTTCTACTACTCTACTCTACTAAATCAAAAATTTGGTAAATATTGATTATAATATGAAAATAATATTGTATATTTTCAACTGATATTATCGCTATAGTATACGAGAAAAAACTCTCTGGAAACAAAGATTATTAATGATATATATTTTGGTATTTAAATCAGTTTTTTTCGACTGATTTTGTATTAGCGAAGTTTATCAATACTAATGTTCAATTTTAATTTAATAAATTAGGTACTGGAAATTTCTTTTTCCTCTTTTAAAAATGTTATTAGATATTTATCACGTTTCTGTGAAGGTGTACTTTCAACAAAAAATAAAAACGCTTCAGTCCGATTTCCGCCCACACGACGATTATATAAAATATACTTTAATAAAATAAATAATTCGTTGAGTTTAATATTGCATTCTTCTTTGAAATAAAAATTTTACTTATTTTTGTTAAAATAAACTAAAACTTGCGAACTTGCGCTTGTTACCTTATACCGTGGTTGCCTTGAAGAGATCACTAATAAGTGATAAGGCAGCCAAATAAGTTGTACTCTGTTCTTATCTGTATTAGTTCTAAGGTACCCTGTTTGTACAACTTTATTAGAGTGTTAAAAAAATAAATAAATCACGCAAAACCATCGAAACGAATTTGCATTTTTATTCACACTTCATTTACAGAATTACACTACTGTAAACTAAGTTACACACAGTTAATTTTTAATTAAAACTTTACACTTCGCATGTGTAACTTCCCTTACAATCAAATGTGAGAATAATAAAAAACAAACACAAATAACTCAGCAACAAACAAAAACAACTGGAATGAAAAATAAACATGTCCACTGAACTTGGGATGAAAGTATAGAGACGTACAGCAAGGGAAATTGGATTTTAACTATTTTGTTTGATACTATTTGTTTATAATCACTACATGGTATAAAACAAAGCTTTCTCTGTCTCTATATACTTATGTATTTATCTTTATAACTACGCAATGGATTTTGATGCGGTTTTTTAATAGATAGAATGATTCTCGAGGAAAGTTTTAGTATATTATAATTTATTGTGTTTTAGACACGCGCGAACCCGCGGGTGGAAAGCTAGTATATAATAAAATAGAGAAAAGGTTTGGATTTTTTGTTTGTCACTGGTAGATAAAAGTAACTTAAATAACTTAAATGATTTTTGGAATTATTCCTACAGTGAACAGATTTATCATTTTGGAATAGCATATATATTATTATTTACTATTTTCTTTCCATTCATACAAGGCCGAATAAACATACTATTTGACGAATACGCAAAATAATATTATGCTCTGTTGCGCATAAAATCTATACTAATATTATAAAGCTGAAGAGTTTGTTTGTTTGTTTGAACGCGCTAATCTCAGAAACTACTGGTCCGATTTGAAAAATTATGTCGGTGTTAGATAGCCCATTAATCGAGGAAGGCTATAGGCTATATATCATCACGCTAAGACCAACAGGAGCGGAACAATGCGGGTAAAACCGCGGGACACAGCTATTTGAATATAACGCCGACAAAGTCGCATACCTACGGTCTAAGCTAGTTAATTAAGTTTATGACCAAAAAGAACAATGTATAATGACTGTAATACCTTTAAAAACATTATGAAGTCGAAAGAGCTTTGTTTAACACAAGTTTTTCATTTTAAAAGATAAACTTCACTATCTTATCTTTACATTTTAAATGACCGTTATCTTAAGATGTCGTAGATTCGAAGTTTTGTTAGGGATAACACTCATTTACATTATTTTTATAGATTTTTTTTTACATTGTGAGGTGGCGATTCTTGTCTTGTTTTATCAATAAAATGTAAACATATTTATTCGAAGAAGCCACTTGAATAATTAGGTACATAATATGTAAGAGTTTAGGTCAGTTAAACAATAAAAAAGAGCGTGTGTGCCGAGCACACGTGTCAGAAGTGAAACTTCTTTGGTAAGATTCACAGATACCAAAATCGTCACCTTATGACGTTACGGTATTGCCATGACGCGACCTTAAAATTTTACTCTCAACGCGGCTATGAAGAAGTTTCACTTCAATAAATGAAAGCTATATAACTCGGAAAAGCTGTAGCTTACAGATCTTCGTAGCAAAGAAGAACCAAACGCAGCAAGCAGAAAATCAAATATAATTAATATAGATGTAAATATTTAAACTCACACAAACCAAGACAAGACGCTTACAAATCGTTGTGGAAATGAAGAAAACATCGAACATCTTTTTTTGTATCTTCGTTAAAATTTGATAAACCTTTTATATCTTGAAACTATCATAAACTCATATTACCAAAGTTTTTCTACAATTTCATTGTATACGCTTTATTTCTCATTACTATAAAATTCTGGATATTTCCCCGACATACAAAGGAATATTAAAATAAGATGAGGCACTTTTAATCTCGCAAGTTCAAAGTTTCGGGTTTAATGTATCCATCTTGCGTCACTTAAAAAGATTAGACTGAAGTTCTTATCTGAAGCTATACTATAATAAATAAATAAAATTATATGTATTGTTGTTACAATTAACTACTTACGTACGTTACGTATGTAGACTATAAAATCTGTTAAATAGCTACTAAATATAGGTAGAAATAACTTAAAAGTTACAATTACATTTTAATATCTGCAAGGTTACCCTTCGTAAAGGGATATGCACGTTTAACAAAGTAAAGTGCAAAGTATTAACACTAAATTATTCTACGGATAGTCATAAAGTTTGTAAATTATTAATATCTTGCTTCCCAAAGGTTTTTCTTGCTACACACATAAATTCCTAATTTCATTGCTTTTCAATTGTAAACTTAAAATAAAAAAAAAGCTAGCATTGAAAATAAAACTAAGGACGATATCCTTTCATAGCTTTTATATCTTTCAATAGCTATGCCTATTATCAGACTACAGCCTATACAAGTCACACAGCGTAGTAAAAGTTATTTCTTATCTACACAGCCACGGCCTGTCTCAATATTGGACAAAGGATCGCGAGATGTTTCCACTAAAATATTTTAACTTTTACGACTAGCTATTTGACCGCGGCTTTACTTGCCATTTACAATTTTTTTTCTCGTTAATGACTGTTTTAACTCGCTTTTATTAGGTAGAGCTGTAACTAAATATGAAATATTTTGTTACTAACTAAATATAAAATATTTTGTTACTAACTACTTAATATGAAATATTTAAATAGCTTAAATTGCATTTCGCAAAAAGTATTATCATCGTAGAATTTGGGAATTATACTTAAGTAGATAATATTTTGGAAATTGAGGATTTTAAACGCGATTTATTATCTTTAGATATTATTATCCTGACGTTACGCACACTTTTCGGGATATGATGAATGAATCGCGTTTAAAATCCTTAATTTCTAAATGTATAATAGTCGCGTAAAAACAAACACTAGAAGATCATATTTTGCTATTACAATAATACGGTACCTATCGAGCCGGTCTGATGATGAAGACCGAAGATTAAAATTAAACTCTAAACACATCGAATATTATAATTGTATAACACAGCTTTATAATATCTATTAGATTCCTCCTGGAGACACGATGTAATAACTGAAAACAGATGACTGTGTGATTGCTGTAGAGCTGTTTAGAAAACATAATTTCTGTTTCATAAACTTATTATTTTTAACTAATGAAAGAAGTCTAGCTACAAGTGGAGTAGTGTTGAAGTTAAACTTATAAAATATATTGAAATAACCTGATTCGGCCAATAGTAAACACGTTCATCGATTAAATTATCTAAGTATATCTTTTTTTATCTCTGTTATATTTTATAAGTTATTTCAATTACATGTATTATGTCGCCTGCATAGAAATTATAGTGAAAAATTCAAAATTTATTGGTGTGTAGATTACATATTATATTTCCGAAAAATCGCTAGATAAATAAATAAATCATTTATTTCACTTAAAAAATTTTACAAATTAGAGTGACCCAGGCTCCTAAGATAGTAAGAACTGTTTTTCAGGAGCCTGTGTCTTCCATTTACAGTTACACGACACGAAAAAATCTGTGACAATTTAAATAAAATCAAAGATAAATTATCTGACTAGTAGTATCTGACTGAGCTTTCGAGTAGAAATTATTTTTTGTACAAGATGTGTGAGTAGCGATTGAACTTTTCTGCAGAAATATTGTCTGTGTACTATACCTACTGTTATAATATGCCACGTTTTCACTTTCTCCTTGAGAATATTTAAGGCATTTATCTTGTTAACAGATTTATTGTTTACTTGTTATAGTGGAAAATATTTTAGCTTCATAGTCTCTTTGTATTTAATCAAGAACAATAGGTTTATCAAATTCCTTTTCTAGTCGCTAAGCAAAATTTGATTTAGTAGATACCATCACCATTTTGCAGAGTTTATTTTTCTGGTAGATAAAAATATATGATCTGATAACTATATTTATTTATTTATGCTTTATTGTAGGAACATACACACCACATACTATGTACGGAAGGCGGCCTTATTGCTTAGAAACAATCTCTTCCAGGCAAACAACTATACAATATATGCAGTAAATACTCATTACAGAAATCCAATAAACATCAAGCTAAATAACAACGTGAAGGGGAAACAATTTTTTCAATTCGTACATGGAAATTTTTGTATCGCAAAAGGGAAGTTGGCGTATTTTCAACTCGCGAAACTTTTGCAATAAATGTCCGTTGATGTGGAGCGTCTGTTATGTCATCAGTGACAGCGATATTTTGTCTTTAGATTGTGTTTTATGTTTGTTTTTTTTTTTACATTTGTGAAAACTAGACTGCTAAACACTACCTACATAGTATAAAAACAGCGTGTGTGAGGAGCACACGTGTCAGAAGTGAAACTTCTTTGGCAAGATTCAAAGAATTTTGAATCTTGAATCGTCGCCTTACTCCATGACGTGACGGTATTGCTATTACGCGACCTTGAAATTTTATTCTTAACGCACTTAGGTGCGTTAAGAATAAAATTTCACACGGACGGACAGACAGCGACAGGGGGCCCTGTCGCTGTCTGTCCGTCCTTATTTATGCTTAAATCTTTAAGACTAAGCAACAGATTTTGATGAGGTTCTTATTAATAGATACGGTACTTGAGGAAGGTTTTAGTATATAATTTGTGAAATTTTCTCCAAAGCGAGCGAAGCCACGCGCGGTGATTTAGTTATATCTACATATTTCAATTTACAAATGCGAAAGTATATATGTTTGTTCGATTTCACGTCTCAATTTTAGTTATTTTACTTTACAAATAAAAATGGGAAACTAATGGGTAAAAAATTTTATTCAACTTGCTACATTATTACATAAATATATAAGCTTATTTTCTCGCTATCGCAATGGCCCCACATTATTTTCACATCAGCCTACGAGCGATGATCAACACGCTTTGAAGAATGGCCTTTATTTGTATTTCGGGATAAAATAAACGCTTCATGGCGGTTATTTTTTGAGTGAAAAGAGCAAAACTAATAATATTGGTGTATTAAATGAAAAGGGTAGATAAAGGTTTACAATAGGCAACATACATACAACAAAAGGTAAATTTGGTTGTTATTTCAAATATAAATGGAGAATACTGGTTTCATATTGGAAACTTTTGAAAATATCAAACATACAAAATTCCATTTTAACCTAAATTATAATATCTACTGACCGTTTTATTAGATTTCAAACTTCTCAAGCTCAACCTTTATAAAAGTAGATACAATTAGTTACTTACTGTGAATTTATATATAAATAGGTATTATAGAAATTGATATTTTTGGTTTTATGGCATTCAAATGCTTTATAAATATAAATTTATAAAGAATAGAAAAAATTCGATCACGAGGCGGGACTCGAACCCGCATCCTTTCGCGCCATTCCGGGGCGGATGCCTGACCAATTCAGCCACTCGTGACCCGCCAGAGCAATCGAATTTATTCTATTCTTTCAGTTTTATGTGTCTAATCTTTATAAATATATAATTTCTATTCTTTATAAATTTATATTTATAAAGCATTTGAATGCCATAAAACCAAAAATATCAATTTCAATAAAAAAGGTCGTGTTCCATCGTTACAATATTATATTCACTGAAAAGTGTTTCATATTGGTTGAAATGGTTGTTAATCATCTCAATAGATGGCGCGCGGTGTGTCCCTTAGACACATAAAACTGAAAGAATAGAATAAATTCGATTGCTCTGGCGTGTCACGAGTGGCTGAATTGGTCAGGCATCCGCCCCGGAATGGTGCGAAAGGATGCGGGTTCGAGTCCCGCCTCGTGATCGAATTTTTTCTATTCTTTATAAATTTATATAGGTATTATAGAGTACAGACACACAAAATGATTATGATATGTATAATAATATTATACTACCAGAATGTAAGTACCATAATTAATATATAACAATTCCATCAGAATTTAACCATCTCTCTCTAACCAAACATTTAACCCTACCAAATAATAACCGCCTTAATTATTCCCTATTTAATAAGATTTCATAAATCATACAGAAAAATCTTAAATCGTATATAATTTAAGAGTTTCCATACTATATGGTAATGCACCCATACCATTGAGTTTTAGCAGGCAACTTTGCATGAAAAGAAAAAATAATAATGTATGGCTAATTGTAAAATACACGCTCGTGAATTAAAATATTTCTTGGACATTAACGTTTTTCAAATGCTATAATATTTCAAACGCTGTATGAAAAAGGTATGCTGTTAGTCAATCATGCAAATAACTGGACTGAAAAAAAAATCAAATACGTAAAGTGTGATAACAATTTTGAAACTTTTGTTTTTGGTGTAGGTAAGTAATAAAGATTGGGCTATACATTTATTATATTTAGCTTCCATAGTATTTCTTGTTATTACAATGACAAACAAATTGGTGTAACAAAAGATATGAAGAATATACGTATGTAGGATTTAGATAATATATTTTGCGAGTAAAATAGATAGGTATGCAAAATTTTTTAGCACACAACTAAACACAAGTAATCACAAGTATTAAATATAGAAAATTCTGTAAAATTAGGAGCATAACACAAATAAAAGCTATTAATTGATCATTTATACACAATTGGTTGTATATTCGTTAGTTTTATTCCAGAGAGTTACAATCTAGCCAAGGATCTTATTTCCCAGTCAACAAAAGCAACTTCTTGTCGTAAGTACTAGAAAAAGTAAAAACCACTAACTTACTCCAGAAACTAGAGTGACGAGCTCACAAAATCTGAATTTATGAAGAAAACTTTTCCAATAACCGGTAATCGAAGATGATCGTATGTAGGTCAAATGCCGACCATTGGATGCCTGTGGCTTTGTTCCAAAGATATTATAGCAATAACAATCTTCACGCACGCAGCGTTTTCCATTTGTAATTCTAGACTTTTCTAGAACAATTTACAATTGAGGTTTTATTTTTATAGCGTTTGTTGTTGAATTAATTAAACTAATTATAACTAAACCTCGTTCTGTTACTGTACATTCTCCTATTCAAATAAATAGCCCATCAAAAATTGTCCTAAATCCTGAATTACCATTTCAAAAAGGTTGAATATAATCGTAAAATTCCGTAGTCAGCACATCATATTATAACATCAATCACAACCCTAATCCAGTGAAATAAAAACTACATTTCTCTATCACATATCAATGCTTTGTTCCTACAATCAATTTATCGACAAGCTTTTTCTATCGCCATCAAACACGTAGCGTATCAACCCTTATAAAATAAAGGACTCACGCGTTCCAAAACGTTCTAAGTGAATAAAAGGTAATCAAAATAGAACCATATTCAATTGTCATAGAGGCACAAATTCCCTGCGTGATAGAATAAATTTAAGTCAGGATTTTATTAAGAAAATTAAGGATATCTAAAGAGTCTTGAAAGGTGCGCTCGGCCTATTGATTTTCACTTCTCACAATTTTATTGCATGCCTACGTTTTTCAACTCAAGTACAGTTTAAGCATCATTTAGTGAGCTAAGCATACCGTCCACTGCATGATTTGGATTTTGCCACTTATGGCTTGGGGATAAGGCTCATTTTGGTGTACAGTTCTGCTGATAAATAAACGTATTGTTGAGCGGAACGTGATTTTGTTGAGATAGAAGCGAAAAGGTTTTCTGAAGAAGAGGTATGATCTTGATATCCTATGAGGATCTTCATTTTAATGTTCCAGCTGTGAAAATTTTGCGTGGATAACAAAAAATAGCCACTTTGGTTTATAGAATGGAAAATCCAATAGATACATATGGGAGTAAACTAAATTTTCTCGTATTTTCCTACACTTTCTGAAATTTTATGTATTGTATCAATCTCTCTCAGCGATATTGTAAGACTTACTTCTTACTCTTCCACTATTTAACTTCCATTTTATAGTTATTAGTGTCATTTCTCTAAAATTTAAAAAAATACCTATAGCTAAATTCTAAAAACAATCACATTTTATTAACAAAACATGTAATATATTTAAAGCTAACTTGCACGTTTGCAACATTGTAATTAAATCGATAGAGAACACTCGTTTCAAGGGTTTGGATTACATCATGCCACGCAGCTTCTTTTCAGCAACAATGTATGGAAAATATTATAAAAAAAATATTTTAACGAGATACTAGAGACATCATAGGGGTAAAGTTAATTGAGATTAAGATTCAGACATAATAGAAAATATGCCGTAGAAAATTGTTGGCTGTATTCTGGAAATTGTTTTTTATGTGTTCTAAAAAAACAAATTTCAATTGCCTGCTCTAACTTTTTCTATACTCTATTATTCTTCTTACAGTGACTTATTAGTCAAGTACTTTATATTATATTATATTGTACAAAACATAATATATTTATCTACATTAAAGCGCGTCACACACGATGAAGATACTATAATATTTTATGTTAAGATAGTCTAATATAAAACGTTATAGTATCTTAAGATATCCGGTATCAGCGTTCTGACCATCATTTTTCTTTTTGTCATTGCGTACTAAGACCCCTGTAGAACCGCCATCCTGTTACAAATGACCCGAAATTTTGTGGGTCATTTGTAACAGGATGGCGGTTCTACAGGGGTCTTAGTACGCAATGACAAAAAGAAAAATGATGGTCAGAACGCTGATACCGGATACCTTAAGATACTATAACGTTTTATATTAGAGTATCTTAATATAAAATATTATAGTATCTTCACCGTGTGTGACGCGCTTAAAACCAATGTCTAACATGACCAGTCTTTCTGATTTAAAAAAAAAAATATAAAAACAATCATTAGCCTTTTCCTTCTATAAAATCAATATCCATAACAATTCTATATTGTTATGGACACGTTTATGGATTTTTTGAACAAGATTGATATTATAGACAGTATAATTTATTCAATTCTCATAAAGCTCTTTAAAAGTACCTTCTAATATGAAACCTACACATTTCCGCAATTAAAAACACTAAAACATTTCGCTAACATGTCAGCTATTATATTATCTATGACGCGGGCAAGGTCAATAGCACTTCAATTAAAACTACCCCTTGAACTATAATTGTACGAGTAAAGCTTTTAACATTAACTTGTTTGAGCGTATTTTATTTTACAACTACGCTGAAAGCTATACTAATAAGTTATAGACTACAGGCTCATGTTGAAAAAATTACGGCATCTGTGTCATACTATTTCTATACTGCTTTTAATCCATTATTCCGCAACGCCGCGCTGTACAAAAGTCATGCTTACTAGTGACAGCATAGTGCTGAATCTTATTATTTTATGCTCTTATATCGTTCTAGATAGGTCACCTGGTGGTTCAAATGACCCATAAATTTTTCAACATGGGCCTGTAGTCTATTAGGAAGTATGTCCGTTTTCATGTCACAATTTGATCAATCGATTAACATACATTTTGAACATTATTTGCTTCATCTGTATGTTTGTATGTAACCGAGTTCTTTGGATTCGATTTAGACTTTTAAAGGACAGATTTCATTCAAACTTTGTAAGTATGTATACTTATCAAGGATCGAGACATTACAATAATTTCACGGGTTTATTTAAGTGTGTTTTTTTTTTAACTATTTATATGTATTTATTATTAAGCTATTGCATAGCTTCTATCGCGGGCCTTGAGCGCGGGGACCGAATCCAGAAATTCCGTAACGAAAAAACCTCACGCTCCCCACTCCGACGGGCACGGAGGTGTGGCTTGAAGGCATAGCATGCAATTGCTTTACCGCGGCAGTCCCCGAGTGCCACACGTCTTTTTTTAACTTTTTATATGTATTTATTCACGTATTACGTACACGTTCTATTTCTTTAGGTAAAATGCGAAAGGATGAATCTATGCAATACATATTTAACTAGTTCCAGCTCTCGTATGTGCTTGTTTGAAACTAACATAAAGATGACTTCCGATATTAATTGCTATCCCTTTGAATCAAGTTACACAAACGCACATCTTTATAATTACTACTCTGTATCAATAACTCTAGAAATGACAATCTTATTAACGCTCAAATAGGGTTGAAATTTCCTTAACTATTATTGTATGTACCTTATACGTACTTAAACCATAACGCGGGAATTCATAACAATCCCTGAAGTGTAGTAAAATGTGAACTATGTCAAAAGCGCGGGATGACGAATCTTTAATTCAAAGTTAAGGGTGATATTATAATATTATTATTTATGGCTATATAATACCCGTGGCGCTGCGTGGTATTAGATTATCGAAGTTGTTAAATTTGAAGGTGCGTAGATTTTTAAAGTGAAACTTCTTTGAGCGCGTTGAGAGTAAAATTTCAAGGTCGCGTCATGGCAATACCGTCACGTCATGGAGTAAGGCAACGATTTTGGTTTTGGATCTTGCCAAAGAAGTTTCACTTCTGACACGTGTACTCGGCACACACGCTCTTTTTTATAAATAAATATAGGAAGAAGTTGCTTGGCTTTTTAACAAAGAAATACCTATATCATTCCTATTTCTATGCTGTAATCCCCGGAGTAAAAGTCAAGCAAATAAATGTCAATACATTAGGATATGTTTTATGGGTCCCTTGTCCTAGTGGGAAATGCGAAGGTTGCATTTCTCTCTTCATTGATAGATTTTCTTTAGGAAAAGGTGATCTCTCTTTCCCCACAAGAGTAAAAAGCTATATTTTGTTCACGCTATACTATTTCGTTATTTTCATTTTTAGCTCTATATTTTTAAAGTATTAGAAATTGTAAAAGGTACATTTTGCCAGCACTACAAACAAATATAGGTACCTAACATAATAGTACCCAATTACTCCGGCTTTGCTTACCTGAACAGGGATAAAAAGGAGCCGCTACTTATCCAGTCTATCATCTAGGTATCTGTCAGACTACAGTGATGCCAAAAGTGGTTTTGACTGACAATGAGATTTGATTGTACCATATAATTTTTTTTGTGCATTTTTTTGTGAACCTTAACTATATATCTACCTATAGGATGCTTATCATAATCTATACTTAATATTATAAAGAGGAAAGGTTTGTACGTATGTATGTACGGTTTTCACGCATAAACTACTGGACCGATTTCAAAAATTCTTTCACCATTAGAAAGCTGCATCTTCACTGAGCAACATAGGCTATATTGCATTTTCAAAAAAATTGGAGATCCTTACCAAAAATGCAATAATGAAACCCAAGGTGTAAAAAATTTCTTAATAAAAATTCTGTCTTCGCGTGAGCTGCGGAATCTATTCCTTGAAGTACAAGGATGGTTCTTATGAAAAAAAACGTAAACATGTAGGTACCACGGGCGAAGCCGGGGCGGACCGCTAGTATATTTATAATCGTAAGTGTCGATATAATCGATACTTTCGCAATCGCCCGGCTTTGCTTACCTAAGCAGGGATAAAAATGGAGTCTACTAATCCAGATTATTAACTATATGTCATAATAATACTATAGATGCGAATTAAATTAGAAACGATATATTATTAACCGCTAAGCTTTTAGAATCTGAATCGAAATAATTATTCGCTTGTGTCAGTCTACATTTAATTGTTAATGAAGTAATTCATTAAAATACTATTTAGGTTTGACTTGATTGGATAACAGACATATAAAACTACATAATATATTATGTTATATATTTTTTGTTTGTTTGTTACTCCTTCACGCTAAAACTGCTGAACCATTTTCAAGAATTTGCATACACGGAGATGTTACCTTGGATTAACAAAAAGGATAGTTTTTATCCCGAAAATCCCACGGGAACGGGTACTATGCGGATTTTCCTTTGACTACGCGGACGAAGCTGCGGGCGAAAAGCTTGTAACAAATAATTATTTATATATATTTTAACAACGTAGAAATAAGTGAAGACGGTTTATCATTTAACAATAAATTCATTAATATACAAGAAATATGAAGAAGGAACACTCCAAAAGTTTGAAAAGCAAGATTGTTTAATGTGCTTTACAAACAAGCTAAAACCTTCGCATTTATTAGTATTACAAGCTTTTTATTAACTTGCAATGTATGTATGTTCGGGTGAAATCTAGCAACTCAATTTAGAAGTACAAATTAAAACTCTTTAA
Source organism: Colias behrii (assembly GCA_029959065.1). Classification (NCBI taxonomy): domain Eukaryota; kingdom Metazoa; phylum Arthropoda; class Insecta; order Lepidoptera; family Pieridae; genus Colias; species Colias behrii. The sequence continues at coordinate 1,284,787 of JARWMC010000025.1, forward strand.
ACTCAAATCTTGCAACTCAATTTTTGAGCATATGTCCTTAACCGATTGAGCTGAAATATTGTATGTTTAAACGTTCAGTTTGGATGACGATGCCTACTTAACCGTGTGACGTCATTCTAAATCCAAGATGGCGGACCAATTATTTTTATTGCACTCCTATGATAAAAGTATCAAATAAAACAGCTCGCTAAGAATAACTCAAAATATTATGTGATATTCTTAGCCAATGGTACATAAATTAAGATAAAAGCTTGTTTTTAAAAAGGTTTTTCCGTGAATTGATTTTATATTTCAATTGCAATAAATATTTAGGAGCGGAATAAAGTTCGCAAATTGCTTTGCGTCCCGCACAAGAATTGAAACTAGTCATACATAAAACATTTACCTATCTACCCTTCTTCAAATATTTATATGGTTGAATATTATGTTTTCATCAAATTATGGTATTTGAGGTGATTTATACCTATATTGACATTTTACATAGTTTTATACATAAACTACTGTTCTGTAATACGTATTTTGAAGTGAAAACTTCTTTAGCGGCGTTGGGTATAAAATCTTAAACTCGCGTCAGGACACGTGACCTGATCGAAAAAGCGTAAGACGGATGGATATCAAACATGCTCAACGTTAATAATCAAGTTTTCACTTCTGCCGGCACTCCCGGAGTGCAACCCGTCTTTTTTTTTCACAATATTAACCATATTGTTTATTCTAACTTCTTATGTACATTATTCTAAGTAATAACACAGGCGAAGCAATATTAAAAACCCTTGTTTATTTGTTTTAAAATTATTAGCGCCTTACCTAATTACTGTTTTAGTTGTTTTTTATTTGTTTTAAAATTATTAGCGCTCTACCTAATTACTGTTTTAATTGTTTTTTATTTGTTTTAAAATTATTAGCGCTCTACCTAATAAATGTTTTAGTTGTTTTATAAGTCTTACTCATTTTGGTATCTTGGCTTCAGATAATACATACACAGTTTATATTTGTTTTCATATAAGAATCTTTCGAGATTTATTCAATTTATAGTAAAAACCGTTACAAATTCGATTAGGAAGTTTTGAAATTTATCACGTTTAAACAAACACATTGTTGGACTTGTTTCATAATAATACTAGTGGTCCGCCCCGGCTTCGCCCGTGGTACATATTTAGTATCCTATGTCCTTCTCCTGGCTCTAAACTACCTCCCTGCCAATTTTCAGCTAAATCGGTTCAGCCGTTCTTGAGTTATAAGTGGAGTAACTAACACGACTTTCTTTTATATATATAGATTATGTATTATAGATATTTGACAATAAAATATTTAATTATCACCATAATAACGACTCATAAAAACCATACTATTAGCCTTCTAGAATTAATTATTATAACTGTGTCGACGTCCAAACTATTTCTTTATGGAACTAAAACCATAAAGTTTTTGTTTATGATTTTAATTATTTATCCAACAGATTAAAACTTTTTAGTCGTTTTATGAATGAAATTTTGTAATCATAATATGTGTAGATATAACTATGATAATGGTGTAGAATGTTGATGATGTTTATTTTTAGTGTTCCGTACCCAAAGGGTAAAACGGGACCCTATTATCTAGCCTCCTAAAAAAATATTAAGGGGGTCCCCATAGTACGGAATCCTTCGTGCGCGAGTCCGACTCGCACTTGGCCGGTTTATTGTTATTATGGTCAAGAAATTTCGTGTAATAAGAGTTTTTAATTGTTTCTATATTATTAGATAGCAGTGTAAATTACAATAAAGGAGAAATTATGTATTTACACCTACACAAGGTATGTTTGTTGATCATTTTCGAACGAAGGGCTTCACTGATTTAGAAGAAATTTAGCATACCGGTAGACTACAAATGCAAAAATATTTTATTTGATTACCTTGATTTTACACGATTCTTTTGAAGGCTCTTCTGACCATAACTACATAGTATAAAACTTTATCTGTCCCTATGTCCCTTTGTATGCTTAAATCTTGAAAACTACGCAACAGATTTCGATGCGGTTTTTTTATTAGTGATCGAGATGAAGGAAAGTACCTATATAATTTATTTAGCTAGTTAATTCTAAAACACAAAACTTACCAGTGAATATTAATAATATAATACTATAAGATAAAAACATCTAAACAAACCTTACAAGTTATTCAATATACTAACATGAAAAAGAAATGAGAAGGCAATTTGTATTTTATCCGTTTGGGAAAAACACTCCCTGTGATATACTTCAGAATCATTGGAGCGAATCTGCTGTATCCATGAATATAATATTTTTTTCGTTAATATAGAATTATAGATTGTTTGTTATTCTATCCCATTTCTATCCTATTAGTGTTATAAATGAGAATGTTTTTAAGGATGTATGTATGTTAGTCTTTTACGAAAGAACTAATGGGCGGATTTAGATGATACTTTGTAGTAATATAGTATTATAATCTATACTAATATTATAAAGCTGAAGAGTTTGTTTGAACGCACTAATCTCAGGAAGTACTGGTCCGATTTGAAAAATTATTTCGCTGTTAGATAGTCCATTTATCCTATTATTAAAGCTATAGGCTATATTATATCATCACGCTAAGACCTGCAACAGGAGCGGAGCAATGAGGGTAAAACCGCGGGGTACAGCTAGTAATATGTAAAATTCCATAAATTCCTACGTGAGTTACGCAGTTTAAATCACGATTTAAATGGCTTATTATTATTGGGGTATTTTGTAAAATGAGTGTACCGTATCTTAATTATAATTCTTGTCCTTTGATATAAGGTTAAATGTGTAAGTAATCTTGCAAATAAGTTTTATTTATAGATTTTTAATGATATTATGATGGGAATTACGTTAATTTGTTTAGGTATGAGTTTAAAATTTATTTCGCTCGTATGAACTACGTAATTAGTCGAATGATTTTAAGACAATCTATTTTAGGCTCTACGTGGTCGGTTGAAAAAATTACAGCTATAGAAGGTGTGAACGTATTTTGAATTAATAATGTTTTTAATTTCAAAAGAAAAGCATGCTGGGGGTTATGGTGGATTAAAGTATAGACCAACAAAGAAAAATTGTCACAAGTACAAAATAACCGAAGCATTAAAAAGTCATACATTTATTTGCAACCGTATTTCACGTTTGTAAATAAAAACTATTGTTAAAAATCAGTACGCAAACCTTCTGAAAACAGAAAATGAACATGAAATTCACGGTGACGCGTATCCCACGGCACAATCAAAGGAAAGTGAATTTTGATATTTACTCTAGCAAAAACGCCGAACCGTACCTACCCTTTACATGATGACTAAGTTATTTTTCTGTAGCGCGCTAGTTGTAGCGGGAAATAGTTTATTTTAGTTTTTAGTTAAGCGATTGCGATATTTTTACCAATTTATAAAGCTACTTAGATATTATTTTTAATTCGACTTTGTTACAACTGTGGTGTTATATAAACTATCTTTCTTCTATCTTTTGTGTTATTTTTAAGGTATGAATACAATTTTATTATAATAATACGATATAATAACCTATTATAACAGATCGAAATAAAATATGCATTCGTCTCTGAAATTTTCTTAAAAAATATATTTATATCTGCATTGTAGAGCCTAATTAATGACCAATGAAAAACTTAGTAAAGTCGCATATTACGTATAGATACGTAATAATGTATTACCTATAGGTAGGTATATGCGATTTTTGTTTATAAGCTACCAAGCCTTTATGCCCAGAAATAGGTAGATTAGGAACGCAAAAAATACAGGAACAGAGTTTTAACATCCAGAAATACATTAGAAACGGTAAAAGTATAGAGCCAGAATTCAGAAATAAACTTCAAAGCGTTTTAAACGGATATTTTTAAACCAAAAATCGCTACAAGCTCGGCCGCTCTAAACGCACTTTAGTAAACAAGCGGTCGATTAAAGTACAATTGGGGTAAAAACCTCAAAGGGATCCCTTTGGCGCCAAATGACATGAAATTACATGTTATAATGGACTCCGTATGCTATTTACGATTTTATTAACAGTCTATTATTTATTAATGGACGCTGCTTTTCATTAATGCGATATTTTATAATTAACGCGAAATTGGTTTTCTTTATTTGTTTCAGTGGTACTGTTTTAATTAAAAGCTGTTAGTAGTTTTTTTTTTTAATTATCGAGAGTAGAAAATAATATTAATTATATAGTAATCAGGTTTCATTTTTTTCAATCATGTATAATATACACCTATTGTATATGCGCATAGATATAATAGATGTATTTTACACACTGAAAAAACCTTACTAAAATGTTTTAAAAATAATAATAACACATGTACTTACACATAGAACTTACCAACATGTATTTAGTTCCGAGGTCCGGTACAGTCGAGTGGTTAACACGTCACGGCAGAAGTGAAACCTTGGCAAGTTACAACTTGACTAAGGCGTCCTTTCTGCAGCGGGATGTTAAAGATTTCCTTCGCCGATGCTACATTATATTTAGCAGAAACTGTACTATTAATAAATAGAAGTAAATAGATGTTTTATATTATTGTAGTTTTGATGAAGCTGAAGAGTTTGTTTGCTTGCTTGATCGCGCTAATCTCATGAACCACGCGTTCAAATTGATTAATTATTTCACTGTTAGATAGTCCATTTATCGAGGAAAGCTATAGTCTATATATCATCACACTAATGTCAATAGGAGCGGCGAAATGCTGGTAAAACCGTAGAGCACAGGTAGTATAATATTATAAGAAATAACACGCGAGGCCGAGTTAAATATTAGTTTGAATGTAATAAGAATGTACTGCGATTCTACACAGCTACCTAATTGATGTAGGTAGTTGATAGCAAATCGCAGCAAGTCAACGACTATTAGCAAGTGAAGGTAGTTGGGTCGAACGTCGTATAAACAACGTTCGAGCCCCTAGGCACGATTCGTACGAATGCGCCACGGGTCAAAGGAACGCGGCATTTTATAGTATTCGACAGCTGGCATGTTTTGACAGGAAATAGTGACAACTACATCGACAACTATTCATCCACTAAAATATTAAATCAAAAGTTACGTCTAACAATATAATATTAAACTTATAACTCAATTATCAATGCCGTTAAGACCGTGTTGTCTCGAACAAACTGAAGTACTAAGCTGTTGTTTGAGAGTTAATATGTACTTAAATATTAATCAACATTATAATCTTTTCTCTTCAGAAAGCTCTAGAACATTCTAGAATGATTTCTTATATGCAGGATTTGTTCTTAAGAATAAGTTTAGGTCAGTTTTAGATACTATTAAAATGAATGATATATTTTCTATATTACCTTCGGATCTGCTGTCTTTAAATCCACACCTGAAATAAAGACAATAATTAATGTTTACTTTTATTTTCACACAATTATTTTACGACATAGTTTCAGTATCGAGAGCTTTGTTGTCGACGGTGCATTTACATCAAACGAGCGAATGCTCATTCTAATCCCACTATCTCAAATTATTTTAGTGTAAACAGGCGTATAGTATTCTTACGTTGTTCTTAGTGCGTTCGAAAAGATTCTATGCAATGTTTTAATACCGAACAACACTGAATACGAGTTTTCGTTTACACAAAAAGATCACGAAATAATGCTCTTGCTCTAGCTAGAGCAAGAGTATAGAGCATAGAACTCTAGCTCTATGGTTGCTCTATCAAACGACATAGAGCTAGAGCTCTGTTCGTTTGATGTAAATGCACCAAAGTTTCATCGATTTGAAACATAAAATAAATATCGACTAAAAGACTGTTTCTGGTTGATTTAAAGTATTTCTATTTCGCAAACGGCAATTTCACAAAATTTGAGGCCGAGCCACACCGGATATTGTTTCAAGAGGTATTGCTGAACGATAAAGTCCTTCCGTTTTTAAATTGGAATGCACTTTTGAGGTTATTTTTTTAAACGGTTTTTTATTTGCAAATCATCGTTGTTGTTAAATCTTTTGAATTATGTTTTTTTATTTTATTTTACTTAGCTTTTTTTACTGACAAGCCAGAGTTCGTGGATTCAATTCCCACCCAGGGCAAATATTTGTGCGACGAAAGCTTAGTATGATCAGATCGTGCCGTGAGTGAAAAATGTTCTGAAATATTTATTTATATTTACTTATTGCTAAAAAAAATCTGTTTCAGGCATTTTGATGGCAAGGAAATGCAACCTTCAAAAAATAGAGCTGATACCTACTTCAAATAAGAGAGCTTCTTATATAATGTTTTCTTCACATATAAACCCTCCAGACAGATACATACACAAACAAAAGTTATAAATTATAATCCTAATTTACTTAATAAACATTTAAACTGTCGATCGTACAAACATTGTACGAAAACTGATCCACCAAGTATCATTCCTAATTTCATACCTTGCACACAAAGATAATCCTAAAAGCTAATATCGCATTAGAACTAATTTCCCGTGAACCACTTTAAACTTTCATATTAGCTCCTCAGATCATACGGTGTGAAAGCGAGTTTCCAAATTGAAATTTAGCCAAACACAATTCAATATCGTTAAAACTACTATTAATTTTAAAGTTCCATATTGATCCTAAGTTCTTAAGGTCCATTATTAAAGTTTTACTTCTTTAGAACTGAAACGGCCATTATTAATCGCTACCGATTCCTACGACTTGAACCACATGCTGGAAGTTTGAAATTAAACCTTGAAAGCGGTGGGACAAAGTTTATTTTTGAAAAATTTGCTATTGAAACCTCAAATTTAAGTTTTCCTTGCAAGTGCAGGTTTGAGTTATTGCAAATATGTAAATTATAGGTACCGATTGAAATAGATACTTTCCGAAGATTCTTACTTATTTCCTAGTCTGTTCATAATAATATGTTTTTAGTGGAGTTAGTGGTCTAATTTTACCACCAACAATTGCTAGAGTTCCCAAATTTACAAGCGTCATACCTACTCAGAAAAAACATTGACATTTTTATATCATGCCATTTATAAAACCTATTGTGTGTTAATTACTTTAAGCAAAATGTATTCATTATTTTTGACAATATCTACGTGAAAGTGTCAAATATACCATACAATTAAAATAATAAGAAAACGGATTACAAACGCCCGTACCTATGTGTATAGCGGGATTAACTACGGGAGCTTTTAAACAGTCTTCCATTTATGATTAAGCAATCGATGCAGTAGCTATAACAAGTCAAAAACAGCAGTCATCTTTACGGCCTATGTCACTTACTATTTTACGACATCATTAAACACTATTTATAGTTAATTAGGAGTTACTTCGCGGCTAAACCGCGATTCGGAAGGTTTGAAGTTAGGTGATAAAAAATTTAATGTCTCACTTCGAAATTATTGTTTAGTCATTATTGTACAGTTAACTTTAATGATATTTTAAAATCTTTGTTAAAGTTTTTACTAGCAACTTTGGTTGTTTATAGAAGTATAAGACCATAACCAGTGTAGTATGAGCTCTATGGTGTATGGAAATCCATACGTAGTAAAGATCAAGCAGTAGCTACAACATTATTTCTTTATCTAATCATTATAACAGGCTTTTTCTAAGTAACACTTATATTTATATTACTTTTGTAACAACTATTCAGCAAAATAAACGCTATTTTGTATTTAATGAGGCAGAAACTGTTTATAAAAACAATATCCAGTTAAATGTTTATTTATTAATAGTGAATATATTTTAAAGTTCATTTTTTATGGTACACATGTATCCCTTATATTCACGATTTCGTTATTTTAACATAAATCGCAATTACAAGTAAACAAGCACGAATTTTTAGACCATTTTCACTACTGGCTGAAAATGTCCCTAACAGCCAGTTAAAGTGTCAAATTGCACTTTTGACGAAAATTTTCATATTTTATTTCTAGTTTAACAAACAGAGAATACAAAAAAATATAAACATAAAATCGTTCTATGCCTACATTGTTATACTATTCAACATGCACACAATAAACTACAATGTACTCTAACATGGAATATGAGAAGCTCCACCCACTCAGTCGACGTCAGACGTAGCTAAGCAGCTGTCAAACCAACTCAGAATGTGATGAGATCCTAAATATTGAACTTTATACGCCTGTAATGTTCACTACATATTTATGAAGGATTTTTCTTGGGTTGTCATATTTTTTTAACTTTGTATGTGAAATCAAGCGGTTTTTACACTGATTTTCTGCAGTTTCTCTTTTGTTTTTATTTATTTCCTCTGAAACTGTAGGTTTATTAATATTGTATGTTTATAAGTTTATAAATGTTTGGGAATACCGTTCCTATTGACTAGAAAAAAAAGTCAAATTATTTCATAAATTTGGACTGGTACTACAAAATTAAATAATCCATGAATTTTTTTGAAAAAAATCTTAGCGAATTTATCAAATACCAGAAAAAACTCTGTATAATAACGTGATAGAGCAACAAAAAATATTACAATATTGATTTCATATTAGACTATTTTATCTACAGTACTCCCAAACTGATAATGCGCATAGAAAAATTCGTCACTGTTCGGCAACTGTCATATTCCCCGAGCCTCCTAAGACGATATGTATATAGAGTGATTAAATGTATTTTTTTCATGAATAGTTTATTAGAATTGTGAGTTTTATTGTGATTTTATGGTAAAAGAGATAAGTAACGAAATTTGTTTCGATAATTCAATGTAAGTTAATAGCGAGGATAATTACTTGGAAAATTCTATACTTAGAACTATTAAAGTGTCTTACTGAAGCTGGCGTAATGATGGATGTATGGAAGGTTAAAATAAGACAAAGTTTATATTTAAGAAAATGATTTTCAAACTCTGGTTTACATTTAAATTGTGAAATCTAATCATTAAAATCTCAGTCTAAAGGATTTACAGAATCAAGGATTATCTCTTTTTCTGATATCGTAGAATGATCAGAACTTTCATTATGCTCTAATTAATTTTCACTTTCCCTACTGCTATCTGCTACCTGTGTAAATAATCATTTTACCGGAAAATTCAACTTTGAAACAAAACTAAGAAGGGTATGTAACAGCAGCTCTATATAATTCCATACAGAGATAATACGTGCGGTCACCACCAATATATAAAGACGACTGACGGTTTTTTGAATTTTTTGACTGACAGGCTACCGTCACCTATCGCCCGAAATGTTTTCGATTGTGTATGACTCTGAATTGACTCCTATTTCTTTCGAACAAGGTGCAAGATGCAAGTGCATTGTTTAGGGCACTTACGATTCAATGATTCGAGTGTTTTCGGAAAAACGACAATTAGCGAAGATTTGCATGTGCATTATTAATTTTGGAGTACTGTACATGTAAATGATAGTCAGACAGTTAGTGTACAACTGTCTAATTTACACCCTATAATCATGTCTTTGACTTACTAACTACGCATTACCATCAATTATAAGGCAATATAGTCCGATTAAACCAATCAAATCTGAACCTTACAATTAAATAATAAAGTCTACTATTAAATAAATTGCCTATTTCACCTTCACAAAGCCTAAAGTTAAAGCTCATAAAATTTACCATATTTGTACATGCGATCTTGTAGGTATTGTTAAAGCGGATTCTCGTCCAAAATGGTGTTTAATTCAACAATTCTTTTAACTGAAACAGGTCTCCAATTAGGCGCGAAACTGTAACTGAAAAGAAGATGGAAAAAAATAAAAGCCAGTGAACGAGTCTGATTTGCAGTAATGGGTTTCGAAAATACGTGTAGAAGCGGTGTAGAGTCGTGTAGGTATATACAATTATATAGTTTCAAAGAGTTGAGAACCAGTAGAAATTCTTGTAGTTTCCTATGTAGATAGTAATATATGTACGATCGCTACTCATCATCAACTAATACCAAGATAAATATTATGTTCAACGTACTGGTTCTAATTAACGTCTGATTGGTGTTTTGTACAGTCACGAGCAATAATATATGCCTAGGGGGTGATGTGCAAAAATATCTGTCACTAGAACAAATTCAATAATATCTGTCTGCCAGTATACAGCAAAAATATCTGACATTAGTAGGCAGCATAATAAAGTGGCATCAAAATTATGTGACGAGAATGTTACAGCAAATAATTGTGATAACCTCTCGAAGCATAAATATGTGACGTCACCTAGGAGGCAATAATATCTGACACAATTTTATATTTCTGTATTTTGCATCTATTCCTCACACAAAGCATAAATATGTGACATCAACTAGGAAGCAATAATATCTGACACAATTTCATATTTCTGTATTTTGCATCGATTCCTCACACAAAGCATAAATATGTGACATTAACTAGGAAGCAATAATATCTGACACAATTTCATATTTCTGTATTTTGCATCGATTCCTCACACAAAGCATAAATATGTGACAACAACTAGGAAGCAATAATATCTGACACAATTTCATATTTCTGTATTTTGCGTTGATTCCTCACAAAAAGCATAAATATGTGATACCAACTAGGTGGCAATAATATCTGACACAATTTTATATTTCTGTATTTTGCGTTGATTCCACACAAAAAGCAAAAATATGTGACATCAACTAGGAAGCAATAATATCTGACACAATTTTATTTTCAATTTAATATTGAATTAATACAAAATAAATAAATGTTATTTTAACTACGTTGTTTTAAAACATTATTACCATATTAATTAATATGTGCCGTCGTTGTATACTACATATTGTATGTCTAGATATTATATCCTAGTAGCTTAACACCCGCGGCTTCGCCCACGTTTTCAAAGAAAAACCCGCATAGTTTCCGTGCCTGTGGGATTTCCAGGATAAAAGCTCTCATAAGCGTTAATCCAAGTTATTTATTTATTTATTTATTTATTCTTTATTGTACATTAGGTTTAATCTTATTTTATAATATCTTAATGGATTTAAATGTACAAAAGGCGGCCTTATGGCTCCATCCAGGCAACCTTCAACTATGTGTGTGCCAAATTCCATTGTTTTATCTTTTATTTGTGTGAAAGAGTAACAAACATCCTTACATGATACTCACGAACTTTCGCATTTATAATATTAGAAGGATATCATATCATGACAAAATTAAAGTATTCATATACTTATATGAATACCCACTTGGGTAGATCTATTTTATTTGAAGGTTCAGTGTAACCTTCGTGTATTATTTAGAAATTGTTTTGTTATATTTGACTACTTGACGTTAGCGGCGTTTGACACGATTGCTCCGTTATTCATTTTCATTTACCTATAATATTGCTATTATTTTATTGAGTATCGAAAATTATGGCAAGTTATCATGAAAAATGAAAATGAAAAATATATTTATTTCATACACACAATTTTCAAATACAGAAAGTGGATGAGTCCTCCTAGTAAGTTTACAAAAACCTGTATCAGGAGGACTCGCTCAAAATTATCATATTATCATATTATCGTAATTTCATTTATATAAAAAATATTTACAAAATATAATGTGTCTTTTGTTCATATTCTTACCCCAGCAAAATACAAAACACTAATTCAATAAAAAACGTTTGGCCTTTTTAAAATCCTATCCTATCTTATCCTACTAGTCCTACTATAATCCTACTTCCTATCCTACTAATCTAGTATTATAATTAATGCGAAAGTTTGTGAGGATGTGTATGTGTGTGTTTGTTACTCTTTCACGCAAATACTACTGAACCGATTACAATGAAATTTAGCAGACATATAAAGGGTAACTTGGGTTAACACATAGGATAGGTTTTATCCCAAAATTCCCACGGGAACGGGAACTATGCGGTATTTCTGTGAAAACGCAGGCGAAGCCGCGGGCGGAAAGTGTGTCACATATTTATGCTTTTTGTGAGGAATGAATTATATTTTACAATACAGAAATATAAAATTGTGTCAGATATTATTGCCTCCTAGGTGACGTCACATATTTATGCTTCGAGAGGTTATCACAATTATTTGCTGTAACGTTTTCGTCACATATTTTTGATGCCACTTTATTATGCTGCCTACTAATGTCAGATATTTTTGCTGTATACTGGCAGACAGATATTATTGAACCCGTTCTTATGACAGATATTTTTGCTAATCTGCAAATGGTAATATATTTATGCTTCTGACTGTATATATAAGAAAATGCGATTTTGATCTGTTCATTAAATTAAATTTATAAGATAAGTCTTACCTTTACGAAATACACATTTTGTTTTTACAATCTATTGTATACGAAAATAAGAAACAGTTTTAACTTTCACTCTTAAAACCCATAGTATAAATAAACCATTTCAATACTAATTAAACTGCCGGAGCGTCATTTAAAATCAAGACAAGTCGCAATCTAACAGTGATTTATGAAAATTAATTTAACAAAAAAGGGAATTCCAAAAGTATTAGCCGAGCTTGTGACAAATGCGAAATAATGAAATTACTTGAAAATCACGCCCGGAATTTGAATTGGCAACTGCGATCATGTTGGAGCCCTTGGATGGTAATAGCAAGATGTTTTACGTCGAAAATTTATAGAGGACCCGTTTAAATTAATTTTGTAACAAACAAGGGTTTATTTTATAATAGAGTCGCAAAGAGTTTATGTGTGAGTACATATTGTTGTGACACATGTTAAAGTTTTAATAAAATTTTCGGAAAAATTTATTATTATAAGTTTAATTAAAATAAAGCAAATTAAAAAAAAAAAAACTGTCAATTTTTGGGTGATTTACCCACCAATAATGTGCGAGGATGTGTAGCGAGGAATGTATTTGTAAAAACTGCTACCGCTTCATTAAGTTTAAAGTTTGAAGCGTTTGAGGTGATACTATCTATCGGTTAATTAAGTTTTGATATTAAGTTACTTATATAAAACTGAGCTGTGTAAAATTTGTCTCTATCGGAATAAGTTTCCATACACAATGATTAGCAATTTACTATTAGATACAATACTAAAGAGGGGTTAGGCGGTTAGCGAAAATTCAGCTATTCGCGCCTTAGGTAAGAGGTGAGGGGGTCCGCGTTTAGTATGGAATCAACGTGCTTGAAACTAAAAATCGTAAGCGCCATTCACATTTTTATCAAAAAGTGAATGAAAATATTTAGTATTTTCTAAATCTAAAACAGTCACGAAATCGAGAAGGTATTTGTGATTTTATACGAATTATTATCGTAAAATAGGTTGTAATGAGCATTTATATGATATTTTAGAGGTAACTTCAGGATTTCTTTTTATCGAGCAAAATTTTTCCAATCGTGTTATGAAAACAGTCATCCCATCACACATACTTTCTGTAATACATATATTAGAAATTTCAGTGCGAAAAACTTCAATATTTTCAATTATAGCTCATAGATAACAGTCCATTTTGCCGTTTTCACCTACTAAGGGCCCTTAATAAATATACTCAGTAAGTACATCATCAACATTTTTGAAATCTTATGTAAGAGTCTTAATTACAGAAAGCATTATAATATAGACCATTAATACAGATTCTAAAAAGCAAAAGTAGCAAAGTCTACTTAATTAAACAGAAATTTAATAACACATATTCCATTCAATAATAACGGAATATTAAAATAAAGGGTCGCGTACTAATGAAAGGGCATTTTCTGCGTACATAATAAATTCACTTTATCGTGGCTTCGATTAATAAAATATTACGGGCTTTGGCCTATATTCGCTATTATTAGCTTAACAAGGGATTAACGCTGATGAAGTTAAATTTTAAACTAAGTTTATGTGCTTACCGTTTCGGAATATATGTGGTGTTTTTTGATGTGAATTTTATTGACTTTGTCAGGCTTGAGGTAAGGATAGACGGTATTGTTTACAAATATAAGTATGTTAAATTAATAGTTTTTAATTTAATGTTTATTTGATAATAAATACTGTAGCTATAGTATAGTAGGTAAAAGTGTTATCTGGAGTTCTATACAAACTAAACTAATAATTATTATTTAGTCATCCATTTTTTGTAATGTTTCAAATCGTCAAATCGCGTTAAACATATTGAATTTAAATGTTTAACGCGATTTGACGTACAAATATCTTCTATTAACAGTTATTATAGAGACAAATTAAAAATTCCACAAAAATTATCCCCAAAATATCAAATTTGTACGTCCATAGCGCATTGCCTATCAGTCAATCATCTCGCTATTTTGTATTCATAGACTAGTGACCCGCCCCGACCTCTTTCAGGTAATTACGTGCTTTTATCCCCATTTCATCATGAATTACCAAAAATTATACTTCACGAAATAATGAACCATGTAGTTAATAAATAAGTAGTCAGATTGTATTCTTTTTATTTATTTTATTTATTTATAACACTTCATTGTACAAAACAATATAGGAAATGTGGTACAAATTAGTGAGGTACAAAAGTTTTGCACAATAGGCGGCCTTATTGCTACACAGCAATATCTGCCAGGCAACCTGGTAGGAAAGGAAATGTGAGAAGAATAAGGATAGCGCAAAAAAGAAATAAAAGAAAGAATATATTTAAAAAATGCCTACATACTACATAAACTACATATACTGTACATAGATACCACATAGTTATATAAATATACTTGTATTCTTCGTCTTAAAGTAATATAAAACCAACTCAATGTTGCAAAATCGGCGCACATTTTAGTAAAAATAAAGAAAAATTTTTATCACAGTACAAACAGGGTGAAGCTAGGGTATAAGTATCTTATAGATTTTATATTCTTACCCAAAATGAAACCATTGCGACCTCCATAAACGCAAACCCATTAAACCGAAGAGGGTTATAAAAACCTATAAATCAAAATATTCATTACATCGTCTAGCAAACATGAAAGGTATTTATTATTCACAGTATGAATTTGCAGTGCCTCATTTTATCCTGAATACTTATAACTGGAGGAATTTCTGCGAGGCTCCATTTGAAATATGATGTTAATCCTCGTTTTATCCTTTCAACATTTTGGGGTTAAAAAGTATTACAGCGCGAGCTGGGACGGACTCGAGTGCGGTAAGGCCCCAGTTTTTTAAGTGAAACTTCTTTAGGCGCGTTGAGAGTAAAATTTCAAGGTCACGTCATGCTAATACCGTCACGTCATTGAGTAAGGCGACGATTTTGGTATCACTTCTGACGCGTGTGCTCTGCACACACGCTCTTTTTTCAATAAGGAAACTACAAAGGTATTCCTAATGTTTGACATTGAGATATTAAGAATAAATATAGATAACAACTAATATAGCTTAAATAAAATACCTATTATAACTATGTATTTTTAGATGTTACGAAAATAATTATATAGGAAAACGTAATACTTATTTTGGGCAAATATTTTCCTTGTTCCTTATTATAAACAAATCATTTCATTTTTACCGTCATCTGTATTTGCACCTGCTTTTACGACAGATGTTAGAAATGACAGGTAATTAATAAATGTAATTCAAATGTAAAGCGTATTAAGAAAAGTAATAAATATTAAGGAGGATTACATAATGTAAACAGTAATTATTTCTTCTTACGTACGTCTATTCATCCTTGTATTAATTTATTATCCACATAGCTGAATGTAAAATAGTGCCAAAAATATATGCTTCCCTATGGTCTGTAGTAACCAATGCATTACTACACTAGCCTATCTTCTGTAAAACCTTAACATTGCAAATTACATTTCAGAACGTAGGGCCCCAAACCTATACAAGATAGAGGCCCCGCCAGCTCCCTTCCTCGAAATGTAATAAAATAGAATTTTCAAACCCTTCGTAGTTATTAACTGGAATTCTTACTCAGAACATCGTGGCCACCGCGATTGTCCCTGGACTTAAAATTAATTCTCAAATACATTATTTTCGAGGGATTCGCGAAATTGTCTGGAACCAAAAAGGATTTCTATAAGCTTGATAACAGCCGATTTTCATTTATCTGTGCCACTTTTATAGACTTGGCTCATGCGATTGATTCTAATAAGGTTAGTTTGTCGTACCCGTTTTGGATTGGAACATTGGAATATTTTCAACTTGCATAATAGAAAAGTGTGTGTAATGGGGAATTGTACTGAAAATGAAGGTAACTATTATTGTACATTTTTAAGTGTCCATCCGTCCCGTTCATCGTCGTTTAATTTTTAACAAATACTTGCCTGCTAAAGATTATAGATGGAAAATACACCTATAGATCATAAATTACTAGATTAGTACTTGTAGAGAAAAACTTAATTCACTCTTTCTCGATAAATATGACACGAAGAAGAGTTATTTATATACCTTTTAAAATAACATTTATAAGATACTAATTGCTCTACCTCTGTTCTAAGAACTACGGCTTAGCTGTTGATTATCCAAGAAATGGTTTTCCTATTAAACTCACTGATAAGCATTTCACTTTTTTCACATTAAAATCACTTTATTTACAAGAACAATCGCATTTAGGTAAAACGAATTACAAAATAACTATAAATTACAGGGTATATAGTTGTCGCCTGCGACTTTGTTTGCATTGTATGATAATTATTAGCAAGCAGCCCACACAATTACACGAACAAAAATATCTGACTGTATGTTGTATAAGTCAAATCAAAGTTGATGCAGCCGCTTTGAAGGTTATACGAATCAAATTGGCAAATATAATTATGATTCTATTTATTCTCCTTTTCAATAAATTAAAAAGTATAACAATGTAATCAAATTTTATTTATTTGTCCAAAAATTATTATATCTAGAAATAATTTGCCACAGGACTTATAGTCACTAGAGCATTGAATTGCAGCCCTATCACGTTCTTTGAATAATCAGAAAACGTTCTTAAAGCTCAAATCCTATTAAATTCATTGAAAATTCACTTTATTTACCATAGCGAATAATTATTTTTCTTCATAGGTAAGTGTATTCGCTAATCCACGGCTTCAGCCGCGTATAGATAGTAACTATTTAATAATCTCTGCCCGCGTGTTTAAAAGAAATAAATAGAAACAGCCTTATCTATCAGCATTTAATATCAAATTTGGAATAATTCAAATCTATAGTAATACTTTGTTCGTTTGTTTAAATGCGCTAATCTCGGGAACTACCGGTCCGATTTGAAAAATTATTTCGGTGTTAGATAGCCCATTTATCGAGGAAGGCTAGGCTATATATCATCTCGCTTAGACCAACAGGAGCGGAGCACTGCGGGTAAAACCGTGGAACACAGCTAGTAAACAATAATTACCATCGCCTGAAAAGGATCGCCTATATCATTCTCTAGCCTCATATCTAGACACACTAAAATCATATAAAATGGTTCCGTCCTGATGAAAGAAATAATCACACTTTTGCATCAATAATAATAATATTAGTAAAGAGGTAAGCTATATCTGTAACGAAGTCAAAACAAATAGCGCGTTAACAAACTAAGCAAAACCCCTTGAAAATTTTCATAGAAACCTTCTAGAACCTTCCCGTGTTGGACCAAACCCCTTGACGATATTAAACACTCGTTTTAGCATAATACTGTATCTAAATTATTATCTTTCGGCCTAATGTACCGTGCCCGGATCTCGACTTAGCATAAAGTTATTGAATATATTTTTATCTCCCTAATTCAATGTTCGGTAGAGAATTAACTGCTTAGGCCTAGTGGGTTAATTTTAATATAAATTATAAGGTTAACGTATATTAAAAAGATATAAAATAGAAAAAGGTAGAGCTAGTGTAGTGTAGTTATATGTATAAGTTCTAGCTTGTACCTTGTGGCTTCACCTTTTTCATTGTTTTTCTGCTCTTATTTGTCGTAAACTTGGTGTTTTAGGCTTCCTCGATGCATGGACTATCCAATGCAGAAAGATTTTTTTCAATTCATACCAGTACTGCAGCGTAGATTAGCACATTCAAACACGCATGTTTTGGTGACAGTACTAAGCATTTCAAAATCATAGTCATTAAAAGTTTAATCTAAGCTTTCTATGACCAAACTTTAATTATAGTCGTAATATTATTATTACTTATGTAAATAACTGTATAAAACTTTTGTAAAATTCACCATTTTTTGAATATTTTTACGAAATTGTACAGGAACTGTTCAAGTCTAATTTAGTCTTGACATTTTATTGCATACAGCCTTAAAGAGCACGTAAAGCTTTCTACACTTCGCGCGAATAAAGGCTTTTTTATACACATACTAGCTTCTGTCTACGGCTTTACTCGATTGGTACTTGAATAAAAGTAACAGTAAGTACCATAATTATTATTGTCGATCGAGTGAACGTGTATGGAGTCTTTGAGTTAAGGCCGTACAGTTAATGTAAATGTAAAAATGTAATATTATATTTTTAAGTTTGTGATTAATATAATTTGATTTCATTTGATTTGAATGTAGACTAAAATGGACCTGTGTGGAAAGTTTTATCGAAATCTGAGCATCTGTTCAAGCGTGATTGAGTACATCTATTGAATAATTCAAATTTCAACATGTATGGATAAAATATATCGCTCAGTTCAGTCGAGATTAATTATGATGACCAAATCATTCAATAGTTGCCTCTCTACAGCCTTATTATTATTTTTAACTGACTTAAAAAAAGAGGAGGGTCTGTTCCAATGCATGTTTTAATGTAAGTAAGTAGGTATGTTCACCGATTTCCCGCCGACTATAGACCGGTATTATTTTTTATTTCATTAAGCAGCTCAAATCATTGGTAGGTATTAAGCATTTTTAATGGAACCTCTTTCATTGCTTAAATTGCTGGCAATAAATCAACACCAAACAAATATAATATATTTCTGCGAATAGCACCTTTAATGGGACATTTATTTTTTAATCAGCCAATATTTTGTTCACCACAGACTATATTTTAACGAACTTTTCGTAATAAATTCATAGTGGACCGGCCTGAATTTTAATGATAACATTAATTTTATCAAAGAAACATCATTTAAACATGTTAATATCGTATGAATTTTTATTGACTCGATGACTAAAATTGTTTGGCCAATTCGAGCTACTTTTCGTTAATAAATAAGACCTTATGGGCAATTAAATAGAGTTTATTATCCATTTAATTCTATTTATGATTCGCAAATTAATTTAATAGCCGGGAGTTGATGAAATCGAAACGTTATCTTTGATATTGCTTGAAGAATCAGTGTTAAATGATGTTAATTCATGCTAATTTCTATCGATAATGGAATTTAATTTTCTTTTAAATCTTTCTTCAGAAATAATAAATAAGCTTCATACAGCTTAAATGATTATTTTAAGTTATGTAGGTATCATGCATGCCGACGTTAATTTTAGATTCACTAACAATAAAAGCGATAAAATTTTAATTTATATTTGTTATTCTAAGCGTATTTTAAACAAATTTTATGTATTTTTAGAATAAACTGTATCTAGTTTTAAACTCAGAAGTCAAACATACCTATCTATTCATATTATATCGACAAACTCTCAAAAAAATAAAAAAAAACTGAAGCCACAAGAAGATGCGGGATCTTTTAGATCAGAACAAAGTGTAGATATTTTAAAGAAGTAATTATAAAATATGTGTGAAATAATGATCAGAATTTGAAATCGCAATCAACTTCATTCACGCATTATAATGATTGGATGGCAATTAAATGAAGAATTACCTCCAATTATTGAGTTTTAGCCAAATTAGACATTTTCAATTTATATTGCAATGACGTAATAGCGTTTTGAATTATTAATTTTAGTTCATATATATTAATATTGTGGAAGCTGTTGTGCTGAAGAGTTTGTTTGTTTGAACGCGCTAATCACAGGAACTACTGGTCCAATTTGAAAAATTCTATCAGTTTTAGATAGTTCATTTATAGAGGAAGGCTATATGCCTGTAGACTTTATCATCACCAGGAGCGGAGTAATGCGGATAAAACAGCAGGGCACAGCTAGTTGTAAACATTTTGGTATGCAGAATTATTATCCGGAGTTAAAAAGTGAACACCGATTGATGTATTTTTGTTGGAATCTAACCAATCACCTAATTTGTGAAAATACTGAATACAAAAATGATGAAGATGATGTTAAATTCAAATTGTCTGAATATGAAATGTTTACGGTTATGGCCTATGGGATGGGTTGTGCATCTTGTACAAAAAAAACTGCAGTTTAGAGGTAATCTTCTCCTAAACATAATGCTTGTTTAAACATATTATGAGCTGCTTTAAATTTTAAACACTATCTACATCTTATTAATAAAACATCGTTATTTAAATACACTATCCGTTGTCATATAACTTCACTTTTCTACCTAAAATCTATCAATTAACAAGTACAACATAAATATGTACACTTTAATTACAACAAAACAAACATACATACAGCCTACGGACATTTACACATTAAAACAAAATCAGAATATACGACTGTGATTATCTCGTTGCAATATTTATTACACGTAGATGAGATGCATTGTTAATTATTTCTAGAAGGTTCGGAATTTCATTTGCTAGAGGCAACGACGTCATAAAGGCTATATCGTACATAATGTTAATTGATATGTTTTGTTGTTACGATTCTACAATGATGCTCTTTTTATAGTTTATTGGTTATAATAAAATATATTAATTTATATAAGATACTAATGATTATTTTTCCGACCCAAATATCGACCAATAGAATTGCACCATTCGACGTCACGTGGTACAACCTACATGGTATTATACTGATAATTTTTTGAAAATTTTCTCTGGTCGTTGACGTCAAACTGACAGGTTCAATTCAATTGTGAAATTATTGGCCGACATTTGGGACGGAAAAATAATCTCCCGAATACCACACGAGCTTCAAAATTATCTGGCATTTCCCTCAAGGTTCCCTGCAAACAAATAAAGTCGTCAAGTTTTTCAGGAAAAATCACTCGCGCTTCGCGCTCGTGATTTTTTAACCTTGACTAAAAACTTGACTCCTTCATTTGTTTGCAACGAACCTATCGGAAAATATCCGATAATTTTGAAGCTCTTGTGGTATTATAAGTGAATAATTAAATATGGAACAATTACTATAGTGATTTTCAATAAGACATTATTAATCATTTGTTATAATATGTGTTTTTTTGACGTAATTATAAGAAATAAACATTAGAATAACAAAATTGGTACCTATTTTTGTTCATATAAGGTGGGTGGACCATGGAAGGCCATGCTCCTTCGAAGGCCAATTATTAAAATTTCGTAGTTATTGCCATATGATGACAAATTCCTTCTATTTACACAAACACCCATCGAACTAGAAATCACAGACGCGGCGGCGAATCGCTCGCGCCACTATTTTGGCAGTACGGTCCCTCGCTTCATTGATATCGGAAATCGGCGGCGTTAAAATAAGATGGGTGTACCATAGAAGGCCACTCTAACAAATAAATAGTTATTATTCGTTTATTTACTGGAAAAATGAAACTAACAAATATTTAAGTAATACTTTGTTTTATTACGTACCTTACCTAAATTTTCGTTGTACGTAGCTATATCGTATACCAAAGCTTTATTATAAACTAGTTTACCGCACGTGGCTTCGCCCGCTTTGTCTAAAACCTAATAATTTATATACTAAAACCTTCCTCTTGAATCACTCTATCTATTAAAAAAACCGCATCAAAATCTGTCGCGTAGTTTTAAAGATTTAAGCATACAAAGGGACATAGGGACAGAGAAAGTGACTTTCTTTTATACTATGTAGTGACTATAGTCACTAGCCTATATTATCATTTACATATCGAATAATTAAGTTTTCTTAAGGAGTTGGTGAAAGAATGTTCACTATCAGCAATAGTACAGAAGCTTATTTGGTACAATAAAACAACTCTTCTCTTTATAATATTAGCCTTCATAAAGTGTTCCGTAAAACCGTACAAAACATCTACAAACTCGAGACTTTCAAACAAATGAAAAGCAATATAAGATATAGCGAATCGGACATCGATTTCAGCTTGTTACAGTTTCGGTGGCAAGTGTCCAACTCAGACAAGTGAGTGCTGAGTCGCCGCTCCTAAGTGCAGCTAAATGGAACCATCTAGATGTTCAGATTTTCATTGTGTATAATTTTTATGAGGTTGAGTTTGTCGGAAGATTTGCGTGTGCGGTTTTTGAAGTGAAACTTCTTTAGAAGGAAAAAATGAAATTTTAAGGTTGCATCATGGCAATAC
Organism: Colias behrii; assembly: GCA_029959065.1. Taxonomy (NCBI): domain Eukaryota; kingdom Metazoa; phylum Arthropoda; class Insecta; order Lepidoptera; family Pieridae; genus Colias; species Colias behrii. Next base: position 1,306,881 of record JARWMC010000025.1, read on the forward strand.
AGTCATGGAGTAAGGCGACGATTTTGGTGTCGAAGAAAGAAGTTTCACTTCTGAAACATGTGCTCAGCACAGACGCTCTTTTGAATGTGCAGTAGCACTGCTAATTTATTGGCTATGCCCCTCTTATTTGTACATTCCGAATAATTAACGAATTATTCAATAAAAAGATGTGTTTTCTTATACTTTGAGTGAATTTTCAAAGGTGCTCTTATATTAATACAAGCGGCTAGTAGTTGATTAAGGTTCCAAATGCATGGTTATTTGATAAATATTCGCATTAGATGAAAAATATCAAGAAAGTGTTTTTTTTTTAACGGTGCATTTAGATCAAACGAACATAGAGCTAGAGCTAGAGCAAGAGCATTCTTTCGTGATATTTTAGTGTAAGCGAAATAGAGTATTCAATGTTGTTCAGTATTATAATATTACATAGAATCTTTTCTAACGCACTAAGAACAATGACAGAATGCTCTACGCCTGTTTACACTAAAAGAATTTGACAAAGTGGGATTAGAATAAGCATTCGCTCGTTTGATGTAAATGCACCGTAAGAAACTTCCGAGGTATTCAACTGTTTTACGTTAAATGTAATCTCTCATCACAAAGCAAGATTAATTTATAGTTAGTAGTAGTTCCAGAGATTATAGTAATCAAACACTACAGCAATAAAAGCGCCAATAACAAAACATTCAAATGTATTCCGTAACGCCTTTCCCAATTGATTTCTAAACGAACAATCGCGTCATATTACTATGTAGTATATGCTAATGTTAGTTTGTTTGTTTAATTGTTTCTGCTCACGCGATGGACTGCTAAATTATCATTTCACTGGATTGAACAAATCGTTTTGTACGAGCGTGTAGATATTTGTTTTGATACCAATAGTTAATATGATAAAGTTTCATGTCCCGTTTCGGCAGATACATTTTTTTTGTATAAAAACCTTTAACTAAAGTTAAAAAATCTATGACCCTTAAATATATAGTTAAATATGCGGAAGGACACGAAGTAAACGCTAGAATGCTGTTAACATAATAGCTTTTATTTGACATAAGTACATACATAAAAATGATCCTACTAATATTATACATAAATGAGAAAGTTTGTGAAGATGTGTGTGTGTGTTTGTTACTCTTTCACGCAAATACTACTGAACCGATTACAATGAAATTAAGCACACATAATATAGAGGGTAACTTGTATTAACACATAGGATAGGTTTTATCCCGGAAATCCCACGGGAACGGGAACTATGCGGGTTTTTCTTTTAAAACGCGGGCGAAGCCGCGGTAGGAAAGCTAGTAATATAATATGTAATAAGATAACGATTAAAAGCTACTAAGAAGTATCTGTAAATAATTAAATCAGAGAAGATAATATATCTATACATAATAAAAATCAATAATCGAAGACCTATAAAAATGTCACTCAAAAAGTAGCAACAATTTTCAAACTCGCTTCATAACTAATCTTAAAATACAAATTAATCACACACAATTCTTGTAGCCCACACACTCATTAGAATGACAGACGGTATTCCTCAATTGTAAATTAGTTTGGAGACAGTTATCGCTAATCCAATACAAACATTTGATTGCTGTAGAATTTAATTAACCGACTATATACAATAGACACAGTAATGCCATAGTATAAAGAGAACAAGTAAGTTATCTTCGAACACGACAGGTACATCGCGCCGTTTGTATGTGCAGAGCGCTTGGCCACACCCCCGTTCATGTACGTACGCAAGCTTGACGCACGCACACAACGCCGCTCGGTTCCTTCTCACCGTTCTCTTGAGGGCCGCGCCATTGCTGTGAGCGGTCGATGTTTGTTTATACAATTATTGAAGTGAAACTTCTTTATCGGGGTTGAAAAAAAATTTAGTGTAACATTTTTTCGTTACGCGTGACATTTTTTCGTTACGCGCCATCTTTTTCTTATCCCTACCACGCGTGATTCGACGTATTTCTGTAAAGTTGCATATAGTAAATTATTTTTTGAAAAATAAGGTCATAAAGAAGTTTCACTTCTTACGTGTGTACACTACTAGTACACGCACACATTTTTTTTAAAATATATCAACGTGACAACGCTGCGCCTCGCGAGTTTAGGTACCGTGCGCTCCTAAACGCCGGGAGTCGGCCTACTTGTTCTTATTATACTATGGTAATGCATACACTCCTTGTGGTATGTGGAATACCTTTGCTTAGCTTCTTAATCCGTAATTAATTAGCTTTCGTCTCTGTCGCTCACGAATGATTTTGTGTAAGAGGGAATGCGACAAAGCGAATATACAGTGCTTATAGAGTCTTCTTCTTATGAGTAGGATTTCAAAGACCTTAGTTATTAAGTACCTATAGAGATTTTTAATAACTAACGCTTGATTATTTCAGACAAAAATCTAGTAAAATACAGCTAAAGTATTTCAAGAAAAATGTAGCTTTCCACTGATGAATAAAACCCAAAGTCGGTTCAGTAGTTCCAAAGATAAGCAAATAGCACAAAAAGCTTTACCTACCCTTCATGGTATCATATAAAAAAGTTTATTAAGTAATAATATGAATACGAATTTACTATTAACACAATTTGATATAAATTTCATAATAGTGCACCTTTGCAGACGGTTACTGCGTTTATCAATTTTCAAGCTTATAATACAAAATAGAGCTCTCTCTTCTTATTTATTAGCTTAACCCTAGAACCGTACCCATATTAAAATTTAATTAACGGTACCCAGGGGTACAAGTGTACCCCTATGAAAAAAACAAGATTACAAAAAGATTATCAACTTTTATTTAATGTTGACTTATTAAGGTCATCTTAACATTTATTTAGGACCTAATAATTTAATTTATCATGCCATTTTTATATTTTTTCTACAATTTACACACACTTTACGTTGGTGATCAAAATTTATTAAAAGTTTTCACTTCCTGCACTGTGTGCGGGACTGACGGAATTTTAACGTGGATATTCACAGTTACATATCAGGTTTTGAAACAGAAGTGATCCCTGCAGTTATTGGTAATTGTTGTCCTAAAATATCTCCATTATGTACTTATTTGTAGAGACATTGGCAAAGTTATGTACTGAAATCGTTCTTCTAGGTGAAGTTTTTTATAATAAAAAATTAAAAATTTTTCGTCAGGTTCATATTTTGATGCCTCACCAAGTACCAGCTCTTCTTGTTATTCAACCTCCCACAAAAAATCAAAATTCATCCATCATTTGCCATCAAAAAAAGAAAATGAATAACTCAGGTATTCAAATCATGCAACAAATCATAAATTTGTTGAAAATACAATTTCCTACACTATTTAACAATAACAGTATGTATATAGCATGAATGTAAAGTAAACCTATAATTGTACATCAAATTTATCAATAAAAAATATAAAATAAAAGGACCAAAAGGCGAAAAAATAAAATAAATGAACCTTGAAATACTTACGTTCGTAGTACCCAGGGGTACTGGAGTACCCCGACAGGTTCGTACGACGTGTTCTCAAAAGCTTGACCACTGATCGAATACGATATCTACGTGTCTTCTCATCCCCGACAAATACACGGACGCGCAAAAAACCGTTGTTTATAAAAAAAGATATAGAAGATTTTCTGAATTTTTTTTCATTTGTACCCCAGGGTACGGTTCTAGGGTTAATAGCTCCCTATTTTGTTCTTAAACATAACATTTCAGTTACTTTATTATTAAATAGTTGTCATATTAAACAATAACAGGGAATTAATAGTGATTTAGTATTAATTATACTGTCTAAAATGGTTTAAGGCTACTACTTCTTATCGTTAAACATCTCATTCCCATACAAATGTCCTTTTATGAGAAATAATTATGATTGTGAAAACTGTTAGCGGATAAGATTATTAATATAATTATACTATGGAAAATATGAATAAACGTACAACAAATACTATGTACCTACCTGAGATTACTATTGTTTATGACAGACTATATGGCACAATATTCTTTGCAAAATTCATCTAAATACAAGCAAAAATAAACCTTATTGTAAGGAATTTTCCAATTTTCCCAATTTACGTTACATTGCCCTTCTAATGGCGCCATCTAGTCTAGCCATATGAATCGTTCGATACTAATACAATCAATGAATAAGGAAGTGTTTGGACATTCTTTAACCAAAAAAGATCTTGCCTTTATATTATAGCAGAGCTAAAATAACATAAACGAAGCAAAGCAGTCGTTATCGATCTATGTAAAGGTATTTACACAGATTACATAAAAGAACTTATTGTGTATTTTTTGAAGTTATAGCACGGAATACCTACTTAATAGTAGCTAACGCTAGTTATGGAGATTTTATATAAACTAAACTCAATAGATTAAAACAATGATGACTGACCGGTTGGCTTGGTTGGTAGTGGCCCTGCCTTCCAAGCCAGAGGTCGTGGGTTCGATTCCCACCCGGGGCAAATATTTTGTTATAGATGTTTGCTCTGTGTCTGGGTGTTACATAATATCTATATAAGTATTTATTTAAAATTATATATTATGTATGTTTATCAGCCATCTGGTTTCCATAACACAAGCGAAAGCTTAGTATGGGATCAGATCGTGCCGTGTGTGAAAATTGTCCTGAAAAAAAAAATAAAGACAATATAATTTGTTTAAATAAAACTGGATTGTGACCACTCTTTGTATTTGCTCATAAATACAATACAATACAAAATTCTTTATTTAACAGACACATACAGAAGTTCACAAATTAAAAGTTAAAAGTTTGAACAAATGTTCTCCCAGATATAAAATCATAACGAACTTCTAGAATACGGAAACGTAATAAAGCAATAAGAATTTTAATACACAAATAACGCGTATTATCAAACATATTGTAAACACAAACAACAAAGAACACGAATTTAATTAATTCCAATATTTAATCTCGCTGAATATTTAATAAACCGTTTCGACATTAATTGTTGTTTGCGTAATTTTACTTTTCATACACTAATTTTATAAATTCGAATGTTCGTCTGTCTTATACGGCTAAATCACACAACCGATTTGGATAAAATTTGGTACAGATATAGTTTGAATTGATTTGATTTGACAAATAAATGATTTGATTTGAGTTGAGTCCTGAGAAACCACATAGGTTAGATTTTATATCGTAAATCGCATGGGGGTTTTTCTTTGACAACGCGGGCAAAGCCGCGGGCGTAAAGCTAAGATCATAAATTTCAATTATAAACAAACAATCAATTTACTTTATAATATTAGTGTATACGAGATACGTGCATAACGCATGCAAGGGCATTATTAAAAGGCAACAGAAACGAGATGTAGAGTCGTTAAAAATAGTATAAAGGCGTCTGGTTACAACTTGTAATGTTTTCGAACAAAAATCTATCTTGAACTTTTAAACTGTTTTTCATAAATAAGCAATTTTGATTCTTATTCTTATTCCATAAGCATTATTCGTAAATACAGTTAAAAAAGTATTTAAGCTATTGAGATTTAATTGAAATTCTTTTCAAAGAATCGAAGCTAAAACAACACTTATAATATCACCAATCACTCCACCAAAGTGGTTTAATTCATTATTTCTCCCAAAACCGTATATTCGCTTTATCCCTACTTCAACCAAAATGAAGGTATTTTTAATATCAACAAAGTTTTTATTTCATCCCGGAAAGTTCTCAAGATCAATCGGTGAGCCCCTAAATTTGCTTCCGAGGCGAGGTTCTGTACTCTTATAATTTTTGAATATTTTCCCCGAAGTCCTCCTTACCGTATATTTTATTACCGTACATACTAATATTATAAAGCTGAAGAGTTTGTTTGTTTGAACGCGCTAATCTCGGGAACTACTGGTCCAAATTGAAAAATTCTTTCGGTGTTAGATAGCCCATTTATCGAGGAAGGCAATAGGCTATATATTATCTCGCTAAGACCAACAGGAGCGGAGCACTGCGGGTAAAACCGCGGAGCACAGCTAGTAATAAATAAAGTAGCACAAACGGTGGCGTTGCTTCGTAGGTAGAAAAATTAGGCTAAAAGTATTGTAGGGCTATAATTTATCCATATAATAAGTAATTATAATTCCACCAAGCACTTAACTGTTTTATTACTTACTAATTTTGTTTGTTGTTCTGCTTTGTCTAAAACCTAATAAATGATATACTAAAAACTCTAGAATCACTCGATCTGTTCAATAACACATCAAAATGCGTCGTGTAGTTTTATAGATAAGCATACATAGGGACGGACAGAAAGCGACAGAGATTTCGTTTTATAATATTAAATAATAACAATACAAATAAAATTAAAACACAAAATTAATACAAAACTATATTCTAGATCTACCCTATAACAGAATAATATAAGACTATTTAATCTGAAGCGTAGATCGTGAATTATTTTTATACCGGTTAGTGATGAGGGTGTTTTGGCAGGACAAAGTTAGATATAATTAGTAATATTATAATTGAATGAATTCTCACCATCTGCGCTTCGACTTCCACCTAATTTCAACTCTTATTTGAATATGCACAATCCGCATGCATGCATATACAAAAATGCGTGCTTTTTATCATCATTGTCATAGTCCGATGGAAGACCGCCACGACCAGAGAGATCACGCCAAGAACCAAAATCAACACACGGTACACTCTCCAAAGCACAGGAGTGTTCCATCACTGCCAATTTCCTAACAGTAGGATACTATTGAGATTTCAAAATCACAATTCAAAACTTCGAACAGAGATTCTTTCCGTGGTAAATGTTTACCCCAAGAAGAGCTATACTACTATGCATTTCAACTAAAAATAGGAGAGACTAGAGCCTTATTATTTGTAAAATACGATTCGCTATCAATCAGAGATTAGATAGTATTTTGCTATGACTCTTACATACAGTTAATATACCTACAAACCTTATTGCTTAACTTAGATTAAACAATTGATTCGAAATAAAAGGTATGACGACCATATTCAGGTGCTAGACTCTACTTTTCTTAGTTGGATCATATAGTTCTAATATACCTACTAAACTTAGTAATTTAAAAGTTAGAAGTTATATTTTAAATGCTTCCACCAAACCTAGATCACTAAACTTCAGTCATTAACATAGAAATATCATAGTTTTCAAAGTGCGAAGTTTCTCAAAATATTATTGTTCCTTTCCTTATAAAAGCAAAACTTATTGTTTTATTACCGAACTTTAGGTATGAAATACGTATCTATTGCATAATTACTTTAATACAATTATATTAACTTAAACTTTTTACTTAGTTCCTTGATGTGTCCAATAAATAAATTAAGAACTCTTCATATGCTCAACTAGATTTCCACCCGCGGCTTCGACCGCGTTTTAAAAGGAAAACCCGCATAGTTCCCGTTCCCGTGGGATTTACCCTCTATATGTGTGCTAAATTTCATTGTAATCGGTTCATTAGAATTTGCGTGAAAGAGTAACAAACATACACACATCCTCACAAACTTTCGCATTTATAATACATATTAGTAGGATGTCTCTTCTAATGTAGAGTCATTTTGTAGAGCTTTTTTATCTTTTATAAAATGAAGTAGTGCTTGCTTTATGTATTAAATGCATGATGATGTATATAATATCTAATAAACTCTTACCCTTTGAAAGTCTGAAAAGCTCTTAGTCTCAATAGCATACCTAAGTTGCTTGGATAATTTAATAATGCTTTCCTTATCCTACATCAAAGATCCTTAATATATAGCCTAGATTGGCAAGTCCATTAGAAGGTAAAATAGGTCACAAGCCAGACGTTTAGTTAAAAGTATTTAGGTCTAGATTTCACGCTGCCTAGGCACTTTCCTTCAATGAGTTTAAATTACAGCTTGAAGCGAATTTACCTTCATTAAAGTGGGAATTAGAATATGTTGCGGGAATTTAAAATTAAGCGTGAAAAAATATTCGGTTTTATTTTGTTAACGCAATAAACGTATGTTTAATTAAAAATAATAAACTGAATATGTAGAGCCATATACAAAAGTTTAGTTACAGAAATAAAATTTTTTTTTTCATTTTTACTATACTTAACTTTGCGCCTTGAAAATTTCAGCCTTTGTTATTAAATTTTATTAAAAAGAATGAGCGGAATAACTTAACAATTACTCAATAAACTATTCTCAAATATTTATTACCTATAAAATTTCTGTAAATTTTTGTCAACCAATATTTTAACAACACCAAATTTAAAATCGCTCTATTTTCTAAACCAATATTTTTATCAAATTTTCATTTCACTTATTTTAAAATTAGGCCCTCCAACTCACCTTGCGTCTCCAATCACACACAAAAATACCGTCAATCACAACACACACAACACAACACACAGAACGTAAACTTAACTATTACGTACGCGGCGTACAGATACCACAAACACGTGCGCGCGGCACGACAGTACAACACTGAATGCCGTTTGCGCATGAACCTTACCTACCAAAGGACGTACGTCGCAATGCGTTAAAACATTTAAAAGTAGCCTTACGCGCACGTTGCCTTCACTTGCCGAATTAATTTGTTTTTCGCACTCGTAAACCTTAATTGATTCACACAATAATGTTTTTGAGTATGGAGAGTTTGTGTCACGTATTTTTTGGGTTTGTAGCGCTTTTAATTGTGCTTGTAGCGCTTTTCATGATGAATAAGACTCTAAATTTTATGTTTAGAATAGGGATATTTTAATAGATTTGTTTATGGTGCTTAAAATTAATTAAGAATGCTTTTCGCGTGATTTTCTTTTGCTGATAGTTTTATTCGTGAAAATAAAAAGATTTATTGATATTTAAAAGACACTTATTGTTTAAGTATGGAAAGTTTGTGTCACGTTTTTTTTTTGTGGGTTTTGATAAATTTAACGGTCGGTTTATTATTATAGAGCTTTTCACTACTGACGAACTCTACGATAATTGTTGTTTAGATAGATTTAGGATGGGGAATATATAAGTGGAGTTTTTTGTGTTATCAAATGTAAATGTTATTGCGAAAAGTGTTCTTACACTTTTCGCGTGATTTGGCTGATCGTTTTATCCGTGAAAAAAATGTTTTATTACTTTTCCAAAAAAGCACATAATTCAATATTTAAAGCCTTTAATATGTAATCTACAATATTATAAACATGAGTTTAATAATAAATTGTGCTCTCTCTAAACCCGCGTTAAATCTTTACACTTTATTATCTCCACCATTTCTTTTTACTCCAATTAATAATAATATTGTTATTGAATAATTTCTGCAGAATAGGTACTTTTCATTATGAATCGTGTCATTTTTATATTTTAACTAGCGGTCCGCCCCGGCTTCGCCCGTGGTACATATGAAAAATAGATGTTGGCCGATTCTCAGACTTACCCGATATGCACAGAAAATTTCATGAGAATCGGTCCACCCGTTTCGGAGGAGTAGGTATGCAGACTAACATTGTGACACGAGAATTTTATATATAAGATTACCAAATTATAATACACTAGCCGTTGCGCCTGGGTGGACCTGGAATAAAAAAAATAATACGTATAATCATTCAGGGGGTAAAATAATTTTAAAATCCATGTTTATTTTGAAAATTCAGTTTCAAAGTCTCTATCTCTACCGAGGCGTATATTTATTAGTTTACGACCAGGCAACCTACACATACGTTTACTCATGTTACTATAAAAATTAGTATAGTAGTTTTGAAGGATATTTTGTACAAACAAACAAACAAAACTTTTCCCTATATTATAAAAGCATGCATTTATAAAAGCGATACAAAAATACGTGCATTGATTGGAAATAGAATTGAGCTACAGCTATTCATATTCAAAGATTTAAATGCATCAACCATAAATGTATATAGGTATATGCATAAATATTCAAGGACACTACAATACTACGTTTTTACTAGAAACTCGATATACGTACTTCAATACTATTGTACCGGTATATATCGCATCACTACATAGTATAAAACAAAGTCGCTTCTATCCCTATGTCCCTATGTATGCTTAAATATTTAAAGCTACGGAACGGATTTTGATGCGGTTCTTTTTAATAGATAGAGTGCTTCAAGAGAAAGGTTTTAGTATATAATTTATAAGGTTTTAGGCACAGTGGGCGAAGTCGTTAGTTTATATATAAAACACAATTTTCATTTTTAAAAAATAAAAATGCAGTAAAAGCTCTAACAATATAATTTTATTATAGGTTCATTAACTGCATAAAACTCATAATATTTTTTTAGGTGCAAATATATAACATAATCAATATAACTATATTCATATTGTTACCAATATACCATACTATTTTCTCGATCTGAATCCGCCCGGGTCGTCTAGTTTCAAAAGTAGCAAATATATCTTACGTCTCTCAGGAATAATACTATATACTTATATAGCTATATATACTATATATATAGCTACTATATATATAGCTTTCTAAGAAGTAAGAATTTTCTAAATCAGTTAAGTAGTTTTTTTATCGATTACAAATAAACGGAAATTAATCTTTTCTCTTTATTAGTGTAGGGATGAAGAGCGGTGTGGTTTTTTCAAGGTTTTGATAAGTGTCTCTATTTTGTAAATAACTATAACAATTTGAAGTGAAACTTCTTTAGGCGCGTTTATAGTAAAATTTCATGGTCGCGTCATGGCAATACCGTTGCGTCATGGAGTAAGACGACAATTTTGATATCTTTTAATCTCTTCTGACACGTGTGCTCGGCACGCACGTTGTTTTTTTCAATTATAAACCCTTGAATTGGTTTATTTATTTTAATTGAATCTAGTTCATCACTAACAAGCAAATCAAATCATTACTGTATATTTTAACATATTATTATATGAAATAAAGATGATCTTATTAAACGGACCATGTCGCAGGCCATCACATTACACAAAAGATAATAAACTGCGTTGTTTACGCGATAAAAGAGTAAAATATTCAATCGGGGTCGAGTCTTTTGCAATAAATAAATGATAAACACTTAATATGTAATTGAAGTATAAAAACTCTTGATTATGAAGTGTGAATCGATGCATATGGTAATTTTAATGTAAATATACTAGTTAGATAGCCCGGTAGGTGTTGTTGTTAATGATCCTTATTCGGAGTGTGAGTTTGGTTTCTATGTCCAGAAAAGTTACTTATATTTAGTAGTAACATTATTACAAAGTATTAAGATCTAACAATTTTACTTGTGTTTACACGACTTAGAACCATGATGACTACCGCCACGTCAGAATCCATATTAATTTTATAGTTTTAAAATTATGAACAGGATAACAAAATAAGAATGAAGATTCGGATTAATGGTAGGAAAATAACTCAATTAAATCGAAATGTTTTTAACAGTCCGTTATGTTTAAAATTTTAAGTATAATCCGTCGTGAAAAACTTACAAATATAAACAACGTTACTAATAATAAACATTTTTTGGTCTGTGCGTTTTGTCATGCGTTTGTTCGAATCGATAAATAAAATATGTTTTAAATAAAATTTTATTACTAAAAAATGCGCTATGTACTTGGATCGGTTGATTTTAAGTTAATTAATTATAGAGAAAATTGTGTTCTATGAAATGTTTATTGAAAGATACCTCAATAATAAACTTTGCATACTTAAAAGCTTATTGTGTTCCATTTTATTAATATTTGCATCTATTCGGGGACAACGCCAGACTTCCTTGAAAGTCTGTCTTGAGTCTAGACTCTAGACGGTATATGAGTCACGCTTATCAATTATAGTTTTATCTATACACTAGCGGTCCGCCCCGGCTTCGCCCGTGGTACATATTTCGCAATAAAAGGTAGCCTATGCTCTTTCTCAGGGTCTAAAGATTGTCTGTGCCAAATTTCATCAAAATCGGTCCAGTAGTTTATGCGTGAAAACCATACATACATACATACATACATACAAACCTTTCCTCTTTATAATATTAGTATTATTAGTATAGAAGTATAGATATTGTAATATGATGATGTTTATGTTCAGGATAATAAACATATACGTACGCAAACACAGTATTACCATCCTACAGTAGTGCGACGAATGTACTTGTGCAGAGAAACGGAGGGGAACTGGCGGGGGTCGGGCGACGCGGGCCGCGTAAAGCAATCACGCTGAGATTGCTTTACCTATCGCGAAAGGACGACGCAGTCGTATTTTTTGTGTAATAATTTTATTATACATAGGTACTTACATATTCTATTATGGCGCGCACAAACTGTTCCGTTTACGGATGTAAATCTACATTGAAATCCCAGAAGGAAACAATATTTCAGAAAGATTGTATTAATTGTATCTGTTGAATTAAAATCAAAGCTATGTATATGTTGTCCTCATTATTTCCTAATCAGATTGTACATCCCAATGCGAATGCATTACTTAGTTAAATGTTATAATATACAATTAAGAACATCCAAAAATAAAGTGTCCACGTAAATAATATTTAGCAGTGCAATATCTGTAATTATATATTTATGAACAAATAATTACATCAGATTTAATAATCGCAATTATTTTGAATGTACATATGAAATATGAATAAATGATTTCATCATAATATTAATAATCACAATTGTTTTATTTCCCATTTGTTGCAACCCTAGCGTATTTTCGTGTGGCAGCGTAAGTACCTACGCTGGCGGCGGCATCGCGCGACATCAAAGGCGATTCCTTACTGTAGGAAATAATATTGTAATACTGTGTACGCAAATGTTTTTTGCACTGTGGTAGAAATGGCGCCTGAGAATGTATAACTAACGAGGTTTAAGGATTTTAAAATAAAACCAGCAATAGAAATAATTTATTGATTAACAACTAATAATATAAAATAATAGTGTAATCTTATATAGCACTGTGTTCGCAATTTGTAGTAAAAAAATTTACTTGCATTTACTAGGTAAATAGGTAACTATGAAGTATGTACTCCATGATTGTTTTATTAATATTATGTCTGTGTACTATCTGTAATTAAATAAGCTGTAATTCTTTAGCATAGTAATAAAACTATCATCAGATCTACTCCAATAAAACGCACGATTTCAAAAAATACACGCATTTTCCAACAAAGTCGTAATTCAAGCTTTTACCATATACCTATATTATATTCCTAAAAGCCACAATAACACGTCTTGTAGGCAATAGGCATAAAGGGAACAAATCAAGGCAAGACTGCCATATTAAGGCGACAAACATCTTTATAAGCCTTCACTCAGCTTCACGGGGCCAATTTAATTTACATAAAATAAACCTCTGGTAAAGTGACGTTCCCACACTGCTTAGGTTTACCCACTGTGTTATGGAATAACTATTTATTTATTTATTTAACACTATAATTGTGCAATGAACCAGGTACATAAAATAACAATTTACAATAAACAAAAGCACAAAGGGCGGCCTTGTCACTATGCAGTGATTAGGTTTATTATGTTATTTTCTTCTATTTATTATATATTTATTTTCTTGTTTTACAGAATAAGAATATACTTAGCTAAACTTCAGTCTACACATGTTACAGTTAAAAGACATTTTCGATACAACGCGTTTTACCTAATTAGAACTAATTTTTACTGAATGCCTTTGTTATCCATATTTATACATTTACCTTAGTTATACTTTACTTATTTCTAGTTTTACAAAATGAAGAAATTATTAAAATTCAGCTTACACATAGATCTTAACTATAAAGTTAAAACACATTTTCGTTACTTCGCCTTTTCCTTAGTCAAAACTAGATGTACCTAAATGTCGTTGAAAAAACTAGTTCTAACTAGGAAAACTAGGAAAAACACATTATAACGCAATACGAGTTTTAACAGATAACATAATATAATATAATAGGAAAGTAAAAAGAAATACAAATCAGATGAAAACAGAAAAAAATAGTGTTAATAGTTGTGGAAAAAGTGTCGTTTGACAAGAATCTTGAAGTGCTGACAGTTTAAGTCTTCCTAATGTTAATAGGAAGTTCGTAGAACCTCAAAGCTTGTGCGAAGGAAGAATTTTCGCTCGTGTTACCGTGTTTTTCGAAGAATCTGGAATCATAAGATAAAGTTATTAAGAGCTATTAAGTTATTGTAATAGTCTAAAAAAGCTAGAAAGAAAATCACAGTCATGTAGAAAGAAAATCACAGTCATGTAGGCAGTCCGAAGTCCATTTGAATAAAATTGGTTCTATAACACAAAAAATCTGATTTTACATAGAATAGAGTATCACTTCCCTGAAAATTATATGGCAATAATGTATCATTAATCAAACTATCCTACTAATATTATAAATGCGAAAGTTTGTGAGGATGGATGTATGTCTATTTGTATGTATGTTTGTTACTCTTTCACGCAAATACTACTGAACCGATTACAATGAAATTTAGCACAAATATAGAGCGTAACTTGGATTAACAAAAAGGATAGGTTTTATCCCGGAAATCCTACGGGAACGGGAACTTTGCGGGTTTTTTCTTTGAAAACGCGGTCGAAGCCGCGGGCGGAAAACTAGTATTATATTATATTTCAATGATCACTACAGAATATAATAAATATACCTAGTTAACATTGTATTATTATATATTAATGTAATTAGATTTAGTTCAGAAGAAATTTAATCTACTCTCTCTGGTTCTATTCAAGCATTTTAATTTAATTAATTTTACGAAATATTAAACAAAAAACTGATTAAACAAATATTTTAGATAAAAGAGAAACGTGGCTTTAAGAAAATTGATATCAAATTAGAATCTTGACATTATCATCTGTAACTTTTTTATTTGTTACATTTTTAATATTACGCCTTCGGTTCACATATTTCTAATATCAGACAAAGAACTTTATAATCTATACTAATATTATAAAGCTGAAGAGTTTGTTTGTTTGTTTGAACGCTCCAATCTCGGGGACTACTGGTCCGATTTGAAAAATTCTTTCGGTGTTAGATAGCTCATTTATCGAGGAAGGCTATAGGCTATATATCATCACGTTACGACCAACAGGAGTGGAGCCACGGGGGTGAAACCGCGCGGAGCAGCTAGTATTATTATAAGATATAGCAAAAGCACAAATAAAGCATGTTGGATAATATCTTTATTGTATGGAGCTCTATTGTTGTTTGTTAACAGCTAATATTAGCTTAACCGGTACTTTAGTAATAAATTCCTATATTTTGTTTAATTATTTGGGAATTTATTACTAAAGTACGGGTTAATCTAATATTAGCTGCTAAGTATTAAATTCCTATATTATTTATTTTATTAATATTTTAACTCTCACAATAATCCTATCATACTATACTATAATATACTATAATGTGAAAGTTTCTGAGGATGGATGTATGTATGTATGTATATTTGTTACTCTTTCACGCAAATACTACTGAACCGATTACAATGAAATTTAGCACACATATATAAGGTGACTTGGATTAACACCTAGGATAGGTTTTATCCCGGAAATTCTACGGGAACGGAAACTATGCGGGTTTTTCTTTGAAAACGCGGGCGAAGCCTCGGGCGGAGAGCTTGTACAAAATATATTAAACTGATATAATATTTGGCAAATGAGTATTTTGTGAAACCCAAATATTTATTATTTCAGACTTCATTCCAAATATTATGTCCACTGGACCCTAAATATTAAAAAATAATGTCACTAAGAATAATGTAACATTCCCAAAAGAAAAAATGATTAAACATATTATATGTATTAAAGTATAAAATGCTGAAGTTTAGGAATAATTTGTAAAAATTACTAATTTTACTTCTAGACTTGTTTTGAAACTGTTTTATACATATAAATTGGCTTATTTAAGACATTGGATAAATAACGATATCATAAATAATCAATATAGCCTTTATTACCTAGTAGCCGATGTAGAAAACTTCGTCAATCTTATTAAAAATAAAAACGATTTCTATCACATACATGGATGGATGGATAGATGTTTGTTACTCTTTCACGCAAATACTACTGAACCGATTAAAATGAAAATTGGTATGTAGGTAGCCGAACTCCCAGAATAAGACATAAGCTACTTTTTATCCCAGAAATCCCATAGGAACGCGAACTATGCGGGATTTTCCTCGAAAACGCGGGCGAAGCCGCGCGGAAATCTAGTAGATTATATCTCGTTTCTTTTTAATTCACACTACAAGTATAAGAAAACTACAGACTATCAAACTACGTATACCCACTATAACATTTAAAAAAAAATCTACAAAATTTCGAACGCGCAGTGTGTAAACATTTAAATGTTGTGTATTATGACTATATTTTACCGCCTCGTCTTTTACGCTGACAGACTGACAGACATGTCGTTATTTCAAATTATTGGTGCATAGGTTAATGGGTGAAACAGTTGAATAGACGTTCGGAAAAGTTTAACTGGTTTTTGAACGTATTTCAATCGGTTTGTTAGTAATTTCTTAAACTTATATTAATTGTAAGTACAGTAACGTCCCGCGTGTTCTTGTTTTGGGTTAGAATATATGTATTTGTCAATTCACAATGCTGCTAATATAGATCTAGACCTGGTGTCTGGCCACGTTCTGTCGTAATGAAGCATATTATGCAACACTAATAAATAATATCTACCTTTTATGGTACCCAATATAAATTTAGACCTGGTATCTGGGCACATTTTTTTATAAGAAAGCATAATATTACACCTAACTATGATACGAGTATTCATATTATTCATACACATATTCATTACAGTTTCAAAAACAATACAAAAATTAATATGGCCTCAAAAATAATGTACACTTAAATATCTCGTATATAAAAGGCTAATCGGATTTAAATTATAAATGTAACCTACATACATGTCTATTTACTTCCTTTCATTCCTAATTTACCATTCGTCTATCACACGCTTCTCATTAAGTAATCCATAAATAAATCATCCAATTAAAGATTTCCATCCAAATTGCTAATATACAGAAACTGGAGTATTTCCGGATTGTTATAATTAATATAAATAACTATAAATCTCTTTGAATTAATAATTTTGTTCATGATTTTGATGCTCAAGCTGAATTGTATCAAGACATCTCTTATTGTATGGTTTTTGACTAAAAATAATAAACAGAGAGTCAATAGATTGAAACCAAGTATTATTAAAAAAAATACTACGGAACCGATTACAATAAAATTTGATATGTAGGTAGCTGATGACACAGAATAAGACATACCTAGGCTACTTTTATCCCGGAATTACCACAGGAATAGGAACTATCCGAGTTTTTGTTTGAAAACGCGGGCGAAGCCGCGGGCGGATATATACTTTTGAATAAAATTAATTTAATACAAAATAAGGACACCCTGTATTATCATTTTAATAGTATCGTATCATTAGGTACAACTGCAGAACAATTTAATACGGTAATCGATACCATGTCCTTTAACTGCCTATAAACTTTTACAGCTTTTATGAAAGTTATCTGTGTTATATACAGGGTGTTCAAATTCTTATTAAGAAGTATATTATTAAACAATTTTGATAACATTAATTTCATTTATGATATCTAATCCAAAACGCAGTAAAAAGGATTTTCGCTATAACGATATTTACAAAGAATAAGCATTTTATTATTTGTACTAGCATTTATTCATCCGGTTATTAGACAACATTTTAATTTTCAATATTCATTAAAGTAATAAAAACACATAATATTAAAAATAAGTTCGCAGTAATCTGCTATTTCACTAATTATTTTCACTACTTAATCAAAATTATATTATTTATTAAATAATCACTCTGTATAAGGCCAAGAGGACACAGTGACCATAAAATAGTCCAGTAATGAAATTGGATCGGTCAGGTTTTTCATCTTACCATCTCTCTGTCGGGCCGACGCTGGTGTGGTTTAATTTATAAGTGGCCAGCGATTATTATATAAAAAGTGTTAATATTTTACTCGGTCTATAATTAAAACCATATCGTTAAAGAATATTTTGTTTGTAAATACATAATTCCTGTGATTTTTAACTGACTTGTTAAAGAAGAAGGTACGTTTTTGCTGTTTTCACCATTGAGGGTTTTCACCGATTATTCTGTCAACTGTAGAGCGATTACGAATTAATAAATGTATTTCATTGTTATGGATACTCAACATAAAAAACGAAAACAAAAACTAAGCACAGCAAAAAAGTGCTTTTGAAACATACGCTAAAAGTTAACATTTTGAAAAATGTATAATTTTGGTATTATGCATCGATTTCGTATTATCTCTCTATTACATTCCCCTAAAACATTTTATTCCCATTAATATACCTTCA
This sequence comes from Colias behrii, assembly GCA_029959065.1. Classification (NCBI taxonomy): domain Eukaryota; kingdom Metazoa; phylum Arthropoda; class Insecta; order Lepidoptera; family Pieridae; genus Colias; species Colias behrii. Next base: position 1,325,146 of record JARWMC010000025.1, read on the forward strand.
AACCACTCATAAAATGTATACAACAATAAAAGGTATTCAAAACACTCATAAAATAAACCGCTATTTCCTATAATTTGCACCACACCCCAAAAGTGGCCCTAGCCGTGGCCGGCGCTAGGGTACTTTACTTAAAATTTAACTCAATTTTAACATAAATATTTACATATTGATGCGTTTTATGGCCATGTGTCGCTGAGATTTGAGAAACGGGATCACGAATCAAGTTCATTGAATTTATTTTTTTATAAACGAAACCCATTAGAGGGACATGAATGACATTTTTTGTTTCGTTTTTTTGTTGAACTACTATGTTAGAGGGAATTTGAAATTGAGTTTTTATTTAACTATGGATCAGTCTCTAGAAATCTAGTATAGAACTTACTATGTAAGTATACATATAATAATTAAAATACTGTATACTTTCAAAATCAACCTCTATAGTAATGGGATTGTTTTTTGAAAATCAACATCTTTATAGAGTCATGGTATTGTTTTTTATCCTTACAATACAAAGTTATACTTCTATCACTAAATAACGAAGCAGTTGACACGTCCTTGTATTAAAAATGGAAACCGCAGAATTCAAAAGTACAATCGAGGATTGAGGTCTAAGCGCACTTGAGGATCATCCGCTTGATATTTCGATAAAGGATCTTTGCGCACCGTTGTTTGGAAATTTTATTTATTTTTGTATTTAAAATAGCTTTTAAATTAAAATAGGCAAAAGTCTAGTATACTAAGTCGCTCTAGGTCGTTGTATTTAAGGTATAATATTGTTTATGAATAAATAAGAATATATATATGTATGTAATTATGTAAATTGTAAAGCCATATTACTCTGATGGTAAATCATTACGTTCTAAGAGAACTTTATTTAAAAGAAGAATTATACATATCGTTATTAAGTATATAACCACATCCTGGATGATGCACATTATTTTACTTAGCTAGAGTCCAACTTTATTTAAGTTATTTAGTAAATAGCTATTTCTTATAGTATAAATCTGAGGCCTGAGCTAATTTTATAAAGGTTTCATTTTCGTTTCTGTGTTTGTTATAATTTTTATTCGAAAACTATTAACCCGATTTAAAAAATAATTTTACCGTTACCTACATCTAAAAACACAACTTTTTATGATCATATACATATACGGCACTGTCATGATCTATCACAACCTATAATATAAAAATGAATCGCAAAATGTGTTGGTAAGCTCATAACTCGAGAACGGCTGAACCGATTTCGTTAATTATTTTTTTATAATATTCCTTGAAGTACGAAGCTGGTTTTTATGGAAAGAAAACGTAAACATGTACCACTAGTACGGTGGTAGGGTGGACCGCTAGTTTTAACATATATATTTCAAATACCGAAAGGATCACCACAGTGCGCACACACCCTACGGTTTTTTGAGAGGCCACTTGACACGGCATTTGTGATTGTCTCGTACTGCGAAACTCGCATAGTAAGATTATTCGGATACGGATTGTAGCCGTGCTGTTTCATAACCTTGTATAGTATATATTTGTGATTTTAGGAAATACAGTCGTGTAGTTTTTACTTTAATAAAGAAAATATGGTGATCGTTGCATATAATATTTTTTGGCAAGCACTACTAATCTTTGGCTTTTCGATCGATATAATATAATAAAGTGTTTTCTGTGTTTAGCAGTAATCATCATGAAATTTACACTTCTTCATGTAAAGTTTTACTTGTAGTGGCCACCTTTTATTGTTTGTGTACGTATGTACATATTACGATTATTCTAATATGTTTTCAGTTACGACGTTAAAAACAACCAAACACATACACTTATACACCGAAATACAAGTACTGTTTGCAAAAAAAATCTTTCAAAAAGGATAGTACAAAACGCACAATATCCAAATGTCAATTAATGAAGAACCGAGTTAGGAAAACGTAATCAAACTGTCCTAAAACTCATCTAGATTAATAAAAGCAAGCCTGACGTAAACTTGTTAACTTGTCTAATTAGTAATTACTGAAAGGGAATTAGTTCCAAGTATTAATGTATCGATTTAGCCCTTCTTAAAGACGTTTAAGATTAGAATAAAGTTATGGATATGTCTTTACAACTCTACAGGTACAAAAAAAACGTTTTTTTTTTTATAGTAGGGGAGCCCACGATGCTAAATGTTATATTATGGTATGTGTATTAGGTACTTTTATCATAAATTGTTGAGAGAATATTATGATGAAAATGAAATAGTTCATAACCTACGATTATGAATATTGTCTTATGACTTTAACGTAAAATTCTCTATGCATTTTTATATGTATGCTGTCATATCTATGTGCACCACACGATAAAGAGACGAGCGAACAAAATACTTCTGTTCGTCTGCTTTATTACCTATAAATAAATGTTTCTTGTTAAGTCAAGGTAGATTTGTATTTTCTTTCCATTGTTTAAGTAGTGGTGTTAAGTGTACATTAATGTGTACAGGAAACTTAATCTTCACGGACATGAACGTGTAATTCGAATTATAATATAAACTTAACAAAAACATATAGCCATTTTTATGATAATCATAATTATTATTCTTAAAATATAATCCGATTACTCAACAAATTTCAAATACGTCCTCCGTACAAGATAATAATACGCTGCAAACGCTTCCCATCACGATTCCCATATAGACCATATAAGATATTTTGACACTCCATAAAGGAGGTTCTAATGAAAAGGGATAATATAAAGGATATACCAGAATATGAATATTTAAACAGCAAGTACTTTCTATTGTGGAGTGACGCGAACGCCGCGACCGCGTAATCCGTGCCACGTTTCATTCTTTAGCTTTTTACGTACAAAATTAATTCCCTCTTCAGTGTACGGTCAGCATAAAAATGTAATAAGTAATTAAATTAGCAATAATTAGTTTGATTTTATTAGAGTCATAGTTCATCAGTGTTTACTTGTTGATAATCTCTGGAAATTAGTGAAAATAAAATTTAGTTTTAATTGATAACAATATTTTAGTTAAAGTTCTCTTGAGAATTAACAGTACAAATTGTGAAGGTAAATGACCTCTATTTTAGATAAATAATACAGTACCGACTTGAAAATGTTTATAAATATTTGAATTCGAAGAAATTCACTCTATGTGATTACAAATTATGATTGATAGGTTTCTACTCCGATTTTTTAACTACACAATATACATTAGGTACACGATACCAAACTCAGCTTGTTAACAAAATCTTATTTTTTAATGTAATCAATGATCGAAAAATAAAATTACTTACCATTTTTGCTGACCGTACATTGTGTAGGATTAAAGCGGATAGCTTTAATTGTTCGGAACACTGACAGGAGCAGGCTTAGCCGAAAAAATGTACTATGATCGTCTCTATAGAAGAACGGGGAAGGAAATTGTTATATTTTATTTTATATTTTCATAATAACAGCTTAGCAGATAAATTAGTATTAAAATATGTTCATTTTAAATGTATTTGCTGCACAATTGAATATAAATCGCATTTTTAAGCTGTAATGTTTTTAGTTCATACATACAACTGATAAAATCGAATACAACAAAACTAAAACATAATATAAAGGTTCTTAATTAAATTAAAAAATAACTCACAGTTATTTATGCATATTACTAATATACAACAGTAGTCACTAATTGCTTTGAATGTTTCTTAAATTTAAATTTTATAAATAACTAGTATCATTTCCTAAAATAGAATTAATTATCCCGTATATTATATTACTAGCTTTCCGCCCGCGGCTCCACCCGCGTTTTCAAAGAAAAACCTGCATAGTTCTCGTTCCCTTGGGATTTCCGGGATAAAACCTATCCTATGTGTTAATTCAATTTATCCTCTATATGTGTGCCAAATTTCATTGTAATCGGTTCTGTAGTATTTGCGTGAAAGAGTAACAAACACACACACATCCTCACAAACTTTCGCATTTATAATAGTAGTAGGATAGGAAGGATATACAAGTTATCACGATGATACAAAATAGTCTCATTAAAGAGTCAAACCTTGATCGATCAACCCGTAATTTCCTTATTAATTTTTAATAAAGAATCAATTTAACCGAAAATTTCACGATAAATGACCGTTATTATCTTAATTGAACCTTACCTTCGAAATCACAATATCTTATAATATTGTAATCGGTTAAAAATAGGTGAAGAAAATTTTCTTCGACATTAGACCTTATTCATATTGACTAAGAATTTAATTTGTATTGTAGAGCTGCGTTGGATAATACAAAAACGTAAATCATTTCCTAGATAATTAATAATTAAATGAAAGTTATCTGATTCCTGTTCTATTTCATTGAAATACATTAAAGAAAGAAAAACTACAAGAAATTTTAATTCTAACATACACAACGTAACATTTTTTTTCTATTTTATTCCATAGACAAATTAAAATAGCAATATTGTCAGTCTTTTTAGAAGTTCATTGTTCGATATTATGTCTATGATATTATGTCTTTCGTCAATCCAAAACTGAACTTTTTAAACTAACAATTTATAAGTATATCGATAATATACTCTATCATTTATAATCGAATGTGTACACACAAGCATGATATTTCCCATACTTGAGCGTATTGAGGCCAAATATTTACAATAAGAAGATAATCGGATTATTTCATCATATTTAAAATTTTAAGCTCATTACCTTCAAATTAAATTTTATGGGTTATTTAACATTTTGTGGCAGATTTAGTTTTTATGTACCTAGGTGTATCTATTTTAATCCATATTCGAACCGCTTAAATATATTGACATGTCAACTGGAATCATAACTGGAATAGACGTTCAAAGAACATTTTCATTTTACTGACTTATTTATTTTTGATGTCAGTTTCATTACAAATAAATAACCACAATTCTATAGATTAAAATGTCCTGAGTAAAATGTAAAATTATGAAGATTCATTCAATTTTTATGTTTAAAAATATTTTTCTAGTTTCGGATTAGTTTTATTTTATTTTTTTTTGTGATAAAAAGTTAAAGCTCTGGTCATTCAAAAAGGTTTTATTAAAAAATAATATTCTCATATTATTGTGGCCCGGCTACGCCTGGGTTGATCCGCTATTTATTTAAAAATAATATAATCATATTGTTGTGGCCAGGCTACGACTGGGTTGATCCGCTTTTACATTTTACAAGCAAACACACGGAAAAAGCTTGTTATTTATCCATATATATGATACCTACCACAGACATATATTATTAAGTAGACAACGCAAGTACCGCGATCTGTATGAAAACCAAGCGTGTCATATTTTTTGTACTGACCTTGACGCGTTATGACGTCACGAGCGCTTTTTAGTGATGGTAATTTCATTTTACGCTAAATCGATTAGGACGCCACTCGCGCGGCGATTCTAGTATCGTCCTATCCCATCGAAGTAAATCGAAAGAAATCAGATCAAACTAGATCTATGTCTAAGAGGTAGTCAAATAAATGAATCGTAATCGATTACAAAATCGATTCAAGACAGAAAAATGATAATTACCATAGACAGAGGAATGATAAAATAAAGTTATAAACCTTTTAATATTCTAACAAGTAAACTAATGTGTTTTAGCTTTTTCTTACATATGCCCATTGAGTTACCATGTACTACGTACTAGAGAAGCCATCGAAAGAAAGTAATGAAACTGTCAATCAATCAATCTTTATGTCCCGTTGCATCGATCCATTTTTCTTTTATGTTCAGGTTACTTGGAAAACTGAAAAAACAAACATAGTCTAAGCAATAAGGAGTTTTCTTAAAAAACTCCCAAGATGACACTTTAACTAATGGCGTCCATGTCATAATATTTATTTTTAGTACCTTTGTGTTAAAATACTTAAAAGTTCTAGGTCAAGTCGTATTAAATGACAAAAAAAATCTATGCCTTTTTTTCTGAAAAATTGCTCCTTCAAATTATCATTTTTCTGTTCGATTATAAAATCGATTAGAATCGAGAACTGTTGCATCAAATGAACATCACTAACCACAAAATTGGACAGAAAAATGAGAACAGAAAAATGAGAAGACGCTATTCATTGCTTATTATCATACGACGCGATCTTTACCGTGCCAAGTAAAAGCCGCAATGTATTCCGAATCATTCCGTATGGTTTGGTATCCATGTTTGTCACGATCGTTTTCCACAGATATTCTTTATTTGATTTTAAAATAAATAGTGCATATTCTGATTAGAAAATTACTTACCGGTGGAAGGAAACATCTCCGATAACTCGGCCACTCACAGCTGTGGAGTTTCTACAGTTTATAACGGCGCAATTCGGCATTTTACTTTATTCAGCTTCACGTCTTTCCTTGGCGAACTGCAAGCGCGGACTGAGTGTAGGCCAGCGTCAAGTAAGTTTCATAAACTTAGTTTGGACACGGGAAGTACATACACTCGCGTAGTCTATCTTGATACATGTCTGTGATACCTACATATGAAAATGCGAAACTATATTTTTATCTTTTTATAATGATAAACACTAATTCTTTTACTATGGTTACAGTAAACATACGAAGTGTAAATCATAACTTAGACAGATTTCTTGTATTTGTCGAAATGCTCAATGTGCGTATAGATGTAATGGTTTTGACTGAATGTTGGCTAGACAACAATAAACCTCCACCGTCTCTTAATAATTATCAAGTATTTTCAACAAAACGATTTCTCAATAAAAATGACGGTATTGTAGTATACGTACGAAAGGGTATATCGGCAACGGCAACAGAACCAGATATTGAAGAAGGAAATTGTTTGGTTTTGGCTTTGCATGATAATTGTACCTTTATATGCTCGTATAGACCACCGTGCTTTTCCAATCCTACTAAATACATAGACTCACTGGATAACATATTAAAGAATACAAAATCTAAAACTATTATATTTACAGGTGACATAAACATAAATATTCTTTCTGGTGACATAACAACACATGGTGCTTATTATTTAAGTTTAATGGCATTTTATGGTTTACTACAAGGAATTGACAAACCCACAAGAGACAAGACATGTATTGATCATGTTATGATTAAATCGCCGCTAAAATGGCAAACTGCTATTTTCGAAGAATTGACTGATCACTCGCCCATTCTTTTAATAATAAATGACAGCAATATCTCAAAAAAAGCTTCCACAATTTCAAAAAATAGGTTAAATTATAACATGATAAAGGAACAACTGTCCAAGGTAGATTGGAATGAATACTTTCAAATAACAGATACTAACGAAGCCGCTGTATATTTAATATCTAAATTGCAGACAATTATCCAAAATAATAGCAAAACCTGTGTCGTACCCAATAGAAAGAAATGTCTTAAACCCTGGATCACCCTAGGACTTTTGAGGTCTATTAGAAAAAGAAACAAATTGCAAAAACGATGCAAAGCTAAACCTAATGACATAGAATTTAAAGATTATTTCCAAAGATATCGTAACACATGTAATTATATAATAAAAACAGCTAAGAAACAGTATTATCAAAACCAATTTAGACAGAATGCAAGAAATATTAAAAATACTTGGAATATAATAAAGGATGTATGCAACATAAATAAAACCGCACCAATACCTGATAAGCTCTTAAAAACAAAAACATCTACTACTGACTCGCTGAACGAAGTGAACAGATATTTTACTTCTATAGGTAGCGATTTAGCAAACAATACACTTAATATGTTGGGATGCACTGAGGATTGTTTGGCTAAAAAAGCTTCCTCTGTAGACGCCCCTCCTAATTCATTCCTACTTTTACCGACAAACTGCAATGAGGTTCAAAGTGTAATAAATAGTTTAAAATCTTCCTGTGCTCCAGGTTGGGACAATATATCTACAAATTTGCTAAAAGAAATTCAAAATCTAATCATTGAACCTATTACATATTTAATTAATCTTAGTTTTGAAAGTGCCGTTTTTCCAGACCCCTTTAAAAAAGCCATAGTATCTCCTATTTTTAAATCTGGCGACAAAAGTTTAGCCTGTAACTATAGACCAATTTCGCTTATATCAACATTTTCTAAAATAATTGAAAAAATTGTAAACAATAGATTGATAAAATACTTAACTAGATTTAAGATGCTCAGTTCACTGCAATATGGGTTCAGGATCGGTAAGTCTACAGAGGATGCAGTCTACAGCTTAACATCGAAAATACGATCTTACCTGGACAACAATGAAAAGTGCATGGGTGTATTTCTGGACCTTCAAAAGGCATTTGACACCGTTTCTATTCCCATACTTTTGTCACGTATGCAAAATATGGGAGTAAGGGGAATGCCTCTTGAATGGTTCAGATCTTATCTGTCAGGCAGAACTCAAAGGGTAAGGGTAAATGGCCACTTTAGCAGCAACGCTTCATGTTTGTACGGAATACCGCAGGGTAGTACCCTCGGTCCATCGCTGTTTATCGTCTACGTGAATGAACTATGTAATCTTCGTTTAAATAAAACCGACATAACCATGTTCGCGGATGATACTGTTCTTTTATTTCGTGGTCCTTCTTGGAGTGCAGTACGTCAAACTGCTGAAACAGAAATGAGTAAGGTGACAGCCTGGTTAGAAGATAGCCTACTTACCCTAAACACCATGAAGACTAAATACGTTTGCTTTGATATTACAGCTCGTACATGCCCGAAAGAGTCATTCAAAATTCAATTACATACTTACCCATGTAACAGAGAAGTGAGCCTCCCCGCGTGTTGTTCATGTGCCACTTTAGAACGTGTTAAAACTATTAAATATTTAGGAGTCATAGTGGATGACCGACTTACCTGGGACCCACACATAACTGAAGTCTCCACTAGATCTAGAAAATTGATGCATGTTTTTAAAAATCTAAGGGAAGTGGCCAGCCCTGATATACTCACTTTAACATATAAATCTTTATGTGAGAGTATCATAACCTACTGCTTAACCATCTGGGGCAGTGCACCTAAATGCAACCTTATACAATTGGAACGTTCACAACGCGCCATACTTAAGGTCATGTATCGTTTACCGTTCAGGCACCCTACAACTGATCTATATCAACAGTCTAATGTACTAACAGTGAGAAAAATGTTTTTATATCGCTGCCTTTGCAAATTTCATCGATACATTGTACCAACACTCTCACAATGTGACAAACGATTGGAGCGGGTTCCTGTTCCAACGTTTAATACTGCGTTCGGTAGTAGAAGTTCAGAGTTCTTTACTCCTAAGATATATAATGGCTTTTTTGGTAATAACGTAAAAGTAGTTAAAAAATATTCGAATCATAAATTTAAAAAAGAACTATTAATTATTCTTAACAAGTTAGATTACGAAGCCACAGAGAATCTATTACGGTCGTATATTTAATAAAAATTATTATTTTACTACACACAAACACACACACACACACACACACACACACACACACACACATAAACATTCATGCATGCAATCTTTTTTTTTATCTCTTTTTAATCTTTTTTTTTTTTCTTTGTTTAAATTGTAATTTAATTATATTTTAAGTTGAAAAAGGCAATCTACAAAAATTGTGAAGGGATTCTAAAGCCTGTAACACAGTTTCCAACTAACACAGGCTTTAGTTTCCCCAAATTTTAAATGTATTATTTTATACTTTTTCAATAAAGATTTTTATACTTTTATACTTTTATACTTTTTTTTTATCTTAATTTTCGGATAATATTGGTTTAGATTATTATAAATTTTATACTTGCTCTTAATACGATGCGCATTGACTCAGAAAAACTTATATTTTTGTTCAGGCGTTCATATTTAGATATTTACATTCGCTGTTGTCTTTTTATTCAATAGTTTAGATTTAATCAGGATATTGTGAAGTTGCAGACTATCGCATACATCTAGTATCTAATTTTACCGTGAAGGTTTAGGATAATTAATAGAATTTCATCTTGTTATACAGGGTGTCCCAAAAAGTAGTGATGAACGGAAGCTGGGAGGTAGAGGAGGGCTATCCGAATCACCCCCATGAATGTTATGCGATTTTTCGTATTTTCGGACTTAAGACGTTTTTTTCAATTTTTCACCTATCGCCGAGTACGATGATATTTTCACTCATGGTGACGTCAATTATTGAGCTAGATGCTTGATTTTTTAAACACCTATTTATTGGAAAATACGAAAAATCGCATAACACACATGGGGGTGATTCGGATAGCCCTCTAGGTCCTATACCTCCCAGCTTCCGTTCATCACTACTTTTTGGGACATCCTGTATATGAATACCTATATGAATTCATTTTTAGAGATTCAAGTCCGTAAATCTGTAAAGAAATATCTACAAAAGACCACTCGTCTCCAAAAGCTACAAAAAGACCTTCACAACGTAACGATTACAATTATTACAATAAACAAATAAAACAAAGGACTAACCAAACATTTCTAAATAAACCTCACGCACCAACCGTGCTATAATAAATCGCGACCGAAAATAAGATTAATCGATACAAAATGTCATTACCGAAATAGTGTTGGTAAAAATAAGAGCTCTATTCCGCATCTGCACTACCTGTCTTACGTGAGAACTGTCACCTGACGCGACCTATATTTTATTTATGAGTTCAGATCCAACCCTGGGTGTAGGGATGTGCGGTGTGTCGATAAATTTTAAATTATTGTTGGAAAGGGGCATCTTTAAATAAATTTCAACATAAATTCATTTAAGACTAGCTTCGCGTGGCATCCAAGTATAAAAAAGAACTTAATAATTCTAGCCTATCTATATTTGAACTTAATTAATTTCATTAACATCAAATCAAATGATTTTACGAAAAAATTACAATCATGCATAAATCCTCACACATTTTCATATTTTTAATCTTTCTAGGATGAAATTATATACACTGTTTACAAATAATATTAAAAAAAATTCTAATGATTTCATATACCTAATATACCTAAACCTATACCTAAACAAAATATCCATAAGAATATGGTCTATATTCTATACAATATCAATTTGCTAAACTACTTATACTCAAAACGAATTAAATTTTTAATCGTTTTATCGATAACTTTACCACATCACTAGCAAACACCTCTTAATGCTGAAGCGAGAACAACATAACTCCGCCTCCGCCATTATTATATATGCATCACTAGATCTCAAGACGGACTGAAACTTAAAACTTGATAACTGAAGAAATATTCACAATAAAACTATTTGCACTATTGTGAATTGTCTGTTTCATTTGTTTTGCATTTATTCATGTGTATTTCGTAGGCTTTATTCAGATAAATGTCGAGAATATTAACTACTGAATATAAAGTAGATAAGTGTTTATTTTTTATTTATTTTTTTTATATTAGAGTGGGCAAACGGGCTTGTAGAGCGCCTGATCGTAAGCGAGTCCACCGCCCATATTCATCTACAGGGGTTTCTGCAGGTGCGTTGCCGACTTTTTGAGATGGAGGTAGGTACACTCTCTTCTTGAAGACACTCTACCACAGATCTGATAATATAAAGGTAAGTTTTGTATTATATTTGTTTGATACAGGGATATAATTAATAGCTTAGCCTTAAATTATAAAGAATTTACCTGGCAAAGAAGCTTTTTTACTAGGCAGACATTTGACTACTGACTGTTTGGCTTAACTGATGTTAAGCAGTGATGCGATCTATGTAGCACGCCTGTCTAGAAGAAGCCTCTTCTAATATTAATTCATGTATTTAACATAACATACTTATTTAATATTTCACATAAGGTAATTTGTAGTAACCCACATGCTGCTCGACTTGCACTGACTTTAAAAACAAACAAAACCGTGGGCTGAACTTAATAACCTAAAGAACTAGTCTTCAGCCCACGATATTATCTAGAAGAATGGTGATGCAATGAGCAATTTAAGACCTCTTATTTTTAGAAAGGTCACTGTGACTATCTAGAGCAGTCTTTCCCAACGTGGGCGATAACGCCCCCTTGTGGGCGCTGCAGGCCTAAAGGGGGGCGGTAAGAGACCCAGAAAAAAAAGGGGGCGTTGTGTAGGGCTTTGGGGTCGATTTATAATTTCATCTACCTAGCTAGGAAGACTCTTAGAAACCGACTGAGCTCTCGACTTCGAGAGTCGACATCTTGTGAACATCAACTAATATTAATTAAGATATAGCTCAAAATCGGTTCGATATAATAGACCGCGGGCAATCATGTTTTAACAAGTTTTTGTTAAATAATCCGATTTGTACATTCCTGTATCAATCGGCTGGTTCTATAATACTTGTTCTTGCTTGTCGAGTACGATTGGGCGTCGAATGAGATAAACGAGTTTATGCACGTTTGATGTCTTATTCCTGTTGGTGCGTGCTGCTTATGCAATCCTATATAAACGACGTAAATTTATTTTATTTTCATTTGCGGTTTCGCGCATAATAGATAAGCAGTAGGTACTTGATTTCAACACTTACGTATTTCTCAAAACAAAACAATGTCGGAAGTAAAAAAGAAGAGACGGCAATACTCTGCGGAATATATTAAATTCGGATTTATTGAAAATCCCACAAACCCGTCGTCGCCTTTGTGTCTTCTATGTCTAAAAACATTTTCGAACGAAGCAATGAAGCCTTCAAGACTGCAAGATCATTTGAATAAAATGCATCCAGATAAGAAAGACAAGAATGTAGCATATTTTCAAGACCTAGAGAAGAAGCATAATACTCAGCCAAGTGTATCAAAACTATTTTCGGCGGCTGCTAAGCAAGATGACGACGGACTTCGAGCTTCGTACAATATCTCTTTGTTAATTGCTCAAAAAGGCAAACCACACAACATCGGAGAAGAGTTAATTTTGCCAGCAATAAAGGAAGTAATAACTACTGTGCTTCATAAACCGGCCGCAGATATTATCCGAAAAATTCCTTTGAGTAATAATTCTGTGCAAAGACGAATTGATGAAATGGCTGAAAACATTGAAGAATCATTGTGCAATCATCTGAGGACTAGTCAATTCTCAATTCAGCTCGATGAGTCCACTTTACCAACTAATGAAGCGTTGTTGCTATCTTACGGGAGGTTTATTAAAGATGAGAAAATACGTGAAGAACTATTGTTTGCCAGAAATTTGGAGACAGATACAAAAGGCGAAACCATATTCAATACATTGGAAAAGTTTTGTGAAGAGAAAGAGATTCCTTTGAAAAATATTATATCAGTTGCTACGGATGGCGCTCCGGCTATGACAGGGCGCCATAAAGGCTTCATAGCGTACTTAAAGAATAAAATTCCAGATGTCCTTGCTATACATTGCGTTATTCATAGACAACATTTGGTTGCTAGAAACTTAAGTGAACGACTATTTCAATCACTGCAATATGTCATCAAAGCAGTCAATAAAATCCGTAGCAGCTCTTTGAATGATAGATTATTTCATCAGCTTTGTGCTACTAATGACGAAGATTTCAACCGTTTGTTGCTTCATACTGAAGTTCGTTGGCTGTCAAGAGGCAATTGTCTGATTCGATTTTACAACCTGTTTGACTCTGTGATAGAGTTCTTGGAAACTAAAGATACAGAACTGCGCAACAATCTCATAACATCAAAGAATGATATAGCTTACATGACAGACCTGTATAAACTGTTCAACGACATGAACCTCCAACTGCAAGGCGATGAACTAAATTTAATTAAAACAAAAAATGTCGTTGCTGCTTTCGCAGCCAAACTGCTTCTGCACAAAAAGAATATGGGCAGACGTGAGTTTCACAATTTTCCGAATTTATCAGTATTTTGCAGTAACGACGACTTGTTTGCCTACTGCCAACATTTGGAAAACCTCCACATTGACTTCACCGAACGATACCAGGACATTTTAAACTTGGAAATACCAGACTGGGTGTTGGATCCGTTTTCAAATGTCAACACAGCAATGTCACCTCAGCTGGAAGAAGAACTTATAGAATTGACAACAAACGAAGAAACAAAAATCAAGTTTAAAAATGGATATCAAGAATTTTGGCTACAAAAACCGATCCCACAATTGTACCCTGGATTGTGGTCAATTGTTCAACGATTCTTGATAGCATTCCCATCGTCATATTTGTGTGAACGTGGATTTAGTGCTGTGGCAACGCTGCTTACTAAAAAGAGAAATCGTTTGCGTGTTACCGAACGTGGCGACTTGCGGCTGTTTTTGAGTAAATTGGAACCTGATATCAACAAACTTATTGAACAGCATCAGATTCAACCTTCACATTAGTTTTTATATAAGAATTGATTATGTTTGTTTTATTTTCAATAAAAGATACTCTACTATAAAGTTGCGTTTCAATAATCAGTTATAAGTACTTAGCGTTTTTTAAGTATGTTTAAAAAGGGGGGCGTTAAAAAATAATTTATTCTTAAAGTGGGCAGTAGACAAAAAAAGGTTGGGAACCCCTGATCTAGAGCATAGTACGTCCTTGGATCTAATTTATCCAATCAATATATTGTAATATAAACTATGTAAATAGAAATTATAATATCTTGTGTTCCCTTACGGGTATGCCGTACAAGATATATATGTCGCAGGTTTTTCATAAAATTAGGTTTTTGATCAAAAACCTAGGATTTTCATCAAAAACCGGAAGATGACACATTTTAAAATCAATTTCATCAAAAACCTGTAACAATCCAGATTTTTGATCAAAAACCTGCACTAGTTTGGGTTTATGATAAAGTTCTTGTCAAAATCACGGGTTTGCTTTGTTTTATGACAAATTTAAATGAAATAAATAAAACAATCCATCATCATTTGCAACTTAGTAGAAAGAAAACAATCATTTATTTATCAAAATTTTACATCCATGATCCAATCAATATTCTCCTCCTTCAATCCAATCAGATTGATCATAAACCCAAACTAGTTCAGGTTTTTGATCAAAAATCTGGATTGTTACAGGTTTTTGATGAAATTGAGTTTAAAATGTGTCATCTTCCGGTTTTTGATGAAAAACCTAGGTTTTTGATCAAAAACCTAATTTTATGAAAAACCTGCGACATATACATATAGATATCCGTAATCCGATGCCTTTTACATCTGTTCCAATAATTTAGGTAGTTATTTTGCAAATTTGCTCCGTAACGGAATATGCTGTAAAAAGTATGCCGTAAAAGGTTAGGTATTTTATAAACTGTACATAATATCTGTATAGATATACTTAGTAAAGTCTTTACTCACATCTTAGCTGAACAGCAGGCGAGATTACAATTAAAAAAAATTAAACAATATAACAGCTCAAATAAGTAGAGCATACATTCTACGTAACCGTTAAGCGCGTCACACACGGTGAAGATACTATAATATTTTATCTTAAGATACTGTTATATTTTATATCACAGTATCTTAACGCATCCGGTATCAGCGATCGGACCATCATTTTTATTTTTGTCATTGCGTACTAAGACCCCTGTAGAACCGCCATCCTGTTACAAATGACCCACAAAATTTCGCGTCATTGTGACGCGCTTTACTTTTGTTGTGTTCTTAAAATGAATTTTACGAACACACTTGACGTAAGACTATAAGAGCTAGAATATTAGAGGATCTTGTGTGACAGAAAAAGGCAAAAGGCTTGAAGAGGCTTGAAGGATTACGGCGCGTATTTTTATCGATGGAGTCTTAGTTGTAGTCTTACTTGAAATTACCAAAGCATTCAATGTATCTATTTAATCTTTTTAGTTATAAATTAATAAATATTTTATCGACATTTATCACACACTGCACGATTTGATCCCATACCTTAGATAATATAATACTATACAGATTTTACGCTTGTGTTATGGAAACCAAATTACTGATAAACATACATAAATTTTAAATAAATACGTATATAGATAATTAACATCCAGACACAGAAACATCGATGTGAACATCGAACAGACAAATATTTGGCCTTGGTTCGAACCCACGACCTCTGGTTTAAAAGGCAGGGTTGTTACCAACAGCCAACTCGTCAGTTCTATAAAGTATCGTATAAATCACTATAACACTAATCAACAATATCAAGTCTTCCGAAAATCCTGCCCACATTATCATAGCATCAATGTATCGATTTTTCTCGAATGTTAAAATATTCCCGGATGAATGACCGACGCTCTGCAGGTAATAAATTATAAAGAGACTCTGTTCTGGTGTAATTAAGAGGCTATCCAGGAAGGGAATACGAAACGAACTGAATTAAATATGCCTGCGAATGAGACAAGCCTTGTTTTGTTACACGCATGCGTAATTTTGGCTTTTTAATCTTCATTTGAATTTACATGACTGTATAAAAGGTTTGTTTTATTTTAGGGGTATATGTTTTTTCTGTAATTGGCAAACAGGACCCTATTACTGAGACTTCACATTCTGTCTGTCTGTCCGTCTGTAACAAGGTTGTATCTCGTAAACTATGATTGTAAGACCAATTTTTAGAAATGATGTATTTTTGTTGTTTCTAAACATTTTTAGTAGTTGCTCTTTTCCTTGTTTGTACGGAACTCTTAGTGTAGTCGAATTCGCACTTGACCTAAAAAAATTCAACTGTCTAATATAAACCTGTTTATACTCCAAATATATCTCACATCCAAATCCGATCTCTGTAACCGACCGAAACTTAATCCAGTCTTAACTGTAACTTAGCATTTGTGTACCAACCCGCACTTGGCCTGTGTGATGGATTGAGGACTGAACCCTGATAATCTAAGAGACCCTGTTGAAAAATAATAACTGATGATGATGATGCTATAAACCACAATAATAAACTAAAGTATTTAAAGCTTGAAAACGAAGAAAAACTATCGCGTAAAGCAGTTTATAATCAACAAGTTTATCAACAACGCACTGCACAAACTTCAATCTATAATACTAATTTATGATTTAATTTTTATGACAAAAAAAACAAACAAAGATACCTATTTAGATATGGATATTTGAAAAATTTATTAAAAGTTAATCTGTTACGGCATGATAATTTTATTGTACTTTTGTTACATATAAAAGTTACACATGTACAAAAGTTTACACTCCTCAATCTGTGGAAAGTCTGTATGAAAATGGAGTGGATGGAATTTAAAGAATAGTGTATAAGATTTGTCGTAGTTTTTAATATACATATACAATATAGCAATTACATCGATCATATGTGTCCTTCGAGAGATTGTGATATCTTAATCACAGTATTACAATATTATTTCCTACAGTAAGGAAACGCCTTTGATGTCGCGCGATGCCGCCGCCAGCGTAGGTACTTACGCTGCCACACGAAAATACGCTAGGGTTGCAACAAATGGGAAATAAAACAATTGTGATTATTAATATTATGATGAAATCATTTATTCATATGTACATTCAAAATAATTGCGATTATTAAATCTGATGTAATTATTTGTTCATAAATATATAATTACAGATATTGCACTGCTAAATATTATTTACGTGGACACTTTATTTTTGGATGTTCCTAATTGTATATTATACCATTTAACCAAGTAATGCATTCGCATTGGGATGTACAATCTGATTAGAAAATAATGAGGACAACATATACATAGCTTTGATTTTAATTCAACAGATACAATTAATACAATCTTTCTGAAATATTGTTTCCTTCTGGGATTTCAATGTAGATTTACATCCGTAAACGGAACAGTTTGTGCGCGCCATAATAGAATATGTAAGTACCTATGTATAATAAAATTATAACACAAAAAATACGACTGGGTCGTCCTTTCGCGATAGTTAATGCAAACTCAGCGTGATTGCATTAAGCGGCCCGCGTCGCCCAACCCCCCGCCAGTTCCCCTCCGTTTCTCTGCACAAGTACATTCGTCGCCATACTGTAGGAAATATGGTAATACTGTGTCTTAATACTGTATCTGTTTCGATTCACATTATTGTTGTTATTTATATATATTTTAGGTATATCAATCCATTGCTTATAATATTATAATTATCACTTCATTGTTTCTATGTTTAATACCATTTTACCCAAAAACTACTCGACCAATTTTACATATTTAAGATAATGCAGACTGCTGATTTAACCCTTAATTACACCAGAATTTCATAACAAATACTATTTCTTCCCTTTAAGGAAGTCTCCACTTCACTGCTATTTTATGAAACTTAAAATTGTCAAGCGCATTTATTAAGGCGCTTTTCACCATCCGATATTATATCGTGTCGTGTCGTGTTATGCAGATCAAAGATTTGCATCTACGACAAAGTATAAAAACAAATACTTACTCGTTTTTATTAGCTCTACATTTTGATCATTTCATGTTGGCAGATAGAAATCGCCGCCTTTTGTTTTATAGACTTATGTTCTTTTGGTAGTGTTTTTTTTTTTATTTTGATGATAAAAGATTTTCTTCTTACTTACATAGTACATTAACTACCTGAATATTGCCATCTTCTTAAATATCGTGATGAAAATACTTATTATTAACGTTTGCAATAAATTGTCTTTAAAATCTAACACAAATATGTAAACAAATATCGTATCGTGCACAATAAAATTCCCAAAGATGAACAAGTCACTACTCCAATGATATTGTGATTTTACAAAAGAGGGTTGAACAATAGCATTGATATTTCTACATCCACTTAGAAATATTGAAATATTGATGGAATTTGTAAGATGGAAATTCTCGCCCATCAAACCGTTTTCCATTATGATTGCTTTAAGTCGAGATTGAGTTAAAAATATGAACGCAAAATGTACGTTCAGGATTTACGAATTGCAGATTACCACAGATTATATAAATAAAGAATTTAATTATGCTCTTAGAAGCCTTTCTACGAACATTTATTTTGAAATTGTTGTAAATTATGCCGATTCATGATAATTGCATTTTAGTTATGATTTATCACGCTAAATCTGCGATAATATTTATAAACAAGATGATGTTTTATGAATGTTTACGTTAGTATAATATGTTAAGGAATTCAAAAATAAAATACATTTATATTAAAAATGTGTTTATTGCTCTTCATAAATCGAATACACAAGCATTACACATTTCTTACATATAAAATTATTACACACATCAGACGCAAAGGCTATGTTTATGCCATTACTGTTCAACATTTAATAGCATACGCTGTATATAAGACACCATTTACAATAATTGTAACAAATAATTACGAATTAAACAGATTTTAAAACGCTATTTACTTATTAAACACTTCGATACTTTGGTATTCAAGATAAATAAAACAACACACGAATCTCATGTCTCTTTATTCCCAAACAATAAAACTACGAACCATACTTCCATAGTTAACATCACTTAGCAAAAAGCCAAGTCACCCGAACTCCAACTTACGTAATTAATCATTCAGCAGCTACTGACGTTCCATCAAAACGTCGCACGTGATAAGTTGCTTCGTGTAAACCGAGCCTTATTCGATGGCAGAGACTATAGATTACATCGATGCCAGAGACTATAGATCTGAAAATAGACACGTTTGAAGTGAATATTTTTATGATTATAGATTACTGATTATAGTATGTATGGGAGTGGTTATAAGCCTATTTAAAAAACTAAATTTTCGATGCCATAAATTTGTTATTTTAAGTTTGATTTTAAGAGAAACGGAATATGAAAACGTAAAAAGGGATAAGTTGCTTGAAAACCACTGAAAACCGAGCTTTATTTAATGTCACAGACTATATAGATTACATATTTGATGCCAGAGTCTAAAGATCATTGTATTAAAGTAGCGAATGTAGCGAATGAATAGTAACAGATTAAAAAAAGGGGGTGCATTTTCGATACCACAGACAATAGATTACATATTCGATGTCAGAGACTATAGAGTAGGTATAGATTACTGAATACAATGGTATCATGTGGCATACGAGTACATATAGAAATTATCAGATACTAGCTGACCCGACATACGGTACCATGACATCACGCGAAGTAGGTATAAACATTCGTTAAGTTTTGAAATGAAATGAAAATCCTTTATTGCTATAGACATAAAAACAAAAAGCAATAGACAATAAATTTAAAAAAGCAAAGGGCGGCCTTATCGCTAGGTAGCTATCTCTACCAGGCAACCTTTACAGTAAAGGAAATAAATAAAACAAAATGTGGGTGAGCAAAAACAAGGCAACTCAAACAAGAAAAACATAATAAAATATTCAATAATGCACGGTATATTAATATTACTACACTATATAAACATAAGCTTATTTTACAACAACTTATTTTACATAAAGTTTTATGAATTTATTCAATTTTCCATGCAATTTTCTTAATGTTTCACTCCGCAAGTACAAGAAAATCATTGAAAAAAAACCTGATTGAAATTGGTGCAGTTCTTATCTTGACGTAACTAAAAAGAAACAAGAATTCATTTCTGACGTAAGACGTTCTCAACAACAAAGACTGCGAAAGAAGGAGGGTGTTTTTTTTTCGATTGTATTTATGTATATTTCTTTATACGCTCTACAACCGAAACCCCTTTACAAATTTTAACTTATTATGTGTCGTTGTAATCATCAGAATTGTGGTAGTGACATAGGCTACATAAATTAGCAGTTGTTTTCATAACAATGATTCTTATTATATGAATAGCGTTAAAAAAAATATGATTAATTACCAAGTGGGTATTATGAAAACAAAACGTGAGTGTCAACATTAGCACAGGCAATTTATTTTGAATCACGCGAACGAAATGCCGGCGCCCTCGCAATCTTTAGTGTGAAAGCAGAATCTGATCTAAGGAAGCCGCGAGTTCTTGCATTAATTTGCACAGAGTAGACGTACAACAGAGGCTGAAATAGATTTATTGTGATTTTTATTATTTTGTATTAGAGAATTGGACGACATGTTCAACCTGCGATCTGGAATGTAATATTTCGTTACATTATTTTATTTTATGTCGAATTTATTTTCAAATTATTGATACATTCAGTAAACTAAATAAATAGTCGTAATCGTAAATTCCATACTCAAATAATGTTATTGAGTTAACATTAAATCATTTGCAATCACTTATAACATATAATTTTGGCATAACAAATGATTTGTATTAATCGAATAGATACCCCATTATAACTACACAAAATTCACTAACATACTAGAACTTTCAAAACACGCTGTAATTGGTGAATATTCCTTTGGAAACAATTATTTTAACGAGGATTCTCCCAATTAATGCGACGCCTTTCATACATCCGATATTCCGATGGAAATTCCCATTCATTTATATTTCAAGAGGTGCACGCTCATATGGATTTGTCTATTCAATTGTCGATTCTAACCCTTTATTGTTGCGGTTAAACTTTTCCATTTGTTCGCGTTCGTACATTGTTGCAACTTGAATATGCTGCTCTATCTGTACTATATGTACATATAAATTTGCTTTTTATACATAAATTCCCAAAAATATAAAAAATATACAAATCTATGTTTTAGGGACGTGAAGTTTTGTCGTTGTGTCATACTCATACCATATTATATTTGCTTAACTTGTCTGTATCTACAATCTACATGTAAGCGTCTAATGTGGTAGCCAAAGAATGGCGTAGTTTCTACAAAATTTTAACTGCAAAGATGATTCCTTTCAATAACCATAACGACATTTATAAATCCTCTTTAAAGTATTTTAATACAATCGACCAAAAAAACACAATATATTATTCCTGTAACTATTTGTTGCTATATCAATTTTACTGTGATAATTCTAGTATAACTTCGGCTTACAGACAAACAATGCATGCAAATCGTATAACCTTCAAGGCAAGGATACTTCAAGCTAACTATTCGGACGAAGCCGATACTTGTCAAAGGAAAGTGTTAGCGAAATTTGCCAGGAATAGTCAAATACTTGATTATATTCATTGCGAACCAATTCCAAATATCTGCCATACATTTATGGATGTGACGTGCTTTGATTTAGAATTGTATAGGCCTGTATAGAAGCTTTAGTGGAAATTATTCGATAAATTGGCCTTTTCAATTTAATTATTATTAGTGGCATAAGTAATTTTCGTAGCACCTGCGTAGCTTTTAGCAATTGTCGTAAATTTGGTTACTTGGAAGATGTCGTTATTGGTGTTAAGAGCTCTCTTTCTTCTTATATTTTTGTATCTTATTATGTAGAAAAATATTCAAAATATAACTGCTGTACCTACTTACTATTTTTTTATAACATTGAAATTAATACTTCCTTAAATACTTCTAATTATAGATACCTACTATACTTAAACTGCAGGTCATCGAAAATTAAAATGTATCCTACTTTACCCATCAAAAATAAATGAATACTTGCAATTAAGGTTACCCATCAAACATCTGACGGCTTTATAAACCACTTAACTCGCAAAAGGTAACGATAAAAAAACCGTAAAAAAAGTATAAACTTTCATAAACACTTTCTTTCACAAGGACCAAAAGTATTAATAGCAAATGCAGATAATAATCACCCAGAGACACCGCTCTCTACAATTAGCTTACTCTGTACCAGCTCTTACATTTTAAAGTGAATAAGTAGGAACGCTTTGTGTTGTAAAACGAGGTTTCGTTGTGAATGAACTTGCCGCAATGTTTTATATTACATTATTTATGCAATTCACTCGATCATAATATATCTGCTTTTCAGTTCTTGAATGTTTCGGAACGTTTGAAACACGGGAGCGTTAATTTATTCGTGTCTAAAGTTGGCAGTTTCTTATTGTGTAACTGTTAATTTTTATAATTTTTATGTGAATTATATAAAAAAAAGACGTGTGGCACTCGGGGACTGCCGCGGTAAAGCTATTGCATGCTATGCCTTCAAGCCACACTTCCGCGCCCGTCGGAGTGGGGAGCGTGAGGTTTTTCGTTACTAAATTTCTGGATTCGGTCCCCGCGCTCAAGGCCCGCGATAGAAGCTATGCAATAGCTTAAAATGTCTATAAGATTGTTATGTAGCGGTTGTTAGTTATTAATTATTATTGATGGTTAAAATATAAAATGAACAATGAGCAATAATGGCTCATAACATTTCTTATTTTCATATTACATTTAATACTTTTATGTTAATATGATTCCACGATTCCATTATCATTTCAATGATAAGAATAAATAAATGAGATGTTTTGGCAAAAAATATTCCATACACTTTTGAAAAAAGTCCGTACTTCAAATATAAACGAGAGAATAAATGTTTCTATATTTCTGTTTGTACTTTTTTACACGTGAACTGGATGTGGGAGCATTTTGAAAAGGAAAAACTATTCAGATTGAAAGACGCTTACTAGCTCTAAAAGCAGCTATAACAACAGTATAAAGTAGTTTTGCACTAATCTATACTAATATTATTACTACCTAAAGAGTTTGTTTGTTTGTTTGAACGCGCTAATCTCAGGAACTACTGGACCGATTTGAAAAATTATTTCGGTGTTAGATAGCCCATTTATCGAGGAAGGCTATAGGCTATATATCATCACGCTAAGACCAACATTAGTGGAGCACTGCGGGTAAAACCACAGGGCACAGCTAGTAAGCTATATAAAATAATAAACAATAAATTTCCACTACTTCTATATATATAAAACTCAAAGGTGACTGTTATAGTGATCTATCAACGCACAGCCCAAACCACTGGACGTATCGGGCTGAAATTTGGCATGCAGGTAGATGTTAGGACGTAGGCATCCGCTAAGAAAGGATTTCCCGAAATTCTTGCGGGAACGGGGAAAAACGGGGATGCACGTACAAAGTCGTGGGCGGAAGCTAGTCATAGATAAAATTACGTATCTATTATAACAGGATCATTTTATGCAAGTCATATGCGTTCTCACGTGATATGTTACGCCGTATATTCAAAGTTAATTAGTTGGAGCTCATTATATTATGTAGGGCCATGGTTCGAGTAATTATTGTGTAGCGCGGCTACGGTGCTACGCACCGCGATGCTACGGTGGCTACGAACACTCATTATTTATACGAAATTATTAACAAGGAAGGTGTTGTTTTAATAATGAACATGTGCTGAACTACATGTATGTAAATATAATATCCAATTAAACGGTGAAGGAAAATATCTTGAGGAATTTCTAGAATCAAAAGTTCGAAGGTAGAATAAGATTGCCTCCTTGCTGTGATAAAAAACATGGGCTGATGATGATCGTAATAAGTAAAAATGATGATGATGATGATGATGATCTGTCTTCCGTGGTTTTACCCGCATTACCCCGCTCCTATTGGTCCTAGCGTCATAATATATAGCCTATAGCCTTCCTTGACAAATTGGCTATCTAACAATGAAATAATTTTTCAAATCGGATCCGTAGTTCCTGAGAATAGCGCGTTCAAGCAAACAAACAAACAAACTCTTCAATTTTATAATATTAGTATAGATTGCACCAACTTTAGCTTTTTTTGGCATTTGTGTTATTAAAAAGGCTTTTAAATTAATCCAATATACCATTCAACTAATTATGAATGTGTATCACTACATAGTATAAAACAAAGTCGCTTTCCAGAGAAAGCGACTTTAAAGCGAAAAGGACAGATCCCTATGTCCCTATGTATGCTTAAATCTTTAAAACTACGCAACGGATTTTGATGCGGTTTTTTTTAATAGATAGAGTGATTCAAGAGGAAAGCGGGCGAAGCCGCGGGCGGAAAGCTAGTTAATAATAATTATGAGTAAGAGCTTATATGCATAAAATATATTAAAATAGATGCTTTTAATTTATTATAATGCCATTAACCGATCGTGAATATATAATTAAATTTATACTTACTTATTTTGTTCAAGGGTTTATAGAAAATATTCTAAAATTAATGTACAAAAAGTTCTTTTCTCAATTACTTTTTATTAGCTGACGCTCGTGTAGTTTTATGCCAATGTATTTATAGAAAACGTTCCTAATTAAGACTGTGACCTATTTATCCTTATATCTGTCGTATATCTCTTCATAAAAGTCACGTCATAATCGACGAAGCTTTTTCAGATAACCTATAGAAACTTAAAACAAACTAAATACTACGAAAATAAATGTTTTGACACTAAAATTTACGACTACTATCTAGTAATTTAAATTATAAAAATACCTTTAAAACATTACTACATAAGTATGTAGTCAGGTAGAACATAAATAGATTTGTTGAAGTTTTACTTCTTAAGGCGTGTTGAGAGTAAAATTTCAAGATCGCGTCATGGCAATACCGTCACGTAATGGAGTAAGGCGACGATTTTGGTATCTTTGAATCTTACCAAAGAAGTTTCACTTCTGACACGTGTGCTCGATACACACGTTCCTTTTGATATTCTTGAATATTATTATAATACATTTATAGATCACCTTGGCAGGGGTCAATTTAAATTATGCCTTATCGATAAACTTGAACCTGATTGTCCTGAATAATTAATCACTTATCGTACTAAACTTAAATAGCCGATAACTCTGGCCAGCACTATCGAGAATTATTTAATACCCTACGTGACGGACGGTCGACGTCGATTTTGCTAGGGATGTGACGTTTGATATCGATAAATTTAATATAAAATTATTTTTTACCAAATATCGAGTCAGGAATGAAAATAAACAATTTATGCTAATTGTAAAAATGTAGAATAGATATATTATTTAGATACCTATTATATTTATTTATTTATTTATTTATTTAAATAGGTACACATCACAGCTGACAATTTTGACTAATTATACACAAATTTAATCACGTCATGTTGCTGTAAAATGCCAGCCAAATTGTATGTACACAGCACAGTTGAGGTTAAAAAAAATTATTAAAAATTACATTATTTAGCACAATTCATAGATCAAGTAAAATATTTTTTTTTTAATACAAGTCATAAAATAAATTGAATCGAAATCATAGTACAGATAAATATCACATCAATATAGCTACAATACATTAAATTACATAAAATACAGTTAAATCAATAAATACCTACTATATAAAACAAATAAGGTACCTAAGTCGTCTAGATTTTTTTCTATATCCAGCGATTGTAATTGTTTTTTGTATTATAATGCTGCATAAAATTATGGCATATTCGTATTTAAAAACGTGTTAAATTTAAAATTGTAAAGTGTACACTTTTTCGAATCGAACATTAAGCTTAACAATATAATTTATTTCTTATTTATATAACAATATTATGATATTATTATCGTTTATGTTTATTTTTCCTAAATAAATAACTAGTGTTGTTCCACTTTATCGATATACCATCTCAAGTATTGTTCATAAAGTGAGGCGAGTCAGCATTATGACGTCATCACTCAACTCAATTCAACCACAGAATATATAATGTGGTATTCTAATGTTCCATACACTTTTGTTATACAGAATTTATTATTAGCCAATTCATTTTATGAAAATCTTATTCGTATAATTCGTTAGTTATTTTCATTTAGTATTTAATCTAAGTAGATTATTGTTTTCAGTTTAGCCTATTTGAAAAGAAAAATGGCAGAAGAAATTAATTAATCCAAATTCGAACACCTAAATAGTCGTCATTCATAATGCCCGTAAAACTCTAACTCAAACTCAAACTCACAAGTTATTTCTGTGTATACTGACTAAAACATGTATATAAGAAAACATTATAACAAACTCTTGTACTTTTGGAATTTATTATGCACCACCTGCACCGTCCACCATCCTCAGAATTGTTCCTTGTCGTTTGGCTTGCCTGGCAGAGATCGCTGTCAGCAATAAGGCCACCCCCTGTACATAATTATATTATTTACTTTGTTGTTTTTAAATTGTTTCCTATGTGATGTACACTGTACAATAAAGACTTTTTAATTCCTTCATTCATTCATATATTTTCTTTCGAAATACATATGTATACTCAAACACTAACGGCCTTACTAATAAAAAGTTAAACAATGGATAAATTTCTACCACTTTCTACCATAGCTGTGTCCTGCTCTTGCTCACATGAAACGTCAATCATAAAAACAAGACAGATTATTGCAATAACTAATCCATTGCATAGCGAATGGGTAACATTTTATTAGTAAGACCGTAAGAAACATTATTTTCCCGTTTAGAAACCGTTACATACATCACGGTGATAAACCACAAACTGCGTAAACACGCCACTCCATAATTACTGCAAAGACAAACAAATAGAATAAAGCAAATCTCGGATCTCCTTGAATCACAACGAATAGATAATATACTTGAGTATCGGTTTATACAGTCGCTTTGAGCTTACGCTTAATATTATGTTACGGCCATTTGCGATCAAACAGACATGATACACTATTGCTAATAGTTTTGATTAATATAGGGAATTTAGTTACACTAATCTCAATTTGGAATCTGTTCCATTTGTATGTGGATTGTGTTTTTAGGAACTGTTTTTATTAAAGAGGTTAATAGTTACTGATGGTAAATAGATTAACTTTTATTTTCTTAAAATGCGATTGGTTAATTTGCATCTTGTAACTGATTTAAATATTTTAACAGAAAAATTGTGTTCAGTTTTTTGTACATCTTTCCATAATCGATCTTATTTTTATACCCACAAGAATCAAATAATGAAACTCTTAATTATGAACTGAACTTACCAAAACACGGTGCCAATCGATATATGGACATAGAAACTATTTAACTCCAAAACTACTGCTATACTGAATGGAGATTTCATGTTATTTTTTATATGATATTAATGGTTACTAATTTCTATTCGAAGATTAAAAAGCACAAATAATTTAAAACTAGACGTTCCTCAAAACACCGCGTTTCCCTTCATCACAATCACCTCCTTGCTCTCCAAGATAATGGAATCCCTTATTAATCGCCAACTACTGAGATATCTGGAGGATCACCAGCTGATTAGTGACCGACAGTACGGTTTCCGTCGCGGTCGCTCAGCTGGTGATCTTCTTGTATATTTAACTCACAGATGGGCTGCAGCGATTGAGAGCAAAGGTGAAGGCTTGGCGGTCAGTTTGGACATAGCGAAAGCTTTTGATCGGGTTTGGCACAAAGCGCTCTTAGCAAAACTTCCATGCTATGGGCTTCCCGAGAGACTTTGCCAGTGGGTAGCCAGTTTTCTCACAGAGCGTAGCATGAGTGTCGTTATTGACGGTTCCTGCTCCGACCCTAAGCCTGTGAATGCTGGTATTCCACAAGTTTGCGTTCTGTCTCCCACTCTGTTCCTTCTGCATATCAATGATATGCTGCTCAACAGCAGCATTCATTGCTATGCAGACGACAGCACTGGTGATGCAGTTTACACCGGCCGTAGCAATGTCTCTCAGGATCGCGTCATTGAGTACCGGAATAACCTCGTGTCTGAAATTGAGGCTTCTTTAGACGAAGTTTCTAATTGGGGTCGACTAAACTTAGTCGAATTCAACCCGAAGAAGACACAGGTTTGCGCGTTTACCGCTAAAAAGCTTCCCTTCGATGTAACCCCTGTTTTTCAGGGCACTCCTCTATCAGCCACAGCTAGTATTGGTATTCTCGGTCTCGAAATCTCGAGTAACGTGCAGTTTTCCTGTCATTTGGAAGGCAAAGCCAAGTTGGCTTCTCAGAAACTTGGTGTGCTCTGTAGAGCGGGACAGTATTTCACGTCGCGCCATCGCCTCAATCTTTATAAGGCGCAAGTCAGGCCGCACATGGAATACTGTTCCCATCTCTGGGCCGGGGCACCCCAACAATACCTCCTTCCATTTGACCGCATTCAAAGGAGAGCTGTACGACTCGTTGGCGAACCGAGTCTCACCGATCGGCTTGATACTCTGGCATTGCGAAGAGATATCGCTTCCTTATGCGTTCTCTACCGCATTTACTATGGGGAGTGCTCTGAGGAATTGTTTGGAACATTACCCACCGCTGAGTTCCATTACCGCACAGCCCGCCATAAACAGAAATACCACCCTCACCACCTTGACTGCTGGCGGTCGACAACTGTGCGCTTTAAACGGAGCTTCTTTCCGCGCACAACAGTCATATGGAACCAGCTTCCTAGTACGGTATTCCCGAATGGTTACAATCTGGGGACCTTTAAGAAGAGAGCGTATTCTTTCCTAAAAGGCCGGCAACACACTTCCAATGTCCCTGGTGTTGTGGGTGCTTATGGGCGACGCTGAACGCTTACCATCAGGCGTCGCGTCTGCTCTGTTGCCTCCTCTCTCATAAAAAAAAAAAAAATCACCTGCGACAAAGGCATAGCAACGAAATAACAACATAATTTATTCATTCGCTACATTGTCTCAGCTAATTGCCTCACCTTACTACGACACGGAGCTCTCGAGATTATTAATAAATAAATAAGACGAGCTTTTAGAATATTTGAGTTTCATCAATACTAACTGGTGAAGGGAATATGCATGTTAGAAACAAAATGGAAGCTAGACTAGTTTGCTTTCTTTTAGAAATAAAGAATAATGCAATTTTATTTGAAATTAGTTCAATAAGCGTTATTTTCTGATAAATTTAGTCGTAATTTAAAGCCTAGATATGGTTGCGGAATAAAATTGTTAAATTTAACAATATTCAAAGCCCTTAATACGGAAGAGGTGAAGAACATTATAAATAGAAAATTATTATATTGAAATGTGTATTTTAGTAAATTATAATAAATTCCACTTACGAAGAAAGCTACTCTAGAAAACAGCTAACACAACATACCATAAATTAAATATAAACCATTACATGTTGAATAAACCACGTAATACATTAATAAGTAATGTTAAATATGTAACATTACAGTTCGCACAATAAACCAATTTAACGATGCTAATATGGCTGATGTTCGAATATGAAAAGATAATGCCCAATTAATGGAGCGTTCGTTAAGCCGATTAAGTATCGCGTTTAACTGCGCCCTATTTTCACCTAAACAAATATGAAAAACACGAACGTTCTCGGAAAATGTTAGTAGCATTTCCTTGTTACATTTTACGCTACCAAATTTTGTATCAGGCTTTATTTTCCCCATAAAGCTCTGCATAATATTATTATCAACATTGTAAGCGATTGAAATTTTAAAATTTTTAGCGAGGTTGCTATCGAATTTTCTAGATTTAAAATGGAAATAAAAAGGTATGGAGATAACAACTTTGCGAACACTATGAACTAGCCTATATATTAAACGTACATAATTAAAATCTAGATATTTTAAAAATTATTGCACTTTAATTATGACGAATTTAAAGAAAACCCATCTTTAATTTTTTACGATTACAAACTACTACTAGCTACTCCTAAGCTCTAACCAAACAGTGATTATAATATAGTCCTAATCCAATTTAATTCGAATCCAGCGAACAATAAATCCATTCAGCCGTTCTTGAGTTGGTGTAACTTACAATTTTCTTTAATAAATATGGAAGATAATATGATAATAGCGCTATATTTTCACTTCATTCGAGCAAGAAATGTACACCACTAGAGACATTAAGTAGTCACGAGTTTAATCAATACTCTTCGTTCAATTTTTCTTGAACATATTTTAACATCATCTGCTGCTCCATATAAAAATGTCAACGTCGTATTATATCTATAATTATTTAGACCTAATTTAGCAGAGACGGTCACGGGAAAACCCGCCTTAAGTCAAAGGAAAATGGCTTATATCTTCGTAACAAGATTGAGCCGACTGTCGGCAATAAATTTCATACAAAGACGTTGTACGCAAGCGTACTTCCGTAGAATAAATAATATAGATGTGACAACTTGGTTTGATTAATTGCCTTTATAATATAGAATAGAAGTATTTCTTTGCCACTTAGGGAGCACCTAAGATTCATGAAGCCTTTTATCGTATTGTACGTAATGTTGGTAATTTTTAAGACCTTTATTTTGTCTTCTTATCGTATAGAGTAAAGTACATATCCCATTAAACGTAAACTGATGGTGGGTATTGTTTATATTTACAATAAAACGTACTACGTAAATAAATATCGTATACACGTTGAGACAATAAATCTGATACGAAATCTGCGAATTGCAACTGGTATATGAACATAGAGCTTGCATTGCAAACTGCTCAACCACCCCTATCGGCATTTGACCGCGTGACCGGTACTACGCTCCCTCCGACACTTCAACCTGCGTATTAAGGCAGATTTTTTCGAAGCTTCCATCCGCAGCCGCTACTCCCGGTATCTATAATATTTAATCTATGTTGATCCCTCTGTGAGAACACAGACACGTTATAATTTTTATCAAACAAACACAAAAAACTATTAACTTAAATTATACCACATCTGTTCAAATAATCTATGTCCATCGGCTCCATGCGGGCGGCGGTTTCGCTTGAACAAGACATTTTCGGCGTTTAATGCACAAGTTTGTGCTCTACACAATTGTATTGGTTATGTACTTTGCTAACTTTTAGCTTGCTATTACTGACATAGTAATAGCACAGTATTACAATATTATTTCCTACAGTAAGGAATCGCCTTTGATGTCGCGCGATGCCGCCGCCAGCGTAGGTACTTACGCTGCCACACGAAAATACGCTAGGGTTGCAACAAATGGGAAATAAAACAATTGTGATTATTAATATTATGATGAAATCATTTATTCATATTTCATATGTACATTCAAAATAATTGCGATTATTAAATCTGATGTAATTATTTGTTCATAAATATATAATTACAGATATTGCACTGCTAAATATTATTTACGTGGACACTTTATTTTTGGATGTTCTTAATTGTATATTATAACATTTAACTAAGTAATGCATTCGCATTGGGATGTACAATCTGATTAGGAAATAATGAGGACAACATATACATAGCTTTGATTTTAATTCAACAGATACAATTAATACAATCTTTCTGAAATATTGTTTCCTTCTGGGATTTCAATGTAGATTTACATCCGTAAACGGAACAGTTTGTGCGCGCCATAATAGAATATGTAAGTACCTATGTATAATAAAATTATTACACAAAAAATACGACTGCGTCGTCCTTTCGCGATAGGTAAAGCAATCTCAGCGTGATTGCTTTACGCGGCCCGCGTCGCCCGACCCCCGCCAGTTCCCCTCCGTTTCTCTGCACAAGTACATTCGTCGCACTACTGTAGGATGGTAATACTGTGGTAATAGGCTATACGGAAATTGCTGTGCGATATGATAGTGCCTGGTTATTGAGAATTATAAATTTGAACAACATTATAGTATATTATTTATTCTTAAGAGATTTTCTTTTTAGAGTAAAATTTCATGATCTCGTCATGGCAATACCGTCACGTCATGATTTTGGTATCTTTGAATCTTGCCAATGCGATTGCTCGGCACACACGCTCATTTTTTTGTTAATCGTACTATATCTATCGATTATTATTAACGTCGAAATTCTTAACATACTTTTCATACAAGAGCATTTATACATGATTACGAAGAACAGTATCAAAAATAAGATTTTTCATAAGCGTATGTGAATACGAGTATGGTTCAGTGGGTGTGAAAGCTTCTTGTTATTTTTTACCGGTTTTGGGTTTATACAGAAATAGGTAATCCCAAAAAGTATACATAAATAAATAGATTAATTATGTAATCTTTAACAACAAAATAATAATCAGAGTACAGATGAAACATGGTTTGGAAATTTGAAATCCTGAATGTATTCGCACAAAGAAATGTTAACAAAAACCTAAGACAATTATCATTTGTGTATCATTCATTCTGGTGTAATGTTAATTAGAATGATAATAATATGTTGCATTATCTTCGAAAACATGTCCAGTTAAACATGTTACAAACCTTTTTAGAAGATTCCCTTTTGGTTATTGCGACACGAAAAATTCATTAGTTAAGTAAAATGTAAAATTTTCAATATAAACATACCTCACTAACGATATTGAATTTTATCTTTTCCTTATAAAATTCTAGCACATAACCTACTTTTAAGGCATATTCCAGAGTAAAAGCACGTTCGAAAATCGTCAATCAGAGACCGACCTAATTACTCGGCGTACGATGAAAAACAACTTCACCGATAACCTATCTATTGGGGATTACAAATAATTTTATATTATACGATATTATTTATTTTATAAACATTCTACTAGAGTAATGAGGAATGTGTTTGTTTTCTTTTTTATATCACAAAAAGCTCTAAAAGTACTTTAGAAATTTCAAATTTTCTTTTATCGGCAAATTTTCCTGTCGCCAACGACGTATTCTTCTATTGTATTCAGTCTATGCGGTTGGAATGGACAGAACGGCTAGCATT
Organism: Colias behrii; assembly: GCA_029959065.1. Lineage (NCBI taxonomy): Eukaryota > Metazoa > Arthropoda > Insecta > Lepidoptera > Pieridae > Colias > Colias behrii. Next base: position 1,358,305 of record JARWMC010000025.1, read on the forward strand.
ATATTTTGAGTTGTTTTGTGTGTTTATTTACAAATTCAATATTTATCTTTACTATATCATTTTCTTTTGTGTAATTTGTTACCGAACATTTAAATTTAAGGAAATCATGAAAGTATATAAATTGGTCATGTCAATTGTCCATAATAAAATTAATAATTATTATCATAATCGTGTCTAAACATTGCTCCGGTTTTCTTTTTTAAGTGTTAAATTATAATAATATCGTTTACATAATATTTTTTACAAACATTTTAACGAAACATCGATTCCTTTTTTCCAAACCAATACAGAACGATAATTTATCGTATCCTGTAAACAAGATCGTGTAATCTTAGGAGAATTGCCTGCGGAGGAAAAATAAATTAGCAGCGACCATTCATAGGTTGTCTCTGCTTACTAATCACTTATGTTATTGCTACGCTCGCTTACTTAAGTACGGTCTACAGCCAAATATATTAAAAAAATATATTAATTATCAATGAAATATTAAAGTGTGTCTATACATGTTGCCTTTACATATGTATTAAATATAATATATATTAACTTATTGAACAGTGCTAACTAATATAGTTATAATGAACACGACAAAAAATGTGTACTATGTAATTTAATTCTGAATCTTATCTCATGTTCAAGTTTGGATCAGAAATGTAATAGGTAATAATTTTTAACTCAACAAGATTATTTGGATTTTTTTCAGATATAGTTATTACGTTAAATAAATTGAACGAATTTTTATCACGATCTGTAGTAATTTAATCCCAAGGTTACCATTTTCTATACTATTCGAATAGTAATGAAGTGAAATATACCTTTGCATTGGTACTATACAAAGCAAGTCTCTTCAACTGCCACATTGACTGTTTATTACTTTATTTAACCCTCCAATAAGCTCTTTATTCAAAACCAAATTAAAACTCAGTTTAAAATTACGTTATTTCAAATCAGTCTCCGTACAGCCAATTAGCTGAATCTGATTGGTCTATGTGTCAATGTCTTGCACTTAGAATAAAGACAGGTCAAACGAAATCGAACTCTAAAATAAAATCACAGGGTTGATTTTCATTTGGCAAGCTGAGAAGAACTCATTAAAACGCGGCACACGCAGAATTAGTCAGGCTCGATCGATATAGTTTTGCAAACATTTTTATGAAACTGTAGTTATAACATTGAATTGGAGTTTAAATTAATGATTAATCATTTGTGTTTGTATACAAAGTTGTTATGTAATGAATGTTTGTTTTAAGAGATGAAGTGACTGACTTTAAATATTGTGATCTTGTTGTTCTACCTCTACTTCTACTTACTTCAAATCTTATGACTAGCGTGAAAATTACCAAAATAAAACATGTGAAATGTATTTACTGTAAAATATATACTTTTAGGCTATAGCCTTACTTCCTCAGTAGAGAAGTAGGTAGCATTTTAACTAACTATAAAAATGAATAAATTTTGCAATCCAAATTCGACTCTATATAAATAAAAAAATATTTCAGGACAATTTTCACACACGGCGCGATCTGATCTCATACTAAGCTTTCGCTTGTGTTATGGAAACCTGATGGCTGATAAACATACATAGGTATATAATTTTAAATAAATACTTATATAGATAATTAACACCCAGACACAGTGCAAACATTTATTTTCATCACACAAATATTTGCCCCGGATGGGAATCGAACCCAAGACCAGTGGCTTGGAAGGCAGGGTCACTACCAACCACAGAACATTAAAAACAAATAGAAGTGCTATAATGTCATAATTACTATGAAAACCAGTGTCGCCAAACCCACACATTTAAACCGATAGTTATACAGTACACTACAAGTAATCTATGCCTTTGATTGGAGAGCTTAATTTGAGTAAAAACTGACTTAGGTTATAAATTCAGCATTTCAATATGTACCCTAACGCACCATGTTACGGTTTATTTTAGTATAACATCCCTAGGTATATTAGCTGTTTTGTTTCTCATTGCACAGAAATTCCAAATTCGAAAACATCCAGCTACTCCACAACAGAGGGCGTTAGTTTTCGATAGATATAACTTTGAACCTCAACACATAGAGATAAGGTTGAAATTTGTGTCACTCAACATTAATGACATTAACTTGATTTTTATCTGATGCTATGCCCTGAGGGATGTCAGCCTTGTTATCGATTATTCACAAATAAATATTTTTTGTGTATTTTTTTTTCTTTCTATTATATGAGTATAGTATAATGTGTCACATTTTGGAGTATGTTTATTACTACTAAGTACGTCTTTTTATATTATTATTATTAAATAAAAAATGGAATAGAATAGTATTAATCTATATTTACAAAATACAAACAGAAAATATGCATTATTTTAAATCTTGGAACTTCCGTAGGTTTGCTGTATCGGTGGCCTTTGTTAGACCGCTTAGTGCTGTTCGGCATCCAGTTAACTCGTCACGTTGCATTTATCCATTTCTCTTTTAAATTAGCCTCTTTGGGAAATCTATAAATAAATTGGACAAATGAAAGCTAAGGAAAAATAAAATAAAATTTAATATTTATAATGTTTGGCTTTTCTAAAGTATCGATACTGTCGATATGCGCCACAAGCATCACTAAAGCGACATTCGTTTGTTTATTGCAATAATATTCCAGAAATTCTAGTTTGCTGTTCAATCTATAATAGTACTAATTTCTTACGGATTAAGGTTCATTTTGACTAGATATTTGTATACAATTTTGACAAATTACAAGCGAAGTTATAACATAAAATATTATATGTAAAATAAATAAAAATAAGACTTACCGATGGTATGAAATGCCTCCATTGCTGATATTATTTCGTCTGCTATCATTTTTGCACTCTAATACCGAACTACACGTCCTAATTAATGAATAAATATGGAAAAAAGGTTTGACAGCTGACAACCGACTCGAATATTTTTCTGCGCACAACTGAGAGCAAGTTAGGTGATCTTACCTTACAAGTGACACGTGGGCCACGCCCACATCACACTTCTATCTACTTTACTATTCTGTGCTACCAACCAAGCCAACCGGTCAGTCATATAAATATTAAGTAATAAGTAGGCCCAATAAAATGTAAACTAGAATAGATGCGTATGTTTTTGTTTAATCCAAAATTCGTAACCCGTAATTGGCCGGACAAGCCGCCACGGTAAGGTAAAGTTTCCACCTGATATCGACAGCCAGGGTTAGTACTACTAAAGCTTTGGACTTACTTTTTATTAAATAAAATGTAATATATTGTTATATTACACTTTTTTCTTATTTTTCCATTATTGTAAGGTCAATTTGTAGAGACGAATTAATATAATAGTTCAAGTTAGTATAATTATTCTGTGTTGTCATATATTAATAGCAATTTAGAGTTTTAGTAGCGCAAACTATGTTTAATGTAATTACATGGTATTTATAACAGAATACAATTTTTTAGACGTCTGTCTGTTCATTCCAGTAATTTATCTGAATTTTGATAGTAATTTCATAGGAATAGTAAACGTGAAACTATATGTATATCATAATATCATTCTAAACTAAATGAATAATGCACTAGTATCCAAATATTCCAAAATGCCTCAAGTTCTAAACCTTAGTAGCGTAAATCGATCCCGAATAGGAAATTTCTGGCGGAAGCGGGTTGACGGGCCGTTGCTTTATTATTTATGCTGAGCTGATCTCGCCCATAAATTATAACAATATATCTATTTACACTAGATATTTGACGGTACCTTTGGTATTTGCTTTGTGCGCTGATTTATTGCGGGTAGTATTGAAATATTGTGACGAAGCTTTAGGATGATTTTTATAGGACAATTTTTGTTTGATCGATAATGTTATTAACAGAGAGAAATTTTAAATAATTTTCTTATTAAAGAGCTAAATATATTCTTAGTTTTAGTTTTATATTGTTATATGTATGTTAGTCTGTAAGGTATTTATTCTATGGGTCTGTACAATTTATTGTCTGTTACCTGAATTAAATATAATAATAAATAAAATAAATTATGATGTCACAGTGAAGCCACGTGAAGCTGAAAAGCTTATTTGTTTGAACGCGCTAATCTCAGGAACTACTAAACCGATTTCAATCATTATTTCACCGTTGGATCGGCGAAACCTGGACGGACCACTAATATTACATTTATCACACATCATATTTATATTATTACTGCTTTAATATTATGCTTTTTTATAGCAAGTGTATCAAATAATCAATGACTTTATTCACTCACATATAAACAGGGAAAAAAGCTCACTTATACTGTTAAGGCCGCCTTGTACTGACAATTTAGGCATTTTAGGCACTGAGACGGCTCGCGCCCGCGTTGCGCAGGAGCCGGCGCGACATGAACTCCGGTGACCTAAGAAGGCGGGCGATTACGACACAGTATAAATAAATCAGTAGTTCGATTTTATTTGCTATCGTGGGAATGTTGTTGATAAATAAATTCACTACATATACCATTAAACGAGCAATATTTGCATATTTATATACATATTTGTTTGTATTCATACAGTGTGGAAATTTTCGATGTGCCCTGAAAGGAAAGTACTTGAAATACTAGGGATATCAAATTTTTCTGAAAGGAAACATTCCTTTATTTAAAAAAAAATAGAACTAAATTCAAAGAGTATCTAAAATTCACTTGCTTCGACTGGGAAACGAAAAATCTAATTTTATTTTTCAAATCGATAGAAACAATATAAAAGATAATTTATTGTTTATTTCTCGTAAAAATATTTGCTCTTAGAAATAAAAATATCATGGAATCGAACATTTTTATTGTGGCATCAACATCATATGTAAACATAAAGAACGCTACTGGTTTTTTGGTCTATTTCATAAATACATTTAAAATTTAAAATGAAACTCTCGTTCTGGAGTAGGTACATTAATTTATTTTCTTCTGAAAATATTGGTAATAATAATTAAAAGAAAAACAAATAAAAAAGGCAAAATAATCAATTAATGAATATTATTGTATACAATATCGAACATTTTTAAGAAATGTATAAAATACTTTTTTATGAATTATTAATTATTATTATCATACATAATATTATGTTACCGGCAATATATTAAACCCTTCTTAGTAAATGTATGTTATTCCGAGAAACGGTCGGAATGATATAAATTATATTCGTCACATCTTTAAATCTGAACTTTCCTTCAGTAGCAAGCACATTTGCAAATGTCGGTGGTTTTTGGGGTAGCGATTATCCAATATGAGGTCAAAACTAAAATCCAAGATGGCGCCGACGAAAATTTGAAATGTTTTCGTCATGGGTGTCATTTTCAAAGAGTTGGAGTAGCTATTAATCAATATGAGGTCAAATCTAAAATCCAAAATGGCGCCGACGAAAATTTGACATCATGTCGTCACGGATGTCATTTTCATGGTTTTGGGGGTAGCTATTAACCAATATGAGGTCAAAACTAAAATCCAAGATGGCGCTGACGAAAATTTGATATCTTTTCGTGATGGGTGTCTTTTTCATGGTTTTTGGGGTATCTATTTACCAATATGAGGTCAAAACTAAAATCCAAGATGGCGCCGACGAAAAATTTGAAATCTATTCGTTATGGGTGTCATTTTCATGGTTTTTGGGGTAGCTATTAACCAATACGAGGTCAAAACTAAAATCCAAGATGGCGCCGACGAAAAATTTGACATCTTTTCGTCACGGGTGTCATTTTCAAGGTTGTTGAGATTGGATTATAGTTTTGACCTCATATTCACTAATAGCTACCGCAAAAACCATGAAAATGACACCCATGACGAATAGATGTAAAATTTTCGTCGGCGCCATCTTGGATTATAGTTTTGACCTCATATTCGTTAATAGCTTGCCCAAAAACCATGAAAATGACACCCATCACGAAAATAAGTCAAATTTTCGTCAGTGCCATCTTGGATTATAGTTTTGACCTAATATTCGTTAATAGCTACCCCAAAAACCATGAAAATGACATCCATGACGAGAAGATGTCAAATTTTTTGTCGGCGCCATCTTGGATTTTAGTTTTGACCTCATATTGGTTAATAGCTACCCCAAAAACCATGAAAATGACACCCATGACGAATAGATGTAAAATTTTCGTCGGCGCCATCTTGGATTATAGTTTTGACCTCATATTCGTTAATAGCTTGCCCAAAAACCATGAAAATGACACCCATGACGAAAAGATGTCAAATTTTTCGTCGGCGCCATCTTGGATTTTAGTTTTGACATCATATTGGTTAATAGCTACCCCAAAAACCATGAAAATGACACCCATGACGAAGAGATGTAAAATTTTCGTCGGCGCCATCTTGGATTATAGTTTTGACCTCATATTCGTTAATAGCTTGCCCAAAAACCATGAAAATGACACCCATCACGAAAATAAGTCAAATTTTCGTCAGTGCCATCTTGGATTATAGTTTTGACCTAATATTCGTTAATAGCTACCCCAAAAACCATGAAAATGACATCCATGACGAGAAGATGTCAAATTTTTTGTCGGCGCCATCTTGGATTTTAGTTTTGACCTCATATTGGTTAATAGCTACCCCAAAAACCATGAAAATGACACCCATGACGAAAAGATGTAAAATTTTCGTCGGCGCCATCTTGGATTTTAGTTTTGACCTCATATTGGTTAATAGCTACCCCAAAAACCATGAAAATGACACCCATGACGAAAAGATGTAAAATTGTCGTCGGCGCCATCTTGGATTGTTGTTTCATAAAAATAATAATTGTCATACTCATACAGATGAACCAATATCATAATAGTCTTCCTACTAGTACTTCAAAACTTTGCCGCTATTCCTATTCAACAACCCATAATATAGAGGATCTCAGGCAAGGTAATTTTTAAAACATAATAATTTTAAATTACAAATAAACATTTTTTCTTTCTTTCTTTCTTTCTGGTAATTGTAATATGAAACTTGTGTTGATTTGAAGAATAAAATGGAAAATTTTATTTTTTTACATTTTTAGTTCTTTTGATTCCCGGTCGAAGAATATGAATTTTTGAAAATCTTTGAATGCAGTTCTATTTCTTTTTAAAAATAAAGGAATGTTTCCTTTCAGCAAAATTTGCTATCTCCAGTATTTCTAGTACTTTCACCCAGGGCCCATCGAAAATTTCCACACTGTATTTAGTATTTACAAACAAAATATATAAATATGCAAATATTGCTCGTTTAATAGTATAGAATAAGAAGTTAATTTATTTACACCAACAATCCTAGGATAGGTAATAAAATCAAACTACTGATTTATTTATACCGTGACGTGCTCGCCGTTTTACTCGCCGCTCGGTTCTAATACGCGAGCGGCGACTACAACGTGGTCGGGAGCAAAACTAGCACAGGTCCTCCTTCGATGACGTCCGGCTGGACTCTGGCGGCACTGACGTGGTGCGCGCGAGTCGCATTTTACGTATTATATTTTATATAGAAAAAAATAAGGGCTAAATTATAAATCTATCCAAAAATTTCCCTGTAAAACCTGATTAGTAAATGAAATGTAAAATTTTCATAAACATAGCGTTCCCCTAATTCTCATAAAACTGATTATGCTTTCAAAATCGATGTTACTTCTGATTTTTTTTTGATCGAGTTAAATGTTTAATATTGTGTTTTTATCCAAAAAAGTCACTAGATCAAACGTTTATCTGTGCTATATATTTTTTTAGGATTTTAAATATGATGATTTCTATCCAAAAACCATGATTTAGAAACATACATTTTGAACAAGGGCCCCTTAAATTAGATCTCAATAATACCTTTATCACAATTTAAAAAGCCATTATTACCAATCCAATCGCAAATAAAGAATCAATTAATCAAATCTATTTACACACTCCTCGATACTTTTAATTAACCTTTGAAAACATTTTATCGAATGTACTCGTAGACGGGTTACTTATAAAAAATAGAATCAACCTTTTTGAAATAACCGAAGGGTAATATCGTTAAAGGGTGCTTCATTGACCTGTTTATCTAGGTCATCAAGTACCCTTTAATGAATGTTATATTTTCTTGAAATTTTCAATACATTCTCGTTTATGAAACGCACTTGTACATTCTTGGAACGTTGAGTGAACTAATCGTTGGAATCTCGGAAATACATTTTAAATATATCAACTAGATTTCCACCCGCGGTTTCGCCCGCGCAGTGTAAAACTTAACAAATTATGTACTAAAGGTTCTTCAAGAGTCATGCTATCCATTGGTGAAAATAGAATGAAAATCGGCGCAGTAGATTTTAATTAAAGTCCTGTTTTACCCTTGGCGTACGGAACCCTAATAAAAAGTATCTAAAGAAAAAATAACGTATTCCCCACAGTTTTCTTCGTCAAACTGCGGCAGTTAAACAACTTCTGACCAGCCAGAACTCAAGAACTTTTTCAAGACGTTAGCAAAGGCGCAGAGCGGTGACCAAAGCTTTCGAAGCTTCTAGAAGCTTCTGGAAGTTTCTAGAAGTTTCTCGAAGATTCGAACAAAACCATACACGTCCCTTTACCAACAATCAAACTTCGCATACAAGTTTAATGAATGCATTTACGGCAGAGGCTAGTTAGCTCGACCGATGATGCAATTAGGCCACCTAATTACGTATTGTTGTTTGTCATTTTCAATGGAACTGGATTGAATTATTTCTTTGATTAAGATGTAGATTTTCTATGTGACTTAGTTACTATGTGATTAAGAGCTCGTCTATGTAAATATATGATTTTAAATAGATTCATAGGATATTGTTTGTAAAAGTTTATGCGTAATTTGGTGTAGTCATGCGAAAGTTTGTGAGGATAGATGTATCAAGAGTAACAAACATGCGTCTTTCCAAACTATACAAGGCCAGTACGCAACGGTGTGAAACTGATCACGTATAGTTTGGAAATAACTTTTTTACAAAGTTCTTCCAATCTATACAACAGCAGTACGCAAATACTCGCGTATACTTTGTAGTTGAGTAAGTAAGAATAGCGTTCCAAAATATACAGCGCCAGTACGCATGCGGACTAATCGTGTATGTTTTGGAGTAAGCGCGACGTCTTTCCATTGCTCGCGTTTATATTATTGTATTGCTGTTTTTAAATCTATTATTAAAATGCATGTGTATTGTGTATATAATGTTGCGTACTGATCGTATATTTTTTGTATCGAGGATGCTTGTGTCTTCGTTCCCGACTATACTGCACGACTTAGGGCTCTTTCAATTTATGCGTTTCGTATCGGACCGCTGCCGCACGTTTTCCGTGCCGCTAGTTATAACCCGCTGCCGTGCCGTTGCAGTACGTTAGCAGTCCGCTACCAAACGCTTAAATTGAAAGCGTATCTGACTGCCGTGCGTTTGTATGCTAGTGCTGTTTTAAATTTATTTGACACCAGTTAAGCTATGGACTCTGACGAAGAAACATTACTGTTAGTGCTCTTGTTGAAAAACATCAAACAAAAAAATAAACAAAAACTACGCCTCCGTAAAAGATGATTGAATTAGATAAGACCAAAAAATTAATTTTTAGAGCACGAATATTCTCTGTCAAATCATATCGATATATCGATATTTTTGACGTGACAACGTCTTATAATTCGATAGAGCCGCCTGCACGCACGAAAAAACATGACTCATGCGGCGTTACCTCGCTCTGAGGCGTTCCGTGTAAGGCTTGAAGTGCGAGCGAGAGCGCGGAACGAGCGACAAAGAAGCACAATCGGACGTTGTCACGTTCAACTATCGTCAGTAAACCGACTTTACAGACAACCAATTTTTAATAAAAATATCAATATCGATATTGATATTTTCAAAAAACATCGATACGATATACATATCGATACTTTATTGCATTTCCGACATCCCTATGGGACTTGCGACGTTGCCGTCCTGATGTCGAGCGTTCGCGGTACGGACGCCGCGCTGCTGCCGCACCGTGCATTTTGTATGAAAACAAACGACCGGCCGTGCGCCGTACGACAAACGCACCGCTACGGCACTGTAGCGGTCCGATACGAAACGCATAAATTGAAAGAGCCCTTACAATTGACAATAGTGCTAAAATATAAGAATCTAATAAGTCCAGAAGAAGATGGTTGCGAGGCGACGGAGCCCCGCTTTGCGGGGCTCCTATTTTTGTGTAGTTAAAAAAAACACGAACCTAACCTAACCCATAGGTAACCCTTATATCTGTTACCTATTTATTTTTCTTAGCTTACCTAATAATATTTTTATTCCATATTTTACTGAATCAATCAAGAAGAATAAAAGTAGATAGATATAGCTGTACAAGTCTTTGATTGCCTATATATTTATTATTTCGCTCAAGCGTAAGTGGTGTAGTAGCTATATTTAGTTATACATATTTTGCGTACCTACTGATCGTGTATAGTTTGGAACGAAGAGGCAAGCATCCGCGTTACAAAGTATACACGATCAGTACGCAAAATTCGTGTATATATTGTAATAACAAACTTAAAAACAGCATTACAAAGTATACACGAGCAGTTTCCTATGGTTGCGTTCTGGCTATGTATAGTTTGGAAATACGCAACAAACATACACGTATGTATGTTTGTTACTCTTTTACGCAAATACTACTGAACCGATTACTATGAAACTTAGCACACATATAGAGCGTAACTTGGATTAACACATAGGATAGGGCTTATCCCAGAAATCCCACTGGAACACGAACTATGCGGATTTTTCTTTGAAAACGCGGGCGAAGCCGCGGGCGGAAAGCTAGTATCTAATAATACTTTTTAAGAGGCTATGGGTTCTATTTATCAATAATGATCCTCAAATAAATGAACATAATAAATAGTATATACTCTATAGTGTTCAAATATTCATACTACAATACAAAACAAAGGAAAAAAACCCGACAAATTTGAATATGTTCGGTATTAAAATTTTCAACGAATTCACTCAAATACTGTTATGCCTACGCATCGCTGAATACCGTTATTACAATTACCTCTAATATTCTTTTATCTACAATTTTATTGAAATTTAAAAATAGACTATAATACTAAACATAGTTGTACTCTGTTCTATATGTGTAAGTAGTTCTAAGGTTTCCTATATGTACAACTATTAAAGAGTTAAATAAATAAATAAATAAATGTGTGCGTGTACACACGTAAGAAGTGAAACTTCTTTATGACCTTATTTTTCAAAAAATAATTTACTATATGCAACTTTACAGAAATACGTCGAATCAAAGATGGCGCGTAACGGAAAAATGTCACGCGTAAAGAAAAAATGTTACACTAAATTTTTTTCCAACCCCGATAAAGAAGTTTCACTTCAATAAACATAGTTATTTTAAAAACCCTTGAAAAATATGATATTCGCTTTCAATATCAACAATTTATTATCTACTAGCTAACCCCGTGATTTTACTCGCATTGCTCCGCTCCTTTAGTTCATAGCGTGTGATATAATATAGCCTTATAGCCTTCCTCAATAATGGGCTTTCTAACACTGTATAAATTTTTCAAATCCAATCAGCTCTTCCTGAGATTAGCGTGTTCAAGCAAGTAAACAAAAAAAACTCTTCACCTTTATAATATTAAGTATAGATTTGAGTTTCTTCACTTGCTTGTTTTTAAAGAAATTTAAAAAATAACTAAAATATTCGTTAAAATTTCACCTTCCCAATTCCCATATCGTTCCACAACTTTACACAGTTAATTATTTTAATACATAATACATTTATATAGGTTATAATCACTTGTAAACATGTAACTAACTGTTACTATATTATCTACACACAATTTATATAACAATATTATTAGACACATCAATCGCGTTTTATAAACTACTCTGTAATTCCCTTAAATTCGTCAAAGCAAATTTTCAATTAACAAAATCCCTATTATCATCAGTTTACGTATTCCATCACTTTAATGTCAAATTGGCAGTCACGAAGTCTATGTCTTTCTAAACCACTAGGATGGGGTTAATTAACGAGAGAGATAGTCTTATCTGAATTGCGTAAGTTTGAGAGAGAGGTTACAAGATAGGATGTCAATCGGAGCCTCGATAGTGCAATCCTGTAATTGTTGCAATATTTCAAATTGGCATACAATTAATTGGGCTTGAATTTATCGTCTTGGTGGTCCTTATTTCTTGATAGAGTTTGACAAAATCATACAATATGGCAGAATATACAATCCGGTAAGTATAAATTATAACCACAATTATAACTGCAAAAATAAATTAAAATAATTTATTTAAATTTTAGTGTTATTTAAGGCCTCTTTCTTTAAGGTATAATTATAACAATAATTTATATTATTTCAAACCAATTCTTTACAATTATAGGTTTCTATTATGTTAAAAAAATACGTCATAGAAAATGATATAAGAAAATTAGAAAACCAATAAAGATAGATTTTCTTACGAAGTATGAAAGTATGAAGCTTTTGAGAATATTACCGAAGTAATATTCTCAAAAGCGAAATTCAAGAAACACAGCTTGTCTAAATACGAATTGACGTTTACATAAGATAGATAAAGCAGAAACAACATACAATCCGACTGTAAAACATAATATTCACTTTCAAATCGATCTCAACTAAGTGCGGTGGTTCGTCTGGTGTATTACGTAAAAAATATTCCTTTGAGTTTTCTCTGAGGAAATGTCAAGAGAGGGTCTGTGAGGAAAATAAAACGGGTAATATTAGCATAGTATAAAGAGAGGAGTATGTTATCTTCCAACTAAGGTACATCGCACCGTTTGTATGTACGCGGAGCGCATGGCCACGCCCCCCGTTCATATACACACGCACGCACACAACGCCGCTCGGTTCCTACTCATGGACCGGTCTCGTTAGGGCCGCGCCATTTTTTATGAGCTGTCGGTGTTTGTTTATACTATTATTAAAAGTATCAATGTGACAACTGACAACCCTGCGCCTGGCGAGTTTAGGTACCGTGCGCTCCATAACACTGGGAGTTGGCCTACTTCTTTCTTTTTACTATGATATTAGTGAGCTTTGTACAGCTCGCCTGTTCTGTTACATTATGCGTCATTGAAATGTTCTCGAGTAAAAATGCCCGCAGGTATGAATGAAATAAAATACATTTGTAAGAGACTTGCTCACAGCATTGTCTACGTTTGACTTACGTTTTGACCCTTGTGTATTTTTACTATTGGAAATACAGTGAAGCTTTCTAAGGAAGTTACTATCCCTCTGGGTGGTCTGTTTTCGTATTAGATTTCAAATTGTGATGCTGTTTAGGTTTGGAATAACTTGTAAAATATGTATATGGATAGTAGAATAGTTATAGGGAGCTTACTTATTCGGTTGCTTCCTAAGGTTGCTTCCGTTTACTGAAATTGTCTGGTGTATCTTAGAGATTAATTAAGATCATATATCAAGGATATTCTTTGTCCTAATTTTTTTTACTACAGTAACTTTGTGTAACTAAATCAGTAAAATTTGTAATATTCGTACTACTTACTGATTAATGGTCAACACTTAAGTAGGAAATATTAATGCGATAACTGAATATCGTGAATATCATAATGTATCAGAATATATTAAATTTTAACCTAGATTTAATTAGTATATCCGTACAGTTATAAATCGATCGCCTCGTATGCGAGGCGTATAATTACAGATAATTAATATTACGAGATGAATTATTCTGTCTTTTCCTGGAACAAAAAGATTTTTATAAAACATGAAGATTTTCCATTGCACTTATTTTTTAATACAGACAACATTCTCAGAATCAACTTCATATTTTATAAACGTGATAAATATAAAGCACTCAACAAAAACTAATTGTTTCCATACCTGTCATTATATTCCGCCATTTTGTAGCGACAAGATGGCAGTTGACAGTGCCGCAAAATTCAACAAATGAAACGATTCAATATTTATTTAATAAATATTCTAGACGGCGGCAATCAGACAGCCCGGGGCGACCGCGACGCGCCCGCGAACAAAGAAAATGTAGATGTGTTTAGTCTATTTTCAGTTCTACTAATATCATAAATGTGTAAGTATCTATCAGTATGTAACCTGTCTGTCTCTTTTTTATGCCACTGAAACGGAACCTTAAATATTTTATAAATGAAATTTGTGTAGAATTTTATGCTATGAGTTGACCTAGGAAAAGGACATACTCGTAGGCTATCTAAGGTCGCGGAAGAATTCCAACCAATACCCGCGGCCCCTTTTCTCTATATTTCGTAAAAATTTAAACAGCATTTGCATAATTATACATATATTCTGAATTTAACCTGTAACTTTTACGTGTATTATTAATAGCTAAAAGTGATTAAACTGATGTTTAATCACACCAAATACTACTTTCATAAGTTATTATTTTGGAAAATACTAAAAGCGTAACTGCCACATCTTAGAATTCCTATCTCCGCACCAAATTGACAATCTTCCATATTAAAACGCGTATATTTATCACATACCGTATCTTATAAACGTTTTTCGCTCCGGGGCAAGGGTCTCAGTCAAATTAGTACAGAGCAGAGCGCTCGACGAATCAACCGTTAGCTTTTGAAGTCTCCCTTCGTACGGGCCTTTTGCCAAATTTGCACGAAGCGTATTTTTATATCTCTCTGCATTAAGTTGCTCTTTATGTAAATAGTTTGGAGATTGCGCATTTTGTAGTCTTTAGGATGTGTTTTTTTTGCTTTCGACTATAGATTTGTCTGATTTTTCCTGCTGTGTTTTTGGTTTATAGTGGACTAGATTTCCGCCCGCGGCTTCGCCCGCGTTTGCAAAGGAAAACCCGCATAGTTCCCGTTCCCGTGGGATTTCCGGGATAAAAACTATCCTATGTGTTAATCCAAGTTACCCTCTATATGTGTGCTAAATTTCATTGTAATCGGTTCAGTAGTTTTTACGTGAAAGAGTAACAAACATCCATACATCCATACATCCATACATCCATACAAACTTTCGCCTTTATAATATATATTAGATTTATTTCGAAATATTCTATCGTGGCTTCCCAGGTTTTCCATTGTATTATGTATTGTTAAAATTTTAGTTCATATAAACTTCAATATTGTAATTTAAACGCATAACTTTATTTGCATTAGCTTTCCATCAACTAAATTATGTTTTGACTTTAAATTTACATAATAATCGAATGTGTATCATAGTTCCAATAATGCATATTTTGAAAAGAAGTCATCCAGGACAACAATTTATATTTCAATAGACAACAACAAAACTAGGACAACGACAACGTCAAGGACGAACGTCAAAGCTGAACAAACAAGGCACAGAAGATTGTCAAAGACATGATGATACTTCAGAACTCCCATACACCGAGGTTATATACAACTTTGCCAGTAATAAGTAGAACTGAATAAATGGATGGCTAACCCAATTGTGAAGATAAAATTCCCGACGTACTCCCAATAAGTAAAGCCGATGACAAATGTTCAACCATATCTCAGAACAAGCAAAGTATAACTCCTCGTTCGGAAACTTAACGAATGAAACGAATATGTGTAAGAATTTTTAGCAATTTGTTAGCGCGGAAGAGTTGAGTATAAGAGCTGGCTGTTTAGAAATTTCGCTTAACATTGTGGTTAAATTGTCGTGTCCCGGTTTAATGGCTGCTTGAATTTTTATAAACGTTTGAACACAAGCTGGAAGATGGTATGCTTGTTATAGACCAAACTTTGTTTTGCTTTCTGAAACATTATTAATAAATGTTAATACATCACTAGTATTATAAATGAATAGCATTATTACGTAATAGTAACGTTAAAGTTACTAAAAGTCTCTGTCTACACAACGCGATTGTGCTACGTGACGAAGTATAACGTCTTGAAGATAGCTAACATAAATTCCGCTACCATCTCCTAGCCTACATGTTGAAGCTTCAAAACCCAATGGGCGGACTTGTTTCGACCCGAGAGAGTCGGATGTTTTCTGATAAATGCGACTTTATGCTCCGTTTCCAACACATTTCTTAGGTAGCGGCATTTCAGGCAATTTCGTTGATACATTGCTTTAACATTTTTATTACTTTACATAACTCTACCTAATGACTGTTTGGTAAGATTGTCTGTTAGATATTATGGATGTGTTGTTTGTGAATTGTTTTATAGAGGGCAAATGTGTCATTGGGAAAGTGATAATATTAAATGAGAAATCTATTTGCATATTTAGATTTTACACCGAGTTGATTGTTTTTTTTTTTTTTTTTTTGGAATGAAATTTTTTTTTTTTTTTTTTATTTATTATTATATCTGCGATCAGTCGCTAGACTATAAGCGGATTTGTTGAAGGCGCGTATGGCAGGAAGGATGCTGCTCCCATTGGAGTCCACCCTTTATTTTATCGGGCTTGGTAGCCGGCAGTGTTGACTAGTCAAAAATGTCTCGTCGCTTTTTGAGACGACGCACGTTTTCAGGTTCAAGCAGTTTTGTAGCAAGAGGGTTTGGGTGGTTTCCCAATCGCACTTTGTATGAAAAATGTTGCGTACATATTTCCTCTTTGATGGTTGGTATATTCAATAAAGTGTGGACCTCTTCTGTTCTGATGAACCAGGGAGCGCCTGATAATTGCTTGAGAATATAGTTTTGAACTCGTTGCATTATCATTATATTAGAGTTACAGCTTGCACCCCAAAGTTGCAGTCCGTATGTCCATATCGGTTTAAGAACTGTTTTATAAATGAGGAGTTTGTTGTTCATGGACAGTTTTGAGTTTCGACCTAGAAGCCAGTGGAGTCCTCTGTATTTTAAATTTATTTCGTCCCTTTTTTTTTTAATGTGTTCTTTCCAGGTAAGTCGACGATCTAGATGCATGCCCAAGTACTTGACAGTATCACAGTGAGGAAGTTGAGTATCGTTTAGTGTTACAGGAGCACAGTTATCTTTGCGAAGAGTAAATGTCACGTGTACTGATTTAGTAACACTGGCAGTAATTTTCCATTTTTTCATCCAGGATTCTATTTCATTCAGTGCCTTTTGTAGATTTTGGGATGCTTGCATCGGACATTTGTGTGATGCAAGTAACGCTGTATCGTCTGCAAACGTCGCAACTACTACATCTGAGTTTCTTGGAATATCGGATGTGTATAGGGTGTACAAAACTGGTCCGAGTACTGATCCCTGTGGTACTCCAGCAAGGATATTGTAGAAGCCTGATGTACATTCATTTTCTGTTACTTGAAATATTCTATTGGATATATAAGATGCCAAAACTCCATAGAAGGTATGTGGTAATAAATTTTTGATTTTGTACAATAAACCTTTATGCCAAACTTTGTCAAAAGCCTGCTGTATGTCAAGAAATGCAGATGAACAATATTCTTTCTTTTCAAAGGACTTTCTTATGCTTCTACAAACTCTGTGGACCTGTTCCAATGTGGCGTGTTCACTACGAAATCCAAATTGATGGTCAGGGATAATTGATTTTTGTTTAAGGATGTCATTAAGTCTATGGAGCAGAGATTTCTCGAATAATTTAGATGTAGTCGGCAGAAGACTGATCGGTCGGTATGAGGTTAATTCATGAGCAGGCTTTCCAGGTTTAAGTATCATTATGACCTGCGAGACTTTCCATAAATCAGGAAAGTGCCCTAATCGCAGTATAGCATTAAATAATGAGGTAAGAAATACTATTCCCTTTCGTGGCAATTCCTTCAGGACCTTTCCATCAATGAGGTCAAACCCTGGTGCTTTGTTACTGTCCATGATTGTAATGTTCCTACGGATCTCTTTAGGAGTTACTAGTTTTAGAGGAAGATCGAGTTGGTAGTCCTGCATGAGAACTGAATCAATATACGTTTCATCTTCATCATTTTCTGTTCGGTTTGACTGGAAAACTTGACTAAGATGATTTGCGAAAGCTGTAGCTTTGTCTTGCGGGGATTTAGCCCAGTTCCCGCCTTGAGTTCGAATTGGTGGTTTGTGATGAAGTGGTCGGTCAAAGTTTTTGCATGCCTTCCAAAGTGAGTAATTTGTGGCTTTGGTGTTTGTAAGATTTTCCAGATAAGCTTGCATCGATGCATCATTGGCTTCGGATAAAAGAGCTTTCAGGTCCTTGGCGGCTTTATTCAGTTTCCTTTTATCGTTTGGGTGTCTACTTGTATGCCATACTCGCCTCAGTCTCCTTTTTTCCAATATTTTTGTTTTTATGGATTCTGAGATAAGCTTGTCCTGAGGTAGGCGGTTCGGTAAGTTGGGAGTACATGTCCAGCAGCATTCCTGTATTGTTGTGGTAAAAACTCTTGTAGCTTCATCTATATCTGTCTCAGTCTTCAGGGGTATTTTCAGATGAAGCCTATCATTAACCAGTTTGTGGAACCTTTTCCAATTAGTGCGTGTATTATAAAGTTTTATACTTTTTGAAACTTTAATAGCATTTATGCCAATGGTTAGTATAACTGGGACGTGATTCGAGTCAACGTCCAGGCATGTTTGTATGTGATAGAATAGGCTTGATAAACCCTTCATTATAAAAAAGTCAATAACATCAGGCAATCTTTTCGAATCACTTGGCCAGTTGGTAGGATCTGATGTAGAGATGGTTCCTAACATATTTTTGTCAATACTCTTCTTGAGTTCTCTCCCCCTAGTGTTAGTGAGTCTTGAAGCCCAATGAACATTTTTTGCATTCCAGTCCCCGCCGGCAATAAATCGAGTGCCAAGTGTGTTAAAAAATTCATTGTACTGTTCATCTGTTATTTTATGCTTAGGAGGACTGTAAACAGCAGACACATTAAAATTTCCAATTTTATCCTCAATCGAGATGGTGGCTGCTTGCAAGTGGGCTGTTCTGTATTTAGGTTGGGCATGATGTTTGATGTTGGACTTGACTATAACAGCAGCACCGGCGTGAGCAGTACCATCTGGGTGGTTAGTTGCATATACATCATAATTACTTATTCTAAAAGTGCTATTATTATTGAAATGTGTTTCAGCCACAAGAAGTATATCAATTTGATGTGTGTGCAATAGAAGTTCAACTTCATGTTTTTTTGGAGACAGACCGTCTGGGTTCCAAGTTGCTATTTTGAGTGACGTCATTTTGATATTTTGGACACGAGGGTAGTAATCAGGTTGATTAGTGTGCTCATTTGTTGGAGTATAAGATCAAATTTTTCAGCTTGTCTGAGTAACATGTCTTCAATGGTTTTGTTTGTTGGTGGAATTATAGGATCATTGTTTTTATTACCTCGTAGTACATCAGAATATCTCATGTTTTTGTTGCTATTAGTATTTTGTGTGAAATTATCTTTAGTATTTAGCAGTGGGTTTTGAGTGTTAGAGTTTTGTATTGTTTTATTTGTTTCTCTATTTATAAGATGTGAGCGGTTCTTTTCTTTTCTTTCTAGAATTTCTCTGTACACTTCACAACCCTTATAATTTGCTGGATGTGCACCAAGACACAGAGCACATTTTGCTGGTGTAGTACGATCAATCTTTGGGCAATCTGCCGTTCTATGAGATTGTGCACATTTAACACACCGATAGGGCCTCATACAATAATTCTTAGAGTGGCCATATTGCTGGCATCTTTGACATTGGACAATAGTGTTTCGTTTCCGAGGATCTTCTATAGTGACTGCTTGGTGATAGATGAATTTGATATTTTTTACAGCTGTATTGTTCGAATTCTGTTTTAGGTTAGCAAAGAATGTTGAAGTTGGTTTCTTGTCTGGCCCATATTTGGCATTAATTATTTCTCCAATAACTACATTTCCAGTTTCCTCGATGGCTTCTTTAATAATTGTGATGGGTGTAGTATGGTGAAGGTTTTTTATGACGATTCTACAGGGGCGTTCATCTTTGCTATTAAATGTGTGTCCAATTAAACCTTTTTCTCTGACAATAGATACTGTTTTCTTATAAGAATCTATAGTTTGGCAATTAATGCGTAATTGGTTTTGGTTAACGATTTTGTATGTAAAATCTTCTTTGCTAATGATGTTTTCTAATAGTTCAGTAAGCTTATTGACATCTTTGATACCATATAATATTATTGGAGGTGGTTTTGTTACTTTCTTGATGGGTTCACTATTTTTACTCAAATCATCTTCCCTTTGGTCAACGGGAAGACCACAGTACTGGTTGTGAATTGATATTCTTTCTGGAGATGGAGAGGATGTTTTTTTCCGCTTGGCATTTCTTAGGGAAGGGACTCGTTGCCAAGTAGGAGGAATAGTGTCTTGGGTTAAATCGGAACTGGACTGAGTTTGGATGTTTTCAATTTCAGATGTTGATATGCTTCTAGGTTTTGACATGAATAAGCTTGGGTGAAACGCTTGTTGTACAAATTTTTTGTTGCTTTGTTTACAAGCAGTGGTTTTATTAGGTGATTTCTCATTATTCCTTGGCATTAGCTGAGTTTCAGTTTCATTTGAAATGAAATAAAAATCATATTTTAGCATACTTTCAGCAAGTACCAATTATATTTTTGGTTGAATAGACTATATTGAGTGTGCAATTACGTAATATCGCTGAATTCAATAATTTATTCACTCAATAATATAATTTACTACATACTCTGGCAAAATTTAATAACTACATTCCACACGGTTTTATCAAGAAAGATTAAAAAAATACGTATGAAAATGAAAATGAAAAATGTATGAAATAAATATATTTTTCATTTTCATTTTTTCATTTTCATTGTATACAATTGTGGCAAACAGAACAGACTGTGACTTTTCCGTAATACATACCACTATTATAATATTTATCCTAGTAATTAGTAAATAATATACTATGATAATATGTACCTTTATAGCCCTTCACTAGCCATGTAGTTAAAGTATCCTACTAATATTATGAATGCGAAAGGTTGTGAGGATGGATGTTTGTAACTTTTTCAAGCAAATACTACTGAACCGATTACACTGAAATTTGATATGTAGGTAGCAGAAGACCCAGAATAAGACATAAGCTACTTTTAATCCCGAAAATCCCACAGGATCGGGAACTAAGCAGGTTTTTCTTTTAAAACGCGGGCAAAGCCGCGGGCGGAAATGTAGTGCATTAATATTTCAAATCATTCTGTCAAAGTTGTTACTCCTTCACAGGTAGTATAAATAAACAGAAAAGCAATTTAAACCCTGCCTACTAAACCACACGTTCTTTCAGCGCAATTGTAGTCAGAACTTCCATCCGATAAAGGAAAATGTAAACCACATTTTAGGAAGCCATTCAGCTTCCACGTGTTAGTTTCTATAAAACAAAAACACGTAATCAAAACTACATACGTTTTCACGATAAACGTATTTCACAATCGCCTTTGTGATCGCACTTGCACTGTTTTGTTCCGTATTTTGTTTTTGCGAGAGAATTCAATCGCACGGTGCCCTCTTTAACCGGTTTTCCGTGAATTTTTAACCTGTTTCGTCCGGTTCTTAGGGTTCCCTATTACTGAGACTTCGTTGTCTGTCTTCAGGCCGCATCTCATAAACCGTGATAGCTAGAAATTCAGAAATTTTCACAAATGATGTATTTCCGTTGCTGCTATAACAACAAATGCTAATAATTAAAAAATATATATAAAGGACCCCCCATAGTACGGAACCCTTCGTATCGTCCGACTCGCACTTGGCCGGTTTTTTACTGTCACGTAATGCGGGCTGGCTTAATGAATTCCTGACCAACAAAGCGGTCATCCCAGCTCTTTATAATGTGAATTTTTGAAGATATACACGCAAGGTCTCGTACGTGTAGGAACGTTTTGTGTTTCTTCGCTGATTCTTGTTATTTGTCTATTAAATATGTAAAAGTATTACTTACTTAGTAAAAAAAATCACCCATAATATGCTTCATGGTGACCGTGCAAATATCTACAGAACGTCGTAGCTCGTATTCCGTAGCTTCGTAGCTTAAATCTACGCAAACCCTAAAATTGTATTATTATACCTAAGTGTCGATCGTCCATATTAAAATGATAACCAGTGTGAACAAGAATTTTTAAGCTATTGCATAGCTTCTATCGCGGGCCTTGAGCGCGGGGACCGAATCCAGAAATTACGTAACGAAAAACCTCACGCTCCCCACTCCGACGGACACGGAGGTGTGGCTTGAATGCATGCTATGCAATAGCTTTACCGCGGCAGTCCCCGAGTGCCACACGTCTTTTTTTTTAATCTTCATGTGTATATATCAATTGCGTATACATAATGTAGTAATAAAGGAATATAACTTTATGAAAACGGATCACTTTCAGTGTCCGCGACCACACATGCTTAACAGCATGTGTGGCACGGCACAGCAGCAGTTTTAGAACATTTCCAAGCTTCAATTATTTAAACATGAATAAATTAATACCGTGCTAATATCTATCAGTACCGTACAGAAACATAAGCACACTTTTTTAGAATTCGAATCAACATCAGTCGATCAATAAGGATAAAAACCAAATAAATCGTATTTGAACTCCGTTAAGTTTTCAACGGATCAATGCGTTCATAACGACATTATAGAATCTTCAGTGCAATATCGCTAAATAGAATGCACTTTACAGTGAAGCGGACTGATCAGTCCAAGTTTGGTTCAGACGCGTTCTGCATACTAGTGTGGAATATTGATGACTGGCGGTTATTCTGAAAACGATGATATTATTATGCGATATAATGATTATATTGCTTTGTTTTTTGTTTTTGTTTGACTTAGTATGAGAAGAGGAGATTACTATAACATACTTTTCGACTAGTTAAAAGTGCATTCTTTACAAATACCCCAACTCTTGTTTACAATACTAACGAAATGACGACCATGATTGAAATGAACTACAAAAATTACCTTAAAGTTTGCAATGCTTTTAATAATAATAATAATTTTTATTTAGAATGATCTAATAATTCTCGTACCTAAGCCGTAAATGATTTTTCAGACAAAACTATTGAATAGTTTTGTGTCTTATTCACATACAAACAGACGAAATAACAACTGCAAATCTTTTACTATACAGTTATATTAAAAATAATATCGTTCAGAATAAACCCCCGTCTATGTTTGCACAGATTTCACTATTCTCTATTGAATTTTAACTATAGAGGTGCGCGCTGGAGCCGGCCCAGGCACTGATTTACAGCCAGCAAAAATGTTGGACTACATGTGTTTTACGTACTCGTTGTTTGACCTGGGTTTACTTAGTTTATGATGATATTTTTTTAAGCTAAAATTTTTTCGTAAACAGGATAGTGTTCCACATAATACTTACTTCATTTTTAAACATGTTTAATTTCATTCTAATGTGTTTTTAATCTTAAGGTTTTAATAAATAATAATAATATGACAGAAAGCAGAATCTAAAAACTATAAAAAAAAATTATTACTTTGATAAAAAGTCATTGGTTACTTACCTATTAGTAGATTTGTTTAGTAAGCAATTTAATTCCTTAATGAGTTTTCAAGACTCCCATAATTCTAGGGGTTTGGCATTAGTCATAAGGTGATTCATTTCTTGAAATCGCTAATGGAAGGTAACTCCCAGAAGGGAAATATAGGCAATAATTAAAGTGTTTTTCTACTAATTTAACTGGTGAGTCAGCGAAACGTAAGATGAGTTCTCTCACAGTCGTTTCAGCTAAGCAAAATCGTAGAACCAGCCTATCGCGAATAATCTATACTTCTATACTTATATTATAAAGCTGAAGTATTTGTTTGTTTGAACGCACTGATCTCAGGAATTACTGGTCCAATTTGAATAATTCTTTATGAGGAAGGCTATATAGGCTATATATCATCACGCTTAGACCAACAGAAGCGGAGCAATGCGGGCAAAACCGCGGGACACAGTTACATAAACATGTTGAAAATACAAGCTAAACTCCAAACCAAATGTAATTAGCAATTAAGTATTTCGGTCGGGTTTAGTTGAAAATTTACGCGGTCTTGTCACTTGGCTATTCGGTTCGTAACTCGATTATTTAGCGAAACGAGGTGGATTTAATCGATATAAATATCGTTATCCAATTGTACGTTAACTAGCCTGAGGCCGTTTGTCCGTCATTCAAATGTAATTTGATTACAATCTGTGTAAACATTCGGCAATTTGTTAACAATTTTGATGTGTTTTAAAGCTTATATCTTGTTTGTAAGCTATTTTAGTTCGTATGAGTTTAATCTGTAATTTTAAATACTTAAATATTAAAATTGTGTAGCTATTATCATTCACTATTTACTTAATTTTGTCATTGTTTTAGAACCATTCTTGCAGATGTTTAACTTATATTTTTCTTCATGTTCAATCTTATTAAAAACATATCTTGTTCTCCCGTTTAAAATAACAACAATTTACAATACGTTTACTAGGTCTAACATTAACCAATATTGAAATAATTACCTAGTGTACATAAATCATAATATACATTCGATAATTTTACACTGATCGTTGTTCTTTAAAGGAAAGTTTTAATCAGCTGTTCCCAGACTGAGGCATTATTATTAGTTTCCACTGAGGAGCAAACAACACAACTTTCCTTTCTATCGTTAATTTATCAAACATTAAGATCAAGTCAAGTGTGAAAAGACTTAAATTATTTTATAACTAGCGCCATGAATTTTACTTTATATTCGATTTAATCCCTTATTTTACTGTAAATTATTTTTAAAAACAAAACATAATATTATTAACACACTTTCATAGTATATACCAAGCAATTTTTTGCAAGTTTGCGCACTTGCAAAATTAACGCACTTGCAAAATTGTTTATAAACTCTCAAATTCGAATATTTTTTTATTCAATTAGACTTCTTTTAGAAGCACTTTAGAATCGTCATAACATATTTTTAACATTTACCACCGATTCGGAAAGCAGTATCTACGGAGAAGAACCGGCAAGAAACTCCATAGTTGCTCTTTTAAAATCATGTCTATATTACTAATTACATAATATATCATAATATGCCAATGCAATGATCTTTTGCCTGTTACATTATAACTACAAAAGCAATGTCCCAAAAACCCGCTACGAACTTCTATATTTCAATACTAGCAATGCCCTGCGGTTTCACCCGCATAGATAGCGATATCGTGACAGTGAAAAGTCTACTATAGGTCGGACTATATATAGATTTAATTTTTAATCACATGAAAATCACCTTCACCCCGTCCCGCACTACGCCTGCTCATTATACCTTCTATTTTCTGTAGATTGACACTTTTAAAAATTCGTTATATCTTTTGAATGGAATATCCAATTTTTTTTATTTAAAAAGTATTTTGCTGGTATTGAAACAGTCTATAATAAAACATCATTTAATGGGATAAGGATTAATATATGTGTATGGATAACATGGTTTGATTACTGTCGGCACTTCTATTTACTTTGAAAACGTAAAAAAGTTGTTGTAGTAACATAACTACTGAAGATGGACATATGGTATCGCGGACTTTCTTGTAGATATTGATCCATTCTATAATACCGAAGAACATTTTTTTGTTCTATCTTCAATAGATTCGGCAGCGCACGCGATGACAGCATTTTTATTAAGGAATTTTTTACACCTTGGGTTACATTATTGCATTTTTGGTAAGGATCTCTAATTTTTTTGAAAATGCAATATAGCCTATGTTGCTCAGTGAAGATGCAGCTTTCTAATGGTGAAAGAATTTTTGAAATCGGTCCAGTAGTTTATGCGTGAAAACCATACATACATACATACATACATACATACTTACATAATTACAAACTTTTCCTCTTTATAATATTAGTATAGATACTTCGCAAAACTGAATCAAAATTGAACAATATTCTCCGAACGACATTGACAATCAATTAGTGTCACTTGTTCCATCGAAGATAATAAGGTAACATAATAACTCTTGCTAACTATTCGAAGGTAATCTGTAGTCTTGATGGTGTGTCAATATGTCATACAGGAGCAAATTACTGCCTGTATCAGTTTCGATGTTATGCTATAAGTTATTTGAAGCACGTGTATCTATGAGACCAATGATCTTATATGTACGAGTAACTAGCGGTCCGCCCCGGCTTCGCCCGTAATACATGTTTTCGTTTTCTCTCCATAAGGATCATCCTCGTACTTCAAGGAATATCATAAAAAAGAATGAACGTAATCAGATCAGCTGTTTTCGAGATTTGCGCTTACACACATTTGGAAAATTATTTTTATTAGGTATATAGATAATTAACATTGTTCAAAATTAAAATTAAAATAAAATGGCATGATTATGAGCGCTAATATTAATCTATCTACACCCGTTTACATAAATTATCATTGGTTGAGACCCAATAATAAATGTATCGAAGCATTATCTGCATGTCTGTAAAGCTATATCCATGTAATAGTTTTAACCCTTAAGTTGATGGAAATGTTGTTTATATTAGCAACAAAATTTCGATCTTATACCACAGAATACATAATAGTAGCTAATCGCTACAGAACGGACACTCTCCGCCTCCCGCCAAAATTAAACACTTACCTCCACCCGCACGATTAGCCATATTATGGTACCCATTTCCCGCAAGGACGATACCAACGACGTCTTAGACGAAACGCAACGTCAGAAAAACGCGAATTTTTTTTACGCTAGTCACAAATGTGCCAACCATAAAGCGTTAACACACACATTTGCAGTCTCTACAGTGTGACTGTCAAAACGATAATTTTGTATGGAGTGTCCGGGGTGTGCTTATACTATACTTTGTTTGTACAATTACTAAGCTTTATAAGTAATTCGATCAGCAATATAAATATTTATTTAAGAGATATAGGGAGCCTACTCCCACTGGAAGCTTATACCAATCGGGTCATGTTATGATATCATATTTATTTAATTGAGTGATCCAGATACAGAAATAGATTAGATGCCTTTGAAATCAAAACATAATAAACTATTTTTACTTAATCCATGTGAGTTTTATTTTGGAGGAAGGAGAGAATTGTAGGTGCAGAGAACGGGTGGTTAGCTAGAAATTTTATAATTATGTACTTGTTAATATAATTGTTATAGCATATAATAATTATTGTATCTTAAAACAAACACAACTTATTTGTATTAAGGTGCATTTAGAATTTAGATCAAACAAACATAGAGCTAGAGCAAGAGCATTCTTCGTGATCTTTTAGTGTAAACGAAAACTAATATTCTGTGTTGTTCAGTATTAAACATTGCATTACGCCTGTTTACACTAAAATAATTTGACATATAGGGGTTAATGGGATGTTAAAGGGACATTTGGGTCTAAATGCACCGTAAGATACAAAATAATTGTAACTATAGAATATAGATAATTTATTTATAGTACAATCATTTTAATCATTTTGTGGCTTAGGATAAGAAAAGCTAAAAAAATGTGCATATTAAAGCTACAATCATACCTCTATAAATTATCACATAAGTATTAATATTACTGGTATATTCTATAAATCATAATTATGTGTTATAAACCTATATATGACTATAAATCAATTCCATTGAACACACAATAATATTGATTTACAAGCCCTGAAAACAATTACGTTTGTTCAATAACTTCAATAGGAAAAACAATCTTGGAACCGTTTTAAAAATCTTCACACGAGCGCTTTCAAACATACAAAGAGTTATTTTCCCTTTGTTTTTCTCAATATACGGTAAAATAAAGCGACTGAACGCAATTTTCCCGCTAAATAGAGAGTAACGGTTCATAACACTCCAGGAACCTTTAGAAATATGAAGAAATAGGATTTCGCATACAAAATGTAGGACAAGTACAGTTTGTTATGAACTTATGAATATTTCAAACTAATGTTAAGAACGGGTAATATAGTGACGATGCGAACCATGTTTTTCGGATATATGTACCTTACAAACTAATTGCATGCTTAAAATTATATGGTTGTATATTATGTGGTATGGCTATATGGTTGCATAATATGTCATGTGGTTTTGAATCGACTACAAAAAAAAGGATGAGCTTTTCAATTCGACTGTGTTTGTTACGTTAAAACTTTCGCCTAGATGACTGATTTTGATGATTCTTTTTTATTTGAAGTTTTGAACATTTTCAATCTTATATATAAAATTCTCGTGTCACAATGTTAGTCTGCATACTCCTCCGAAACGGGTGGACCGATTCTCATGAAATTTTCTGTGCATATCGGGTAAGTCTGAGAATCGGCCAACATCTATTTTTCATATGTACCACGGGCGAAGCCGGGGCGGACCGCTAGTCTTATATATAAAATTCTCGTGTCACAATGTTAGTCTGCATACTCCTCCGAAACGGGTTGACCGATTCTCATGAAATTTTCTGTGCATATCGGGTAAGTCTGAGAATCGGCCAACATCTATTTTTCATATGTACCACGGGCGAAGCCGGGGCGGACCGCTAGTAATTTATATATTATAATTATACAGTGTGTCCAAAAGGGTAGTGACTATATTTTAAGGTCGGATTCTATTAACAATTTTATCGATAAAAACACCCCATATTGGGGGTGCTAACCTCACCCCCTCCAAGACAGAGCTGTTTAAAAAATTTTAGTCGAGTTTTTTGCCTTTGTCTATTAAAGTACCTAAATTACGAGTTCTAGACAACCTACAGACCTGATTTTTTTACTTTTCAATAGGTAATTAGATATTCTACTAAAATTAATACTAAAATAATCGATATTGAATTGTTTCGAATCAGTAATTAAATGACAAAGTTATAAAAAATACATTAATTTTAATGAAATTTTTGGTTTTCTTAAATTATTATAAAAACTAGCGGCTTGAGATATCATTTTTTTGTATTTTCTTAATAGGTTTTGAGTTTATCTACAAATTAGTGTTTAAATTTCTACTCTAAGTCAAGTATTTTAAAAGTTATTACAACTCGCATAGACCCCTTCGAAAGCGCACTGAGAAATTAAGTATAGCGAAGAAAATAAATGAAACGAAAATTTAAGTTTCATGATTGTTTTTAATAATAAGGTTAACAAGGAATTACAATTGAGCTGAGCACGATGTACCTACTCACACAATAAACTTTTTTCTACGAATAAGGTCAGCTACCTGCTCTGAGCGCTTGCGAAAGGGTCTAATGCGAGTTGTAATAACTTTTAAAATACTTGACTTAGAGTAGAAATTTAAACACTTATTTGTAGATAAACTCAAAACCTATCAAGAAAATACAAAAAAATGATATCTCAAGCAGCTAGTTTTTGTAATAATTTAAGAAAAACAAAAATTTCATTAAAATTAATGTATTTTTTATAACTTTGTCATTTAATTACTGATTCGAAACAATTCAATATTGATTATTTTAGTATTAATTTTAGTAGAATATCTAATTACCTATTGAAAAGTAAAAAAATCAGGTCTGTAGGATGTCTAGAACTCGTAATTTGGGTACTTTAATAGACAAAGGCAAAAAACTCGACTAAAATTTTTTAAACAGCTCTGTCTTGGAGGGGGTGAGGTTAGCACCCCCAATATGGGGTGTTTTTATCGATAAAATTGTTAATAGAATCCGACCTTAAAATATAGTCACTACCCTTTTGGACACACTGTATATTATATAGCTTTCCGCCCGCGGCTTCGCCCGCTTTGTCAAAAACATAATAAATTATATACTAAAACCTTCCTCTTGAATCACTCTATCTATTCAAAAAACTGCATCAAAATCCGTTGCGCAGTTTTAAAGATTTAAGCATACATAGGGACATAGGGACAGAGAAAGCGACTTTGTTTTATGCTATAGTGATTTATAATTTTGTTAAAAAATAATTGTTTCTCAAAAATACCCACCACGCACGTTTCTGCAACTTATCTAATTCTTTTAACGTTTACGTGATATTATTATTATTAAAATGTCAGTACGAATTACAAACAAAAGAATCAAACGAGTTGTCTATATGTATATGAAGAACTATAATTATTATTTAAACTTCCTGCTGTAAAATATTTCATTAAACAGAAGCGAAATTCACTAAACTTACAAAGTAAAAACCTGTTAGTAAATAAAATAGCGACATACATGCTTGCTGTATTGTTCACAGTAAAATAATTACTCCGTAAAATGAAAACCAAGACTCAAACAACGTCTTAGCCCGCAAGCAAAGTCGTTACTTTGCTAAACTATTATTACAATTCCTTTTAGTAACTTGTTTCAAATCGTACTTTATGTGTTTATATAGTCGAAATTATTAAAGATATTATTACTTTATAGCTACCTCATAACTGTATATAAATACACATAATACATTGATTTGAATGCTCTTGTAGGCCTTCTTCACAATGGGCAGCGTTGGGCGAGCAGAGACAATCACGATAGTGTAGAGAGCCTATGTCTATGATCGGCCGTCAACGTAGATGTTATTCATAAGCGTCGTAATGGCGGCAACCATAGATCAGCCAACTAACAAACAACAAATTGTTGGACCAACGCTACACAATGTGAACAGGGCCCATTAAAGTTTTTCTTACAGTAATGGTGATTTTAATAAATCGTTAATGATATACAGTGTAGATGCACGAGATACAATACATTAAAAACATAGGGAACCTCATTAAGTGTTAGAATTGAATCTTGTAATTTGTATTAATAGAGATAGAGAAAAATAAGGAACACTAACACGTAGCTGAAGGAATTAATGGTACAGACCAGAGCAAATAAAGCCTGTCATGTACATCTGTAATTGGCGTATATTTGGGCGAAATTATCTTCAAAGAAATACCTAGCCAATTCGTGCAAACGATAACACGTACATACGTGAGTAATGAGTGAGAAAATAATAAATCTTATTGCCACGTCACACCGAACGAATATTGATGAGTTGTACCGACAGCAAAAACGATAAATCAAGGTTTAGTAAGCGTTTATTTTTATTACCTTGCGTTTGGTTTTGGGCGGATTTTGTGCATGTAATCTATTATTAGTGGAACCCAACCCTGCTTTAGTTTAGTAATTACAGTAAGTTATAACATATTATCGTACTCGGATTGTAAGCGAATATTAGAAAAAAAAACTGAAATGATATTAATTATGCGTAGAGCTCACTCAACAAAATAAGTTATACATATAATAAACTAAATATAATTTACAATTCGGAATCGAATTTAATATTCTTTCCTTACTGTATTAAATACTACCATGCACTCCACTCGGACAAAACCAGTTTTGCTTAAGTTGAATAGATTACAGATTTTGAAAAGACCTCTTCAAAACGTCTACTCAACTGGCAAATCCTAATATTATAAAGCACACAAACATATGTATATACAAATATCCTATTCCACAGTTATCTTTAAATTTACATGAAAAACAAGATTTAATTAACGAGCATAAAATTAAAACAGCTTTTTATGTGCACCATACATGATATAACGTAGATTTTTGCGACCCTGATTAGTGTGTCACCGTGACACACGGCTCACCTGATCCGTACGAATTTGAGAGGTCCGTGTGTACCACAGGTAATATAATACTATACTTGGTTATAATTATAAAATAAAAAGGTGTAGAAAGTGTAGCATGACAAAATTCAATCTTCAAAAACGGCACACTAACGCACACACGGATTAGACGGCAAAATGATATGGGATCATGTACCTATCGGGAGCGATAAAGTTGTTTTAATTGAATTCAATTATATGGCGAATTAGTCACATTTCAAGGTACCACTTTCAGAGCGCTAATAACCTATCTAGTATCTACCCATTAAGTGAGAATATAATTGATTAAGGAATTACTTAACGAAATCTGTAGTCTCTGTGTAATTCTAATCTGTATTTAAGGAAGGCGAAGGTATTGTTATTTTGTAGAAATAAACGAAATTGAATTATTTGTATTCAAAATTTGTATTCAAAAAAAAAATAATAAGAGCAGTGGTGGCTCAGTGGTGAGACTTCGGACTTCGAATCGATAAGTCCGGGGTTCGATACCAGGCGAGCGCGCAGGAAATAATTTTTTTCAATTTATCTGCGCATGTTGTAACATCACCACTGCTCGAACGGTGAAGGAAAACATCGTGAGGAAACCGACATGTCGAAGAATCGAAAGTTCGACGACATGTGTCATCCGCCAAACCGCACTTGGCCAGCGTGGTGGATTATGGCCTGTATGTACCCTCATAGGAGGCCCGTGTCCCAGCAGTGGGAACGTATATGGGCTGATGATGAGGATGTATTCAAAATATAGACTTTAATGCGTCCCACGAAGATGTGTAAAGGTTTAATTTAAATAAAAAAATTGTATATTTGCTTTATTTTAATAAAAAAGCCAATTCATCGCTTATTGCACGCCTCATAAGCGAAGCGTTGAGGTGGGTACTACTGTCACTTCGCGCAAAACATCTGATTTTTCAAACTTAAAATGTCTTTATGTATCATACATTGCACTTGTAAGATAATACATACACACACATATTAAGAAAAAACACTATTTTTAACATTCATGATATTTTTGATGTCATTTTTGTTATTTAAACTAGTTAAAAAACAGTTTAAAAAAGTTCTGTCTTGGACGTCCGTGTGTCTGTATGTGCGGAGGATTTTCTTGTTAACACGATAGCGACCGAAATACTTTACTAATCGAGTCTTTTTTTTTCTCTTACGCTTGAGTATGCTCAGGAATAGAACCCTTTCATTTTTCAGGGTCTGATTCGATGTGGTTTAATTGTTATTAAATAAACAAAAATAATAATTATTAAAAAAAAATTATGAGGCGTGCACTTTTGGATTTTCCAAAATTATTTATTTATTTACTACGATTAATATAAACATTCAGGGTATCTACAACTACATAGTAATTACTAATTATTAAGATTTATGTCTGTCTGTTCTTATCTGCGAAATTGATGCCCTCTGTTGGACATGCGTGAGGCAGGCGCATTTCATATATGTTTCACTGATCGATTTTCCTTATGGGCAAGTAAGCTTTCTATTCCTATATTGTTGTTACAATCTCATACTTAATTCTCATATTACTGCGATAGTTTATTTTGTTTTGTTAAATTATATTACATGAAACAGGTCAATAGCGCTACGTAGGTTCTTCAAGATTCCTAGTACTAACTCGTAAACTAGCTAGCCACCCGCAGCATCGCTCGTAATCAAAAGTTATTTCCGTGTGATCTATATCCCAACGCGGTAAAACCTTATGTTTCTCTCTAGTCTCCCTAACTATGTCGAGATAGTAAAATTATGTCATCTAATCACTCTGTTGCATCGTGTTGTGAAAGAAAGAAAAACAAAGACACTTTCGCATTTACTATACGAGTATAAAAAAGTGAGATTTTTAAAGCAATATGGCGATAACAATATCAGTTCGTCAAATAACAATTTTATTTTGCCAATTTTAATCCCCCGTTAAGAGTCCTTATTTAGAGTGGTTTTTACTTGTTT
Source organism: Colias behrii (assembly GCA_029959065.1). Lineage (NCBI taxonomy): Eukaryota > Metazoa > Arthropoda > Insecta > Lepidoptera > Pieridae > Colias > Colias behrii. Next base: position 1,391,616 of record JARWMC010000025.1, read on the forward strand.
CTGTAATTCTTTAGAAGCTCGTTTAACAAAACTAAATTAGTAACAATGTGTGATGATATCTTAAATTAAAGATTCATTCAATATCTAAAATACGTTCGAGACAATTTATTGATATTCATTGTCCAGTTTGTTTAATAGCCAATAACCTAAGGCGTGTTTCAATTTTTTCCATGCGGGACGTTCGTGTCATTGTATTTTACACGGAATTTAATAGAAGAAGTTTTCTTATAAAATATACTACAGTAAAGACACTGAGACATCCTAAAATATTTTCGAGGCAATTTATGTACTTTTATTGAAAAATTCAAAGAACATCTAAGTTAAAATAGTCTTACTTTGATGAAATTTTATGCGTATATGGCGTCGAATTTCTAGTTCTTACAACAGAGTTAAAAAAAATAAAAAATACACACTAAATGATAGATTAATGCTTAAAAATTTGCAATAAAAAAATACATAATATTATGTATATGTTTTATGAAAGAAATGGAACAATTTAAAGTTCTCTAGAATTTTCGATTATATACGGGAGCGCAAACGTTGTTACGGCAAATCTATATAATCGAATATTCTAGAGAATTTTAAATTAAACCATTACTTTCATATAACATAGTAGTTAGTTTTTTAAACGAGCTCCTAAAGAATTAAAGAAACAAGTCAAAATCACTCTTTAAATCGATACGGCCTCTTAAGCCAAAACGGTCAGCTATTAATAAATATTTCCTAAAATGAAATGAACTAGAAACGTTAATTATTAATAGCTGCAAAATGGAACCGTGCGAAATAAGCGGCTTAACAAACTTTGTAATTTTAATGTCATTATCGAATATTAACAGTAATGTGAATATTTGTGGTGATAACTTATGTATATGTTATAGTCAAATCCCGAAACACAATCTCTTCGATTGGTTCAACTTAGGTTTGGCAAAAGCGGGCAATCCTCGAAATACATTTGAATTTCGCCTTTTGACTGAAGTATTTTTACTTTTATTTTTTAGTAAAAGGTCGAAATATTACATATTACATATGGCCGAAATATTATATGGGCTTTGACAAAATGATTATGTCAGACCTGAGGATTGACCAGTCCAACCTGAGCTTCGGGGTTTGACTATAACATAAGTAAAGCTTGATTTCAAACTAATATTTGATTTCGGGAACTGTGTATATTCAACGTTATAAGCGTGTTATTATTTCTAGGTTAAGGATTAATTAACTTGATTGTGAATAGCAAATAGTAATGTATAGATAGTATCCTATATGTAATTTTCTTTAGTGGATATTCTATCTATGATATATTTGTCAGTAAATTCGTAGATTCTGGTCCTGATGAAATTTATTAAGAAATAAGCACCTTTCTGTCTATGGAGGGTGCAAAAATATATCTTTACTTTGTCGCTATGTTCATTGAAGTAGAAAAGGCAAGTTAACAATATACACACGCAAGGCAAGTTAAACATACAATAAAAAATGGCAATTAAGAAGTCTAGTAATAATAGATATCCAAAAATGTTTAATAAGTAATAAAAAATATTAAATATTATTCAGTATTCAGCTAAATTCTGGCCTGAAACAACATGTTTGCTACGAACCTTACAAACAAGCTGAAACTAAAAACTGTAAAAAAATTCACAGTAAATTTAGAATTCTCTAATCTACAAATAAAAAACAACTGAACCAACAGAGAGATTAAAAAAGGGTAACTTATTTAATCGTTAACGTAAACAAATTATGAATTACCATAGACACAACTCGAGAGTGAAGCGAAGAAACAAAGCCCCAAAGAAATTAAATCTCGATTTGAATAAGAACAGCGGGGCTTACGGAGTTTGAGCAATAAATTAATTTAGCATTGAATGGAATACCATTGTGCTTTCACCGGTTCGCCAATCGATTTTCGAATTATTCGAAATTCGAATCGCACGAAATTTTGGCGGGAATTTTAATTAAACGTCAAAGTTTGTCTTTGAACAATATGTCATACGTTATTTGGTTATTTGGTCGTTCTTTTTTCATTTTTATAACTTTACAGGCAGACACGATTCGACAATATGTTTATTTTTTAAATAAATTGAGATGAAAATAAACATGCTACAGATTCATACATTTTAGAAATGAAGTACCTTTACCTAAAAAATATATCAAAACTAAAAGAATTGCTAAACTTTTTCCAAGGCAAAGGCATTGGGCAAAGGCACCGATTTGCCAGATCTTTCACTCATATAAATGCAATTTTTTTTTAATATTGTCGAATAGAGTTGATAAAATCTGAGTAGAGCTTAGACAAAAAATTCAAATAAATCGTGGACGAAGAAACAGTCCGCCAGTCATTAATTAAATTGTCTATTGTGCAGACTCAGTACTATTGTAACAAAAGACATTACAAGAAACCTTCGTCCTTGGCCTTTGTTTCGAAATCTTGCTTATTTTAAGATAATTCTTGCAAATATTGACTTCGACCCAATAAAATCAAGACTCCACGTTGGAAATCAGATGATATACTTATTTTATCTTGTCCGAAAAACCACGCCTCGGAAATAAAATGGTTACGTGAAACAGACACATAAAAATGTCTGCCCCAATTCGCGTAAAACCAGATATTTTATTAGAAATACTAAATAAAGCTATTTATCCATTGCTATTGTGGTGCTCATATATGGTTCCTTACGTAGAAAGACGGGATGACAGTTGTAGTCCATGTAAGGTTGTATTCAGACTTGTCGAAAGGTACAGATAGCAAAAAAACAACTACATGTAACTATTCTTTTATGGCATTTGGAACGCGTGTTGGAATGGAATGAAAACAGTCTACAGTTAATATAAGCTCCATTGTTCGAATAATTTTTATATTCCAAATTTAAACATAAAAAAAAAAACATTTTTCTTCTTTATTATTCTACGTTGATTGATAAAGATAGATTATGTTAATTTAAATACCTTTATACATTAAGACAAAAAATGAAAACTGAATTTACAAACAGTCAGTTTGAATTTGCATAAATTTTCTCGATAATGTTAATAAACCAATTTTAATTAATTATTAACTCCCTTGTCACTGCAGTAACAACTAAAGAACAACTTTTCAAAGCCATAATGATATTTATAGTTTATTATTACTTAATAAAACTGATAACTAAAATAAAAACGCGACCATAATAAATGTACCACTATTAAAATTGATTGCAGCGAAATTCCCTATCATCCCAATAGAATCGGGGTCAATAGTCATTATTTTCACAATAAATCATTTCTGCAGACCGTACACAGTATAGAAAAGTGCATTCAGCGGAGATATAGGACCGCTCAATAAGCGTATGCCAGCGAAATCATAATACTGGCGGAGGCGACTGCGGAGTTCACAAGTTATACGCTGAAGCGATTTTATCATTTTAGCAAACTATAATAAGTTCTTATAATGAAGCTTGTTTTAAAAGCAGAAGCATTGGTAGGTGTATAGTAGTGTATAGTATAGTAGGTGTAAGATAAATGTTACTGATAAAATTATGACGAGTATTTAAAACGATTGTTTGCAACTTTTATTGCACGATGCAGTTTTTCAATAAAAGTTCACAGTTGTTTACGTAAACGTTGTAAATGTGATCTATTTATAAATCCTTTCCTATAATAGTCTCCTTGGTCAAGCATGGCTTTTATTTGCAAATTTTAGTTCCATATAATACATCGATGGAAGATGGTTTATGCGTAACGTAATATAGATGCAAATTCTTAAAGAGTAATTAATCAGATATCCAATATCTGATAATAAAAGTGAATGCATCACTATTCAAACTCAAATTCAAACATTCATTTATTCAATTAGACTTCTTCTTGAAGCTCTTTTGAATCGACATTACATATTTTTAACATTTACCACCGATTCGAGAAGCATAGTATCTATTATTAAGAGCTTCACCTTAATTTGCTTAAATTAATTCGTATAATCTCATCACTTGACGTCCATAAGCTGAGCGATTCCCGAGCAATATAATGCGCAAGGATGCTAGTATTTGCATTGGAACGATCACCTCCACTCAATACATATATGTTAGGAAACTTAGCCCATTACGCTTATAGAACTGGTGAATGAAACCGCCTTTTATGTCCGTCTATCAGTTCAAAGATAACTCAAATGGCTTTAAAGGAAGATTTAGAAACCTGTACTTTCTTATAAGCTTTCTAGCTATAAGACATCGTTAAAAATAAAAAATAAAAACTATAAAACATGATTTCAATCGAGATTTTGGCCAAGAGCTTCACTTGTCAATAATAAAAATTAGATGATTTTATTTATGTAATTATTGTATTGTCACCGATCATTGATAAGTGTAGTAAGTTTGAATTAAATCTGCCCCTGTATAGTGGGGCAAAATAGAGTCGGTTGGCTACATACAAACACACACGTGAAGCTAATATTATATCGTATTAAAAATAGTGGCAGGTTAACGCATATAATATTTTTACTTGGAAATAGGATATCTTCGAAATTACAGACAAATACGTGTTTGTAAGGAAACAAACATTACCTACAATTTCATATCTTTGTAAATATGAAAACTAAACTAGTAGGAATCAAATGCTTGTCTGTTGACAACAATTGCTGGTACTGTACTTAGAGTTTATTTTATCTTAAAAGAATCCATACTAATATTATAATTTATGCGAAAGTAACTCTGTCTGTCTGTCTGTTACTCAATCACGCCTAAACTACTGAACCAATTTGCATGAAATTTGGTATGGAGATATTATGATACCCGAGAAAGGACATAGGCTACCTTTTATTGCGAAATATGTACCACGGGCGAAGCCGGGGCGGACCTCTAGTAATATTATAAATGCGAAAGTGTGTTTATTCGTTTTAATGTGACATATGGCCATGGGTAACTTTTGACATCGGTGAAACGACTCATACTAATGCGAATTTAACATCAGGGGAATCCGCGGGCAAAGAAAAATATATGAATATTTTTCAATAAAAATGATGATGATGATATTGTTCATGAAATTAATAATAATTCCATCGCCCAACGACCGGGCGAGTTTATACGTTCGCTAGCTATGCATATAGTAGATACTGAGCCATTCTGCGCACGCGCGGCCTGTGGATAGAGAGCATAGCGTACGGGATGTGGGTGGGAATAGGTGGGTGTTTTTTTTTTATGTCAGAGCAAGCAAAGGAGCAGGTGGGCCATCTGATGTTAAGTGGTCACCACCGCCATAAACACTTGTAACACTAGAAGTGTTACAGGTGCTTTGCCGGCCTTTTATGGACAAATAAGCTCTTTTCTTGAAGGCCCCAATGTCGTAGTTGTTCGGGAACACCGCAGGTGGCAGATCGTTCCACAGTTTCACCGTACGCGGAAGGAAGTTGCGGGTTTACTTTAATCAAAATTCAAAAAATTCAAAAATTCAAAATTATTTATTTCTTTCCTTTACATTAGGTCTCAAACAAATTTGTGATTGGAACACTCCTAGTACGCAAATAAAATGCTTGTGTCAGGAGGTTCCGCTCTTCCTTAACACTATTACAGAAACAGAAATAAAACAATATGAATGAATACAATGCAAAAACATAAAAGAAAAGAAAGATTTTAATAAAATGTCTGTGTGTGTATGTATGTGTATGTGTGTGTGTATGTTTGTGTGTGTGTGTGAGTGTGTGTGTGTGTGTGTGTGTGTGTGTGTGTGTGTGTGTGTGTGTGACAGCACGTTTATTTTTTATATTGGAGCAAAGCTAAATCAGTCGTAAAAATTTCCAATTTTAGGAAGATTAGAAAAATGATTTTAACAATAGTTAGGGAAATTTCGATTGACAGAAAAATTACGATAAGTCAGGAAAAATTACGATAAGTCAGGAAAATTTTCCATAAGTCGGGAAAATTTCTATAAGCTGGAAAATTTCCATAAGAAAGGAAAATTTCTATACGCCAGTAAAATTTCTATAAACAAGGAAAATTTCTATACGTCAGGAAAATTTATATAGGCCAGGAAAATTTCTATACGTCGGGAAAATTTCCATAAGTAAGGAAAATTTCTATACGCCAGGAAAATTTATATAAACAAGGAAAATTTCTATGCGTCGGGAAAAATTCTATAAGCCAGGAAAATTTCTAAACGTCAGGAAAATTTCTATGCGTTCGAAAATTTCTATAAGCCAGCAAAATTTCTATAAGGCAGGGAAATTTCTATACGTCAGGAAAATTTCTATACGCCAGGAAAATTTCTATACGTCAGGAAAAATACTACTGAACCGATTACAATTAAATTTAGCACACATATAGAAGGTAAAGAAGGTTTGAAAACGCGGGCGAAGCCGCGGGCGGAAATCTAGTAGGTAAATAAATTTAAAAAATATTAACTACTTTTTTATTCGTATTTTCATTGTGTATTGAAATTCTGTATAGAAATATGTTTAGAAATTTATTTTATATTATGTCAGGTACACTCAACCTTTCAATTTTCTACATTTTTGCTTAGTAATTGATTTTGTTTTAACCGAAACTGGATATCCTCTTAGCTATTTCGACGTGCCTTTTAGTGATGTGCAAATATTAACTCTTGTCGATACTCAAATATTTGTATTAATAGTGTAGCGCGTAGTGTAAATATGAAAAAACGTAATAAACTTTGATAAAAACACGTATATCGCTGGATTATAAGGGTATAATTTTTTTGCAACCTATTATCACATAGGTTGCAAATATGTAAGGATCATGATGTTAATAAGATCTGAACTTTTGATACTATAGGTATCGATATTATATATACTAAAATATGTTAATTAGAACTGATACTAACATCGAAATATTATATTATATTGAAAGAATAATGTTTTCATTATAGGTAGTTCCAATTTACGTGTCATCACAAAAGAAACCTTATTCATAATATTGGATATTATAAATTTGAAACTTTCAAGTTGTTTTTATTGACGTTTTTGGTTCCCTTAAAATAACTGAGACAAAACTTTAGAGAGTTAAAGTGTCTATATTTCTTTTATATAACAAATAAAACCTTTCCTTTCACTGGAAGGCATTTCTGAAAATAAATATGTTATTTCACATTAAAATTTAAAACTTTTAAATATTTTTATCGATATTGCGTAGCTGCACATCACTAGCCGAGAGTATTAACTCAACTTGAAGCCACAGCGATGAAGGATAGCGTTGACTACTCCATTTGCATAATTTCATCTTTTTTGTTTTTCCATTTTGTTGAAACTTTTAAAAATTCCCCGTTAAATTTTTGTTGTTAAATTTTTTACAATATATTAAGAGCGGAATATTATAGGAATTTAAATGCGTATGGCTCCATATTTATTTTTATACGCATATATTTTTTAAAGTTATAAAAATAACTTTTACGCCGATGTTAAATAAACGAAACGTAAAATCCGATTATTTTAATAATTGATATAAATTACAATATTTTATATAAAAATTCATGTCACCATATTATTTTATATTATTGTAAAGCTCCGTTTCCATTGCTCATATATTTTTAAGTTTATAAACTGAAAGAGAGATGAGGGATTATTATTATCGATACGGTACTATTTTTTTTTTCTTTTTATTTTTAAATCCGAGTTCGATTTTCTAGAATATGTATGTTTTTTTTAACATATTAATTGTATATATTAATATTTAAGAGTCACTCAAAATTTCCTCCGATTTTTTGTCATGAAAGGCATTAGAAATCATAATATGATAAAAAAGGTGATTGTTCATGGAAACTTAAAATATTGTATTCCATTGAAAAGAGTGAAAATCTTAATAAATGTTGCATACAAGCTAATGAAAGCGCGTATAAAAATAAAAATTCACCTTTGTATTTGTCTGTACTATAAAAAGAGTTCTCACACGAGAAATACAAGAACAACTCCGACTATATTCCTTAAAACACAAAGTTGCTTTTCAATTTCAAACATTCGAACACAGGTACATTATAAATTCTAAGCTAGAACATACTTTCTTATAAATCTGAAACTTAGCGCACTGAATACAAAACCCGTGATGTGATTGAAGAATTGAGTTTAAATACATTTGTTATTCTCTTGCACGTGTGTTTTCCCAGTGAGAATTGCAAGTTTTGAATACTAGTTGGTGCCCGCGACTTTATGTGTTTTTACGCCAAAGTTTAAGTGGATTCCTGACTTCATATTTATGCATGTTTCTCTTAGTTCCAGTCATTCTAACTTGTATGTTTAAAATAAATTTTTTATTGTCCTATTTAAACACACTGATCTTAAAACTTAATGATTAAACTTACTCTAGTTTTAAACGTACTAACCTAATCTTCTTTGACTAAGAAACTAGGGTTGCCAACCGTACTATAATATATAGTATTGTACTATATTTCGGGTCTGCGTACTATATACTGTTGAAAACATAATATATAGTACGCAAAAATACTATATTTTCAACACCGACAAATGTAACAAACAAATCCTTCATTTAAAAAAAAATAAGAACGCGCGTTTTAATTGTTAAGATGTTAAGATCGTTAATTTTGACGTCGTCAACATTGAGATACTATTATTACTACGTATGGAGAAGACACCGCCTACATCACGTCTTATGTTCCGCTCAACAGACGTCAACCGGCCACACTCAGTCGCTTTAGCGCGATGGTCGCGTTCTTGTCTTGTTTGTTTTAAAGCAAAAAACCATGAAACTCATCAAATGGGCATATTTGATGAGTTTCATGTTTTTTTTGCTTACGAGTGTGTTACGATATTGCACTAATAATTCAAGTAATGCGGCAAAATGCAAAGAAATAACTTTTCATCGGTAATTAACTAGATAATCATTTTTAAAACTTGGTTCGAGGAAAATTTTTGGCGGGCGCCATTTTGCGTCATTTGTCATAGATTAAAAATTTAAGAAATGGCATTGGGTATAAAAGATGTTTAGATAGTAATATGACGTAAATTTTTTTAGTGGAAAATAATAATTTTACACATTTAGAAAAGAATGTACTACTACTGTGGATATTATTTAAAAAAAAGTTTAAATCATGAAAGATGAAAATAAATTAGTTACGTATCAATTTTTTTTGTTACATTGATTGGTTTTAATTAATAAGTTTATTAATAATTTCTTTATAAGATTAATAATATATTTTTTGTTTCATTGATCGGTTTTAATTGATAAGTTTATTAATAATTTCTTTATAAGATTAAAAATACCTATATTTTTTGTTACATTGATTGTTTTTAATTGATAAGTAAAGGACGAATATTTACAACGTGTCGCCTATATAGCGGTGAGTCGATGGCATCGCTTAATCTATGACTCACTAGTCGCCCCGCGCCGCCGCGCTTGCAGCACAGATTTTGTTCGTGGTGTCTTCTCTATACGTAGTAATAATAGCTCAATGGTCGTCAAACGATATTTTGGTCTGCTCTAATTATCGGCAGAATAAATTATGAAATCGAAGTGGCGAGAAGAAAGAAACAGAAGTAGTGTATCACTAATAAAAAATGAGCTTTTGATTTATATTAATTTAAAAATTGAATGTGACAAAGCATAATTATGACATATTATAATTTAAACAAAAAGCTGTTACACAGTGCAAGAAGTGCAAAAAATATAGTTTTTATAAGAATAAATAATTAACAAATATATATTGGTCTATTTTTTTTTGTTTTTCCCATAAAATACTATATTTTTTTTAAATGTACCTACTATATTTTTTACACCTTATTTTGGAAAATACTATATTTTGATCATGAAGTGTTGGCAACCCTATAAGAAACCTATACAATCAAATATGCATTTTTAAAATGAATATAACTTACAAGGGCAGATTCTTATAAAATTTTGAAACAAAAATATTTTGTAGACGGCAGCGCACTCACCCGCGTGAATAACAATCAAATTTTCAATTTTACACGACAAACATTAAATCTATTGATATGTGGTTTCAATATATTATGAGGTATCTTTTTTTTTTTTTTTAATACTAAAACATCTATCTATCTTCAAAACTATATCAATACACAAGCTTTTGTATTACACACAATAAAATGACAATATTGCTAGGCAAGTTCGTTCACGTATCAATTTGTACACAATTGTAAGCTCTAGAAAGTTCCACGAAGTATTATTTCGAAAATTTTAAAATTTAGTTTCTATACTGGGAATAATACAATGATACCAACATGGATACAATAAATATCATGGATTTTTATAGAGAGATTATTTTTGCACGCTTTTGTTCGCCTTTTGTTCGCTAATTCTGATATTGTATCACTGTTTAATCCAGTCTTTCCCAACGTGGGCGATAACGCCCCCTTGTGGGCGCTGCAGGCCTAAAGGGGGGCGGTAAGAGACCCAGAAAAAAAAGGGGGCGTTGTGTAGGGCTTTGGGGTCGATTTATAATTTCATCTACCTAGCTAGGAAGACTTTTAGACGCCGACTGAGCTCTCGACTTCGAGAGTCGACATCTTGTGAACATCAACTAATATTAATTATTAAGATATAGCTCAAACTCGGTTCGATATAATAGACCGCGGACAATCATGTTTTAACAAGTTTTTGTTAAATAATCCGATTTGTACATTCCTGTATCAATCGGCTGGTTCTATAATACTTGTTCTTGCTTGTCGAGTACGATTGGGCGTCGAATGAGATAATTTGTCTTATTCCTGTTGGTGCGTGCTGCTTATGCAATCCTATATAAACGACGTAAATTTATTTTATTTTCATTTGCGGTTTCGCGCATAATAGATAAGCAGTACTTGATTTCAACACTTACGTATTTCTCAAAACAAAACAATGTCGGAAGTAAAAAAGAAGAGACGGCAATACTCTGCGGAATATATTAAATTCGGATTTATTGAAAATCCCACAAACCCGTCGTCGCCTTTGTGTCTTCTATGTCTAAAAACATTTTCGAACGAAGCAATGAAGCCTTCAAGACTGCAAGATAATTTGAATAAAATGCATCCAGATAAGAAAGACAAGAATGTAGCATATTTTCAAGAACTAGAGAAGAAGCATAATACTCAGCCAAGTGTATCAAAACTATTTTCGGCGGCTGCTCAGCAAGATGACGACGGACTTCGAGCTTCGTACAATATCTCTTTGTTAATTGCTCAAAAAAGGCAAACCACACAACATCGGAGAAGAGTTAATATTGCCAGCTATAAAGGAAGTAATAACTGCTGTGCTTCATAAACCAGCCGCAGATATTATCCGAAAAATTCCTTTGAGTAATAATTCTGTGCAAAGACGAATTGATGAAATGGCTGAAAACATTGAAGAATCATTGTGCAATCATCTGAGGACTAGTCAATTCTCAATTCAGCTCGATGAGTCCACTTTACCAACTAATGAAGCGTTGTTGCTATCTTACGGGAGGTTTATTAAAGATGAGAAAATATGTGAAGAACTATTGTTTGCCAGAAATTTGGAGACAGATACAAAAGGCGAAACCAAATTCAATACATTGGAAAAGTTTTGTGAAGAGAAAAAGATTCCTTTGAAAAATATTATATCAGTTGCTACGGATGGCGCTCCGGCTATGACAGGGCGCCATAAAGGCTTCATAGCATACTTAAAGAATAAAATTCCAGATGTCCTTGCTATACATTGCGTTATTCATAGACAACATTTGGTTGCTAGAAACTTAAGTGAACGACTATTTCAATCACTGCAATATGTCATCAAAGCAGTCAATAAAATCCGTAGCAGCTCTTTGAATGATTTTTCATTTTAATTTCATCAACTTTGTGCTACTAATGACGAAGATTTCAACCGTTTGTTGCTTCATACTGAAGTTCGTTGGCTGTCAAGAGGCAATTGTCTGATGCGATTTTACAACCTGTTTGACTCTGTGATAGAGTTCTTGGAAACTAAAGATACAGAACTGCGCAACAAGCTCATAACATCAAAGAATGATATAGCTTACATGACAGACCTGTATAAATTGTTCAACGACATGAACCTCCAACTGCAAGGCGATGAACTAAATTTAATTAAAACAAAAAATGTCGTTGCTGCTTTCGCAGCCAAACTGCTTCTGCACAAAAAGAATATGGGCAGACGTGAGTTTCACAATTTTCCGAATTTATCGGTATTCTGCAGTAACGACGACTTGTTTGCCTACTGCCAACATTTGGAAAACCTCCACATTGACTTCACCGAACGATACCAGGACATTTTAAACTTGGAAATACCAGACTGGGTGTTGGATCCGTTTTCAAATGTCAACACAGCAATGTCACCTCAGCTGGAAGAAGAACTTATAGAATTGACAACAAACGAAGAAACAAAAATCAAGTTCAAAAATGGATATCAAGAATTTTGGCTACAAAAACCGATCCCGCAATTGTACCCTGGATTGTGGTCAATTGTTCAACGATTCTTGATAGCATTCCCATCGTCATATTTGTGTGAACGTGGATTTAGTGCTGTGGCAACGCTGCTTATTAAAAAGAGAAATTGTTTGCGTGTTACCGAACGTGGCGACATGCGGCTGTTTTTGAGTAAATTGGAACCTGATATCAACAAACTTATTGAACAGCATCAGATTCAACCTTCACATTAGTTTTTATATAAGAATTGATTATGTTTGTTTTATTTTCAATAAAAGATACTCTGTCCGAATACTATAAAATTGCGTTTCAATAATCAGTTATAAGTACTTAGCGGTTTTTAAGTATGTTTAAAAAATTTATTCTTAAAGTGGGCAGTAGACAAAAAAAGGTTGGGAACCCCTGGTTTAATCTAAAAGCTGTATAACTATACATATATACTTCTGTATAAACTAAAATATTTATTCATTTTCACGTATTTGACGTAGCCTGTAGGAAAAATCGCTAATAATATGGCTTGACTGTCTGTTAAGTAGCTTATTAATAAATATCTGTGCCCCGCGTTTTTACCCGCAGTGCTCCGATCCTGTTGGTCTTAGCGTAATTATATTATATAATTATAGCCTTCCTTCGAGCCATCCAGCCTTCCTGTCAGCTTTTCTCGATAAATGGACTATCTAACACCGAAATATTTTTTCAAATAGGACCAGCACTTCCTGAAATTGTTGCGTTCAAAACAAACAAACAAACTATTCAGCTTTATAATTTTAGTATAGCTAAGTTTAAATAAAATAATGTTACGGATCACGGAACTCTTATGTAAATAATAAAGGTTATTGTAATTATGGTTACTGTATTGTGAAAGTAATAGAGTATTTCATTTTTCTTAGAACATAACGTGAAGCCTTTAAATATTGAAATCAATGAAATGCGTTGGTAACAATTGAGCGTTTGTGAAATAATTCAAATGGCATGAAAGCACAAGTTTTGTATAACAAGGTGGAGGAGTGCTTCCCGGCCAACTGTAGCGATCAGTAACGAAGCTAACTGGAATAGGGTTGCCATTTGCGAGTTCAAATTGTTTATTTCACAAGGGGGCTATTCCTTACTTTAAAAATTGACAAAATTCCCCTTCCAAAAATTAAAGACGGTTTTAGTTTAGAGAAGTTAGAGTTATGCATACAGTATATACTACTTAAATTATTGATTAAGTACATTTGAATCTTTTAATATTAATTTAAAGTAAAATATATTAGTCAGAAAATACCCAGAAGAAAAGACGATATAATTTGCGTAATATTTTTAATTAAAAAAGAAGGAGGTTCTCAATTTGCTTTTTGGGTTTGCTAGAGTTGAACTGATTTTCATGATTTTAAACTAGGGAATCTAGCCTCCAAGCTGAAACCTACACTAGCCAATTTGAAGGCGGTATTTGTTTTTTTGTTGAAATAGATATCGTTAAAATTTTCTATTCTCTGCATACGTCGTATTTTTTAAATTAACTTCACCATTGAAAGATTAACAATACAAGATTAATTCGCTCTTGCAAAGTAAAAATGTGCAACAATAAATCAGTGGCAGCCCTGAGTCATTAGCGGTTGAAAGCTTCCGATAGTTCAGGCTAATGACATTCTACAAGAAATACTTTTCACTGTTTCACCCTTTCCGTGCGTTACAGTTAAAAATGTGTATTTTTTTAAGAAAAAATAGTATATCTTCTGCTTGAAATATACGTTAATACAAGGCGTTCGAAAGACGTTTATAGGTAAGTATATAAGGTTAATGAACCTGATTTAATTAATGTCTAAAGATATATAAAAAAACTAGCGGTCCGCCCCGGCTTCGCCCGTGGTACATATGAAAAATAGATGTTGGCCGATTCTCAGACTTACCCGATATGCACAGAAAATTTCATGAGAATCGGTCCACCCGTTTCGGAGGAGTATGCAGACTAACATTGTGACACGAGAATTTTATATATAAGATATTCAATAACAATGCGATTAATTTTTTATATGATTCAGAATATAAATTGAACTGTTTAATGTGTCGCAGTTCTGAAAATATTGCATTGAATTAGAAATATTATATTAGAGAGCCTATTTGCTTATTTGATATCAATTAATTTGACGCCTATAATTATTATGCATGAAAATGAAAACCATAATCTCGTAAAATATAAAAAACTGGCCTTCTTCTAAACTTATTCATCGTATGAATAAAAGAAAACGCCATAATATTATGAAACAAATGTTATTTACAATACCTGGAATGATAAATAAACAATTTTAATTTACAAAATATCATTTAGTTCAATATGAGCTGTGTAACACATTACTTGTTTACAAAAACATGAATTGAAAATGTACTTTTAAAATGTCATTAAAATTTTACTAATATTATTATTTATTAGTGGTGAAAATGCAATTAACTGTGAATAATATGTAATAATGAGAATGCTAATATTAATTTGTGTAATATTGGAAAAGCTGTTTGGAGGTAAGTTTAAATGTATTTTTGACCGTCTACTTGTCTGACCATCAAGTTACATTGTTACTTTTATAGGGTAATTGTGCTGGTTTGCCGTCCAGTTTCGGTTTTCGTCCATTTGACTGACCTGCTACAATCACGTGCGTAAAACTTGAATACAAACCTACCTTCCCGCGCAAGTTTGCACTTTTTACGTAATGTGTAAGCAACAGTACTATCAACATGAAAATTTTATTTGACAAGAAGAGAGTTCAAAAAATTAACGTAAAAGTGGCCGCTTCCCATCCGTGCCTTGCAGATGTCATCGCGCGAGACAAAAATTTGCCGGCGAGAAAAGTTCATGGTAAGTTAAATCACTGTTTTAGCTAGTTTACGTAATGTTTTTGGTACGTATGTTTAGTTATAAGCCTATTAAACGCAATTAGAAGTGTTTATTATATTTTTTTTATAATACTCTTCGAAAAATTAAGTGGACGGATACTAGGTTACCAAATTCTCAAAATATTTGGTTTTCGTCCAAGTGGACGAAAACTCAAACAGCTACGTGAATATTTGTTAGGTTCTTTTTACTCTATCGGACCTTTAAAATACTGAATAGTTTCTCCCGAAGTGATCTTTATTGCTATTAGTTTAGATTTTTTGGTTTCCGTCCACTGCTTTGTCAGTGCTGCCAAAATAAAAAAATATTTAAAGAAGTGGACGAAAACTAAATTTAGCTTTAAACGTTTTAGTTTTCGTCCATGAATGAGTATTGGAGTGGACAAAAATTAAAAATAGCTATTCTTTTGCATTACTTTTCGTCTTTTTTACGTATTGAAAAGTTTTCTATTCAGTATCTTCCTTATAAATAATTGGTGAGGGCCAGAGTGTTGTAGGTACCTAATATTGTCATTCATTCAGTCATGTATCATTCTCCTTATGTGAAGTAGAGTCAATTATTCGTAGCATAAATGGGGGTAGGTCAGACATAATACACTGTATTTTTCTTGATTATCATTCACTTGAGTATCATCTTTTATTCTAGGTCTGTTTTGCCAATGCAATATTTTTTTTATTCTACTTACTCAAAGTATCCTAAGAAAGATCTTATTGTTTTTAGATGGCCTCGAAGGAGTCTAAGAAAGCTAGAAAAAAAAACGCTACGTACACTGAAGAATCTTTAATAAAGGCATCAGTAAGACAATAATGCATAGTTCAGTAAGGTATAGTATAGTTTATTTTAGTAGCTAAAACGTATTATTATGGCTGTGTTTAATATAGTACGTTTCATTTGATAAACAAAGTATTAGAATGATTATTTTTCCGACCCAAATATCGACCAATAGAATTGCACAATTCGACGTCACGTGGTACAACCTACATGGTATTATACTGATAATTTTTTGAAAATTTTCTCTGGTCGTTGACGTCAAACTGACAGGTTGAATTCAATTGTGAAATTATTGGCCGACATTTGGGACGGAAAAATAATCCCCCGAATACCACACGAGCTTCAAAATTATCTGGCATTTCCCTCAAGGTTCCCTGCAAACAAATAAAGTCGTCAAGTTTTTCAGGAAAAATCACTCACGCTTCGCGCTCGTGATTTTTTAACCTTGACTAAAAACTTGACTCCTTCATTTGTTTGCAACGAACCTATCGGAAAATACCCGATAATTTTGAAGCTCTTGTGGTATTATAAGTGAATATTTCTGTTTTTTGATGTAATTTCTCAGTCCTATAATTATTACTTTATTCATTTACATTGTAAGTAACGCATTCCTTTCTTTATTACGAATGATTAAACAGTCATCACTAACGCATATAAAGACTGCCAAGTGCTACATAGATCTCAGTGTTGACTAGTTATATTGATTATTATTAGTAAAACTAAACCTGTAAGGTAGTGAGAAATTGTGATGTTGATTAAATAAAAGTATATATTTACCTGTAATTGGTTTTTAACTTAATAGTTGACCTACCCTCCTTTTTCTACACGGTGGTCGAAAACTAGCTTACACTATGACGAAAACCAGTTTTTTTGGACGAAAACTAGCATATACCCTACTTTTGCAGAAAATAATTTAAATAAAAAGATACGTTAAAATGATTAATTTTCACTTAATAAAGAAGACTATATAAGGACTAAATAAAAATATTATATGTTTAAGGAAGGGTGCTCCAAAATATTTATTTCGCATCACAAAGTTGGCAACTCCCATAACTGGACGAAAACCAGCGCAATGACCCTATTACTACTAGCGGTCCGCCCCGGCTTCGCCCGTGGTACTTGTATACTTTTTCTCTCCATAAGAACCATCTTCGTACTTCAAGGAATATTATAAATAATAATAATAGTTAAAAAAAACTAAAAAACACGCTTTTTATAGAAAACCGAACTAAAAAATAGAAAATTTTATCAAATTAGTGTATTGTCATCGGTCCTCAATAAATCTACAAAGTTTGAACGAAATCTGGCCGTTTAAAGTGGGTCAAAATCGCGCCCAAAGAAGTCGGTTACAAACAAACAAACATACAGGTGAAGTTCGTTCTCGAGTTTTGCGATACATACATTCAGCGATTCATTTTTATTATACCTACATACATATATTTCGTTGGCAGGATCATATAGTTACAATTATATTTTTTCTCATACGTTCATCATTATTATACGGTCTTCTTTAAAGAGATTTAATATGTTAATCTTCCTTATAATGATTGAATTGGTCGGATAAGAATAAATCCTCTAAGTGTAACTCATATTATTTTACAGACAGCATTACCACACAGAATGTAACTTCAAACAGTAAACTAAAAGCGACTTGCGGTATCGATAATTCACCAATATCAATCGTGTATGGGGGATACGCTAAAATAGAGACATACCCGTGGCTCGGCACATTGTATTATCCGTTAAGTATGGTTTTCATTAATCTATACAAATTACTAATATCATAGAGAACTAGTGATCGTCTGTTTCAACTTTTAGGCAACCTGATCTCACGAACTTTGAATGAACTGTGAATTTCTGAGAAAATCGGTCATCATTTATCCTGATACCATTATTAGCTTAGATGCTATGAATAGATAAATACTCTACATTTTGTTCGTGTAAGGATATATTATAGTATCTTTATATAGCATAGTACCATATAATATTATACTAGATTTCCGCCCGCGGCTTCGCCCGCGTTTGCAAAGGAAAACCCGCATAGTTCCCGTTCCCGTGGGATTTCCGGGATAAAAACTATCCTATGTGTTAATCCAAGTTACCCTCTATATGTGTGCTAAATTTCATTGTAATCGGTTCAGTAGTTTTTACGTGAAAGAGTAACAAACATCCATACATCCATACATCCTTACAAACTTACGCCTTTATAATATATATGTATAAGAATATAAGATTATTGTACTTATATGATCATAATATTATAGTGATCTCTTAATTTTGATAGACATAATAAATTGATATAAATTGAATTTATACGATAAATATTGATTAATGTAATCAATATTTCATTCGCCGCTATTTCGATAACTATAATATAAAATCTATCATTGTTTCTTCCACTGACCATGTTTCAAAACACGGACAATGCTCCGCTGATGCCTTCTCCTATCACGATCTTATCTTCCTTTCATATCTTCTACGTCCTCCTAAGAAGAAGCACAAGGTTATGCTGCAGCGAAATTTTCGTGGGATGGATGTCGAGCGTCTGCTTGAAGATGCTAGGAAAATAGATTGGTCTCCTGTTTTCTCGTTTGATACAGTTGACTCTAAAGTTCAAGCATTCAATTCACTTGTAATAAGGTTATTTGACACGCATGCACCCATCAGGTCGATCAAAATTAAACATGCTCCTGCTCCCTGGCTTACCGATGAACTAAAATCTATAGTTCACAGGAAAAACCTAGCCAAAGCCAGGTTCAAAATTAACAACTCGGACGTCAATAGGGAGAAGTATAAAACCCTCCGCAATCGCTGCAATATGATGTGTAGAGATGCACAACGACGCCACATTCATAAATCTGTTGAGAACGGCAACACAGCAAATACTTGGAAATTTCTTAAATCTCTTGGGGTCGGTAAGTCATCTAATGATACTGTTCCGCTTAGTACTAATATTAACTTACTAAATAAACATTTCACTTCTTCCGTTGCTCCTTTAGATAGTAATACCAAACTTAATACTATTAACTTTCTTTCCTCTTTGCCGACTCCCAATATTCCACCGTTCAATTTCGCACCTTTCACTGACAGTGATATTAAGAAGAACATATTATCCATTGCTTCGAATGCGATGGGCTGTGACAGTATTGGCCGAGCTATGATTTTACCTATCCTTGACATAGTCACTCCTATCATTTCACATATCCTTAATTTCTCTATATCATCCGCTAGTTTCCCTCAAGTATGGAAGGATTCTCATATTATCCCTCTCCCTAAAAAGAACAATCCTTCCTGCTTTTCCGACTATCGCCCGATATCCATTCTCCCCTTCCTTTCTAAAATTCTCGAGAAATTGGTGCAGCAGCAGCTGTGCTCTTTTCTAACGAGAAACTCCCTCCTCGATCCTCTCCAATCCGGCTTCAGAGCTGGACATAGCACGGTCACTGCTCTTGTCAAGGTCACAGATGATATTCGCCTTGCAATGGATAATAAACAGCTAACAATTCTCACTCTTCTAGATTTCTCTAATGCTTTCAACACTGTTGATTTTGACATCTTGTTAGCTGTGCTTGGTTCTCTTAATATATCTCCTGCAGTGTTGGATTGGTTTCGTAGCTACTTGCAAGGACGTCGGCAGTGTATCCGTGTTGATAATACGTATTCTTCTTGGTGTGATGTTACTGCTGGCGTTCCTCAAGGCGGCGTGTTGTCACCTCTCCTTTTCAGTATATTCATCAATTCCATAACTTCTAATATATCTTCTCTCTACCATCTATATGCAGACGATCTTCAGATTTACAGGCATTCTAATATTGAGAGTCTAGAACAAGAAATAAGATGTATGAATGATGACCTTAGTAGCATTGTAAGCTGGACTCATAAATATGGACTGAAAATAAATCCAAGCAAAACCCAAGCAATAATAAACGGCAGCCCGTATTTCATCGCCAGGGTGTCTGTTGCAGATTTACCTAAGATTTTGATTGAGGGGGTTCAAGTACCTTACAGTCCTACTGTCAAGAATCTTGGTATTACTCTCGACCAAACCCTGTCCTGGACAGAGCATATTAAACTTGTTAGTCGTAAGATTTTTGGTGTTGCTGCAATGCTAAGGCGTTTGCGCAATTTTTTGCCCATATCCACGAAAATTTTGCTTGCACAATCTTTGCTTCTTCCTATCCTCGACTATGCTGATGCAAGATAATTTATTAGGTTTTAGACAAAGCGAGCAAAGCCGCGGGCGGTAAGCTAGTCATATAATAATATGGAAAATTTTCCCTATCTAAAATCGTTTGAAACTATGTTTTACTAAAATCCCTGTTACAACTATGGATTCATGGATGACTAATGAATGGTTGGTAAACTATGTCATAACGAATGCGATGATAAACGAATTGAAAATAAATAACTTCGTCGATCATAATTCAAAGCAAATGCAAACATCCTCAATCAACACAAGTGACAAATTGATGACAATTGCTGTGTTAAATGTTATAAACTATGTTTTCTTAATAAATTCGGCATCGTGAATCCAATCAACAATTTTAAACTTAAACTTATACTACATACTTACAATGCTACACTACAGTAATTATTATTACACATTACTACGTATAATAACTGCTGTAGTGGCTAAAAATTAAGCAATGATAGTTCCTGCAAAAGATGAGTATACTTATTCAAAACGATTGCTTCTACTTCTAAAGCATGCCCTTACATCACCTATCTATACAAAACAGTAAAATACAATCTCTTCATTCACATAGGAGATCAACTTTTTAAATCATAACCCTATTATAAAAGCCTATATAACTAAGTTGTACGAAAAATAGCCCAATCAACACCTACACAAACACTTTTGAAGCGTCAATTCGCAGGTGACAAATGGCTGACGACGTCGGTGGTGCTTGTGTCAAAACAAATTGCGATCGGCGACGCGTTGGACGTCGACAAAGTGCCCAAGATCGATTTCAGGTGTTGTCTTCAGTAATTTGAACTTGTTTTGCATGTATTGTTAGTGCGTAACTGTAGTGTTTAATGCTGTGGAAATAAGAATTGTTTTTCCTAAGAACTGTAATTGTAGCTTTTACTCTCTTACGAAATGATTCAAAATTTTCAACTTACTAATCCTCTTATTATTAGCTATTATTAAAAATTAAACTCGTAACGCAGGTACTCTACGTGTTAAATTTTTATGAGAGTGATATACTTTTTAATTAGTACCAGCACAATCTATGTTAATGGATACAATATTATTTGTTTAATTATTTATCACGTAATTAATTACAAAAGGCCGGCCACACACATCATGAAATCTGATCAGAAAAAAGATCGTGTGCAACAGTGCAACCGAGTTTAAACTGACCTTAACAAAACAGAAAAAGTTGTTGTTTTTGAAAAGGAGAATAAAATTCAAAAGAATAAAGTCAGGAGAAAAAAACTCGCTTTTAAAATTAATTCTTCAATTTTACCAGGTCCAAATCGAGAGTTGTCATTGGTACGAACTGTAGTGGACCAGCTGTTCGCGTAAAGGATTATTCCTTCCATCCAGACTACCCTAAAACCACCCTCAGTGCTATAGCCTTGATACAATTGGAAAATGATCCACTCATGATAGGTATATTCAATAATTTATTTCACTGTTTGTTTTCCGATTATTTTCCTTAATTTTCTGTTGTGAAATATAATTTTTATACGTAACATTTTCTTTATTCAGATGGGTAGGTATAATAAATAATCTATTTCTCTGTTTATGTGTTGTGTTTTGCCAGTATTTTCTTGATTTTCTTATGTGAATGTTATTTTTTAAGAAAATGTATTTATTTTGTCGTATAAAAATAAAAGGGACCATTATTCTTATTCTAACTTCTAGGAAGACTTGACAAACATCACTATGTCTTATTACCACTTATATACAATACATTATAATATAAAATGTATAGTGAGAAAACACGTGTAGAGTACATTTTTATTATGTTTTCTATCACTTTAAAGTGAGTTGTAACTTTGTCGTGTTTCAATTTACTTCTACTTCTTTGATCTTAGGGTGCTTATAAGTTTGTTGCGTTGCTGTGATGAAATTAATGAATCTTGTGTGTTAAGAGAACAATATGCTATACGTTTATCCTAACCTTAAAGTTTTCAATCACTTAACTAGCACAGAATTATATTATCTCTTTCTTTGTTACTAGCTGTCCCGGCAAATTTAGTTCTGCCTTATATCACGTAGGCGTATGCAAAATAGATGTTGTTCGATTCTCCAACCTTTTTTTTTTTTTTTTTTTTTTTTTTTTCAAGTGGGGAAATCTTGCCTAAGATACCCACGGCTCCCGGGGAAGGAGCCGTGGGTTATGTCGGATTCCTACCGACTAAAACCCCACCGTGTACCAACGCGCTGCTTTAGACGGGATGCGGGTACACATTCGCAATCTTCCGCATGTCCCGCCCAGCAGTTGCCCGTTTCCAGGCCCTCCGCCACTTGCCCGTTTCCAGGCCCTCCACCAAATGCCCACCCCGGGGCGGCGCAAGCTGTACACGAGCTCACGCCACCCGCTCGCCGATGATGGATTGTTCCCCGTTCCATCATCGGCGTTCCCCAAACCCTCGACCCCAGCACCGACCGGCCGAAGGGCGCGCGCCGAAAGGCCCTCTGAAACGTGATTCACGCGTCGAAGGACCCTCCGGCGCACTTTTATAGAGGTTTCCCTCGCAGCCCCCACCTCACACCAGAGGTGGCGGCCCTCGGTCCGGCCCCACGGACCGGATTACGAGTTGGCAGACGGCTGTCGCAGGACAGCCGCCGCCCTACACCCACCTACAGGAGTCACCGCGTGTCACAAAAGTGACGCGTCGGGATCCCGCCCCCTGTTTTGTTGGTAGTTAGACTACCAACAAAAAACAACGCGCGCGACCTCTGGCCGCCATCCACCGCCGCAAAGCGCAGCCCCCTGCCAGTCGGTCGGAACGAGACCCAAACGAGCCCCGATCGACCTTCCAACCCCATTTTGCCCAGCCAAATTGCCAGGCCGCGACCACTAGCCGCCATACCTCGCCGTACCACAACGGCACCTGAGCCATTCCTGGCCCCCCGGAGGATCCTAGCCAGCTAGCCAGCCATCCAGCCAGCCAGCCAGCCAGCCGGACAACCAGCCGGTGACAGCATGCCAGCCAGCCGCCGCGGCTCAAAGCAGCCAGCCAGCCAACCGGTGGGGCAGCCGGTTTCAGCCAGCCTGCCAGCCGGCCCCCTAGCCAGCCAGCGAGGCAGCCGGTGCGACCAGCCGGTTCCAGCCAGCCCGGCCAGCCGGCCTTCAAGCCAGCCAGCCAGCTATATGGATCCCTGGCCGTCGAACCAATCGTGTCGTCAGACGACAGACCGGCCTTCCAGCCCCTCCGCGTCCAATTAGCTTCACTCAGAGTACACGAGTGCACTCCAAGCTACTGAGCCCCCCCGGCCACGACAAGGCTTGGAACTGATGGGGGGGTCGATTCTCCAACCTACCCGATATGCACTCAAAATTTCATGAGAATCGGTCAAGCCTTTTCGTAGGAGTTTAGCTTCAAACACCACGAGAATTTTCTATATTAGATTCATTGAATTATACAATTAGTTGCAGCTCCTAAAGCTTACTATAACACTGCTAAAACACAACCGAGTTGCGCGCGAAAACTTTCCAATTTATATTCCACGAAACGAATAATTAAACAGCCGTGGTGCATATGAAAATCGCTGAAATAGAGTGTAAAGCCGACAATATTAATGTACATAATATGGTGTTTAATGCAAATTATGCGTTTAATTCGCAGGATTTCGGCCAATATGCGCACCGCCCACTTCATTAAATAATGCACAGTTCTACAGCATGACACTTTCAAATGGTAATTTCGCACCTAATTTTGTATACGGCACTATCGTGTAATATATCATGGGAGGGAGCTTTGTGAAGCCTTTGCTTGATCATATTTACCATAGTTTGCAAAGTTTGCAGTTTGCACCCTATACTGGGTACTAATGGATCAGAAATATAGAAATTTCTTTATGGTCTACGAACATTTGAAATTGAATCTCTTTTTCGCTTAATAGAACCTCGATCTTTAAATTCAAAATAATGAAAACTTAAAACGGAATGTAACAGTAGGTACATGACTCAGTACATAATTTATTAATATATTTTTTATTGTCTAGATTGTCATATATCCACTATACGGTTACAAAAAATGGCATATGTCGACTATCAGACATGCAAGGAATTTTATCGACGAACTGAGGTAATATTTATGAAGTTATATTTATTAGTAGCGAACTTTTTGGAGACCTATTTGTAAAATTTAAAACGTTAACATATTAGACAGACCGTAACTATTAAAGAAATTTAAGCTTTTGTTTTTAGCCCACTATTGTGGAATAATAGGTCTAGAAAGAGCATCAATATTGGAAATAAAATACTATTATATTACATTTACCATTGTTACATTTACCATAAAGCTCATAACGTCATTGTACACAAACAGCTATAATATTGCCTATATACATTGTACATAAGAAGTTAGTACAGATAGCGCAAAAATAGCAAGATTTTAGCGTTATTATATAAAATAGCGACATACTTTATCTCCTGATGCATGGTACACAGGAGACATCATTTATTCTACTCTTTCTTTCATATTCATAAAATGTAGAATTTTACTCAAACAAATTTCCATTTTAAACCAGATGGGTTTATGAATGGATTATGAATTTACACCAAATGCTTTTAAAAGAAATTACCCGAGGACGTGTGTGGATTTAACCTTAGGTACTCACGATGTAATGTCAAAAAACCTCTTCGTTTGAGTTTTATTTGGGTAACAAACAAGACAAATCCTTTAGTGTAGCTGTTATATTGTTTACTAGAGGTCCGCTCCGGCTTCACCCGTGGTACATATTTCGCAATAAAAGGTAGCCTATGTCCTTTCTCGGGTATCAAAATATCTCCATACCAAATTTCATGGAATTTGGTTCAGTAGTTTAGGCGTAATTGAGTAACAGACAGACAGACAGAGAGACTTTCGCATTTATAATATTAGTATGGATTAACGATTCGCGGTTTTTTATATTGAAAAAAGTTTACTTTCGCGCGTTACTCATTTTACTAACCGACTTCAAAACAGGAGGTTCTCAGTTCGGACGGTATATTTTTCTTATAATTTAAAGTATGTATTTTATACATATAGTAAATTACAAAATTACTCCTATTTTGTTTAGTATTAAACAGCATTCAATGTTGCAAGAAGACAGTTCTTGCATTTAACTTAATTTGTAAGAAAGTAAATTAGACTTAACAAGAAATGGGAATTCCTTTTCGAAGGTAATTGACCAGATGCTTCACAAGAAAACAATTCGATATATGTTGCCAAAGATAAAATGGGGACAAACGTGTGAAACGCAATTGAATCCTAAAATGTTTTTGAACAAATATCTTTATGTAAAGACAGTGCAGCAGTGGCTCAGTGGCGAGGACCTCGGACTTCAAATCGACAAGTCGGGGGTTCGAGACCAGGCGAGTGTGCAGGAAATAAATTGATTTAATTTATCTGCGCATGTTTATAACATTATCACTGCTTCAAAGTATAACCGACGTGTCGAAGAATCAAAATGTTCGATGACATGTGACATCTGCCAACCCGCACTTGGCCAGCCGCCAGCGTGGTGGATTACGGACTGATCCTCTGACTGATGATCTTTAAGAAACATCACACTCATCACAAATAATATATATACTAGTAACATATACATTTCATCGTCTCCTTTTACGTCATTAAATTGTACACAATATTGTAGCAATGTATCAAATGATAAACAACAAGTTTGTTGTTTGCTTCCTAATTGTTTGTCGTGGTCGGCATTTGTGATTTACTACTACTATAGATCATCATACGAAAACGAACTTGAAACTTGTCTCGTAATTGAGCATATAATATCTATACATAGTTATAAGACTCTCCTAATTAATATACTTAGGTTAAATACGCTTTCCTGAATCAAAGTTACATGAAGTACTAAGTACCCTATAGTTTAATTGTAAATCAATACGGTTACAATTTTTAGTAATAAAAGCACATGACACTATACAAAAAGGACATTTCAATTATTGAGCAATCTTTTACCGGCCTTTTTAACGCGCTAAATATAGATTTGAACGCGCTTTATTGTTATTAGCTTCATCTGTATGTTAGTAAGTTGTAACTGACTCCTTTAGAATCGATTGTGCTCCTCTTCAAACGGATATATTTAACTAAAACTATGTACACTTATCAAGGACCGGTGACAATACAATAATTTCATGAGTTTACCTTATTTAAGCGTATTTTTACTGTAATTATATTATTTTCACTTTCACAGTTGGACATTGAGTCAATATGGCCTCCATACGTTATCTGTGCCAAAGCTTTGGCGGGAAAAAGTTGTGTGTGGCGTAGCGGCACTGTCTTGGCGCTACGGCAGGATAATAGGTGGAGTTTGGTATGATTTAACAACTATGATACAGTCATATTTAAAATGATAACTATTTGCAAATGTTATTATATTATGAAGGTCTGTAGTGCGTTAAAAATAACGTCATTCCTTTGTAAATTTATATTGCATAAGTAGAGCTTTTTATTTATCATACAAAATATTTATAACGTATCAAACTTATACGATATTCATAAGTTCTAACTTATACTATTGGTCCATGCTTATACACAAACATAATAACACAACCAACACAATTTCAATGCAAGTAATAACACAGGCATAGGTATAAAGTACAGAAATTCAAGGCTGAGTCTATTAATTAATACGGGTACTGTACGAACAATTTATAATAATTAATACATATAATATAACTAACTATATGACAAAAATATAATTTATTCGTACAGTACCCGTACAAATAGTCACATCCGAAATTTAAATAGGTGCTACTTTTTCACAAGAATAATTTTTAAATCACAGTTCACACGAAAAATGACTACCTATATCAAAACGAAATCTTCACAGGTAGGTGTTGGAGTAGCTGGTCCAGGCTGCAACGCACCAGCCCGGTTCATGGAGTACAACCAATACAGACCCTGGGTGAGGAATAGCGTCCTCAGGATCGGCAGACCAACCGTCACCAGGATAGATGATAACCAGATTATAATGCGTCGTAGTAAGAAGCTTATTTAACTGTTCAATAAAATTATAAGTACATAGAAGAACTACTTGAAAAAAAAAACAATTTTGATCAACCACAGGCAAGCAGGGTAAAAGTTGAATTTGATTTTTAGTTTTACAGCATTCAAATGCATTATAAGTATACATTTTTAAAGAATAGAAATAATTCGATCACGAGGCGGGATTCGAACCCACGTGTTCGTCCCGTCATGCCGAAGAATGCTTAGACCTTAAAAGTAAGCAACAGATTTTGATGCGATTTTTTAATAAATAGAATGGTTTAACTGGAAAGTTTCAATAACTCAGGCCCCGGAATCACAGACACAATAGAAAATCTATTGTGTCGTGGACCGATCGGGCCGTTCGGGGCTCAATGGGTTAAAACAATATTTATTAAGTTGTATAACAAAGCGGGCGAAACCACGGCCTGAAAGCTTAGCAAATAATAAAGAGCAAGACAAAACATAAACATTGTACCGTGTATTTTTCGATAAAATGTACATAAGCTTTTTTGGAGTAATTTATCCTACTATAATATAAATATGTATATTATAGTAGGATTTTCCCTCAGCCCTGATCCTTTATAATCAACAAATAATTGTTAATATCCAGAGTCTAGACGATGTTACTTAACTATTAGTTATCCTTTGATATTACCTATTTGATTAAATTTGCGCAAACCCTTTAAACAATATGATCACAAAATATCAACATAAATTTACAATGTTGTTATTATCAATCTAAAAAGTTTGATTTGAATTGATTTGTATGTTATTTTCTATATTCTCAATCTATTAACTTCTACGTACATATTTTTAACACGTTCACTGCGGCATGTCCAGTATCGGGCCATCAGCGACTACACCACAGTGCGGCGCCCAAAATCGCAGTTTTCACCGTGGTGCGGCGAGGTTTTTTATATGTTAATCAATGACTAGAAAAGAGACAAATATATTTTTGTGATCACAGTTTGAAGTAGGACTCAATTTCGTTTAAAAATCGTATGGCAAAATATTGGACACAACGAATAGAAAAGAAACCGTTTCTTATGTGTGCGGCATGTCAAATATTTTGCCATGGACAAGCACCTCATGCCGCACTGTACTGCGAGCGCGCCGCGTGTCAGTCTCGCATAGTGATGCACCAAGACCGAATCACTTTTCTTTTGAGTTTTTTTAAATGACAATGATACCTTAGAGGCTTTAGTTTTTTTACTTTCTTTTATTTCGTAGCATAAATGCAAAAATGTGATGACAGTTGTGAAAATAATATAAAACATCAAAACAAAAGTTACTGAACAAATTAAAACAAAAGTTACTGAACAATTTCCTGATAGTACTCTATCAAGTGCCTTGTTTTATATGTGTTTTTTTTGTATCGACGATCTCGTTATCTGTTAACAAACAGACTGAAATATACAAAATTGATTTATATCGATATCGATGTTTTATTTTACAGTGTTTCCCATCGCTATCACTGTAAACATGCCGTATCAACGCAGTGCGGGATGGCAAATAATTTTTCACAAAATCAGGGGTTTACATTTTCCCTCATATCTTTTAAACTATTGGGTCAAACTAAAAGCTATTTATGCAGTATATACTAGACTATATATACTATTAACTGAAAAAAAAATTTTTGAAATATCTTGAACTTTCATGAAATTATTAACCTTCAAAGTCAGCGATGCGATAAAATGCGATGCGATGTGATAAAAATGGCTCATGACGCACAGTGGTGAACTTGCCGATGTGAAGTATGGAAGACATGCCGCAACAACGATAAGTTTGGCATTTTAGGTGCCGCAGTGAACGTGTTAATTATTTTGTAATATTTACTATTTAATTATCTTTTTCAGGTCTCGCAAGAATACAGAGATTTGGCCCGTGCGATCCGGAGGAAATTAAAGCTGAACTTTACACAGACCATACAAAAATTGAACACTTTCCTAATGCGAAAAAACATAAGGCTAGTTACAATGTAAGTACCTACATAATATTATGTGTCTCGAAAAAATAATATTTTTGTAGCATCATAATTATTGTCTTCTAATAAATTTGTTTTGCATATTTTCTACTGCCTTCAAAGGAAAGGAGGAGGTTCTTTATTTGTTGTTTCTTTATGTTTGTTACCGCGGAACTTTCGACTGGATTAACCGATTTCGATGATTCTATTTTTTAATTTGAAAGCTGGTGTCATTTTGTGTAGTTTTAATAATTTGAAATTTGTTAAAAAATAATTATTAACACAATTGTATGACGTTAACATTAATTATTTTTTCAGTTCACAATATTCGCCAACTTCGAGTACTCCTGCATCGTGTTCCAAGTATTCCACTACAAGAAATGGGCGGTAGAAAAACCAA
This sequence comes from Colias behrii, assembly GCA_029959065.1. Classification (NCBI taxonomy): domain Eukaryota; kingdom Metazoa; phylum Arthropoda; class Insecta; order Lepidoptera; family Pieridae; genus Colias; species Colias behrii. The sequence goes on from JARWMC010000025.1 coordinate 1,421,110, forward strand.
AAATATACCTCCATAAATGGTGTCTATCCCCAAAACCTCTCTGCTATGGAATGCACTTTCTTCAAATAGACTTCTATGTTGATATATTCTTTAAAGAGTCAATTACATATAGAGTCATGGTATATGGACAAGAAATAAAATTCCTAGATATTAAAAGAGCTACAGCATATTTTAATACTAAAAGAAAATATCCGATAGTGCCGTATGTTCAAATGGGTATAAATACTACAGGGCTTTAATATTTAAATATAAATTACGCATATTGAATTTTCTCTGTTTTGAAGTGAATAAATAAACTGTAATGATATTGATTCTTGTTTTATTTTTTCTTTCACACCACAGATAGGTACATCCCTCCTTTTTTTTCCTTTTATAAGGTATGTATATGTATATCTTTACAACAAAAATTTAAGGTAATTTCTGCAAATTAAGTACAATCAATTTAAACTGTTCACATGTAGGTATATTGTCTACTGCTTTTCGTAATAAGGATAAAATACCAACGAATAGAGCTTTATATAATAGTTATTTTTTTACGTATTTATTTATTTTATTTATTAATTTTAAAGGCTGGCTTAGAATAGCACCATACTTTTTATCTTGTAAAATATTAGGTACTGATTTTTCCGGCAACCATTAAAAACTTAAAATTAGTTTGAATTCTACTAGACATTATTTTATTTCAATACCTAGGCAATTTAATTCATTCGCAAACTGTTTATATTTTATCATTACTTCATTTTATTTTCTGTCACGCCTCGTTTTACGGTAAATCATAAAATCAACGTTCATTAGGACCGTTTGCTTTTTGATGTTTTCTGCCAAATGTAATGAAGTTTGTTGATCATCTGTATACATATATCGTATTTACATTAATTAGTATTTATCGCTAGAGCCATTAACAAAGACAAGTCAGTATCACTTTTTTCATTAATAAATGCATAAAATATATAAAAATTATCGTATCTACGTGTTTGATAATACAATTTTTACCTCCATTGTTTTTATCTTTCGATTTTCGTAATAACATCCAATTCTAAGTTCAAAAATTACTTTTTAAAATATTTTATTCGTTTTACCCTCGGAGCAATTAACAAGCCTGGAGAAGTAACAATTAATTGAACGTTTCTTATATAGTGGCTCTCTTTTATTCAATACCCTAATTAATGCGATAGAAAGAGACAACACACTGTTATCGGCTTGGCATTCAAATCCACATGTAGCCACTTTTTGTTCTAAAAAGGTAGTGCTTGCCACTTTATCGAATACTAAAATATCGATAAATAAAAAAATTAAGTTATAAAATTGCTTGAAGATAATTTAAGATTCTTTTAATTTTGAATTATGGATAGGTAATTCCAAATTTTAAGATTCGTTTAATTTGGAATTATTCATTTACGATGCGTATTGACTGCCTTGCATTGTATGGTAGTGGTATTTATAAAAAAATATTATTAGGTATTTCGGTTTAGGTTGTTTTTTATGGTTTCGTAAAAAGGTACGTATTTTTTCCTGTTTTCATAGATTCATTCATAGAATTATACGGAACCCTTCGTGCGCGAATCTGACTTCCACCTGGTTGATCTTTTTACAAATCAATAATCGTATCCTACTAATATTATAAAAGCAAAAATATATAAGAATGGACATTTGATATTCTTTCACGTAAAAACTACTGAATGAGTTTTTATGGAACTTTACAAATAAACATATTATAGATTAAACATCAGAATAACATATAGGCTACAATTTACCGCGGGAAAATAACTCATTCCCACAGGAAAAAATTGGTAAAAGTTTAAAATAAATTGCTTCAAATAAAACAAATAAAATTTAAAATTTTTTTTTACAACATTTTATTTCGATACTTAATTAACAAATTACAATATTTATTATTTAAAATAGATGCCACCTTAACTTGTGGCACAGCATCTCTGCAAAGCACTTTACTTTTCTTCCCGTCTGATTCGAAATGATTTGAACAAGGCCGAGAATGTTTTGAAGGCTTCCAATTTTCCCTGTGCTATAGCTTTAACCCAAACATCTTTTAATTTTTCTCAAGCCAGAAACCTGCAAATAACAATAAAATCCATACTTAAATACCTTTTTTTTTCTCCTAACCTAAAGCAGTCATTATCAATGAAGTACTTCGTACCTACTCAAGTATCGATAATTGCACAACACTATGGAAGTTATATTTTGCATTTTTTCTAAAAACTAAGCTGATTATGATTTCATTTCAATGATTACGGTTAGATAAAACATAGATGATTATGAAAATAACGTAAATTAACTTATTTATAATACAATTAACAAAAAAATTGATCAAAACACTAACCTGTGAAAAGACAAATTCCAATCTTCATCCGATTTCCCAGTACTACGGCTTTTACAGCCGTGAACAACACAAGCCATGTAATCTTTAGTAAATTATCTTTTCAGAAAATAACATAAGAAACTAGAAAACACGTTTTTCACTTCAAAAACAATAATTAAAATCACCATGCGTTAGTGACCAGACTGGTCACTAAAACAAATTGAAATGGCTACATGTCATTTCAAACTGTCGAACTGACATATATCTGTCCTCTTTTTTCGCATGACATTTTGCCATAAGCCAAAAAGGCCAAACTAGTGCTTTATTGTTCAATTAATTGTTACTTCTCCAGGCTTGATAATTGCTCCGAGGTTTTACCACTTTTACTGGCAACTTCTTTTTTAAAACTCAAGGGTTGGCCAAAGTTTGAGGCGGGAACGCTATTTGCATAATTTCTCGACCGCTGTCGTGAGCGGTCAACTTGTTACATAATTTAATGAGTAAAACTTGTACATTGAAAGTTTTGTAAATAATTAGCTGAAATTATTAGTGCTTTGCATTCAATTATTTATTATCGTTCGATTTACTTAAACTTCAGAACTCAGAAGTAAAATAAAATAGTACCAGTCTGAGGCATGTTGTTGCAGATTTCTTTTCATAGGTATTGTGATCCTGGTCCTGGACATGTTTTATTCTGATACAAGTTTTTGACGTGACAACGTCTTAAATTAGGTTGCGGCTGGGAGTCACTTATGAAAAAGTGTAACGCTCGGTAACGTTACGATGAGTCACCGAACGAGAGAGAGGCCCGCGGTCTGCCGCGCGCGCAGCACATAAATATTCTACCGAGAAAAAGACGTTGTCACGTAAAATCTTCGCCCGTAAAACCGACTTTACAGGCAACCATTTTTTTACTTGTAAAAATAATCAGAATGTTCTCAATATATCTATACAATAGTCAATACAATGAAGAATAATATGAAAATATATCTCAAATTATAATAACTGCGTACAAAATTAATTTCAAATTATCAATAAAATTTTCAATTACGCCAGAAAATTATCCATCGTGCGATTGTCCATAATTTTATTACAAGATATGATTTGGGAAGAAATGTATTAAAAATTACCGCCAATATTCTAAAAAGCGGGAAATATAAGAGCATTTTTCCATCGAAAATTTTACCTAGATTGCTGGAAAAAGTACATTTTAACTAAACTGATAAAATACTCTAACGGACTGGCTTTGTCACTTAAGCTATTCTACTTAATTTAGTGAGGTGAAGGTGAGACGATTTTTTATATCGATAATTCTAATTTTTTATAAAAAAAAAATATCAAATGAAATACTAGGTATTTTTAACGTTGTAAAATATGCACATAAATGTTATTTTCATATCAAAACTAAAGAATATGAATATCTCAGAAAAATTTGTAAAAATTTAGGCATTGGAGAGTGATGGGTGCAAAATATTCTTACTATCACAATGCAGGAAAGAAGAAAATATCAACCTCTAGTATAAAAAAAATTAACACGTTTTCCATATATCTTATGTCTTCACTGAATTGTGAAACGTTAACGTTAAGTTATTTAGGATAACTACTACTACATGAAATACTACTACATGAAAATATTTAAATAATTTGCAAATATTGTTATCACAAATAAAAGTTCCAGTGTTAAACTCTCAGACAATTCCCGTCAAAGATAATCTTATCGTTTGACCGAAAAAGGACACTTAACACTTGTAATGGAAACAAGACAACTTCAACAACTATCAACCATTTAATACAGAAACTTCCAACTTGCGACTTTGCTCAAGTAACGTCAGTTACAAGGTTTAATCACAGTACGCGACGCGACTTTAACAATCTCTTAGTGATAATAGTATTATAAATATTGATATAAAAAGCGTGGAAGTAATAGGTTTTCTTCATGGAAAATTTGATAAGACTAAAATTATCAATTCGTCAAGTACCTATGTTATTAAAAGAAAGTCGTACTAGTTACACCACTTACAAGTCATGGACGACTGAACGAATTTAGATGATTTTTACTGTTGGATTTGTCTCCGCCTGGATAAAGATAATATTTTTAGAAAATGAGAAAAAATTGAAAATGAGTCGAGGCGAGAAGGTATAATTTGTACCTTTGGTAAATGTGTCATTATGTTTCTATCAACACGTCGATCGATAATAATATATCGATAAATATGCACATCACTATCCAGTGAATTCGCCGTAGGACGAGGACGTTTCCAATAGATTAGTTCGATCGCACCAGATAATTCCGTGAACCTCTTTAGAGCTTTCAACAAATAATTAACATCTATTTCTTTAAATGCCTTAAGTATTCATTCATTGAATAGAGAAATGTTTACTCTATCCTTTATATGAATTTATTCACGTTTTAGCGAGACTAACTTCCATTCTTAGTACTCGTTACGTTAATTAATTATACACGTTATTTTCATGTATTTATACTGTTTGTGTAAGGAGTTGTTAATTACTTCTATGACTTCTTACAAAGACATTAAAATATACAAGCTATAGAAATACAAAAACATCTGTGTTGCAAAATCACATGAAATAATTATGAAATTGCGTCGAGTAGTTGTAAGTACAGTATGTTTTACGTCATGGATAAAAAGACAGGTACTTAGATAGAGTTTTTTACTAATAATAATATAATAACAAAACTTTTAGGTTGCCTTTGCGCTGCTCTATTATTTTAGCACTATCTAGCTTTTATCCGAATGTAATCAATTTGATACCATAGAGCAAACAAAATATTACCAACTAAATCTGTAAGCGAATTCATTGCAACCATTTGCAACAAACTTTATCAACAGAATAACCAAATGCTCGAGAAGTAACGATGTGGTTTAGATATATATTGAAATACTAAAATCTAAATAATTCCAAAATCTGAATAAAGTTTCGTAAATCGTCGTAGGTATTATTAAAAAGGAACAATATAAAATACAAATTATGAAACGAATATAGTATAATATTATGGTAACCATACGTCCATACCGACTAAAAATTATAGGATAATAACTATCTATGGTTCAATATTACTTATTTTTTACTTTTAAATATGATAAATTTTTACTTTTAACTGATAAACTATTTTTACACAGTTAAATATTCTTAAAGCATAAAGCCAAATAGAACTAGAATTAAAACACCATACCTAACTATTTATCATTCACATTGCGTAGTGTATTGGCGCCAAATTGGACTAGGGTCTAGGAATAATGGTGAGATATGAGCGCACAGATAAGCTAGACTTAACCGATTTAACCAGCCTGCATTCAACGAACGGTATTAACGCGTTGTGATTAAATTGACGGATTTATGGCAACATTATTTGTTAAGAGCTTTATTTATATAAACATTATAATTATCTTGGAATATTTTGCATTAAAACTGGGAATAAATATGAAATCAACTTTTCAGGAATCGTTTTTTGTTTAAAGTAGTGTTATGTAGCATAGGATTAACATCGTCTCACAAATAATACAAAAACTATAGGATTAAATTAACCTATATTTGAAAGAGATAATACTGTAGAGCTTCCTTATTGTTTCACCAAATAGATGAAAATGCTCCGATTACAATTAAACATTTGTACTTGTCAAAACCTCAATAAATACAGATTCAATAACACTACAGACCAATAATTACGGCAATAGCGTCTCAGAACTTGTATCACCCATGTTAATTATATAAATTAGCGTATAGTGTTTAGACCAAGCTCTTGATAGCAACAAGCGAATTAATTCCGTACAAAGCAATAGGCCGGTGCGGGTATTGTTCGAGCGTGCTATTGTCGCGTGAACCAGTCTTGTAGAGACGGATTGTCTATTGCAATAAGAGGTGCCCTTACTCCTTAGCTAAATTTTCTTGACAATAAAGGATAATGAAATACATAAATTGTTTAGAATAAATTAGTTTGATGAAAGGGTATGGCAACGATTTTAATTATTTCGCAGTGATAATAAAATTTAAACAAATCTTTGATTGAAAAGTACCATAAAATTACACCTTACGTTCTCATCTTGCTATTCAAAATATCTAGCTTATTTTACACCAGCAACTGCAACTCGCCTTTCCGCACATTAGGTTAAAGCTTAAATAATATTAGTCAGATATTTTTATAAATTCGTTAAGAACTTTATCGCAATAAAATCGCTAGAAATTTACAGGAAATTCATGTACCCAATACGTCAAAAACCTATAAGTACCTAAATATTTTTTGAAGTGAAACTTCTTTATCGGGGTTGGAAAAAAATTTAGTGTAACATTTTTTCGTTACGCGCCATCTTTTTCATATCCCTACCACGCGTGATTCGACGTATTTCTGTAAAGTTGCATATAGTTTGCATATAGTAAATTATTTTTTGAAAAATAAGGTCATAAAGAAGTTTCACTTCTTACGTGTGTACACTAGTAAACGCACACATTTTTTTTTTCAATTAACAACTTAACATAAATAAAAGTGAAAGACTCCTTCGCATCAGTTATCGAGTAGTTTCAAAGGTAAAAATAAACAACAAATAAAAAAATCTCTTTGTAATATTTAATCTAAGTCCTAGGCATATCTATTAATCACAAATCCTCTCCCGAACTTAATCCAGCCCTGTCCAACACAGGCCATTGTACGCAATTACTAGACCTAAACACGTTCAATGTTTTGGGCTAGATTTAATTGAGATAGGTGCATAATGTGGTTATTATACTATAGATTCATTCTGCTTCACCTGCTTCGAATGATAATGTCCTAAGTACTAATATTATAAATGCGAAAGTTTGTGAGGATGTGTAAGTGTTTGTTACTCTTTCACGCAAATTCTACTGAACCGATTACAATGAAATTTAGCACACATATACCTAGAGGGTAACTTGGATTAACACATAGGATAGGTTTTATCCCGGAAATTCCACGGGATGGGTAGATAATAATTATACGATGGTCAATAATTAGAATTGTAATAACAATAAGTACCTAAGTGATAACAGTAAAATGGCACAACTGATTTTGATGAATTTAAGTTTGTAGAGATAATATTTTATTGTATATAAGATCAAAGAATATGTAATAATATTCATAATCCATTCCTTATGTTACCCACATTCGGTACTAATACTATCAGCGTTTAGTTTTGGGACGAGTTCATATTTAAAAAAATCCTTGCTTTTTTCCTTTACAGGAATGAATAATTTAAAATATTCTCAATGACGAAAATCCAAAAAATAAGACTTGATAAATAAAATAAATAACAACAATCTTCATTAGAAATTAATATAACCTAACTATAAGAGCATAACTGTATAACCTAAAATCAAAAATACATAGCTCAATAACAATTTCTATCCCTCACGTTGTACGATTAACATCTCAGCTGCTAAAGTTACACCATTATTTCTTCAGTTTCACCAAGTTGTAATACTCGGTGAAATCACGATGCGATCAAATTAAATCTTCCTATCGCCTCGGTGCCTCTGAGTTAAAATATTCATTCGACAGGCCGCACACTGTACGTGGCACGCAGCCAATTTAAGATGAATAATTTAAAGCTCCGAATTTCGAAGTTCACTCAAAGTCGAAACGGTCATTTACAATTTAGTAGCATTATAGACATATCCGAATCCTCGGGGTATCAAGCTCCTGAATGTGTAAATAAATTTTTAAGTGTGACAAGAAATGACCGTTAAGGTATTCAATCATTAGAAAGAAAGAAAGAAAGAAAGAAAGAAAGAAACATTTATTTATCAAGGACAGCACAACACACACGCACACACATAAAACATAAAGAACCGTAAAAGATAAATAAGAAAGCACCACAACAAGAAAATAGGGTAAAACTGTACATTATAGGGCGTGGAATTTGGGGGTGGTGGGGGGTGGAGAGAGGGGGGTGGGTACTAGGAACTTCCCCTATTAAGGGGGGGGGACGGAAATTAATAGTTTTCGAGATATTTACAAATGAAGTTTTTAAGGTTATGTTGGATTGTTACCACTTTTTGGCAGGCAAGGATGCAAATTAACATCAATTTATAACTAAAGCATGTATTTTTTTCCAGTTCCACATTGATCTGAAGCAATTAATATTAATTATTACTTTACAATAATAGTTTTCAATACTAGTAATATTGCATTAGCTCTTTGATTTGAAATATGACAGATTTAATGTAATAGACATTATGGTTAAATTTTTGAAACATGCTCCCTGAATTTCATTATTTTGAGGTGTCTAATCGATAAAGGGACTTTTCATAGTAAACTGCTTTTCTTTTTAGTTTCTTGACCTGTAGTTTTTTTTTTTGTTTGAGTGGGAATCGCTCTAAAGTCGCTTCTGGCACTCGCCGGCCGCTGCCGCGGCACGCTCGCTTCGCTCGCTCGGCTCGTGCGGCAGTTCAAATGTTAACCTAACACGCTCGTCGCTTCGCTCCTCGCTACCTATTTGAATACTAAAAGTAAAAGTTTAATAGTTTTGTACAGTTTTAGGGCTTAACAGGAGTACGCACGAAACGATCTCGACTGAAAGGCGGCAAACGAACAGTAACTGAAAATGATAATAGTTTTCAATACTAGTAATATTGCATTAGCTCATTGATTTGAAATATGACAGATTTAATGTAATAGACATTATGGTTAAATTTTTGAAACATGCTTCCTGAATTTCATTATTTTGAGGTGTCTAATCGATAAAGGGACTTTTCATGCTCGTCGCTTCGCTCCTCGCTACCTATTTGAATACTAAAAGTAAAAGTTTAATAGTTTTGTACAGTTTTAGGGCTTAACAGGAGTACGCACGAAACGATCTCGACTGAAAGACGGCAAACGAACGGTAACTGAAAATGACGTCGTTATTGTTTTGTTCCACGGTACAAAGCATACAATTAATATTTTTGTTGAATTATAAATTGCGAATATTAATAATTTTATTTTATTTAATCTATTTTACAATAACTATACTTAATAATAATTATTTTTAATGTTGTTGTTAAAAAATATACAAATTTCATAAATAAAATTTAAATTATAATATTTTTTTTTTTTTGTTAGAAAGTAATGTTTTACCTGAAATGAAACGCGTTTGACAATCGCTGTATGTCAATTTGACACTGTCATAACACTAAGTTCGCGTTTCAAAGCTAAAATGGAGTAAAATTTTCCGATTTTCATAAAATTCGTAACACAAAAACTAAAAGTTTCCGTCAAATGAAATTTCAGATTTAGGTTCCATAGGACAATAGCTAACCACAAAAAAATTTACGACTCTCAACTCCACGCCCTATAATGTACAGTTTAGCCGAAAATAGCAAACAATAACACTTAAATTAATAACATAAAAAAGCACATATAAAATTGTTAATCAGTATTTTTATTGAGGTGTGTCATACGATCCTGACAAAAAGGAGACAGCTCAGCATATGCTGCAACGTTCCGGAACATTGGCAGCGCTGTTTTTCAGTGCCCCCCTTTATTATGAAGGCTTCGAGTTGGGACGAAAGGAGTAACTTAGGTTTACATATATACATAAATAAACAAAAAAAAATAAAATAAAATAAATGAGATATAATAAACTTATAGATAGGTACGACGATACAACACGGCTAACGACGAATATAAATACATAATAAATACATAAATAATAAATATTTCAGGACAATTTTAACGTAAATTTAATTTAATTTACCACTAAAACTGGATTTGGTGAGCTAATAATATACTTTTAAATTTGGATTTAAAAGTATATAGTGTTCGTAGGTTCCGTAACGGTGGCGGCAAGTTGTTCCAGCATTTAGTGGCGTTATATTTAAAGCTACCCTTAAAACAAGCGGAATGGTGTTTGGGTACGAGGAGTTTATGTGCAGCATCCCTGGTGTTGTATTTGGTGTTTTGTTCACTCTTCCAAATAAGTTTACATTATTTACACTTACTTACGAAGTTACGACACTTGGTTGGAACTAGTTAACAATTCTTACCAAATTAATTCAGTAATTGATTGATTGAATCGGTCACCATGCGCGTGAAGCCGCGGGCAGTCCTAGCTAGATCCCGCGGCTTCACGCGCATGGTGACCGGGTAAAAAGTAAAAAAAAAGTAACTTTTATGTATATGCTAGGTAATCTATCAGAATGAACCTTCAGACAGAACCTTAAGAAACCTTCAAATTACACGAAGCGCGCCCAAGAGCGCGCCAAATGGCCGCGTCGTTTGAATAATTGTCGATTTGAGTTGGGTTTTTTAAAACATTTTTTTTATAAACTTCTAATTAATTTTTGGCTGCGAAATTTTTCCCCATTTTAAAAAATGTTGTTAACATTGTTAACTATCGGATAAAAAAATTAAAAAAAAAATCAAGCATATTCCCTATTCATTTTATACATGAAATAATTATTGCCCAGTATTGTGTCGGAAAACATTTATACTAGGGATGTAACGATACATGATTTTGCCGATACGATACCGATACCGATATTTGTAATAAAATATCGGCGATACCGATACCGATACCGATATCGATGGCTTGGTAGAAAAATAAATAGTGAATTATGCATAAAAGTTACCAACATTTAACAGAGACTCAACTGTAAATCGCATTCTTTTAAATAACGATGCCAAATCAAAAAACAAGAAAACCATTTATTTTAGTATTATTATTTTGCAAAGTCAGTTAAACTTTAAGTTATACACATACAATCAGTTCCTAATAAAAGTTTACTATTGGTAGAGTTTTTTCAAAAAACAAAGTGCGCACGCGCGGGCTGCCTCCCGCATCGTTCATTGGGCGCGGTTTTTTGAATTGTTTGATATCGGTATCGGTTATTTTATAATCGGCGATACCGATATATCGGCTTGCCGATTATATCGGCCGATATATCGGTATCGGTATCGGTATCGTTACATCCCTAATTTATACATACATCACGGAATTTATGTAGCGATAGCCCGAATCTGCGCAGAAGTCAAGGGCAACAATACCAGGACAGTAATTCCCGCCACATTTATCTGTCGCCTATTATAACATACTCTTTATTCTAATTTACCGTAAGTTTATTGAAAAGTAAATATGAAAGTGTGAACATGGTGTGAACATGACGTATAAACTATTCTTGGTAGTTTTCCAATTACAGAGCATAATGCGACTCAGTGGCGCACAATGCCGAATTATGACGTGAATTAGTTTTCAAATGCACCAGCAGGTTGCGCTAAGTTCAGTGTTTAAAAAAAAATATTCATAGAGTTAGCAATAACCTCACAATAACCCACAGACAATAACCTCATTAATGTGTAAATAAAGTGGTATACATACTTAATAATTGGTTGAAAACTATTTACGGTTATTTTAAATAATTTGGATTTTGATTATTTCATTAATATTTTTTTCAATGTTTGTACCTTCATGCATACTTATATTTATTTTTTTAAAGTGAAACTTTTATTACATCGTCTCAAACTTTTTGGTCTGTGTAGCGCATGTCGCGTGACGGTCGAACCGTACGATAATAATTATCGTACAAATACGATAATTTTGTGCCTAAGTTTCACTTTTACCGTGGTTTCATAAAACCACACAACATTTTTTTTTAACACAATTTGAATTATCTTTGATTATTTCGAAAAAACTACAATGAAACGAAAGCTTTAAAATTTTTCCAACATTATTAATAATATTACCACAGACTAATAATAATATACTAATATTGGATTGCACGCATCAATTCACGCGCATTACTTTTAAGAGTGCTCGATTGTGCGAAACGTTGCTGTCGTAGAGGGAGAATGAACTATAGAGGAGGCACTAAAATGACAAGTAATGCGTGAGAGAAATACACTTATGACTATAAAGCCAAGAGCAAGCGAGACAGAAACATTGTTTTTTGTTTCTCTCATGTTATGCGATTTCTTTTGTTGGGGACAAAGGCAGTTTGTCCCAAACAAGCGGCTACAGTCCATTGTTTTGCTAGTTTTCTGTTTTTTCTCGCTGTTAAGTGACTTCAAAGTTTAATAAACGTTGACAGTGATCTGTTTTAATCCGACTTTAAGTGAAAATATGGTGCGTTGTAGTGTGATTGGTTGTAAAAATCGGCCGGAACGAAGATTACCAAATATTACCTTTCACACGTAAGTAAACTTATTTGAAGTATATTGTTTTATAGAACTGGATATAGTTGATACATTTTCATTAACTCTAATGTGAAATTATCTACAAATATATAATATTTTCATCGAAATAGACGTAAACATTTTTTTGTGTTATCCGACTAAATTACGAAGTGTTCTTGTTGTTCAGGACGCCATTTGTTTTTACGTAGTTTCAAATTTATGGTATAATCACAGTATTACAATATTATTTTCCTACAGTAAGGAATCGCCTTTGATGTCGCGCGATGCCGCCGCCAGTGTAGGTACTCACGCTGCCACGTGTAAATATGCTAGGGTTGTCACCAAATGGGAAATAAAACAATTTTTATCATAGCTATTAATATGTAATTATTTATTCACATGTACATTAAAAATAATTGTGATTGTTGAATCTAATGTAATTATTTATACAGAAACATAGTATAATATGTCGCCGCAGTGACATTGTCATTGCCTATTGATTAATTATTAACAACCAAATTTACTTATTCTCAAATTTACTTTATACATTTCCTAATACGATATTGGAATTATATACAATTCCTAGGAAGATTATACATTTCCTAGGATATCTATGCATTAAATAGTTTATTAAACAATATTTTATAAATTTCCTAAATGGTATCGGAATTGTACACATTTCCTAGGATTTGTATACAATTCCTTGATTTCATACATTTCCGGTAACATATACAATTCCTTGATTTCATACATTTCCGGTAACATATATTATATGTAATGAAATAACATTTCATCATTATTCAAATTTGGCGCGCTTCGCGTGTTCATGTTATCTGTGGCTCGGATTGACGTAGCAGAAAGAAAAAATGGCGAGAAACGATTAAATTTTTTTTTATTCGCGGATTTAATAAGTACATACATGATAATAAAATTATTCCAATAGGTATCTAACCCAATATCCTTGTCAAATGGACTAATAAGAAAGTAAAATAGATCTTATTACAAGTTAGCCTAAAGTACATATTATGTTGTTAAATGATATCGCCGAGGCCTTTGACACAAGCCGCCTTTGTCGCAAGCCGCCTTTACTGCGATTGATGTTTTTGAGAATGTAAATAAACAGAATGGAAGCAACCTTATAACTCAATAAATAAAGTATATTTTTAAATGTAGTTCCGTTTATAGTAAAAGCCGCTTTGCGTGTTTTATTGTTTCGTCTTTCACATTCGTTGCAAAAATTTTGATCCACTGCACTCTTCCTAGTTTATAATGTCAACTAAAAAAAATGAGAAACGAGTTTCGACACGAAAAAAATCTCAATCGTCACCTAGGAACGTATCCCCTATAATCCCATATAAATTACCATTCCGTATTCACGGTTTCTGTATTCGCGGCATATTTATGGAACATATACCCCGCGAATAAGGAACTTTTACTGTAATTGAGGATTTATTATAAGTGGACTTTAAATGTCGTTTCTTTGAATTTACAGGTGAGATTACATATTTTAAGTTGTTGTAGTAACAAACTATTTGTATGTTAACTATTGTGAAAACTTAAAATAAAAACTTTGAATTAACAGAGAAACAAATTGGTTTTCTTGAAAATCATCAATAATATATTTTATATATATCTTATAGCTACTTAAAATATGTATAGTCAAAAACATCTTCAACATCTTTGAATTGGTACTAGATAGAGATTGGTACTAGAGACTTCTTGGAATTTGAAAAACCTACCTCTCGTCGCGAGGAAATCTATGAAACTTTATGTCCTTGGATTTAAATGTAGATTTGCATCCATAAACACAACAGTTTATGCCCACCATTATAGAATACGTAAGTATAAATTATTACACAAAAAAACTCTGAAGCGTCTGCCCTTCGCGATAGGTAAAGCAATCTCAGCGTGATTGCTTTACGCGGCCCGCGTCGCCCGACCCCCGCCAGTTCCCCTCCGTTTCTCTGCACAAGTACATTCGTCGCACTACTGTAGGAAATATGGTAATACTGTGGTATAATCATGTGATTAACATTAGGGATACCAGTACAGGGTAAAATTTTCCCCAAAATCGTGAAATGTTTTTTAATATTAAATATGTTTTTCAGGTTTCCAAAACAAACAAGTACATTAAACAGATGGATTCGAGCTACCGGAAGGAAGAACTGGTTACCAGGAAAAAGTCACAGAATATGTTCTATACATTTTGAGTCGCGTTATTTTCGAAAAACGAAAAAAAAAACCTATTTGATGCCCAATGCAATTCCAACACTTTTTACAACAGTGAGTAATTTTTGTGATGCGTTTAGTTTGGATTTAAATGTTGTAGTTTAAATATTCATAGACCGATTTTGTTGCTACGTCTACATAATAAACAAAACAAGTTATTAATTTATTTTTATAGGGGTATATTTTCTATTTCTACTTAATCAAATTTTATTTTTTTAGGATATTATTGTTGAGCGACTGAGTACTGCCCAACAATCAAAAATCCATGGACCAGGTCTTAAGGTAAATTAATAATTTCATTGCACTTTCCCACGAGCAACGACACTGCACTATTTTAGAACTGCACGAAATACCTTGGAGAGGATGTTTATGTGGTGTTGTTGTGTGTGTACACGGCTCATATGAATGTGTGAAGCCTGGATTAGTCACCGTTTTTTTTTACACCTTTTATTTTGTACATGGATGTTCTTAGTATTATCTGATTCAACTAACTTAATCTTTTCAGGATGTTGTTGAGCTACCTAATACAAGCGAACAGTCGAAAACTGTAGTGTATTTACTATTTAGTATCAGCATTGCACCCGTGCGAAGCCGGGGCGGGTCGCTAGTTAAGTTAATAAATAACAAAATCTTTTCAAATCTGTCTTTTTCTTCATAAACCTATCTTACAAAAAAATACCCAAACATTTATAGATATTTTGCCAGTTTTTCGGATAAAAAGTTTTTGTAATAGTTGGCAACATTGACGTAAGGATTCGCCATCTCGTTCGGGTATACGCCGATGTCGTCTCTATAGTTCATTCTCCCTCTACGGTTGCTGTAGTTCAGGGGTTCCCAACCTTTTTTTGTCTACTGCCCACTTTAAGAATAAATTATTTTTTAACGCCCCCCTTTTTAAACATACTTAAAAAACGCTAAGTACTTATAACTGATTATTGAAACGCAACTTTATAGTAGAGTATCTTTTATTGAAAATAAAACAAACATAATCAATTCTTATATAAAAACTAATGTGAAGGTTGAATCTGATGCTGTTCAATAAGTTTGTTGATATCAGGTTCCAATTTACTCAAAAACAGCCGCAAGTCGCCACGTTCGGTAACACGCAAACGATTTCTCTTTTTAGTAAGCAGCGTTGCCACAGCACTAAATCCACGTTCACACAAATATGACGATGGGAATGCTATCAAGAATCGTTGAACAATTGACCACAATCCAGGGTACAATTGTGGGATCGGTTTTTGTAGCCAAAATTCTTGATATCCATTTTTAAACTTGATTTTTGTTTCTTCGTTTGTTGTCAATTCTATAAGTTCTTCTTCCAGCTGAGGTGACATTGCTGTG